>CM059791.1:79270690-79877801 GCA_030435695.1 Brachymystax lenok tsinlingensis | reverse complement strand
ATACTTGCAGTGTTGACCCTTCTTTTCCAAGACCTCTGCAATCTGCCCTGGCATGCTGTCAATTAACTTCTGGCAAAGTGCTCCATCATGCTGGAAAAGGCATTGTTCGTCACCAAACTATTCCTGAATGGTTGGGAGAAGTTGTTCTCGGATGATGTGTTGGTACCATTCTTTATTCATGGCTGTGTTCTTAGGCAAAATTGTGAGTGAGCCCACTCCCTTGGCTGAGAAGCAACCCCACACATGAATGGTCTCAGGATGCTTTACTGTTGGCATGACACAGGACTGATGGTAGCGCTCACCTTGTCTTCTCCGGACAAGCTTTTTTCCGGATGCCCCAAACAATCGGAAAGGGGATTCATCAGAGAAAATGACTTTACCCCAGTCCTCAGCAGTCCAATCCCTGTACCTTTTGCAGAATATCAGTCTGGTTTCTTTGCTGCCCTTTTTGACACCAGGCCATTCTCCAAAAGTCTTTGCCTCATTGTGCGTGCAGATGCACTCACACCTGCCTGCTGCCATTCCTGAGCAAACTGTACTGGTGGTGCCCCGATCCCGCGCTTGCTGGACTTTCTTGGGCGCCCTGAAGCCTTCTTCACAACAATTGAACCACTCTCCTTGAAGTTCTTGATGATCCGATAAATGATTGATTTAGGTGCAATCTTACTGGCATCAATATCCTTGCCTTTGAACCCGTTTTGTGCAAAGCAATGATGACGGCACGTGTTTCCTTGCAGGTAACCATGGTTGACAGAGGAAGAACAATGATTCCAAGCATCACCCTCCTTTTGAAGCTTTCAGTCTGTTATTCAAACTCAATCAGCATGACAGAGTGATCTTCAGCCTTGTCCTCGTCAACACTCACACCTGTGTTAACGAGAGAATCACTGACATGTCAGCTGGTCCTTTTTGTGGCAGGGCTGAAATGCAGTGTAAATGTATTTTGGGGATTCAGTTCATCAGAGGGACTTTGCAATTCCTCTGACATTCTGGAGTATATGCAAATTGCCATCATACAAACTGAGGCAGCAGACTTTGTGAAAATTAATATTTGTGTCATTCTCAAAACCTTTGGCCACGACTGTAGACCATCATTCAATTATCCCTTTGCAATCAACAGGGCTGATAGCCCTCATCAGCATTTCCCATTCCCTGACCTGGATGTAAAATGAACGTCATCATTCACTTGTTGAAGCTGCCAATAATGTACTCGTATTCATTTACATAGATTTGGATATAGAGGCACCAATATGGATTTAGTGAAAGAAACTGACGGAGACATTTCTACATCTGAAGTGAATTTTTACAATTCTTCCACTGGCATAGACAAGTAGATCACTCTTTCATAAAACACATGGAAGACACTCAAGCACATGACTGATTCTATAATTTCAGAGAATGACATTAACCGACACATCAGACAATCTGCGCTGATGACTAAACAAAGTTTAAGTTCCAAACTCCTATTTGTCCTCCCATGGTCTTCTCCCTCCTGTAGTTTTCCTGATTACCACTCCTCTCTGGAGGTAACAGAGAGCCTCGCAAACTCTGCAGGGGGAAAATAGAGATGGAAGAAATGAGAAAGATGAACCTACCTCCAGGCCTGGAGAGAGAGAGGGAGGATGTCTAGAGGCAAACCTGCAAGCTCTAACTTCAAACAGGCGTCTACCATACAGGGTTCCTATGAGAACCAGGCCATTCATAGTCCTGAGAGATATATCAAACTTTTATCTCCAACGGACTGTGCCAACGTCATGTCTGCAAGTTTTTGTGGCAGTCCGTCCAGATGTTAAAAAGGAAAATGGATAATTCTGTCCAACAGTGCAAATTATTTTAATGGAAAGGTGAGATATGCACTCATAATGCACATTTCAATCTGCAATGAGAAACCTTTTCCAATTAGGTCTTTCTTTCTTCCTTTAATGTTTTATCCAGGAGATATATCTACTACTGACTTGAATCACAACTACAGTACAGTGCTAAATTGAGAGATATAGGATTTGAACTTTTGTTGAGTATTGGTGCGGCGTATTGTACATTATGTTTTTGTTATGATTTAGGTGAGGTGATATTGGATTTAATGACAACATAATTTCATAGTGCCAGAATTAACCTGCCAACTTTTTCTACCACGCTAGCCTATGCCATGCACAAAATGGCTAAGGTGACGTGAAAGACATTCTCATCATAGCTGCTCCAGAAATGCTGAACACTCTTAGCCAAGATAAGAGAAGTTTTAATGAGACATGTTGAAGGAAGATGATTGGAATTTGCCAGCTTAATGAAGGTGCTTATACTCCATTGTCACCTGAGTTTAATGGAGAGACACGTTTAAGCCCATTCTAATCATAATTTTCCTGAGTGAACTCAAGTTGAACTTTAGCTTGAGCTTGAAAAAGCACAGGAGTGAGAACAGACGGATGGTGAGGAGAAGAGAGATGGGAACGGGGTGAGGAAGCGAGAGAGGCGATGAGCTTTTCCTGTTCCAACCTAAATTCAATGACATGGTGATATTTTTTGTTGATTTCACGTTAGTTGGTAACTTAACCAAATGTAAATTAAAACTAGACTGACTGACTGACGTCTGTGCCCAGGGGGAAGGCTCTCCCTTCGCCCAACCGTCCTTTTGATTGATCTGAGGTCCTGACTCTGTAGTCACTAAAGATCCCATGGCATTTACTGAAAGAAAAACCCCATCCCTTCACACTACCTTTGCCAATGACAGAACTCTATTACAGACCATAGATGTTTCTCTAATGCTGCAGGTAATAGCCAGTTCACATTCCCCAGCTGGAGTAACTCCACCATGCATTAAGCAGCAGTCTAACTGGGACTTTGTGAGGTGAAAAAGTGGACTGAAGCAGCAGAGAGGGCTATAATGTATTATTATCTCATAAGCTACAGTGCATCTCTGCTGGTCAGGAGATAAGAGGATTAGACTGTAGAAAGCCAACAGCACAGTTGGAGCATATTTTGACTCTCAAGAGGCTGTCTGATTATAAGTGTGTTGTTGTTTTATGGAGTGTACAACTGTCATGGTCAAGAACCGAACGTGGAAAGGGTCATTTAAATGCCATGCAGTAGTTCTGGCTCACCTAACTCCCTCCTTCAGCTTACTTTACAGGTCTTATCAAATCAAATTGTATTTGTCACATGCGCTGAATAAAACAGGTAGACCTTACAGTGAAATGCTTACAAGCTCTTCTTCAACAATACAGAAAATAAAAACACATGAGAAATTAAACACACAAGAATGAAGCTATACCTGGATTTCTGCATAAACTGGTCATAAAAATGTATCTGATCTTCATTTAGGTCACAACAATAGACAAACACAGTCTGCTTAAACTAATTACACAAACAATTATACGTTTTCATGTCTTTATTGAACATACCAAGGAAACATTCACAGTGCAGGGTGGAAAAGGTATGTGAACCCTTGAATTTAATAACTGGTTGACCCTCCTTTGGCAGCAATAATCTCAACCAAACGTTTTCTGTAGTTGCGTATCAGACCTGCACAACGGTCTGGATGAATTTTGGATCATTCCTCTTTACAAAACTGTTTCAGTTCAGCAATATTCTTGGGATGTCTGGTGTGAACTGCTCTCTTGAGGTCATGCCACAGCATCTCAATTAGGTTGAGGTCAGGACTCACTCCAGAATGCATATTTTCTTCTGTTGAAGCCATTCTGTTGTTTATTTACTTTTGTGTTTTGGGTTGTTATCCTGTTGCATCACCAACTTCCATTGAGCTTAAATTGGCCTAACATTCTCCTGCAAAATGTCTTGATAAACTTGGGAATTAATTTTTCCGTCGATGATAGCAAGCTGTCCAGGACCTGAGGCAGCAAAGCAGCCCCAAACCATGATGCTCCCTCCACCACACATGGGATGAGGCTTTGATGTTGGTGTGCTGTGCCTTTTTTTCTCCACACATGGTGTTGTGTGTTCCTTCCAAACAACTCAACTGTAGTTTCATCTGTCCACAGAATATTTTGCCAGTAGCGCTGTGGAACGTCCAGGTGCACTTTTGCAAACTTCAGACGTGCAGCAATGTTTTTTTGGACAGCAGAGGCTTCTTCAATGTTGTCCTCCCATGAACACCATTATTGTTTAGTGTTTTACGTGTCGTAGACTCATCAACAGAGATGTTAGCATGTCCTAGAGATTTCTTTGTCTTTAACTGACACTCTAGGATTATTCTTAACCTCATTGAGCATTCTGCTCTGTGCTCTTGCAGTAATCTTTGCAAGATGGCCACTCCTAGGGAGTGTAGCAACAGTGCCTTCTCCATTTATAGACAATTTGTCTTTCTGTGGACTGATGAACATCAAGGCTTTTAGAGATACTTTTGTAACCCTTTCCAGCTTTATGAAGGTCAACATTTTTTTTCTTAGGTCTTCTGAGATTTCTTTTGTTCGAGGCATGTTTCACATCAGGCAATGCTTCTTGTGAATAGCAAACTCACATTTTGTGAGTCTTTTTTATAGGGCAAGGCAGCTCTAACCAACATCTCCAACCTCTTGATTGGACTCCAGGTTAGCTGACTCCAATTAGCTTTTGGAGTCATTAGCCTAGGGGTTCACATACTTTTTCCAACCTACACTGTGAATGTTTAAATTAAGTATTCAATAGTCAGAAAAAATACAATAATTTGTGTGTTATTAGTTTAAGCACACTATGTTTGTCTATTGTTGTGACCTAGATGAAGATCAGATCAAATCTACTGACCAATTTATGCAGAAATCCAGGTAATTCCAAAGGGTTCACACTTTTTCTTGCCACTGTACAGTGCATTCAGAAAGTATTCAGACCCCTTGACTTTTTTTTAATGTTCAGACTTATGTATTAAATTGACCCCCTGTCAATCTACACACAATACCCCATAATGACAAAGAAATAACAGGTTTTTAGAATAGTTTGCAAATTTATAATGAGAGAAACTGAAATATCACATTTACATAAGTATTCAGACCCTTTACTCAGTACTTTGTTGAAGCAACTTTGGCAGCGATTACAGCCTCGAGTCTTCTTGGGTATGTCGCTACAAGCTTGGCACACCTGTATTTGGGGAGTTTCTCACATTCTTCTCTGCAGATCCTCTTAAGCTCTGTCAGGTTGGATGGGGAGCGTCACTGCACAGCTTTTTCAGGTTTCTCCCGAGATGTTTGATCGTGTTCCCAGCTCTGGCTGGGCCACTCAAAGACATTCAGAGAGCTGTCCCGAAGCCACTCCTGCGTGGTCTTGGCTGTGTGCTTAGGGTTGTTGTCCTGTTGGAAGGTGAATCTTTGCCCCAGTCTGAGGTCCTAAGCGCTCTGGAGCAGGTTTTCATCAAGGATCTGTCTGTACTTTGCTCCATTCATCATTCCCTCGATCCTGACTAGTCTCCCAGTCCCTGCCGCTGAAAAACATCCCCACAGCATGATGCTGCCACCACCATGCTTTACCGTAGGGATGGTGCCAGGTTTCCTCCAGACGTGACGCTTGGCATTCAGGCCAAATAGTTACATCTTGGTTTCAGACCAAAGAATGTTGTTTCTCATGGTCTGAGAGTCTTTAGGTGCTTTCCATCTGGCCACTCTACCAAAAAGGCCTGATTAGTGGAGTGCTGCAGAGATGGTTGTCCTTCTGGAAGATTCTCCCATCTCCAGAGAGGAACTCTGGAGCTCTGTCAGAGTGACCACCGGGTCCTTGGTCACCTGGAGGTCACTGTGTTCCTGGGGCCTTCAATGCTGCAGAAATGTTTTGGTACCTTTCCCCAGATCTGTGCCTCGACACAATAATGTCTATGGACGATTCCTTCGACTTCATGGCTTGGTTTTTGCTCTGGCATGCACTTTCAACAGTGGGACCTTATATAGACAGGTGTGTGACTTCAAAATCATGTCCAATCAATTTAATTTACCACAGGTGGACTCAAGTTGTTAGAAACATCAAGGATGATCAATGGAAACAGGATGCACCTGAGTTCAATTTCAATTCTCATAGCAAATAAGTAAATAAGGTATCTGTTTTTATTTTTAATACATTTGCACAAATTTCAAAAAAACAGTTTTTGCTTTGTCCTTATGGGGTATTGTGTGTAGATTGATGAGGATTTATTTTTAGAATAAGGCTGTAACGTAACTAAATGTGGAAAAAGTCAAGGAGTCTGAATACTTTCCAAATGCACTGTACAAGGAGTACCAACAACATATAAATGTGCATACATGGTAGTTAAGGTAGATTTGGACATGTAGGCAGGGGTAAAGTAACTAGGCATCAGGATAGATAATAATAAGAGTAAAAAGTAGCAGCAGCGTATATGAGTGTGATCGTGTATGTGGCGTCAGTATGTGTGTGTTATGTGTTTGCGTGTGTGACGTCAATATGTGTGCGTTATGTGTGTCAGTGTAAGTTTGTTAGTGTGCGCCATAGAGTCCGTGCAGATAGTCCGGATAGCCATTGATTGGCTGTTCAACAGTCTTATTGCTTGGAGATAGAAGCGGTCTCGGAACATGCTATGATACCGCTTGCTTTCAAATCAAATCAAATCAAGTATGTACATATAAATATATGGATGAGCGATGGCTGATCGGCGTAGGCAAGATGCAGTAGATGGTATGAGTACAGTATATACATATGAGATGAGTAATGTAGGATATGTAAACATTATATAAATGGCATCGTTTAAAGTGGTTAGTGATAGATTTATTTCATCCGATTATAATTATTAAAGTGGCTAGAGATTTGAGTTGATGACCGAACGGCATAGGCAAGATTCAGTAGATGGTTTAGAGTACAGTGTATACATTTGATATGGATATGAGTAATGTCGGATATGTAAACATTATATACAAAATTGTTTAAAGTGGCTAGTGATACATTTGTTACATCCAATTCCTATTTTTAAAGTGGCAAGAGATTTAAGTCAGTATGTTGGCAGCAGCCACTCAATGTTAGTGATGGCTGTTTAACAGTCTGATGGCCTTGAGGTAGAAGCTGTTTTTCAGTCTCTTGGTCCCAGCTTTGATGCACCTGTACTGACCTCGCCTTCTGGATGACAGTGGGGTGAACAGGCAGTGGCTCGGGTGGTTGTTGTCCTTGATGATCTTTATGGCCTTCTTGTGACATCGGGTGGTGTAGGTGTCCTGGAGGGCAGGTAGTTTGCCCCCGGTGATGCGTTGTGCAGTCCTCACTACCCTCTGGAGAGCCTTACGGTTCTGGGCGGAGCAGGTGGTGATACAGCCCGACAGGATGCTCTCGATTGTACATCTGTAGAAGTTTGTGAGTGATTTTGGTGACAAGCCGAATTTCTTCAGCCTCCTGAGGTTGAAGAGGCGCTGTTGCGCCTTCTTCACCACGCTGTCTGTGTGGGTGGACCAATTCAGTTTGTCCGTGATGTGTACGCCGAGGAACTTAAAACTTTCCACCTTCTCCACTACTGTCCCGTCGATGTGGATTAGGGGGTGCTCCCTCTCCTGTTTCCTGAAGTCCACGATCATCTCCTTTGTTTTGTTGACGTTGAGTGAGAGGTTATTTTCCTGACACCACACTCCGAGGGCCCTCACCTCCTCCCTGTAGGCCGTCTCATCGTTGTTGGTAATCAAGCCTACCACTGTAGTGTCGTCAGCAAACTTGATGATTGAGTTGGATGCGTGCTTGGCCACGCAGTCATGGGTAAACAGGGAGGACAGGAGAGGGCTGAGAACGCACCCTTGTGGGGCCCCAGTGTTGAGGATCAGCGGGGTGGAGATGTTGTTTCCTACCCTCACCACCTGGGGCCAGCCCGTCAGGAAGTCCAGGACCCAGTTGCACAGGGCTGGGTCGAGACCTAGGGTCTCGAGCTTAATGATGAGCTTGGAGGGAACTATGGTGTTAAATGCTGAGCTGTAGTCGATGAACAGCATTCTTACATAAGTATTCCTCTTGTCCAGATGGGTTAGGGCAGTATGCAGTGTGATTGCGATTGCGTCATCTGTGGACCTATTGGGACGGTAAGCAAATTGGAGTGGGTCCAGGGTGTCTGGCAGGATGGAGGTGATATGATCCTTGACTAGTCTCTCAAAGCACTTCATGATGACGGAAGTGAGTGGTACGGGGCAATAGTCATTTAGCTCAGTTACCTTAGCTTTCTCGGGAACAGGAACAATGGTGGCCCTCTTGAAGCCAGTGGGAACAGCAGACTGGGATAGGGACTGATTGAATATGTCCGTAAACACACCAGCCAGCTGGTCTGCGCATCCTCTGAGGACACGGCCAGGGATGCCATCTGGGCCAGCAGCCTTGCGAGGGTTAACACATTTAAATGTTTTCCTCACGTTGGCTGCTGTGAAGGAGAGCCCGCAGGTTTTTGGTAGCAGGCCGTGTCGGTGGCACTGTATTATCCTCAAAGCGAGCAAAGAAGTTGTTTAATTTGTCTGGGAGCAGGACATCATGGTCCGCGACGGGGCTGGTTTTCTTTTTGTAGTCCGTGATTGACTGTAGACCCTGCCACATTCCTCTCGTGTCTGAGCCGTTGAATTGGGACTCTACTTTGTCTCTATATTGACGCTTAACTTGTTTGATTGCCTTGCGGAGGGAATAGCTACACTGTTTGTATTCAGTCATGTTTCCGGTAGCCTTACCCTGGTTAAAAGCAGTGGCTCGCACTTTCAGTTTTGTGCGAATGCTGCCATCAATCAACGGTTTCTGGTTGGGGAAGGTTCAAAGTCAAAGTCACCATTATTAGTCAGTTGTACAACCGAATGCCTTCAACCGAAATGTGTCTTCCCGCATTTAACCCAACCCCTCTGAATCAGAGAGGTGCGGGGGGCTGCCTTTAATCAACATCCACGTCTTCGGCGCCCGGGGAACAGTGGGTTAACTGCCTTGTTCAGGGGCAGATTTTTACCTTCACGACAGATTTTTACCTTGTCAGCTCGGGGATTCGAACTTGCAACCCTGCAGTTATAAGTCCAATGCTCTAACCACTAGGCTACCTGCCGCCCCCCGCCTAACTTTACAGTTAGCACTATGCATTATGGCAGGTAGCATTCTCTTGGCATCCGCCAAACCCAGATTAGTCCGTTGGACTGCCAGATGGTGAAGCCTGATTCATCACTCCAGAGAATACGTTTCTACGTTGCTCCAGAGTCCAATGGCGGCGAACTTTACACCACTCCAGCCGATGCTTGGCATTGCGCATGGTTATCTCAGGCTTGTGTGCGGCTGCTTGGCCATGGAAACCCATTGGAGGAAGTTCCCAACAAACAGTTATTTTACTGATGTTGAATCCAGAGGCAGTTTGAAACTCGGTAGTGAGTGTTGCAACCGAGGACAAAAACTTTTACTCACTATTGTCACGACTTCCACCGACGGTGGCTCCTCTGCCTGTTCGGGCGGCGATCGGCGGTTGGAAGCCCGCACCAAATCTTCATGGAGTCAGCAGGAGCAGCGACTCCCCCTCTCCCATCTATGGAGGAGCGTGTCCTCCACCACACCACCGTCCTCCACCGGATCGGGTCGGCAATGGACCAGATGATGGAAAGAATGGACCGATGGGAGAGGGGTGGTCTCCTTCCCCTCGCCTACTCAACCTTCCCTGCCTCAACAGACTCCTTCGGCGGCGTCCGGATCCAGCACGCTCCGTCTCGCCTCCCCCTAAGGAGTACGATGGGACGGCGGCTAGATGTAAGGGGTTCCTGCTCCAGTTGGAGTTGTACCTGGCTACCGTCCGCCCGACGCCCTCTGGGGAGGAGAGCGTGAGCGCCCTCGTCTCCTGTCTGACGGGTAGAGCCCTGGAATGGGCCAACGCAGTATGGGATGGCCCAGACTCCGCCAGGGACAACTACCGGAGTTCGCCCGCCGTTTCCGGGCCGTGTTCGACCACCCACCAGAGGGCCGAGCGGCGGGTGAACGGCTGTTTCACCTTAGACAGGAGACGAGGAGTGCGCAGGACTTTGCTCTAGAGTTTCGGACCCTGGCTGCTGGAGCGGGGTGGAACGACCGGGCCCTGATCGACCACTACCGTTGTAGTCTCCGGGAGGATGTCAGCAGGGAGTTGGCGTGTCGAGACGCTACCCTCTCCCTTGATGAGCTGATCGACATGTCCATACGACTGGACAACCTGTTGGCGGCTCGCGGACGGTCGGGAAGGGCCCTGTTTGTTCCACCTTCCGAACCTTCCGCTCCTATCCCTATGGAGTTAGGGGGGGCAGCATCGAGGGGAACCGGAGGAGGAGGCTCCTCTTGCACCAGTTGTGGTCGGAGAGGACACACTGCCGATCGGTGCTGGGGGAGTCCCTCTGGGAATCGAGAGGGCAGGCGGAGCAGTCACCCCAGGTGAGTCGGCACCAGACTCACTCAGAGCTCCCTGTTGGTCACATGTTTGTATTAATCTCTTTCCCTGAGTTTTTTCCCTCTCTCCAGCATAAGGCGCTAGTCGATTCAGGCGCAGCTGGGAACTTTATTGATCGCGGACTCGCCTCGAGACTAGGTATTCCGCTAGTATCGATAGATCAACCCATCCCGCTCACTCCTAGATAGCAGACCGTTAGGGTCAGGGCTGGTCAGGGAGGCCACGGTTCCGCTGGACATGGTCACGCAGGGGGTCATGGGGAGCGGATTAGTCTATACCTCATTGATGCGCCTGCGTTTCCAGTGGTGCTGGGGATTCCCTGGCTGGCTAAGCACAACCCTATGATTTCGTGGAAACAGGGGGCTCTCCAGGGGTGGTCTGAGGAGTGTTCAGGTAGGTGTGATGGAGTTTCCATCGGTGCCACAACGGTGGAGAGTCCAGACCAGGTTTCCACTGTGCGCATTCCCTCTGAATATGCCGATTTGGCTATCGCCTTCTGTAAAAAGAGGGCGACCAAATTACCACCTCATCGACGAGGGGATTGCGCGATAAACCTCCAGGTAAACGCGACACTTCCCAGGAGTCACGTGTACCCGTTGTCACAGGAGGAGACAGTGGCTATGGAGACCTATATCACTGAATCTCTGCGACAGGGGTACATTCGGCCCTCCGTATCACCTGTTTCCTCGAGTTTCTTTTTTGTGAAGAAAAAGGAGGGTGGTCTGCGCCCGTGCATTGATTATAGAGGTCTAAATGCCATCACAGTGGGATTTAGTTACCCGCTACCTCTCATTGCTACGGCGGTTGAATCATTTCACGGGGCGCGTTTTTTCACAAAACTGGACCTCAGGAGTGCTTATAATCTGGTGCGTATCCGGGAGGGAGATGAGTGGATGACAGCGTTTAGTACTACATCTGGTGGAGCATGACCTGTACGTCAAAGCGGAGAAATGTGTGTTTTCCAAACGAGCCGTTTCCTTCCTGGGATATCGCATTTCCACTTCTGGGGTGGTGATGGAGTGTGACCGCATTACAGCCGTGCGTAATTGGCCGACTCCGACCACGGTAAAGGAGGTGCAGCGGTTTTTAGGGTTTGCCAATTACTACCGGAGGTTTATCCGGGGTTTTGGTCAGGTGGCTGCTCCCATTACCTCACTGCTGAAGGGGGGGCCGGCTCGGTTGCGGTGGTCGGCGGAGGCGGACAGAGCTTTCAGTAGGTTGAAGGAGCTGTTTACTAACGCGCCTTTGCTGGCTCATCCGGACCCCTCTTTGGCGTTCATAATGGACGTGGACGCGTCTGAGGCTGGTGTTGGAGCCGTGCTATCACAGCGCTCGGGCACGCCACCGAAACTCCGTCCCTGCGCTTTCTTTTCAAGGAAGCTCGGCCCGGCGGAGCGTAACTATGACGTGGGGGACCAGGAGTTGTTAGCTGTGGTCAGAGCCCTGAAGGTGTGGAGACATTGGCTTGAGGGGGCTAAGCACCCTTTTCTCATCTGGACTGACCACCGTAATCTGGAGTATATCCGGGCAGCGAGGAGACTGAATCCGCGGCAGGCCAGGTGGGCCATGTTTTTTACCCGCTTTCAGTTCAAGATCTCCTATAGGCCAGGTTCTCAGAATACTAAGGCCGACGCGCTGTCCCGTCTCTATGACACCGAGGAGCGGTCCATCGAGCCTACTCCCATACTTCCTGCTTCGTGTCTGGTGGCACCGGTGGTATGGGAGGTGGACGCGGACATCGAGCGGGCACGGCAGTTGGAACCTGCGCCTCCTCAGTGTCCTACGGGTTTCCAGTACGTGCCGCTCGGTGTTCGTGACAAATTGATTCGATGGGCTCATGTGCTACCCTCTTCGGGTCATCCTGGTATTGAAAGGACAGTGCGGGGTCTTAGGGGGAAATACTGGTGGCCCACGTTGGCTAAGGACGTAAGGTTGTATGTCTCCTCCTGTTCGGTGTGCGCTCAGAGTAAGGCTCCTAGACACCTGCCTAGAGGGAAGTTACAGCCCTTCCCCGTTCCACAACGGCCATGGTCTCACCTGTCGGTGGATTTCCTCACGGATCTTCTTCCGTCCCAGGGGAAACACCACGATCCTGGTCGTTGTGGATCGGTTCTCTAAGTCCTGTCGTCTCATCCCGTTCGGTCTCCCTACGGCCCTACAGACTGCGGAGGCCCTGTTTACCCACGCCTTCCGGCACTACGGGGTGCCTGAGGACATCGTTTCTGATCGGGCCCCCAGTTCACGCCCCGAGTGTGGAGGGCGTTTATGGAGCGCCTGGGGGTCTCGATCAGCCTGACCTCAGGTTTCCACCCGGAGAGTAATGGGCAGGTGGAGAGAGTGAACCAGGAGGTTGGTAGGTTTCTGCGGTCGTATTGCCAGGACCGGCCCGGGGAGTGGGCGAGGTACGTCCCATGGGCGGAGGTGGCGCAGAACTCACTCCGTCACTCCTCTACCAACATGTCACCATTCCAGTGCGTGTTGGGCTACCAGCTGGTCCTGGCACCATTCCATCAGAGCCAGACTGAAGCTCCTGCGGTGGAGGAGTGGGTGCAGCGCTCAAAGGAGACCTGGAGAGCCGTCCAGGAATCACTAAAAAAGGCTGGTGGGCTACAGAAGAGGAGCGCTGACCGTCACCGCAGTGAGGCCCCCGTGTTCGCACCGGGGGACCGGGTCTGGCTCTCGACCCGGAACCTGCCCCTCCGCTTGCCCTGCCGGAAGCTGGGGCCGCAGTATGTGGGGCCATTTAAAGTCCTGAGGAGGATAAACGAGGTGTGTTATAGGCTACAGCTTCCATCTTACTACCGCATTAACCCCTCGTTTCATGTGTCTCTCCTCAGGCCGGTGGTAGCTGGTCCCCTGCAGGAAGGTGAGGTGCCGGAGGCCCCCTTGGACATCGAGGGTCCCCGGCGATACAGTCCGCTCCATTCTGGACTCTAGGCGCCGGGTGAGGGGCCTGCAGTACCTCGTGGACTGGGAGGGGTACGCCCGGAGGAGAGGTGCTGGGTACCGTGACGGACATCTTGGATCCGTCACTACTGGCGGAGTTTCACCGCTTTCACCCGGATCGCCCTGCGCCGCCCTCCGGGTCGCCCTCGAGGCCGCTGTCGGCGCGCTGCGGAGCCGGCGTCAGAGGGGGTACTGTCACGACTTCCACCGACGGTGGCTCCTCTGCCTGTTCGGGCGGCGCTCGGGCGGTCGCCGCCACCGCCTATTAGCTGCCACCGATCCTTGTTTCCTTTCTGTTGATTGTTCTATTGTTTGCACCTGTTTTGTGTTTTTATTCTAGGGCTATTTAAGCCGGTCAAGCCCGCCTCCTTTTGTGCGGGCTTGTTTCTCTGTTTTGGTGGACGTTCGTGTGTGTCATCATTTTATGCCCGTGTCTGTTTTTGAGCGCCTGTTTGTTTGTGCGCCTGCCGTGTATTGGGCATTGTATTTCACACGTCGAATTAAAGAGGAGCGTTTTCCCCTACACCGTGCTCTCTGCGTCTGACTCCACACCCACCACTCCTAGCTGATCGTGACAACTATTCGCTTCAGCACTTGGCTGTCCCGTTCTGTGAGCTTACAGTTGTCACCTAGCTCCACTAGGTGACTAGGCATCAGGATATATGTTAAAACAGAGTAGTTGCAGCGTATATGATGATTGTATGTGAGTGGGCGTGTGTAAAGTCAGTGTAAATGTATGTGCATATTATGTGTGTGTGAGCAAATGATAGAGTGAGTTTGAATGCGTGTTGGAATTTGAGTGGGCATAAGAATAAAATATAAAGGTAAACTCAGAATCTCAGAAGTTTGATGGCTTGACGGAGGTTGTAGCAGGACTTCTTGTATGCGTCTGTGTCCCATCCTTAAAAACAATAGTTCTAGCCTTCAGTTTCAAAGTTGTATTGTAACACGCACAGAATTAAGACTGTGTATAACAGCACAGTGAAATGCTTACTTGCAGCTCTTTCCAACAATACAGTAATAATATAGATGAGGAAAACACACAAGAAATAAGAGAAGAAAAACAGGAGAATGGAAGTTATATACAGGTCAGTGCCAGTACCATTATTACAATGTACAGGGGTACTGGAGCAATTGAGATAGTTATGTAGAAAGTGACTGGTAACAGGATAATATGTAATGGTAATAGTAATCAATAATATTCATAACCTTTAGCATACTGTAGCACGGATGTCACCGTTAATCCAAGGCTTTCAGTATGAAAAGAGATACAGAACATAGTGTACTGGCTGCACTGTAGGTAAGGAACATTATGTAAGCTCAGTATAAAGTAGAATGGACTGCCACCGGTCAACCAGCTGAATGTGTTTTCTCCATCAGTGAATTAGCCCATACAGTGGCCATGAAAAGGCATGATTCAAAGCGAGGGAGGCTACCTTCCCCACAGAGAGAGGTCACAGGCTAGGATTAATCACCTTTATCTAAACTGCTGGCCAGGCCTCCCACTCTCTTCTCTACTCTTTGGTTTCTGTGGTGCTTTTCTTTGCGTGACATTGGGGTTAAAGCTGCTTGCTCATGTCCCCTACCAGCAGCCTTCCCTTTTGATTAATGCAACACACACCTCTAATGGCTTCCTCGCTTGCTCTCTCAAATGAATCTGACTCACATGTCTGTGTGTGTTGTCTCACATACTTTAATTGGCAAAGCGTATACAATGAAATTGGTTCACTTCCTGCATTTTCTCAATGGAGGAGGACTGGTCTGGCTCTCTCTAAGTAAAGCGTGCATTGGGGAAGGGAAATTGGCCTGTTTGTCTTAGTGTTACTTAATGAGCTATGGTTTGCTGCTGGTCATTTCCATGTAAAAAGACCCATGAACACCAACATGAGAAGTTCATATGCCAGCAGCACACCACCCTGCATTCCAATGCTGGCTTGCCTCTGAATCTAAGCAGGGTTGGTCCTGGTCAGTCCCTGGATGGGAGACCAGATGCTGCTGGAAGTGGTGTTGGAGGGCCAGTAGGCGGCACTCTTTCCTATGGTCCCCCAAAATATCCCAATCCCCCAGGGCAGTGATTGGGGATATTGCCCTGTGTAGGGTTCAGTCTTTCGGATGGGACGTTAAACAGGTGTCCTGGCTGTCTGTGATCACTAAAGATCCCATGACACCTATCGAAGAGTAGGGGTGTTAACCCTGGTGTCCTGGCCCTCATACCATCATGGCCACCTAATCATCACCAGCTGCAAATTAGCTTGCTCACCCCCATTATATATAGAAAATAAGGCCTATATACATTTTTCAACCATTTTCTATGCAAAATAAATGTGGAATAAGCATATCCTTTGATTTCTGGTCAAACAGATGGATATATATATAGTATATACCCCTGCCAGCTAATACCAACACTTATATTTAGTTTTAAAGAAATGTTTCTGCCTTCTGCATGCTTAAGAAACATTGCCTTGTGCCTTGAAATTCCTTTACCAAAAACTCACATCTTTAAGATATTTTCAAATTTCTCTCCCTCATGAGGGGGGATAATGAAAGTTCACAGAAGTAACAAGTAAATGTAGACCTATCAATTTGTTAGTGTTTGTCTGATATCAATTTGTTTAGCAATTATTAACCACTTCAAACTCAAAATTCCATTACCAAATTGGTAACGGAATTTCTGCAATTAAATTGGTTACAATGGGAAATCATAGTAGTCACAAATCACAGTTGGGTTCACAAGTTTGGACAGTACAGTACATCAGAGTAAAGAAAAGTAGTTTACAGTTCAGTACAGTAGAGTTCAGCACAGTAAAGAAAAGTAGAGTATAATTCAATAGAGTAGAATAGAGTAGAGTTCAGTACAGTACACAGTAGAGAACACTAGAGTTGAGTACACTGTAATGTACTGAACTGTACTAAACTAAACTACTCTGTTGTGTGCTGTGCTGTCCTCTACTAAGCTCTACTGTGCTGTACTTTGATGTCCAAACTTGTGAAAAATATGATTGATTCAGATTCGGTCTGGTCTTGATGAACCAAATTTAGTATTTTGGGGGGGCAGAGCTCATTAAAAGTCAATACCCAAAATGCAAATCAGGATATTGCATATTCATGCACACCGACATATGTACATAATGTATACAGTAATGTGATTCTCACCAGAACATTTATAGCATGTATAAAGGTACAGAACCCAGAGCATGCAGACACAATCCCTGTCTACTTCTGTACTTCCTGACTCAAACCTTCCTGCACCTCCCTTAGACACACAGACAGTGCTGTGCATGCATGATAAGCCTGCCCTGTCTCTCTGAGGGAAGCTAGTCCAATTTGAATTGGGCCAGAGGCAAGACACATGGCAGGCAGGTAGGTAGAGAGAGAGCAGTCTAAACAGGAGGGAACCAGCTCTAGACTATACCCAGCTAGCATATAACGTTTTGAGAACCATATGTTTCTTAGAGCTTGGTGAGAGCGTGCTTGTTCTATGGTTATTGTGCATATGGAACATTCTCAGCACATTTAAGGAACTTGACAAAAATATGTTATTTTCTTGGTTTTTCATTACTTTAACATAACGCTTCCTAAAGGTTCAAACATGGTTACATTTATTTTCAATTCTGGTAATGTTCTCCAACTGGTTTGACATTGGGAATGTTTTCAAATAGTTTAGAAAACTTTAAGGAACAACAGAATTTCAGTACATTATAGCGTTTCCTACCAGTTTCCTCATGGTTCTACTTAAAGTCATGTTCTCAAATTGTTCCAACAATGTTAAGAAAACTTTCCATAAAAACATAAGAACAGTTTTGTAACGTTCAGGAAAGTTCTAAGATTGTTATTTAAAAATATATACATTCCATTCTCACACAAATGATCAATGAACCTACCAGGTACTACCCCAAATCCGTAAACACAGGCACCCTCATAGATATCATCCTAACCAACCTGCCCTCCAAATACACCTCTGCTGTCTTCAACCAGGATCTCAGCGATCACTGCCTCATTGCCTGCGTCCGTAATGGGTCTTTGGTCAAATGACCACCCTTCATCACTGTCAAACGCTCCCTAAAACACTTCAGCGAGCAGGCTATTCTATATTGACCTCATTTCGTCAGTAGAGGATGCCTGGTTATTCTTTAAAAGTGCTTTCTTCACCATCTTAAATAAGCATGCCCCATTCCATTTTATTTTTAACCAGGAACAGATATAGCCCTTGGTTCACTCCAAAACCTGACTGCCCTTGACCAGCACAAAAACATCCTGTGCTGTATTGCATTAGCATCGAATAGCCCCCACGATATGTAACTTTTCAGGGAGGTTAGGAACAGGCAGTTAGGAAAGCAAAGGCTAGCTTTTTCAAACAGAAATTTGCATCCTGTAGCACAAACTCCGAAAAGTCATGGGACACTGTAAAGTCCATGGAGAATAAGAGCACCTCCTTCCAGCTGCCAACTGCACTGAGGCTAGGAAACACTGTCACCACCGATAAATCCACGATGATTGAGAATTTCAAATCAGCATTTCTCTCCGGCTGGCCATGCTTTCCATCTGGCTACCGCTACCCCGGTCAACAGCCCTGCACCCCATTATCTGCCGCAATTGTTGCAACCCCTATTATTAAGCTGTTCAATCTCTCTTTCGTATCTTCCGAGATTCTTAAAGATTGGAAAGCTGCCGCGGTCATCCCCCTCTTCAAAGGGGGAGACACTCTAGACCCAAACTGTTACAAACCTATATATATCCTACCCTGCCTTTCTAAGGTCTTCGAAAGCCAAGTGAACAAACAGATCACCGACCATTTCGAATCCCACCGTACCTTCTCCGCTATGCAATCCGGTTTTCGAGCTGGTCATGGGTGTACCTCAGCCACGCTCAAGGTCCTAAACGATATCATAACCGCCATCGATAAGAGACAATACTGTGCAGCTGTATTCATCGACCTGGCCAAGGCTTTTGACTCTGTCAATCATCACATTCTGATCGGCAGACTCAACAGCCTTGGTTCCTCAAATGACTGCCTCGCCTGGTTCACCAACTACTTCTCAGACAGAGTTCAGTGTATCAAATCGGAGGGCCGGTTGTCCGAACCTCTGGCAGTCTCTATGGGGTGCCACAGGGTTCAAATCTCGGGCCGACTCTTTTCTCTGTGTACATCAATGATGTCACTCTTGATGCTGGGGATTCTCTGATCCTCTGATCTCTACGCAGACGACACCATTATGTATACCTCTGGCCCTTCTTTGGACACTGCGTTAACGAACCTCCAGATGAGCTTCAATGCCATACAACTCTCCTTCCGTGGCCTCCAACTGCTCTTAAATGCAAGTAAAACTAAATGCATGCTCTTCAAACGATCGCTTCCCGCACCTGCCCGCCCGTCCAGCATCACTACTCTGGACAGTTCTGACTTAGAATATGTGGACAACTACAAATACCTAGGTGTCTGGTTAGATTGTAAACTCTCCTTCCAGACTCACATTAAGCATCTCCAATTCAAACTGAAATCTAGAATTGGGTTCCTATTTCGCAACAAAGCATCCTTCACTCATACTGCCAAACATACCCTCGTAAAACTGACTATCATACCAATCCTTGACTTCGGCGATGTCATTTACAAAATAGCCTCCAACACTCTACTCAGCAAATTGGATGCAGTCTATCACAGTGCCATCCGTTTTGTCACCAAAGCCCCATATACTACCCACCACTGCGACCTGTATGCTCTCGTTGGCTGGCCCTCGCTTCATATTCATCGCCAAACCCACTGGCTCCAGGTCATCTATAAGTCTTTGCTAGGTAAAGTCCTGCAGTATCTCAGCTCACTGGTCACCATGGCAGCACCCACCCGTAGCACGCGCTTGTGACAGTGCAGTAAACTATAGGCCATGTTTACGTTTACTTTCACCGTTAACGGAAAGGGTGGAGTAAGGAAGTAATGGGGAAAGGGAAATGGAGGCGAGGCCTATTTAACCAGGTGGAAAGAGGACGTCACCGGGGTATGTTTTGATTCGTGAGAAGGAGAGCGAAGTAAAAGGTTACCATGTGGAGTGGAAGACGGAGTTGTTTGGACTGAGGCTTTCACAAGACGCCGCCTGATGCGACGTGGAGTCTGGCGATTCCATAGCGACGCACCTCAAAGACCGGTTGTTGTTGGTGAGCGGTTCACTCTCAACAAGTCCAAGGCCGTTAAACTTCCTTCTTGGAGCCAGGCGGGGTCCATCTTCACTCTCCAGTTTGCGATTCCATCCGCCAAAATTGTTTGCCGTGAATATGGACACGAATCTGCCAGTGTGGACGCCCAGCTAGAATGTGACCAGTATGACCTGGGATTTCGTTTATAGCGTTTATGTGATTGTGTGAACACTGATTTTGAAATGTAACTGTCACATTGAGGACTATATATATATATATATATATATATATATATATATATATATATATATATATATATACACATTTAATTACTGTTTGTTTGGTTTTTGCTTTTCCGAAATAAGTACCTTTTTTTTTATATAATGGCTATGGACACTACGTAATAAATTCCAGTTAAATTGAAGCCCGTTTTGAAATATTTGTTTTGGTGTGTAATCAGTGGTTTTTTGTTTGCTATCCGGGGTTGTTAGATTTTTTTTGTCAGTTTAGAAAACTGTCTGGCGCCCGAAATTTTCGTAAAAAGAATTTAAGTTAGGGAAGCCGCCACCACTGTTACACGCTCCAGCAGGTATATTTCACTGGTCACCCCCAAAGCCAACTCCAGATTTGGCCGCCTTTCAATCCAGTTCTCTGGTGAAACAAATTTCAAAAATCACTGAAGCTGGAGACTCATATCTCCCTCTCTAACTTTAAGCACCAGCTGTCAGAGCAGTTCAGTGCACCTGTACATAGCCCATCTGTAAATAGCCCATCCAACTACCTCATCCCCATACTGTTATTATATTTTTTTTTTCTCCTTTGCACCCCAGTATCTCTACTTGCACATTCATCTTCTGCACATCTATCACTCCAGTATTTCATTGCTAAATTGTAGTTATTTCACCACTATGGCCTATTTATTGCCTTACCTCCCTCATCTTACCTCATTTGCACACACTGTATATAGACTTTTCTATTGTGTTATTGACTGTATTTTTGTTTATTCCATGTGTAACTCTGTGTTGTTGTTTGTGTCGCACTGCTTTGCTTTATCTTGGCAAGGTCGCAGTTGTAAATGAGAATGTGTTCTCAACTAGCCTAACTGGTTAAGTAAAGATGAAATAAAAATAAAAATAAATTCTCAGCATCAACAAAACTGTCTCTATCCTCTATTTTATTAGGTGTGTTCTGGTTGGTTGGCCTCGCAACTAATTGGCCACACCTGATCTTAATGAATGCTTGTTTCCCTTTGAAATGGGTCTGTTTTAATGACTAAAAGGAACAGCTTTGTATGCAACCAAAAAATGGCATTCTAGCTCCATACTGGGGGTGCAGTGGACTAATTCCATGGATAGAGGACAGACGATTATAGGTTTGAATTTCACTGATGCCGTGTCACAAAAAAATGAATGTTTGCATTATTAATGCCTAAGGAAATAAATGTCCATGTGACCTAAGGAAATAAGATAGCTGTGTTATTGAAAGTTATTCATAAACCTCCTAATAATCTATAATCTCCGTTTTCAGAGCATTAATGAACCTCCCAGAAAGAACGTTCAAGAAACCAGAGTAAAACATTGTCAGAACCTCCCAGCAACCTAAAAATAAATGTTCCCGCAACAGCCAAAATTCTTACTTCCGTTCTCATAATGTAAAAAAAAAAAGGTTAAATTTTACTGGTCAGAAACATATGGCTTTGTTCCCAGAACCAACATGAAACCAAAAACATACTGTCCCACAACTCCCAAGGAACCAATTGTGCTAGCTGGGTAGTATCATCCAGATCAGGGCCACTGGGGCACTGGGCCACTGAGTCTGCCCAGAGGCATCCGAAAAGAGGAAGGTTGGGTTTGGACCCGACCGTGTCTCTGCCTCTCTTAGTCATCACCTCATTAGCAATCTGTCAGTCACCCCTCCGGACGCTTGGGCAGTTCACCTCTACAGATGGGAGTTATTTTCATATGTAAGGTGGTAATCACATTGGCTATTGCAGTCTCCTTCCTGGCTGACTTAATTGCTTCCCTGCTCAGGGTTATATCCAAGGCATTTGACTCGGTAGCGAGTGCAGAGATGTTCAAATCACAACTAGTGTTGAAGTTCATTTGGCCTGAAAAGATGGGCTAAAACTAATCTGGAAGGGGATATTCACCAATCATTCTCATTTTGGATACCTCTCTCTGGGCTCTATGTAATATATTTACACCTTAATATTTTCCAAAGTCAGAGAGGCAGCAAAGTCTTCCACAGAGTTGAGGAAATAGGCTTTCCAGGAAAATGCCCTCAAATATCAGCCCTCTCACTCAAAATGCCCTTTCACTAATCTTCTGTTGTCATCTATGGTTGATGTCACTCACAGCCTGGTCACTGACGCATACTATGGTACATGCTATCCAATCAAGCAAGCTCAGTGGTGCATGCCATCCTGCACACATGCTACCCACCCAAAGTAGTTGTGTGTGGAACGATAGCTAGAGCTCAAGCCGTAAAGGTGTGTGGAATGATAGCTAGAGCTCAAGCCTTAAAGGTGTGTGGTATGATAGCTAGAGCTCAAGCCAAAAAGGTGTGTGAAATGATAGCTAGAGCTCAAGCCTTAAAGGTGTGTGGTATGATAGCTAGAGCTCAAGCCAAAAAGGTGTGTGAAATGATAGCTAGAGCTCAAGCCAAAAAGGTGTGTGAAATGATAGCTAGAGCTCAAGCCAAAAAGGTGTGTGAAATGATAGCTAGAGCTCAAGCCGTAAAGGTGTGTGCTAAAAGACAGTGGAGAGGAGCTGAGAACAAAGGACATTTTTAATTTTTTTTATTTTATTTCACCTTTTTTTAACCAGGTAGGCAAGTTGAGAACAAGTTCTCATTTACAACTGCAACCTGGCCAAGATAAAACAAAGCAGTCGACACATACAACACAGAGTTACACATGGAGTAAAACAAACATACAGTCAATAATACAGTAGGAAAAAAACAAATCTATATACAATGTGTGCAAATGAGGTAGGATAAGGACATAAGGCAATAAATAGGCCATGGTGGCAAAGTAACTACAGTATAGCAATTTAACACTGGAATGGTAAATGTGCAGTAGATGAATGTGCAAAGTAAAAATACTGGGGTGCAAAGGAGCATGATAAATAAATGACTACGGTAGGGGATGAGGTAGTTGGTTGGGCTATGTACAGGTACAGTGATCTGTGAGCTGCTCTGACAGCTGGTGCTTGAAACTAGTGAGGGAGATAAGTGTCTCCAGTTTCAACGATTTTTGTAGTTCGTTCAAGTCATTGGCAGCAGAGAACTGGAAGAAAAGGCGGCCAAATGAGGAATTGGCTTTGGGGGTGACCAGTGAGATATACCTGCTGGAGCGAGTGCTACGGGTGGGTGCTGCTATGGTTACCAGCGAGCTGAGATAAGGCGGGGCTTTACCTAGCAGGGACTTGTAGATGACCTGGAGCCAGTGGGTCTGGCGATGAGTATGTAGCGAGGGCCAGCCGACTAGAGCATACAGGTCACAGTGGTGGGTAGTATATGGGGCTTTGGTGACAAAGCGGATGGCACTGTGATAGACTGCATCCAGTTTGCTGAGTAGAGTGTTGGAGGCTATTTTGTAGATGACATCGCCGAAGTCGAGGATTGGTAGGATAGTCAGTTTTACTAGTGCAAGTTTGCCAGCATGAGTGAAGGAGACTTTGTTGCGAAATAGAAAGCCGATTCTAGATCTAATTTTGGATTGGAGATGCTTAATGTGAGTCTGGAAGGAGAGTTTACAGTCTAGCCAGACAGCTAGGTATTTGTAGTTGTCCACGTATTTTAGGTCAGAGCCGTCCAGGGTAGTGATTCTAGTCGGGCGGGCGGGTGCAGGCAGCGAACGGTTGAAGAGCATGCATTTGGTTTTACTAGCGTTTAAGAGCAGTTGGAGGCCACGGAAGGAGTGCTGTATGGCATTGAAGCTCGTTTGGAGGTTTGTTAACGAAGGGCCAGAAGTATACCGAATGGTGTCGTCTGCATAGAGGTGGATCAGAGAATCACACTGAACTCTGTCGGCAAAGTAGTTGGTGAACCAGGCGAGGCAATCATTAGAGAAACCAAGGCTGTTGAGTCTGCCGATAAGGATGTGGTGATTGACAGAGTCGAAAGCCTTGGCCAGGTCAATGAATACGGCTGCACAGTAATGTCTCTTATCGATGGCGGTTATGATATCGTTTAGTACCTTGAGCGTGGCTGAGGTGCACCCGTGACCAGCTCGGAAACCGGATTGCACAGCGGAGAAGGTACGGTGGGATTGGAAGTGGTCAATGATCTGTTTATTAACTAGGCTTTCAAAGACTTTAGAGAGGCAGGGCAGGATTGATATAGGTCTATAGCAATTTGGGTCTAGGGTGTCACCCCCATTGAAGAGAGGGATGACTGCGGCAGCTTTCCAATCTTTTGGGATCTCGGACGACACCAAAGAGAGGTTGAGCAGACTGGTAGTAGGAGTTGCAGCAATGGCAGCAGATAGTTTTAAAAAGAGAGGGTACAGATTATCTAGTCCAGCTGATTTGTACGGGTCCAGATTTTGCACCTCTTTCAGAACATCTGCTATCTGGATTTTGGTGAAGGAGAAGCTGGGAAGGCTTGGACAAGTAGAGGTTGGGGTAGCCAGGAGGAAAGCATGGCCAGCCGTAGAAAAATGCTTGTTGAAATTTTCGATTATCATGGATTTGTCGGTGGTGACCGTGTTACCTAGCCTCAGTGCAGTGGGCAGCTGGGAGGAGGTGCTATTGTTCTCCATGGACTTGACAGTGTCCCAAAACTTTTTGGAGTTAGAGCTACAGGATGCAAATTTCTGTTTGAAAAAGCTAGCCTTTGCTTTCCTGACTGATTGCGTGTATTGGTTCCTGACTTCCCTGAACAGTTGCATATCGCGGGGACTATTCGATGCAATAGCAGTCCGCCACAGGATGTTCTTGTGCTGGTCAAGGGCAATCAGGTCTGGAGTGAACCAAGGGCTGTATCTGTTCTTAGTCCTACATCTTTTGAAAGGGGCATGCTTATTTAAGATGGTGAGGAAGTTGCTTTTAAAGACATACCCATCAGCAGGTGAGTCTGTGCAGCTCGGGCCAGCTGGCAGATCCAGGACCAGTCTATTCATGCTGCATCTGTCACTGTTCTGGCAGACACTCGGTCACTGCAAAGGTCACACAATTACAGAGTTTATAGACTGGAATCTAGCAGCATGACACACAGAAGGTATAGCCACTCTCAGTGGTAAATCAGGTGCTGCTGAAGGACTGAAGAGCATCTGTGGTCTGGCTTTTATGAAAGGTGAGTGGCAGGGTGACTGTTGGCTATCTGGAGAGGTGGAGCAGAGAGAGATAATAAGAGAGTGAGAAGACACAGGTAGATAGAGAAGAGGTTTCTAATCCCCCAGACATTCCCTTCACATCATCCTGGTGTCTGAGTGGCCTGGCAAACTGTCTGAGCCCACTTGTATTGACGGAGAAAGGAGATGAAAAGGAGAGCGCTAAGGGAAAACGAGCAGAGAAAGAATGAGGGAACACAGTAAGAGGGACACGTGAGGCTGAATGAAAATAGTGGCATATAACTGGGGACAGAAATCAAGAGTGAGGGATTAAAAGAGTAAAATAATCACTTAGATGGGGAAAACAGCAAAAAATAGAAACGTCTCTTTTTCAGGACCCTGTCTTTCAAAGATAATTCGTAAAAATCCAAAAATCACTTCACTTCATTGTAAAGGGTTTAAACACTGTTTTCCATGCTTGATAAATGAACCATAAATAATTAATGAACATGCACCTGTGGAACGGTCGCTAAGACACTAACAGCTTACAGACGGTATGCAATTAAGGTCACAGTTATGAAAACTTAGGACACTAAAGAGGCCTTTCTACTGACTCTGAAAAACACCAAAAGAAAGATGCCCAGGGTCCCTGCTCATCTGTGTGAACATGCCTTAGGCATGCTGCAAGGAGGCATGAGGACTGCAGATGTGGCCAGGGCAATAAATTGCAATGTCCGTACCGTAAGACGCCTAAGACAGCGCTACAGGGAGACAGGACAGACAGCTGATCATCCTCGCAGTGGCAGACCACATGTAACAACACCTGCACAGGATCGGTACATCCGAACATCACACCTGCGGGACAGGTACAGGATGGCAACAACAACTGCCCGAGTTACACCAGGAACGCAATAGGCTGAGAGAGGCTGGACTGAGGGCTTGTAGGCCTGTTGTAAGGCAGGTCCTCACCAGACATCACCGGCAACAATGTCGCCTATGGGTTACAAACCCACCGTCGCTGGACCAGACGGGACTGGCAAAAAGTGCTCTTCCTTGATGAGTCGCGGTTTTGTCTCACCAGGGGTGATGGTTGGATTTGTGTTTATCGTCGAAGGAATGAGCGTTACACCGAGGCCTGTACTCGATTTGGAGGTGGAGGGTCCGTCATGGTCTGGGTCACAGCATCATCGGACTGGGCTTGTTGTCATTGCATTCTCAACGCTGTGCGTTACAGGGAAGCCATCCTCCTCCCTCATGTGGTACCCTTCCTACAGGCTCATCCTGACATGACCCTCCAGCATGACAATGCCACCAGCCATACTGCTCGTTCTGTGCAGGATTTCCTGCAAGACAGGAATGTCAGTGTTCTGCCATGGCCAGCGAGGAGCCCGGATCTCAATCCCATTGAGCACGTCTGGGACCTGTTGGATCGGAGGGTGAGGGCTGGGAACTTGCAGGTGCCTTGGTGGAAGAGTGGGATAACATCTCACAGCAAGAACTGGCAAATCTGGTGCAGTCCATGAGGAGGAGATGCACTTCAGTACTTAAAGCAGCTGGTGGCCACACCAGATACTGACTGTTACTTTTGATTTTGAGCCGCTCTTTTGTTTAGGGACACATTATTAAATTTCTGTTAGTCACATGTCTGTGGAACTTGTTCAGTTTATGTCTCAGTTGTTGAATCTTGTTATGGTCATACAAATATTTACACATGTTATGTTTTCTGAAAATAAATGGAGTTGACAGTGAGAGGACGTTTCTTTTTTTGCTGAGTTTAGAATAGTGGAAGAAGAGAGGTAAAAATAATAAGTGAGTGAGAGGACAGGAGAGAGGAAGACTGAAGACACTCCTACCCACTGGGTACACACTGGTTGAATCAACGTTCTTTCCACATAATTTCAATGAAATTACATTGAACCAACATGGAATAGACATTGAATTGACGTCTGTGCTCAGTGGGTATTTGCTATTGCTCTGGACTTATTCACAGTCTCAACACCACTGATCCATTGGCAGCACACCAGGTAGTCTTGAACTGACCGGTCAGAAATACACTCGCATTACCCAACAATGATCTCATGAAACCCTTTCAAGCAATATAACCTTCACATTGAAAGGAAAACAGCACAGGGTGAGTGATCTTTTCTGATCCAAATCCATAATATATGAAAGAAAGAAGCCTCAAACGGGATTCACAGAATGGCATAATTCTGAAATCCATCCAATTAGATCCTTGATGTAAAAGTTTTGGTGCAGATCAAAGCCTGTGTGAGTTCCAGAAACAGCTTGTTTCCAGCCCACTTGTTCTCATGAGTTATTTAGCATGCTGTGGATTGATGGAGTGAGAGGGGGAGTCAGTATGAGAGAGAAAAGGGATATGCTGTACTACACACTGGCAGGCATATCCCCAGAGCCATCCTCAGACACAGCAACGCAGCAGAAGAGAACTCTAGTATCTCTCACTTTACATGGTGCAGCCACAGGAACAGGGCACAGCTGTGGGTCCAATACAGAGAAAGGGGAGAGAGAGAGGAGAGAGAGTGAAACAAAAAAGTCCCATTCAGTCTCCGTGCTGCCCTGAACTATGAGAGTTAAAGGAAGCTAGCTAGGAGTTGGGGAAGGTTTCTCACTGCTCTTACCGTAATAAATGATTAATTAAATGCCCGGCATATTTTTATCCTTGATTTTCAGCATGTAGTGGATTGATCCAGAACTCGATAGAACCTCAGTAGAATGATAGTGTTCCTGTAGACTGTGAAGCCGCAGCAAAGATGATCAGTAGTCACCAGTCGTCTGCTCTGATTATGGAGACACTTCCGCCAGCCTCTGATAGTGTCTGATCCCCTTTGATCTCTCCAAATGAGATGGCCAAGCTTTAGAAGTGACTGCAGCAATCTCACTAAGGATGGATCTCCCGGGGAGACATAGTGAACCATGTGATTATGGATTGTCTCCCTCCTCATTGCAACACAACTCTGTCTCGCTCTGTCTTTCTCTCTATTCAATTCACCTTTTCGCCCCAAGAAAATGTATATTGCCGCTTGGTATCACACAATTATTCCCAGTGGGCAGTTTTTGATCTGCTATTGTCACTTAAGCAAGCCGAGCAAAGCCCCAGAAATAACCAACAATTAAAAGATAGAAAACCACACCAGCAAGTTTGTAAATAAGGATACTCTAAAAAACTAGGGAATATGTGCACGATAACTTGAAAAACAAACAAAACAGTTAATGTTATGCTTCACCCCTTCCCTGTCTGTGCTGAAGTAGAGGGCCTGAATGATGGGTGTCTGTGCCTGTGTGGCAGAGCAGAGGCAGGCTGAATAATGAATCAAGATGGCATGACTCAGGCCCATCTCACAAACAGCTGTAATCTCCTGCTTTGATCAGACCTAATTGATCTCATTTGCGCTGGTTAAGGCTGCCTCAGCTGCAGCAGAAACAGCTGTCACCCAGCTTGTCAGGGCCTGCTAATTAGAGCCAGCACAGATAAACACTTGATACTTGATTAACACTTATATCTGAAAGCCTATCTACCTATGGTCAATGCCTGTTTCTTTGTGACTACCTGTGGTCCGGCATGTTACATTGGGTTACTATGCAGACTAAAATATTGAATGGATTAATATGGTGAGTATGGCTAAATCTTCTAGGCTCTCCATTACTGTAGATATGTAGGTGAGCAGACTAGAGTGGCCCATTATAAAGGCACTGAGGTCTTTGAGCCGCTGTTTGAGAAAAGGTCGCAATGCGTGACTCTTCTCTGACTCCTCAGGTGCCCAGTGTATTAATGTCCTGGTGATGAGATAAAGCCGAGCTGACAGACACGGAGTGAGCTCATCTCTCTCTGGTCTTTTGGCAGACTTCGCTTACTATGGCAGGGCAGCCCTGTGAAGGCTACATCTTTCTCATTTGAATGTGGAAGGACTTGTGCGTTCATCATCATCATCCAGAAGAGATTGAAGGAAGTTCCATTTTAATTTTGAGTTTAACAAATTAAAATCCATCTCGCTATTTGAAAACCAACACATTATGGATTTACTATTAATATATTCTGAGGCCATCAATGAAATTCAAACAGGCCATGGGCCTCATTTATCAATATTGTTCAAATCTATTCTAAAATACTACTTACGGATTAAATTTAGAATGGTCATACGCATAGAAAGTTATTTATCAAACAATCTTACATGCGTCACACACACTGGAAGGCGATAACCATTGATAAATACCAATTGTTCTCAGCCTCAGTGGTC
Organism: Brachymystax lenok tsinlingensis; assembly: GCA_030435695.1. Taxonomy (NCBI): domain Eukaryota; kingdom Metazoa; phylum Chordata; class Actinopteri; order Salmoniformes; family Salmonidae; genus Brachymystax; species Brachymystax lenok. The sequence continues at coordinate 79,848,880 of CM059791.1, read as the reverse complement.
GTACATGACCTTGGCTGTTTGCATTTTGAAACTCCCCTAATTAAACGTATGGTCAAAATCATCCATTTAAAGCCAGTGAGGAATATACAACACCGTACCATGAAATACAATGGCGCAACCAAAAAAAGTGAATATCTTTTTTACTTTTCCGAGACTGAAATGGAGGTGCTAGTGTCAGAGATTGTTGTTTTAATTGACTCCCTGCAGTTGTAGCTTGACCAGTAAAAATTAAAACACGGCTACAAAGAGGACCATTTCACAAAATATACTTTAAATGAGAAGGCAACACTCACCAATAAGCCATCCATCCTCAACAGCTCCCTCCTGTAGGCATAAAGGCCAACATTGCTGTTCTGCAGAACAAGTTGGGACACTTTGCCACCACATTCAGCAGTGTATTGTACGCATCGCATCGCCTGCACATAAAAAGTGGAAGCATTTTCTGTTCACATAGTTGAAACCGTTTTGTAATGTTAATTGTGTGGGTGCCGTCTATTGCTCTGTTCGTATTTGGGAACCCATTGATGGCATCATGGCAAAGAAACCCCTCTTGACCAACCTGTTGTGCGATGCTGTATGGAAATTGTATGTGTTACTGTTCCTTTTGCTGATGATTGCATCCAAAACATTGGCTTATCGAGGGCTGTGAGATGCCTATCGGCAAGTTCCCACTGAAAAGTGCCGTTGCCAAAAAACTAAAACCTGAGGGTGGATAGTACTTGGATGTGCACCGGAATGGCATGTGTTTGTCTTAAATCTCCGCAAAAATCCTAAAGATTCTAAAGGTTTTTGGAAACAATATTTGCTGAGACAATCTGTACTTTTTGCAGAAAAAGTCCCACCTGTCTCTAAAAACACACTCTCTGCTGAATGTGGAGTGTGTCAAATCTTCAAACAGAGCAAGATCAGCTAGCTCTCCTTCGATTTCTTCTTTAGGATTTGGTTGGCGAATCGCATCCAACTTTTAGGTGCAAACACCGCAACCTACTCTACTGGTGTGTGAGGCCTTTCACCGCCTACCTACATTAAAATTGGGGAAAGAAAAATTGCCCTACCAACTACTAGCCCTCTATAAAAAAAACACACCCCATTCCACTATTTAACCCTATCTAATTTTACTTGAGACCAACGTACTGAGAGGACAGAACACTACCACTCAACACCCCCTGCAACTATTGTGCAGTAAATCCTCCAATCCCAAGGACTTCTTTACCACCACAACCTCTATTTTCTGTGACTTCTGATCCATTTCTGAATTACAATTGACCACCATGGCTATGAATGCTAAAAAGCCCACTTTACTGAAGCACATATTCTTCCCATCTCTCTTGCTTGGTCTCTGCCTACTCACAGGAATCCTCTAAGTATCCCTCATCCTGTACACATCTTCCTCTACCACTCTCTTCACTGCTTCGGCATATGACACTTTCTACACAACTCTAACCATGGCAAACTCAGCTTGCCTTTCTCTCACCAAGCACCTCCAATCTCCAGCCCCATGGGCACCCCCCACAGCTAGCACACACAACCTTCTCCACCGAAGCTACACATTCCTTCGTCTCATGACCTCCTGCACACTTCTTACATCTAGGAATGTCCCTCCAACACACTGCTGCAACATGTCCATGAACTTGACACCTAAAAATGGTGTATTTTTTAAAACAATGCTCTCACGGGATAACGTACTTGACATTGTTGGGCAAAGACTCTACATCAAAACTCAGCAGGACAGACAATGTCTTGTTTGCAGGCTCTACACCGGATCTGCATCGCACCGGGTATCACAGACACCAAGAATTTCTTACGTTTCAACTGATCCTCCTCAACACTTAATGCCACCCCAATATTACTCCTTTCAATGGCGCTGTGCTCCAAAGAGCAAACCAAGACACATTTATTTTCCCTAATCACGTGATCCGGAGCGCCCGCTCCGTCTGGACTGAAGAAACACAATAAATCATCACTAGTCCACTCCCGAGTTACACTCACCACTCAACAGTCCCCAACCTCTTCTCCACCCAATATGTATCAGCCAAAATGCAAGGACCCATTCTCTCCACAAATCTCACTCCCGTTAGGCCAGAATCATCCTTTTCGTCTTCGGAACGAGGCCCAAACTCGGCGTGCCTCACCGCATATATTACCTCCATACTCTCTTCAGGTTCCATCTCTGAGCTACTAGAGCAGGTATCCTACTTTTTGCACTTGATGCCAACCTTCCTCAGCAGCCCGCTTCCCTGTACATCTCAGCTCCTTCTCGGCGGTCATCACTGCACCTGCCACTACAATGAATTCACTCTAGTCACGTTCACTTTCCTTCTCTAGCTTTTCCAAAAGTTCTGTGCGATCCTTCATTCCATTTTCCCTCAAAACATATTCCACTTTTTTCTTTGTCCTCCATCTTCTCCACCAAGCAGGCCTCCCTTGAGCCCTCAACTCATTCAATGTTCCATTATCTCAGTCTTTTAATGTATTTCAACAATCACTTTCACACATACTTGTCATTTAACAAATTACTGTACTTTATATGGATTTATTGTAACAAATGCACTGATGTAGTCAAATTACATACTGTAGCTTGTCAGGATATGTTACATGAATTCACAATGGGAATACAATGAAATGGGAAAATTATTTAATTATTACTCTCACAATTTCACACATTTTCACCATATATTTGACCCATTCTACACTTGACAAGCAGTTCCTTATTCCACCAATTGGCACTGTGTGTACGCATGGTCATGGCTGTGCGTGCATTTATGCACACTCTCAAGCAAACGTTCATATTGCTAAATCTTAAACTTTGCGTTGAAATGATCCCACGCATGGTTTACGCACAGATTTGTGACTATGCATGATAAATGAGGCCCCAGGAATTTACGTCCAAGGTACTATTACTGTAAATATGTAGGGAAATTTCACATCGCATCCATTATTTCCTAAACAGTGTAAATGTATTGGTATTTTGGACAGTAAATGCCCCCCCCTCCCAGACCACTTATCCACCCTGACCTTTTTAAAGTGGGTATCAGTCTTAATGTAGGCTTATACACATCAATAACTTAATTACATCTGTCAAGCAATTAGAATTGATGTAAGTGTTCATTCTTGGCCTCTTTCTCCTTGTGCAGAAATTACTTTCCCATCAGACATCACTTCAGATTAGACTCCTGACTGCTGTTGGAACATCATGTTGCATGTATAGTAAGAGGTTAGTGTGGGGGTGGCACTGACTGAGGGAAGAAATAATCCCACTTAAAAACAGAGTATCCGTACTGCAGCAATAAATTAATAATATTAATGAATCATCCATAGAGGAATCATAATATATGATTATTACCGTAAGTGCTTTCTGGCCTCTTCAATATACAAGTAATGATAATAGATCATTAAAACTATTCCTTGAGCGATTGAACCTCCTGCACCCAGACAAGATCATTCTTAGGCTACCATCTGCCTCTGTCTTTGGCATCGTGAATTACCTTGAACACTGCTGCTGCAAGTCTGAAAGAATCATAGTTTTGTTTACCAGCTTGCTGGGAGTGTGTGAGTGTGAGTTTGTGTGTGTGGCTGAGCAAATCTCCCAGATGGTAACTATGCAGTTTTTTTTGTCATTGACAGTACCTGCCTGGGAGTCCTAAATTGACTATGGTGTGAGGACCTCTAGTGGACTGTAGATTAACTACAGTCACTACAATAAATTAACCTTGAGTCAATCACCCAGTTGATCACTGATGGTGTGTTGTCTGTCTCACCGGGGACATGGAGGACGGATGGGGGGACAGCCATGCTATTGGTGTTTGGTCAGGCTGCTTTCACTGTCATCCCCCCATCAAACCAGCTGCTGAATGGAGAGATTAGCCCCATCTCTCACTCATAAAAAAAGGCTGACCGGGTTTAAGGGACTGATAAATTGCTTCTGCTCATTCCTTCATATATCTTGACCTTTACTGCACACACACTGAAGTGTATTTTTTGTGACGCGCTAGCCCCTACATACTGTATATTGTTCATTATTACGGCTGAAATTGCTTTCATTAGAATCTCTCTCTTCATCATGTGTATTTGCATTGGGTGTAACCTTCACCTACTATGATCAGATAGCCTTTCCTCAATTATGAGTTCATCAGTGTGCACTACTGTACAAATATGATTCTAAATGCTCTTGGACTTTTACGTACAGTACTTACTTCAATGAATCATTGGCCATTGGCACTAAATAGTAATTCCTTCATATTTAAAAGACCTTGGATAAGAAATCACATCTATGTAAAAGAAGCTGTTTCTGCAGAACAAAGAAGGGCTGGGCGGCACTAGTTAATTACCAGATGGAAGACTGAACATAATTTAAAAGCAAGGCAAGCAATCAAACCAGAACCCCCAATCTCTCCAAAGTAATTACTAGATCCGTGCCTTCTACACCGAGCTGTCAATCACTCCACACAAACAGGCTCCAGCTTCATACTGAGACAAATAGCTCTCTACAATTTATAGGGATTGTAATGAGACAAAACATTTTAGACTTTGTGTTTGTGTGTCTGTGTCTAACGGGAATTGTTTTAATTAGCTATTGATACAGATCAACTGGCTATCATCCTGAGTCAGTTCAGCCTCAGGCACACTTCTCTCACTCTGAACACACTCTTGGACACACACACACACACACACACACACACACACACACACACACATTCTCTTTTTATAAGGGGATTTCCTGGGCTGTTTGTTGAGAGTGAGTGAGGGGGTATTTTAATTGGATTTTGAATGATCCATTCCACAGTGAGGCTTTTGGAACAAGTTTACTGTTAGTTATGAAGTGAGTTAAATTCCTTTAAAGCCTTTTGTATTTTTCGTTTTCTGAGAGGGCTTTAGTTATAATGTAAACTGACTTCCCTTAGGGTATCTTCCCCAAAACAACTATAGGAGAAACACAAAGAACTATACAGAGCTGAAAGAAAGCACAATGGTCACTGAATCACCAGGGGAAAGCCTTATCTATCACACTGACTCACTGCTGCTAATTAAAAAGAGGGAACTTAAAGACTAGAATAAGGGAGATGAAACAGGATGGTGTCACCCAGGACATGAACATCACTTGTTAATGTTGCTATTGCCTAGATGTTCATGATCTCTCTGTTGACAATGGTAAAGATGAGGGAGAATTATAGATACAGACAAAGATGGTGACAACAGAAACTACACAATCCCTGTGTGTGTGTGTGTGTGTGTGTGTGTGTGTGTGTGTGTGTGTGTGTGTGTGTGTGTGTGTGTGTGTGTGTGTGTGTGTGTGTGTGTGTGTGTGTGTGTGTGTGTGTGTGTGTGTGTGTGTGTGTGTGTGTGTGTGTGTGTGTGTGTGTGTGTGTGAGATGTGACGCTCTGGATGTGTGTGAGATCTGGAGGCAGCGTACAGGGGAGGACAACATTCAATTAGAGCCAATTGCAGAATTCCAGCTAATCAGACAGGAGAGATAATGTGTCTGTAATGAGGATGATAAGGTCAGGTTGGAGGAGAGAGAGAAGCTGAGTGTAATACTGCAGGTCTGGAACCTCCCTTTGGACAGGACTTTCTACAGAGATGCTCACTGAGACGCTTTCAAAATGTGGATAGGAAACAGTAACCCTGACATAAAAGAGAACAAGGGATGGGGGCTATACCCATATGTATGCAATGAAAGGGTTTTAATACAGGTAGGCTGGAGAAAGTGAATACATCTGTTGGTGCTGTGGCTACCTTGATGACATTTCTAGAGACATAGAGCTTCATTGTTTACTCAGACTGTCATCTTTTAGTGATCATTATGGGTGTTGACAAGCATCAACAGTTGTGGGAGTAATAGCAGAAAAATGCGGAAGCATACTTCAAATCTTGGCATGGCCAGGACATTACAGGCTCCAGCTGTGCTTTTCAGTGGTGTTTAAAAACAACATTTATGCGTTGGTGTTTTATTATACAGTCTGCCATTTACCTAGAATTGTCTTTGAAATGACTAGGTCAAAAGGATGATTATTATAATTACCTTTCCGTTTCTTTGGGATTCATGGAGAAAATAGCCCTCTATCACTTGGTAAATACCTGAATGTACAAACTGTGATTTTGTGACTAAGTACCTGGTCAATAGAGTCTGAAACAGGACTGTGAAATACATTGTTGCATTTTCCTCTGCTGTCCCAGCTGTTAAGTAACCTCCACTTATTTATTTTGTGCAGTACGTTGAAGGGAGGTTTGTCAACACACAAACCCAACCAGGATCCTCCTGAAAACCATGGCATACTGCCCCAGCTAGAACATTTGGTTTCTTGGAAGTTGTGTGAACGTACGTTTTAGTTTTTCCATTAGATCTGGAACGAAGCCATATGGTTCCTGACCAGTGAAACAGAATGTTTTTTTTTAAACGTTCTGAAAACGTAATTGAAAATTTCACCTGTTCTGGGAATGCACATTTTTAGGTTGCAGGGAGGTTGTGAGAATGTTTTACTATGGATCCCTGAAAGTTTTCCTGAGAGGTTTTATAAATTTGCTCTGAGAGCGGAAATTATAGGTTACTTGAAGGTAATTCAATTACTTTCTGAGAACATCCTTCAATAAGACTTTTATTAAAACTCCTAGCTCAGTTTGGATTAACCTCCAAGCACAGATAGGACATGAAAATGAATTTGCTTAGGCATTAACTCTTTAGGCATCATCAGCAGTGGTGACGGTTTTGGAGAGTCTGGCGTGCCCAAAGTAAAATGCCTGCCACTCAGGCCCAGAAACTAGTATATGCACATAATTAGTACTATTGGATAGGAAACACTCTGAAGTTTCTAAAACTGTTCAAATATATCAACTTATATAGCAGACGAAAACCCGAGGAATTTCTGTCCAGATTATTTTTTTTTTGTGACATTTCCTCAGTTTGATAGGCTTCCTATTGAAATCCATGTAAAATAGCTCCCAGATTGCAGTATCTATGGCTTCCACTAGATGTCAACAGTCTTTAGACAGTGTTTGAAGGCTTTATCATTGAACAGAACCAGATAGAAGAAGAAATAGTGAAGGCACCACGGATGTCAATAACCTTTCCTGGGCGTGAGACGGTAAGCGCGCCGCTCTTTATTTTCCTTTTATATCGTTTAGGATATCATCCATGTAAAATATAATCGTTAATATTCATAAAAGGATACCTAAGGATGCATTATAAATGATGTTTGATTTGTTTGGGCAAAGTTGATAGGTATAATTTGAACGCTTTCTCTTCACAATACAACGGGTGACTCGATGGTGGATTTTCTGAACATAACGCGCCAAGCAAACAGAGATTTATGGATATAATAACAAAAGAACCTTGGATTCTCTTGTTTGGACACTTGGGATGCCCTCAGCAGACTTTCTTCGAATGGTAAGTGATTTATTTTAGCTCTTATATGGTTTTTTTGTGACCCGCGCTGGATATGAATTTATGCTATTGCATAAATATGAGAGGTGCTATCCTCAAACAATAAAATGTTGTGCTTTCGCCGTAAAGCCTTTTTGAAATCACTGTGATATTGCCAAGAATCAGAGCTTTTGATGACTATGCAACACTTGTATATTGATGAATGTTTAATAATTCAACTTTTGGATTTTGAATTTGGCGCCTTACATTTCACCAGGTAGTGTCGGGATTGGGGCACTAGCGCCCCAGTTATCCCTAAGTGGTTTTAATCATGCAAACATTTTTTTTTTTATTGTAGATTTGAACCTATAATACTCTGTTCTCTATCCATGGAATTTGTCCACTGCATCACCAGGATGGAGCTAGCCTGATATGTTTTTTTTTACTCATACAAAGTTGTTCATTTTAGTCTAATCAAGCAGACCCCATTTCAAAGGAATCAAGCACTCATTATGATCAGGTGTGGCCAATTAGTGGGCGCAGCCAACAAACCTGAACACACTTAACAAGATAAAGGAAAGAGTTTTGTTGATGCTGAGAAGAATGGAATTTGTATGTTTTTAAATAACATTCTTAGAACATTACAAAAGTTTTGTGGTTTTCATGGAAAGTTTTCTTAACGTTCTAGGAACAATTTGAGAATATTACTTTAAATAGAACCATTAGGAAACGTTATGCTGAAATACTGAAACTTCCACAGAAGAACGTTGTTCCTTAATGTTCTCTGAACTATTTTAGAACATTCCAGTTGGGCAAACTTCCTAAACCGTTACCAAAATTGAAATTAAATGTAACCATCTTTGAACTTTTAGGAAATGTTCTGTTAAAGTAATGAAATACCAAGAAAATATATATATATTTTTTTTTAAACAGAGTTTCTGTTTTATCTCCCTTCCTCCTTCCTGCTCCTGCTGTATGCAAATTATTTTTTTGCTTCTGCCAGAACATCTTTGATCCAGCAGCTTTGAATCCCTCTCCAGATGCTGCCTTAGGAGCCATACTACTAACCAGAACCAGGGCCAGAGCCAAAACCAAGGCCACAGCCAAGCTAAGGCAAAGGATGTCCAGACACACACAGTTCAGACAGCTGCCACCATAGCCAGTCCAGGGACTGGACCTAAAAAAACAATGTAATTTTTTTGGCGAGCTCTCATTTTACAACTGAGTGCAATGTGATGATGAGGACTATTTTAAACAATGGGTTATATAATTCAAGACATTATTGTGACAAACAACACAAACAATATTTGTTCAATAAAAGGTGTTTATTATTGAAAATCAAGGCAGATTTCAGACACAGTCTGACTGACTATCCTCCACTACTATGACCATATAATTGAGTCGCTTGACACAGACAAAGGCAAAAGGGCTGGAACAGGTGAGATCATTCCATTGCATTCCACCGGGCCAGTTAGGGAGAACACAGTCTTCAGTGTCTTGGTCATTATCTGGCTGCTCTCCATTCCAGTGGGTGAAGTCCGCCTGGGAGCCGTCAGACCACATCCACTGCCCTCCTTGTGGGTGTCACTCAGTCCGATCCAGGTGGGACTCTCAGCAGGGTTGTAGCTCTTGATCAGGCTGTTTATAGTGTAGTGTTCATTAATGAGCAAGCTAGGACGGACGTAGTCAACAACTATTTGTTCATCATTTTTTAAACGTACAGCGACAGAATTCAGAACATGGGCCGTTCTTACAGTATTCTACCTGTACACCAAGTCAGAACCGTAGGATAACAAAGGGGGCATATAAGCAGATAATGAAAGCTCTTACAATATTCAATGATTACATTTCTCTAAAACAGGCTATAGGCTACATGTGCACCATCAAGTCAGAACAGTAGGGTAGGTTATGAGGGGAGGAAAGGGATCAAATTATTAGGGGTGGGGCCCATGGGCTACTAACAGCTTACTACACAACATACACTTAGTATTACTTTCTCCCTGGAATATTCCATAATTTATGCAGCAGCATACAATACATTTTTCGACTCACCTTGTTGTGCTGTGCTCACCTGAACAGGTAGGTGGCGTGGCTGTCCTTCTTGTGGGCTCTAGAAAGAGGCCCGAAATCCCGACTTGGAATTCTGAGTTGGATGACCATTCAAAATGATTTGTGTTTAGTGAGTCCGCCAGATCAGAGGCAGTAGGGATGACCAGGGATGTTCTCTTGATAAGTGTGTGAATTGAACCATTTTCTGTCCTAAGCATTCAAAATATTATGAGTACTTTAGGGTGTCAGGGGAAAATGTGTAGAGTAAAAAGTCTAAGTTGTCAAAAATATAAATAGTATAGTAGAGATACCCAAAAAAACGATGGTGGTGTAAAGTACTGTGGTGTAAAGTACTTAAGTAAAAATACGATAAAGTACTACTTAAGTCATTTTTGGGGGGTATCTGTACTATACTATTCATATATTTGACATTTACTTAAGTACTTTACACCACTGCCAGTAGATTGCCAACATGATGCATGACGATTACTGCTTGCTAGCTTTGAAAGTATGACATGATCAACCCAATCAAAGCTACGGTAGATATAACTTGATTTGACGTAGTTTTATCTATGGCCAATGACCTTGAGCCTTCTTGGATGGGCACTTCTAATGTAAGTCTATGGCAGCACCCAATGGGCTTGAATTCTCGAGCTCTACCCGTAGATTTTGTGGTGACGTAGTGTCCCCATGAGTGCCAGGACACTGAGCCAATCACTGCGCAACTAGATAACATTACCAACCCTTACCCTCCGTATTTTCCGTTGGCTGCCTCACTACCACAGAAAGCACTGAGCTAGGCTGAAACACCTGCATTTAGGAGCTGCCTTACTCAAGAAAACAAATAAGAGACTATGTTTGTATGCAGCTTTGTAAACTCAATGAGTTTTTTTTTTACATTGTTTGCAAACTGATATGTGACATGTATTAATGCCAAAATAACTGCCCCACCTGCTCTGAATGACACGATGCCACTGTACCTCCTGTACCACCTCAGGATCTTGTCACGGTATCTCTGTGCATTGAAATTGCCATCGATAAAGCGCAATTGTGTTTGTTGTCCGTAGCTTATTCCTGCCAATACCATAGCCCCACCGCCACCATGTGGCAATGTGTTCACAACGTTGACATCAGCAAACCGCTCGCCCACACGACACCATACCTGTGGTCATCCGGTTGGATGTACTGCCAAATTCTCTAAAAGGTCATTGGATTATGGTATAGAGATGAACATTCAATTCTCTGGTATGGCAACAGCTCTGGTGGACATTCCTGCAGTCAGCATGCCAATTGCACGGTCCCTCAACTTGAGACATCTGTGGCATTGTGTTGTGTGCCAAAACTGCACATTTTAGAGTGGCCTTTTATTGTCCCCAGCACAAGGTGCCCCTGTATAATGATCATGCTGTTTAATCAGCTTCTTGATATGCCACACATGTAAGGTGGATGGATTATTTTGGCAAATGAGAAATGCTCACTAACACATCTGTGCACAAAATTGGAGAGAAATCATATTTTTGTTTATATGGAACATTTCTGGGATCTTCTATATCAGCTCATGAAACATGGGAAAAACGTTTTACACGTTGTGTTTATATTTTTGTTCAGTGTATTTTCTATGCAAACTTTTTAAATGCTGAGAAAAAATCACTGGACAGATAATGGAAACACAGCCATACTGTCTTTATGCAGTGTTAATAGTGAATCTCTACCGCCATCTACAGACTATTTTCTTAAAATGTCAATCAGTTCACACTATATTCACTTGATCACGTTGGACAGGAATTGCCCATGTTACATTTGATCATAATTGAGTCGCTATTATTTTACTATTACTGTAACTGCAACTAATTAAAAACAAAATACATCACACGCTGAAATTAAATTGATTATCATCTGTATATTAAATCGTGTAATTCCAATGTTTAATTTTAATTTGCCACCATGGCCTATTTATTGCCTTTACCTCCCTTATCCTACCTCATTTGCACATACTGTATGTTGACTTTTTCTACTGTATTATTGACTGTATGTTTGTTTATTCTATGTGTAACTCTGTGTTGTTGTATGTGTTGAACTGCATTGCTTTATCTTAGCCAAGTCGCAGTTGTAAATGAGAACTTGTCCTCAACTAGCCTACCTGGTTAAATAAAGGTGAAATAAAAAAAAATATATATATTTCCATACAAACACATATAATTTTTAGGATAGGCTACTATGATGGTTTCATTCATTCATGACAGCATATACAATGTTGCAACCTTTTATTTTACTGTCAATGGTTTCAACAATGTTACCATGGCTTATTCCCAGTAATGTCTATCCTCACTTGAAAAACACATTGCTCCATGACAATATGTTATACAATTATGTGACGTAGTCCAAAGAGGCGGGGTTAGCTACGCCGGCCACTTGCCTTGGATTCAACATCAAACCCGTCTCAGAAAGTTGGTTTATTTACGTATTTGTTGGAGGGTACCATGGATTTAATATAAGTAGATAGTTTACTGACAAACTTCTTGACTTATCTCCGAAAGTCATCGATCTGGTAAGTTTAAGATACATTTTTCGCCGTTTAGGCCTAGTCATTTCGCTAATGTCTGAGGGAGTAGAATTCGTTCTGAATATGTCGACCGTCTAAATATTGTTTTTTCCGGGTTGACTTCAAAATAAAGTTGTCAAGAGACATAAATAACTTGCCGGTTACGTATCGAGAAACAGGCAAGTTAGTGTTGTGGATTGTAATAGTTAGCATCTGTAATACAATTATTCATGTATTCAATTAGTGGATATAACGTGTCATTGCACAAGGGAATTTCCTGAAAGTGTGATAATGTAGCTACTGTACTCTTGTACATTTTTGTTTTTGTAACTGGAAAACTATGTCATCAAAACCACTCTTTGTTTTGAAGTCCAAGTTACAGCTAGTCTACTGTACTGTATCTGTGTCAGCTGTTCACTGTATTAAACGGACTAACGTAATTAAAAATAAGAAATAAACACAATGTCAACTGGCTTAACCCAGTTGATAGATGCCACTTCTCAAATCCCAGCTAGGTAAATGATTTTGGTCTGGCTCAGTAGCTGATTGGATCATTATGATCGTCATCCCGTGATTACTGTTGATCTCAGCATGTTAATGGATCAATCAGCTACTACAGAGTGGTGCCTTTGCAATTGAGACAATCAAGCGTTTTGCATCAGGCCAGCTGTCTAGTTGGTTTTAGAGCTGATGATACAGCATTTCTCTTTGTTGTCTTTACAAATCCCATTCCTCTGACCTTTGCTTCATGATGATGTGAACTTGTGATGTGCAGAGGATGTTTTGTTAGTTACAGTTCTCCAGCGCTGTGTCAAGTGATCTATAAATAACACTAGGGTTTGTCTATTGTACATTTCAGGGCAAAGCTCCAGAGGTTGAGCTACAGCCATGGTGCAACAATACCAGTCACCTGTAAGGGTCTACAAACACCCCTTTGAGCTGATAATGGCGGTAAGTTATGTACATTTGTGTGTTTAGGCTGGCTGCTTTGTCTATGTGTATATGTGTGGATGGGTAGTGTGGGATGTTTGTGAGAGGTTGCAGTGCTCATGTGCAAATTGGACCCAGACGCCCAGGCAGTCAGACTGCCAGTGTTTCGTGCTGCAGGAACAAAGTGTGGTTTGGCTGCATAGAAACCTATATCATCTCATACAATATATCTCTATACACTGTATTACAGCACTGTATTATGCCATGTTCTTGTGTTTTGTTGGTGAGATCATTGTTTATCCACCTTTTTTGTTTTGGAAACAGTCTGCAGTATTTCTGTTCACCCAACCTAATTAGTCGTGGCAGCAGATAACACAATATAATATTTATTCTTGAGTATGAAACTGTAAGAGCGATTTAATTAGTAACTTTTTGCCTTTAGTATTTTTGCAGGCACCTTGACTAAAGTGATACTCTCTGTTAAATGCAATACCATATATTAGCTTTTCCACTTACCCTGCTGTAATATACATCATTCTTGATTTCAGTCACCCGATCACCACTGCATAGATGTATTGTACTGATACAGCAGTAGTTCTGCAGATGGTTGCAAAAGTCATAGGAAATACACCAATCCACAATGTCATATATATACACACTACCGTTCAAAAGTTTGGGGTCACTTAGAATTTTTTTTGTCCATTAAAATAACATCAAATTGATCAGAAATACAGTGTAGACATTGTTAATGTTGTAAATGACTATTGTAGCTGGAAACTGCATATTTAAAAGAAAATTGAATATCTACACAGATATAGCCACTCCAGACCTGACTGCCCTCGACCAGCACAAAAACGTCCTGTGGCGTACTGGACTAGCATCGAATAGTGTATGCAACATTTCAGGGAAGTCAGGAACCAATACACACACAGTCAGTTAGGAAAGCAAAGGCTAGCTTTTTCAAACAGAAATTTGCATCCTGCAGCTCTAACTCCAAAAAGTTCTGGGACACTGTAAAGTCTTCGAAAGTAAAGTTAACAAATAGATCACTGACCATTTCGAATCCCACCGTACCTGCTCCGCTGTCAAATCCGGTTTCCGAGCTGGTCACAGGTGCACCTCAGCCACGCTCAAGGTACTAAACGATATCATAACCGCCATCGATAAAAGACCGTATTGTGCAGCTGTATTCATCGACCTGGCCAAGGCTTTTGACTCTGTCAATCACCGTATTCTTATTGGCAGACTCAACAGCCTTGGTTCCTCAAATGACTGCCTCGCCTGGTTCACCAACTACTTCTCAGATAGAGTTCAGTGTATCAAATCGGAGGGCCTGTTGTCCGGACCTCTGGCATTCTCTATGGGGGTACCACAGGTTCAATTCTCAGGCCGACTCCTTTTCTCTGTATATATCAACGATGTCGCTCTTGCTGCGGGTGATTCCTTGATCCACCTTCTACACAGACGACACCATTCTGTATACTTCTGGCCCTTCTTTGGACACTGTGTTAACAAACCTCCAAACGAGCTTCAATGCCATACAACACTCTTTCCGTGGCCTCCAACTGCTCTTAAACGCTAGTAAAACTAAATGCATGCTCTTCAACCGATCGATGCCCACACCCGCCCGCCTGACTAGCATCACTACTCTGGACGGTTCTGACTTAGAATATGTGGACAACTACAAATACCTAGGTGTCTGGCTAGACTGTAAGCTCATCTCCAATCCAAAATTAAATCTAGAATTGGCTTCCTATCTCGCAACAAAGCCTCCTTCACTCATGCTGCCAAACATACCCTCGTAAAACTGACTATCCTACCGATCCTCAACTTCTGGGATGTCATTTACAAAATAGCCTCCAACACTCTACTCAGCAAACTGGATGCAGTCTATCACAGTGCCATCCGTTTTGTCACCAAAGCCCCATATACCACCCACCACTGCGACCTGTATGCTCTCGTCGGCTGGCCCTTGCTACATATTCGTCGCCAGACCCACTGGCTCCAGGTCATCTATAAGTCTTTGCTAGGTAAAGCTCCGCCTTATCTCAGCTCACTGGTCACCATAATAACACCCACCCGTAGCACGCCCTCCAGCAGGTATATTTCACTGGTCATCCCCAAAGCCAACACCTCTTTGGACGCCTTTCCTTCAAGTTCTCTGCTGCCAATGACTGGAACGAATTGCAAAAATCACTGAAGTTGGAGACATAAATCTCTCTCCCTAACCTTAAGCATCCGCTATCTGAGCAGCTTACCAATAGCCCATCCAACTACCTACCTACCTCATCCCCATATTATTTTTATTTACTTTTTACTTTTATTTACTTTTTACAGTATTTCTACTTGCACATCATCATCTGCACATATATCACTCCAGTGTTAATTTGCTAAATTGTAATTACTTCACTACTATGGCCTATTTATTACCTTACCTCATTACTCCATTTGCACACACTGTATATAGACTTTTCTATTGTTATTGACTGTACTTTTGTTTATCCCATGTGTAACTCTGTTGTTTTTTGTCACACTGCTGTGCTTTATCTTGGCCAGGTCGCAGTTGTAAATGAGAACTTGTTCTCAACTGGCCTACCTGGTTAAATAAAGGTGAACAAATATTATAAAATAAATAAATAGGCGTACGTTGTGTTAGCTCATCCAAGTTTATCATTTTAAAAGGCTAATTGATCATTAGAAAACACTTTTGCAATTATGTTAGCACAGCTGAAAAGTGTTGTTCTGATTTTAAAGAAGCAATACAACTGGCCTTCTTTAGACTAGTTGAGTATCTGAAGACATCAGCATTTGTGGGTTCGATTACAGGCTCAAAATGGCCAGAAACAAATAACTTTCTTCTGAAACTCGTCAGTCTATTCTTGTTCTGAGAATTGAAGGCTATTCCATGCTATAAATTGTGCTTTTCTTTCAAAAACAAGGACATTTCTAAGTGACCCCAAACTTTTGAACAGTTGTGTGTGTATGTATATAATATAAATAAATAAAAATGAGTATCTTGTGACTTGGCAGGAAGTCAGCAGTCTTCTAATCCCAGTTCAGTGAAGAGATCAGATCGCAGGGCTTCAGACAGAGTTGGGGTGGTTGGGGCACAGTGTTCTAACAGTCAGATCCTAACTGGAGGGGAAGTCAGGCCCAAAACACAATCTGTGTTTAACCATGATATTTATTAAGTATCCCCATTACTCCTCCTGGGGTCCAGCAACATGAAGGCAGTTATATACTCTTTAAAATATTACATGATATTACATTTCATTTACACTTTTCACAACACATTAAGTGTGTTCCCTCAGGCCACTACTCTACTTCCACATATCTACAACACAGAATCCATGTGTACGTACTTGTCTTATCATGTGCCTGTGTGTCTCTTCAGTCCACGCTGATCCATAAGGTGTATTTCTATCTGTTTTTTGTTTTTTTTAAATATCTGATTCTACTGCTTACATCAGTTAGCTGATGTGGAATAGAGTTCCATGTAGCCATGGCTCTATGCATTTCTATGGGCCTCCCATAGTCTGCGTCTCTCTCACCACACCACCAGCTGTCTGTCTCAGGGTCATCTGTCAGATGCCCCATCATGCTCTCTGGGTTTTATGTTTAAGAGCATGCCTTGGTGTGGCTGCCTGGGAAGGTGATCTATTTTGGATGTACAAGTCTTCTCATTCTGATATGGGGTGTGTTCTGGCTTGTGACACAGGACAAGCAGTACTCTAGTCGCCGCTCCTCCTCCCATATCATTCTATCCCTCTCTTCTCTCCCCTGGGCCTAGTTGTACAGAACTGTCTGTGTCTGCTGCTACCACTGTGACTTCCTGCTTAGCTGTGGCTGACTGGCTGCTCTCTGAACTAGGCCCTGGGTGTCATTAGGCCTCCCCTCGCTGTGCTTGGCCCCGTCTGCTGCCTGGCCTACCGCCACAGCTGGTCTGCCCTGTTAGGGCTGATAGGACGGCTCCATCCGGGGGAAGTTGTGGCTTAGTACAGTACAGTTTCACTACAGAGAACACGCTGTACAAAGGGTTTTTTATCATATCAACCCCCACATCTGTTCAGTGCACAGCCTCAGTATTTTACGGTGAATAGCTTGGCCCAAAATCCATAAAACATCTATCAGTATATCTTATGATTTATATCCACTTTTATTTTTGAAACATTTGAATTTAAGCTCTTGGCTCTGTCTTGGCATCTGTTTACCTTTTTTCTGCTCTGTTTGAGACGCTGTGCTGCTTCCTGTTCTTTGGGGTTATCTATTAGGCCAGAAGCAAGTTAAATTGTATAATAAGAAGGTCAGCGCTGGAAAAGGTCATTACTGAACAAAAACTTAGCTCGTTAACACACTGAAATGATTTCTGATGTGTCTTGTTTCACTGTTACACAACCTGATTACAGTGGAAGTCAGGTGCTCTGTTCTTTCTCTAACTGCAGCCGTGGCTGTGCTTTACCAAAAACACAACCTTTGACCTCCAGGAGTTCTTATCTCAGTTCTAGTCTCGGCAACATCTGTTAAATGTCTGGGAATGTTTTGTTATACTTCCATTCACACACTGTCAGCGTGATTCAAAGGCACTTCAAAGATTGTCAGTTGATTTAAAGGTTGTGGGCCTGCCTGGCTGTAAGAAGGCTGTTCTAATGACAGCAGTTCACACTAGATAGAGGGCCTAGCTAGCCGAGAGGCTTCCTCTGTCCTCTGACTGACCGTCCCAGTATTGGAGAGGCAGCATAGTTTAACATAAACGGGTAGCTCAGTATGAGCTATACTGAAACTACAGTGGCTCTCTGAATGACCCTGCTGCAAAGAGTCATCATGAAACAAAATACAGCCTACCTTTTCTCAGTCAATTACATTTATTTAAACATCAGTCTAAAACTCCTAAGAGCTAACAATGCAGATGTAGTGGCTAGGAAAAACTCCCAAGAAAGTCTGGAACCTAGGAAGAAACTTAGAGGAACCAGGCTCTGAGGGGTGGCCGGTGCAGGAGAGAGAGGGTGGAAACAGAAGGTCTGGTTCAAGGTAGCATGACCAGTGAACAGGTCAGGGTTCCATAGATGGGTTAGCTGACAACGTCACGAAAACGATGGGGGCAGAAGTCAGCGTGTTGTTGTGATTCTAGATGGCCAGATTTGTTAGCAAGAATGACAAACTGCCATGCGGAGAATCGTAAATAGCTAATTTCAGCTTGCTGTTGATACCATGTCTTGTTTTGAGGTGTTTTGGTAGATTTTTTGGGGGAGGGGGTGCTTTAGAAGGAGCATACCTAAGATCACACAGGACACCAGATAGGGCAGACTGACCCTAGCTTCCTGGCATATAGACTATTGCAGCATAGATACTGAGACGGGGGGTCAGGGGACACTTACTACCCTGAGACAAGGCAGAGTATAGCCCACAAAGTTCTCCCCCACCACACGAGCCTGAGGGGGCGCAAAACCGGACAGGAAGATCACGTTAGTAACTCAACCCGCTCAAGTAGGGTAGAGCGGAAAAAGCCTGGCACAATGCACCCCACCTAGGGACGGCATGGGAGAGCGCGACGAGCAAGCCAGTGACTCAGCCCCTGCAATAGAAGCAAAGAATCCCATTGGAGAGAGGGGAGCCAGCCAAGCAGAGACAGCAAGGGTGGTTCGTCACTCCAGTGCCTTGCTGTTCACTCAATCATAGGGACCTACTGAAGAGATGAGTGTTCAGTAAAGACTTAAAGGTTGAGACCGAGTCTGCGTCTCTCATATGGATCGCTAGACCGTTCCATAAAAATGGAGCTCTATAGGAGAAAGCCCTGTCTCCAGTTCTTTGCTTAGAACTTCTATGAACAATAAGGAGGCCTGTGTCTTGTGAATGTAGTGTACGTGTAGGTATGTATGACCGGACCAAATGGGTAGGAGCAAGTCCATGTAATGCATTGTAGGTTACCAATAAAACTTTGAAATCAGCCTCAGCCTTAACAGGAAGCAAGTATCTTTGACTAATAACACAAAATCCAGGCACAAAATAATGGATATGTTTTATCTATCCTAAAGTAAGATTTAGGCCTAAATAGTTAGAATGTAGGCTCAGAACGTTTGAGGCGGTTTAGTCTTCTGAATGCAGGCACTGTTAGAGACGATGGACAATGCACACAACTATCTAACTGTAGACTTCTTGGTATATTTACTGAAGCCTATATACTAGTTTAGTGTTTTGGCTTGGTAATGGGGAAGAAGGAAATGGACTCCGTATGTTATGTTCCCAAGCATTGAGAGAGAGTTGTTACATGTCTTGGTTGTGGAACTGTAGTCAACTGTATATCCTTCTGTCATGTTATTCAATCAATATTCATGGCTGATGTCTTTGTGCCTCGTCATTCTATCGATCAGACTGGACTGCACACCAGCTTTGTTTGATCCATAAAGGATGCAAAACATATTTGTGAGAGTCTCAGCTTTCCATATATAGCTTTTAATAGTTTGTAGCTCAAACCATTCAGACTCTATTTTTGTATAAAAGACCCAGCCCCCGTTAATTACACAGACTAATGATTGGTACCACAGACTAATGGTCAAATGCAGAAGAAATTGACAAATCCAATGGTACAACCCAGTAGTCTGTAGCTCAAACACATGTTTAAAAGGGGGGTAGAAGTCCAAAACGCGCCAGCGTTGCAGTGGGACTCATTGAGTTACGGGTAGAGTTCAGTTGAGAAGCATCGTGAAATCAACATGGGTGCTCTTTGTATTGGTCAGGCATGGGGTGGGTGGGTGGGTGTGTGTGAGTGACATAACTATCTCAGCTCTTGACATTGACTCTGGTTGGACTCCTTGATTGTCACATGACCTACTAACTTATCTGGTGACCTTTTGTCCTGAGGGAGTCCTCCAGGGGCCTCAGCAGCATTATAAAGATATCACTCAGACCGGGGGCCAATATTGACAGAGGAAGCCCGGTAGGTCTGTCTTGGCCTGATTGTCATATAAGCCATTAAAGAGAAAGCACACTTTAAAGAGCCAGATGACTGCTGTTTGATTACCAGCACTTAAAGCTGGAATCCTTAATGGTGAAACTGCCATGTCCGTTTGTGATATTACAACCATAAAGGCGTTTCTGCAAACAACGCAGACTGTTTTTCTCTCGGACATCATTGCACACGTGATAGAACAGCAGCATATGTAATGCAATTTGTTTTACCTTGATGCGCAACACTCCCCACCTCTGCTTCGCCATCGCAACAAAAACAATAACAGTGGCCTTATACAATTTGTTTTAATCAAAGTGATAATAACCCAGAAAATACTTTCACTGTATGTCATGGATTGTGTTTTGCTTTCATCATGTGAGTAATATTGCATATTTTCTTCCTCCTTCCCTCTCCTTCCCTCTCTCCCATTAGGCCTATGTGCGGAGGTTTCCAAACTGCCCCCTGATCCCCATCTTTGTGGACAGTGAGGTGGTGAAGGAGGAGCACAGTGATGACGGAGCCACTGTGTTCATTGAGAGGCGCTGTAAGGTGGAGGCAGACGCCCCCCGGCTGTTCAAAAGGGTATGTTACCTTTAACCTTTAACTTTTCCCTTGAGCAGTGAAGCTACTCAAGCTAGCAATGTATAATGGGTGTCTGTTTGATTCTCTTATTTTCTTATGTGAAGGCTATTAGTGATTACTCAGACCTGAGTATCCTGGTAGGGATGTTGTTGATGTTGTCCAGAGCTGATTGACCGTGGTCTACTGTGTGTGTCTAGATGGCTGGTGTGGACTACCTGTACTTCATCCATAAGAACACTCTGGACCGCAGGGAGAGGGCGCTGCACATCGAGGTCGTCAACGAGACCTTCTCCAACAGAGTCATCGTCCATGAGATCTGCAGCTACACGGTGTGCCCCACAACTAGAATAATCATTGGTTACATGGGCTGCGTTTCACACAGGCAGCCAAATTCTGATCTTTTTACACTCATTGGTCTTTTGACCAATCACTTCAGATCTTTGCACATGATCTTTTTCAGAGCTGATCTCATTGGTCAAAAGACTAGCAACGAATAGTAGTTGTGTGTGTTTTTGATGCTCTTTATTTTCTTAAATGTGTGAAGGCTATTAGTGATTATAATATATTAGAATTGAGCTGCCTGTGTAAACTCAGCCATACTCTCCATCACTGCAACAGGGTTTGTAGCCCTTTACACTCATACCCATATAGTATATATACAGTTACAAGATGACATGGCATCGTACCCTGGGTTGTTCTGAACACAATGTTTGTCTGTTGTGAAGATCTCAGTGGAACACGTATGTGAATGCACGCGTGACTCCTTTCTATGCGCACCAAAATTACGATCTGTTTCTTTGAATTACCCTGTGAAAGCCTAACACTGTCAAATCCTATTTTATAACTTAGCTAGTCATGGTGGTAATAGAACAAGCTTTCAATCGATGCCCACCTGACTCAGATTGCCATTTTTAATGGGACATTTTGGGATTGTGTAAGCAACAACAGTAATTGTGATGGTAGGAATGCAGTGTTGTGTTCCTTACATAACAACTACAAGAGAGCCAAAATAAAGCACCTTATAGTTGAGGACTGTTATTTGAGTCTTAAGTGCATGGAAGTTACATAGGAATTGCACACTTTGTCTCCGTTGTTGAATCTTGTTATGTTCATACAAATATTTACACATATGCTTTTCATGTTTCTTCTGTCTGTAACATTTCCATTTAGCCCTATCCATATAGGCCAATTCCCACCAGTGTAAAGGGTTCATCCATTTGGCGTCTGTTTTGTGATGAGTTGTGCTTCCTCCAGGTTCACCCAGAGAATGAGGAGTGGACGTGTTTCGAGCAGACAGCCAGTCTGGACATCAAGTCCTTCTTTGGCTTTGAGAATGCTGCCGAGAAGCTAGCCATGAAGCAGTATGCCAACAGTATTAAAAAGGTGTGTTCATGTGTCAGTCTGTGAGCACAGTATACAGTGGGGCAAAAAAGTATTTAGTCAGCCACCAATTGTGCAAGTTCTCTCACTTAAAAAGATGAGAGAGGCCTGTAATTTTCATCATAGGTACACTTCAACTATGACAGACGAAATGAGAAAAAGAAATCCAGAAAATCACATTGTAGGATTTTTAATTTATTTATTTGCAAATTATGGTGGAAAATAAGTATTTGGTCAATAACAAAAGTTTCTCAATACTTTGTTATATACCCTTTGTTGGCAATGACAGAGGTCAAACGTTTTCTGTAAGTCTTCACAAGGTTTTCACACACTGTTGCTGGTATTTTGGCCCATTCCTCCATGCAGATCTCCTCTAGAGCAGTGATGTTTTGGGGCTGTCGCTGGGAAACACGGACTTTCAACTCCCTCCAAAGATTTTCTATGGGGTTGAGATCTGGAGACTGGCTAGGCCACTCCAGGACCTTGAAATGCTTCTTACGAAGCCACTCCTTCGTTGGGCGGTGTGTTTGGGATCATTGTCATGCTGAAAGACCCAGCCACGTTTCATCTTCAATGCCCTTGCTGATGGAAGGAGGTTTTCACTCAAAATCTCACGATACATGGCCCCATTCATCTTTCCTTTACACGGATCAGTCGTCCTGGTCCCTTTGCAGAAAAAAACAGCCCCAAAGCATGATGTTTCCACCCCCATGCTTCACAGTAGGTATGGTGTTCTTTGGATGCAACTCAGCATTCTTTGTCCTCCAAACACGACGAGTTGAGTTTTTACCAAAAGTTATATTTTGGTTTCATCTGACATTCTCCCAATCCTCATCTGGATCATCCAAATGCTCTCTAGCAAACTTTAGACTTGCCTGAACATGTACTGGCTTAAGCAGGGGGACACGTCTGGCACTGCAGGATTTGAGTCCCTGGCGGCGTAGTGTGTTACTGATGGTAGGCTTTGTTACTTTGGTCCCAGCTCTCTGCAGGTCATTCACTAAGTCCCCGTGTGGTTCTGGGATTTTTGCTCACCGTTCTTGTGATCATTTTGACCCCACGGGGTGAGATCTTGCGTGGAGCCCCAGATCGAGGAAGATTATTAGTGGTCTTGTATGTCTTCCATTTCCTAATAATTGCTCCCACAGTTGATTTCTTCAAACCAAGCTGCTTACCTATTGCAGATTCAGTCTTCCCAACCTGGTGCAGGTCTACAATTTTGTTTCTGGTGTCCTTTGACAGCTCTTTGGTCTTGGCCATAGTGGAGTTTGGAGTGTGACTGTTTGAGGTTGTGGACAGGTGTCTTTTATACTGATAACAAGTTCAAACAGGTGCCATTAATACAGGTTAACAGGTGCCATTAATACAGGAGTGGAGGACAGAGGAGCCTCTTAAAGAAGAAGTTACAGGTCTGTGAGAGCCAGAAATCTTGCTTGTTTGTATGTGACCAAATACTTATTTTCCACCATAATTTGCAAATAAATTCATTAAAAATCCTACAATGTGATTTTCTGGATTTTTTTTTCCCTCATTTTGTCTGTCATAGTTGAAGTGTACCTATGATGAAAATTACAGGCCTCTCTCATCTTTTTAAGTGAGAGAACTTGCACAATTGGTGGCTGACTAAATACTTTTTTGCCCCACTGTATATGTCAGTGTGGGGGATGGATAAGGCAATAGGATATACCATCATCCACCATGCTGCTCCCCCATATAGACCTAGTGTTATATGAGCATGTTTGTGCAGTCTATTTCCAGGCCTTCTGTGATCCAGTCTGGCAGGTCTGTGTAAACTGAGTGTGTTTACCAGGATCTTCTCACATTTGCTCGTTGGGCCGTATATCCTGCTCAGCTTTGTCACACAATGGTGTGCGCCCGTATGCGGCCAGGCGCGTGTGTAAACAAACCTGCAGTGTTTGCCCACAGTGTTTGCTCATTACACTAGCTACCTGTACTTATGCAGTCATGTGCTCTGTCCTCCAGGGCAAAGAGATCATAGAGTATTACCTGAAGGAGTTGGAGGACGAGGGGGTGACCCACATCCCCCGCTGGAGCCCCCTCAGGCCCCCCCACCCACTGCCAGGCTCCAGCTGCCACTCGCCAGTACCCCTGCCAATGCCATCCCTGTGCCCACTGCAAAGAGACCCTCTGCCAGCCCCACAGATCTACAGGCTGGCTCCCCAGATGGTCAGTGTTCCGAGTCAGAATCAACACAGTCAATAAACACACTCAATCTGAAGGATCTGTCACGGCTGAAGTCCCAATCCCATTTCAATGGCTCTGAAAGCAAACATTCTGGCCTTGCCTTGGGCTGCATTGGGCTGGTAGACTGTGGGTATGCATTGGGCTGGTAGACTGTGGGTTTGCATTGGGCTGGTAGACTGTGGGTATATGCATTGGGCTGGTAGACTGTGGGTATATGCATTGGGCTGGTAGACTGTGGGTATATGCATTTGGGCTGGTAGACTGTGGGTTATGCATTTGGGCTGGTAGACTGTGGGTTTGCATTTGGGCTGGTAGACTGTGGGTTTGCATTTGGGCTGGTAGACTGTGGGTTTGCATTTGGGCTGGTAGACTGTGGGTTTGCATTTGGGCTGGTAGACTGTGGGTTTGCATTGACTGTGTTTCAATTGCAGACAAGTTGGATGTAGACTACATCAGGCGTTACCTTGGAGACCTGACGCCGCTGCAGGAGAGCTGTCTTATAAGACTACGCCAGTGGCTGCAGGAGACTCACAAGGGCAAGGTGAGACACGTGTATGAACACACCTAACACTCAACTCTGACTCAAATAGCTGCAAACAATAGCTAAACTTGAATCCAAAGAACATAGACGTAAATAAAACTCACATCCGACTCTCACACACCACAACATCTGAATAAACACAGTCTCCTCTCCCTCCCCTAGATCCCTAAGGACCAGCATGTGCTGCTTTCTGCGGGCCCGGGACTTTAACATGGAGAAGGCCCGGGAGATCCTGTGTCAGTCGCTCACCTGGAGGAAGCAGCACCAGGTGGACTTCCTGCTGGACTCCTGGGAGAGACCTCAGCTGCTACATGACTACTACACCGGGGGCTGGCACCACCACGACAGAGGTAGGTACCTCTCGGAGCAGGATAGGGTTAACGGCAGGGTTGTGTTCAATGGGCACAGACAGAAGATGAAAATATATTTTGAAATGGGAAATGAGTGATCTTATTGCACAAATTCAGGAAGTACTGCACCACCACAGTTTCACAATGTTTTCTTCCGTTTGTTTTCTAGTGAATGTGTCCCAGCTCTGATATGTATTGGTAATGACTAACTAATGTCTGGTTGCTTCTCTGGAAGTGACATCACTAGCTATGTTTCCATGAACTTGTCCAGTGATTATTTGTAATGAATATTTTTTGACTTTTAGATAGTTTGCATATAAAATACTTGCAACAATTGCCTGCTATGGTGCATTTCTGTTGAACTGTTTTGTGTCGATTAAAAACAGCTGGACATAATGATGTCAGACCTAAAAAAAAACTAAAAAAAATGTTTTGCAAAAACTTTGTTGAATACAAATGAAATGATTTGAAGTGTTTTCATTATCCATTTTGGCAAATTGTGCATTAATAAGCCTGTATGCCCACTCCCACCTATCCGTTTCATGTCTCAGGTAGCTTGCAAAAGTCAGCATGGATAGAATGCAAGAAATTACAAATATTTTTCATGTGCCAGTGGACCGTGTCATGGTGAAACTTGCACTCCTCTAGCTCAGAAATAATTGGATGTTGAAACAACCAGAAAAGCAAGGTGAAGCAATTCAGGCATTCTTGAAAGTCAGGATTTTTATAGTTGAACATTTTGATTTAGCAAGCAGTAGGCATTTAGAATGAAATGTGGAGTGGAGCTTTATAGTTACATGAGGACATCACGTGACCCACGTACCATCAAAATGATTGGGCTATCATTATTTATTTGAAAAGCACCGTGTCAAGGGAAATCTCCCAGTCTGTGGGCATGAGTCAGACAGGTAGCTGTTGGTCACGTTCTCCTGCTGTGTCGTCATCAACTGACGGATTGCTATAGCATATGATGTGGTTAGCTGAGAAGTAAAATACCTGTCCAGGCATTGTAAGATCTGGCAAGTGTCAGAAACGTCTGGGCAGAGGAAATCACCCATTGTCTCCACTTAGCTGATAGCCAATCAGACATCTAGGACCTCAGACCAGGAAGTGGCCCATAATAACAATAACCCCAACCTAAAAGCCATTACAGCTGGTAGTAAAACGCCTATATTTACATGAATGACTTTAATGTGAGTTGTAAATGGATATACTGTAGATGTGATTATGGTCAACACAATCTGACCCAGTTTCTCTATTGATTTAACTGAATACTGTCCATTGCTCCTGTTTAATGTCTTGATCATTACTGATCCTCTTGTAGCTTTAACAGTGTGTTTTTGTCCATGTTTGTCTATAGATGGACGCCCTCTGTATATTCTGCGACTCGGTCAAATGGATACCAAGGGTTTAGTACGCGCCTTGGGTGAGGAGTCCCTTCTGAGACAAGTGAGTATGACACACACCACACACACACATCCAGATGCTGGGTATAAACACACACATAAATACATAAACACATACTATACACAAATGCTCTCCCTTCCCCTGACCTCTCACCTCTTCACTCTCCCTCAGGTCCTGTCCATCAACGAGGAAGGTCTGAGGCGTTGTGAAGAGAACACCAGAGTCTTTGGCCGACCCATCAGGTAGCTACCATTTCACACAAACTCCTCTTATGTCTCTCATCCCTGAATACAGTATGTCCTATAACCCTCCTGTCTCTGTCTGTCAGCTGCTGGACGTGCCTGGTGGACCTGGAGGGGTTAAACATGCGTCACCTGTGGCGTCCAGGGGTTAAAGCCCTGCTGAGGATCATAGAGGTGGTGGAGGCTAACTACCCAGAGACCCTGGGATGTCTGCTCATACTGAGGGCTCCACGGGTCTTCCCTGTTCTCTGGACCCTGGTGAGATCATCACATATTTTACAGTTTGTCTGTCTGTCTGTGTCCTGTCTGTCTGTCTCCTGTCTGTCTGTCTTGTATTCAATTGCATGTGCAGAACAAACATATGAGACGACCTTTGACCCTGAGTGTCTGCTCTGTTCTCAGGTCAGTCCATTCATTGACGAGAACACCAGGAAGAAGTTCCTAGTGTATGCTGCGAATGACTACCAGGGGCCTGGAGGTCTGGTGAACTACATCGATAGAGAGGTCATCCCTGACTTCCTGGGAGGAGACTGCCTGGTGAGTCTGTTTGGCAGACCGGAGTCTCATCTGGCTGTTGTATACAGTACCCTTCTACATGCATATGAATTCATATTGGCTAATGCTGCTAGTACATATTATAGTTAAGTGGGTCATCTTATTATACATTTTCCTAGCTGTGTCTGCTGATAGAACTGGGGGCTGATTGTGTCTCTGTCTCGTGTGTCCTCTGTCATGACCTATCCAGTGTGAGTTCCCAGAAGGAGGTATGGTCCCCAAATCTCTGTACAGAACAGCAGAGGCGCTGGAAAGTGAGGAGCTGCGGCTGTGGACAGACACCATCTACAAGACTGCCAGTGTCTTCAAGGGGGCCCCACATGAGGTAACTTGATCTAAACAGTAACTACAGTATGTGTTTTTCAGCTTCTCAGTTGGCTGTGCTTAAACAATGGGTTAGGCTGCTCCCCCTAGTGGAGAAATACAACACAACAGCAAAAAGCTGTAAAAACCCATTCCAGTGATTTTATGATCTTTTGTCTGTAGTTTTGTCCTACTGTGTTCACACATTACCGATCCTGTTCCAGCTGCTGATCGAAATCTCTGAGCCCTCTTCTGTGGTCACCTGGGACTTTGACGTGTGTAAAGGGGACGTCATCTTCAACATCTACCACTCCAGGAGGGCGCCCCAGCCCCCAAGAAGGGACGTCCAGGAGCCCACGGCAGCATCGTGTCTCCAGCCACCAACAACATGCAGCTGATTGACAGATCCTGGATTCTGGGGAAAGACTACAGTATGGTGGAGACAGCACTCACCTGCAAGGAGGGAGAGAGTGTTCAGGTAAGAGACTGAAACAGGCACTGTCACATCCACAGCTGGTACAGGTGGGTCTGATGATTGTGAGTGGGTCCGTTCAATTGGCTGTGTTTCTGAACGTTTCCAAATATATGTGTTTGTGATAACATGTACTACTTTTTATTTGTATACATTCTTTGTACCTTTATTTAACAAGGCAAGTCAGTTAAGAACAAATTCTTATTTTACAATGATGGCCCACCCCGGCCAAAACCGGATGACGCTGGGCCAATTGTACGGCGCCCTATGAGACTCCCAATCACGTCCGGTTGTGATACAGCCTGGAAACAAACCAGGGTCTGTAGTGACTCTACAGACCCTGGCCTCTAGCACTGAGATGCAGTGCCTTATGCCGCTGCACCAATCGGGAGCCCCCAAAGTTTCCGCCCAGTTTTGAACTGGGGACCTTTTCGCGTGTGAGGCGAACGTGATAACCACTACACTACGGAAACTAACCACCAACATTAGGGCTGAATCCTAAGACGTGAGTGTAACTGAAACATCCACTGATGACAATGGGAGTTCTGTGCTGTGCTCATAACTGGTCTCTTCATCACTAGGCAGTGTCTCTGACATGTGTTTCTGTTAGATGGTAATTGCTGGCTTTTGGCAACAACAAAAATAGATATTTTTTTAAATACCTAAAAGTAGACAAATAAAACATTGCAATGCATGGAAGTTGGTTCCAGTTGCCTTTCAATCCCATCTGTCTGTTTTTAGTTCACACTCTGACTAGCAGACCTGCAACATTTTATCAACTTGTACCGTCTCGCAAAGTTTCCCTGACAGTGAGTCTAACAGACAAAGCTGTGTGAATACAGAGGATAAATATTAAAGTATTTTATTACGTTTTGCTAGATGAATCGCTCTAAAAGACAATTTACAGAGATGTCATACAAGTCCACCAAGGAGGAGAATTTAGATGAAGTAATTTAGCTTCCCTCTTCTAGTCTAATGCCTGGTTGAGTAGCCAGAGGGACAGAGGGAGACATGCAAGGAGCTGACGCTCAATTGGTAGGCTATCATTCCTCCTCCTTGGCGTAGCTTAATAATCATTGCAGTCACTTTCATGTGGTGTCAATCGGCAGTGGGCACGCCTTCAAAAGTATTTGCCTACATGTGAGGAATTCAAATGGGTTTCTATTACATAAAGTCTGTTATTTAGATATTGAATGTGCTATTAGCTATAGCTGGCGGTTGAATGGAAACACTGTCTCTGACCCTCCACCTCACCTGTCCCCCCCCTCCTTTCCCCAGGGCTCCCATGTGACGCGGTGGCCCGGGTTCTACATCCTCCAATGGCGGTTCCACTGCTCCCCGGCCTGCTCTACCTCCAGCCTGCCCCGGGTGGACGACGTGCTGGCCTCCCTGCAGGTCTCCTCCCACAAGTGTAAGGTCATGTTCTACACCGAGGTGCTGGGTTCCGAAGACTTCAGGTCAGTCACCATTCACTGTACTGTACAACGCAGTGTATTGCTCTAGTGATGCTTAGTGTGTAGGGCTGCTGCATGTCAGTGAGTAAATGTTTTAGGCTAGCTTGTTTTTTAGGCAGTGTGTAGTTGTGTGGGGAAAATGTATTTGTGGTAATTTATAAGAGTGTTTATAAAGATTCTTAGGGAAATAGTGCTCTATGAAAAGGTGTTTGATGGATATTTAATCTATTGTCTGTGTGTCTGTCTGCCTGTCTGTCCAGGGGCTCTATGACCAGTCTGGAGTCCAGTCACAGTGGCTTCTCCCAGCTGAGTGCCGCCACCACCACCTCTAGCCAATCACAGTCCAGCTCCACCGTATCAAGGTAGCATCCAGCCAATAGGAGGTGAAGGAGTT
Organism: Brachymystax lenok tsinlingensis; assembly: GCA_030435695.1. NCBI lineage: Eukaryota > Metazoa > Chordata > Actinopteri > Salmoniformes > Salmonidae > Brachymystax > Brachymystax lenok. Next base: position 79,819,170 of record CM059791.1, on the reverse strand, counting down.
TGAGTTTTGCAACATGGAGATCCCATTTAGGATCTAACTGACTTCTGATACTGTTGACTTCTGCCCTATTGCCTTAAAGAAAATCCAGTGATGTACCAACACCTGCCAATGAGGACTTAACCTTACCCAAGGGGATGAGAGAACTGTTATGAACTGTATGGAACAAGGATAGCCTATCCTTAAAGCCATGTGGGTGGAACAGTGGAGTTCCTACCTGTGATCACCTTCTAGTACTTGCATTTAAAGCACTGGAATATATTATTAAAATATACATGTACATTTTTTAATCTGTATCTATAATTTGTGACATTAAGATTGCTCTGGAAGTGGAACATCTGCTGAATGAATAAATGCATATGGAGATGTCTTGCAAACCATCATCATCCTCTTCTTTCTTTCAATACCAAGTGACAGAAATGTTTCCCATTTTATTGAAACTGAACAGTAAAGCACTTCCTATTTTCAGCATTTGTGTAATACAATGATGACTACTGTTCCAGATGGTACTGTTAAAGTTACCCTTATTCACCATAGGATGTCAGTGTGTTACATGAGGAACGGTGCTACACACAACCATACTAGAGCAGCCCTTCTCCAGCCAGTGGTTCAGTCTTACCAGCCACTCTGGCACTCCTTCCTTTCTACTCAACCTTTTAAAGTTGTGTTGCTGAAATGGAGAAAGGCATAAGTTATAACTGATATGGCCTATCAGCGATATTACTGCCATGTCTTTTCTAAAACACTATTTGGAACCTTGCGTCAACAAGGTGTTACAGGCTACTGGGTTGTTGCATGTTTATTATTCCCTGCTAATTTAAATGCAGTATTGCGTTCCTTCGCCCGCCTTGTGGTTGTGCGCGAGGCCTTGCAGTTGGCTGTGATTTGCATAACTTTAATTTCCATAAACTCATCAGATGCCTCTAGCTAAAGCCGACTAATTCATTTTTCCTTTTGTCGTTCTGTTGCCCTTGACTGTATTGTGTTATACAGTAGCTGCTGATACGTACACAATCAAATGGCTGGCGGCTGCAGTGCTTGGTTGAGAGGCGACCTGCTTGGCAGTGCTTGGTTGAGAGGCGACCTGCTTGGCAGTGCTTGGTTGAGAGGCGACCTGCTTGGCAGTGCTTGGTTGAGAGGCGACCTGCTTGGCAGTGCTTGGTTGTTGGGCTCCCTGCTGGGTTGTCAGTGTTGGTAAAACAGGAAATGTGCTGCCAGGAGTAAGTTTGCTGACTATTTCATTCCACTCGAATGACCTCCTGGGACACATGTTGTCCACAAACTCAGACTTGGGGCCACACTTCCTCAAGTCTCATTGGCCAGTTAATTATTGAGCTTTGTGCCCGTTACAGTCTAATTCTGTTCTCTTGATCGGGTAACCATCCGTATTGAGTTGGGGTTGACCAAATCTCTGTCATATCCAAGCTATGTCAATAAACATTAGTATTCACCTTTATTTTCCAAACACATTTACATGTACAGGAATTTAACTTGCTGAAATGGTGCTGCCACAATAAACAGAATATACAGGCAGACAAACTAGCTCCGCTTCAATGTAAGAGCAAGGAGTATACAATATACAGTTGAAGTCTGAAGTTTACATACCTTAGCCAAATACATTTAAACTTAGTTTTCACAATTCCTGACATTTAAAGATTCCCTGTCTTAGGTCAGTTAGGATCACCACTTTATTTTAAGAATGTGAAATGTCAGAATAATAGTAGAGATTTATTTCAGCTTTTATTTCTTTAATCACATTCCCAGTGGGTCAGAAGTTTACACACACTCAAGTAGTATTTGGTAGCATTGCCTTTAAATTGTTTAACATGGGTCAAACGTTTCAGGTAGCCTTCCACAAGCTTCCCACAATAAGTTGGGTGAATTTTGGCCCATTCCTCCTGACAGCTGGTGTAACTGAGTCAGGTTTATAGGCCTCCTTGCTCGCACACGCTCTTTCAGTTCTGCCCACAAATTTTATATGGGATTGAGGTCAAGGCTTTGTGATGGCCACTCCAATACCTTGACTTTGTTGTCCTGAAGCTATTTTGCCACAACTTTGGAAGTATGCTTGGGGTCATTGTCCATTTGGAAGACCCATTTGCGACCAAGCTTTAACTTCCTGACTGATGTCTTGAGATGTTGCTTCAATATATACACATAATTTTCCTTCCTCATGAAGCCATCAATTTTGTGAAGTGCACCAGTCCCTCCTGCAGCAAAGCACCCACACAACATGATGCTTCCACCCCCGTGCTTCATGGTTGGGATGGTGTTCTTCGGCTTGCAAGCAGCCTCCCCCTTATTACTCAAAACATAACGATGGTCATTATGGCCAAACAGTTCTATTTTTGTTTCATCAGACCACAGGACATTTCTCCAAAAAGTATGATCTTTGTCCCCATGTGCAGTTGCAAACCGTAGTCTGGCTTTTTTATGGCGGTTTTGGAGCAGTGGCTTCTTCCTTGCTGAGCGGCTTTTCAGGTTATGTCGACACAGGACTCGTTTTACTGTGGATATAGATACTTTTGTACCTGTTTCCTCCAGCATCTTCACAAGGTCCTTTGCTGTTGTTCTGGGATTGATTTGCACTTTTCGCACCAAAGTACATTCATCTCTAGGAGACAGAACACGTCTTCTTCCTGAGCGGTATGACGGCTGCTTGGTCCAATGGTGTTTATACTTTCGCACTACTGTTTGTACAGATGAACGTGGTACCTTCAGGCGTTTGGAAAATGCTCCCAAGGATGAACCAGGCTTGTGGAGGTCTACAATTTTTCCTGATGTCTTGGCTGATTTCTTTTAATTTTCCCATGTCAAGAAAAGAGGCACTGAGTTGTTTGAAGGTAGGCCTTGAAATACATCCACACGTACACCACCAATTGACCAATTGAAATTTTGTAAATTAGCCTATCAGAAGATTCTAAATTTTCTGGAATTTTCCAAGCTGTTTTAAAAGCACAGTCAATTTAGTGTATGTAAACTTCTGACCCACTGAAATTGTGATATAGTGAATTATAAGTGAAATAATCTGTCTGTAAACAATTGTTGGAAAAATTACTTGTCTCATGCACAAAGAAATATGTTCTAACTGACTTGCCAAAACTATAGTTTGTTATCAAACAATTTGTGGAGTGGTTGAAAAACTAGTTTTAATGACACCAACCTAAGTGTATGTAAACTTCCGACTTCAACTGTGTATATACAATATACAAGATATACAGACAAACTTGCTCTGCCTCAATGTAAGAGCACGGAGTATACAACATATACATGTATACATATATATACAAGATATACAGACAAACTAGCTCCGCCTCAATGTAAGAGCACAGAGTATACAATATACAACTGTATCTGTCTCTGTTATGTTTAAGTACATTTTTTATTGGTTCCTGAAGATCAATCCTGGTGTTATTTCTCTGGTGTGTTTTCTTGGCCGACTGCCATCCAGATTTGACATTTCCATTCCATAGCCCCTTAAACTGAGGGCGGGACTGGTGCGTCAGGTATAGTCTGGCCCTTCCTAAATGTTACGAGAACAGTAAGCCATCCATTTTCCTTGACGTGGGGCACCCATCAATTTCAGCATGAATGCCAGGCTCAGCTCATGAATATCTTTTGTTTCTTCAATTATTAATGGCTCAGGTTGGTATGTTGTGAAATAGCAATAGAGAATGTACACTTTTTGAACAGTAGGTATTGACTAACTGAAAAACATTCTGAACTTACTACAAGACATGAAAGTCAATATAGCTAGAATATTATTTTGCAGATGATTTTCTGTAAACAGATTAGTGATTTTCTAAAGCAGAATTTGAAGCAGTAACAAAACAGTGTCTGAACAGCTATTGGCTACCTGTGTATGAGGACAGTCAGTACGTGGACTGCATGGGTAGACTGAGAGCCCAGCTGTGTAGCTCAGAGCAGTCTGCTCTCAGTCTGTGTTCCCTGACCCATTAGAATGATCCCAGGTCTAGATGGAACCATGGTTGGTGCAGAGGAGGGAAAAGTCTTCTGTGATTACCTGGACAGATCTGTCTCTGCCAGCGGGGCCAATCAGACTGTGGGGAAGGGAGGAGAGGGCGATGTCTAAGACATCCTTCTTCCCCCGGCTTACCTGCCAAGCCTCAGTGAACACAGGCTGACTGTATCGGCAGGCAGCAGGCCACATGGCAGCCCTCAATATTCTGGGACAAGGTGGATGACTGAAATAGAGAATAAGAAGGGTTGGAGGTCGGATGAGAGATAAAGGGGGAAAGAGAGAGAGACAGAGACCGAGACAGAGCGATTTAGGACAGCTAACTTCTGGGGATCCTTGGGGATTGTCAGGCTGCCTGTTGGCCCTTTTCTCTCCCGTCTCATGCTGTGGTGAGATGTTATTTTGGAGGGTGTATTGCAGGACTCCTGTCAGGGGCTTCTGTTTTGGAGCCTGCGGCTATGTCTGTTTTAGTGGCTGGGTGTCTCAACAATGCCACAGTTCTGTCCCACTCTCCTTAGCTCTCTATGTCTGTTCATCCAGTGAACTCTTCCCTTCTCAGTCTCTATGGGTAAAAAGTATTCAACTGTGTACTGCAACCTCTGGAAGTGTTCTGTACAGGTAACTGCCAAAATAATGGAAACATTTGAGCAATTGAGGGATACAAAGTATATTGAAAGCAGGTGCTTTTACACAGGTGTGGTTCCTGAGTTAATTAGGCAATTAACATCCCATCATACTCAGTGTCATGTATAATGCTGGGCAGGCCATTATTTTGGCTACCTTGGCTATGCCCCCATAGGATATCCACAGGGCACGAGTGGTCACTGAATAGTTTGATGAGCATGAAAACGATGTTAACCATATGCCATGGCCGTCTCAGTCACCAGATCTCAACCCAATGTAACACTTAAGGGAGATTCTAGAGCAGCGCCTGTGGCAGCGGTTTCCACCACCATCAACAAAACACCAAATGATTGAATTTCTCATTGAAGAATGGTGTCACATCCCTCCAATAGAGTTCCAGACACTTGTAGAATCTATGCCAAGATGTATTTAAACTGTTCTGGCTCATGGTGGCCCTATGCCCTATCAAGACACTTTATGTTGGTGTTTCCTTTATTTTGGCAGTTTCCTGTACCTGTACTGAGCCCTTAGATGCACTTTCCATGCAGCTGTAATGAAGCAGAGACCCGGGAGGGAGAAGTGAGAGAAGGTAGAAGCAGCACAGCTCTGTGAGTAAAATGTTTTTTGGCAGCGATGATGTCTGCACCCTCTCACTATAATGACTGTAAGCCAGGCCGTAACCACTCCCATGATGGATACTGGCACCCAGCTCAATCTGTCTGTGTTTGTGGCCCATGTGTCTTTCTAGCTCGTATGAACAAACTGCTTCATCATAACTGTTGATTAAGATCATTCATTTCAGGCCGTGGAGGGATGCCTTTCCTCTCTGGTGTTTATGTGACCCACTGACAGTAAGTACACCATCAGTCTGGGCCTGATTACACATCGTTAAGGCCAGTGGAGGAGACTGATAGGCCCGTTGGCCCAATTTGCTATCCACTGTGACACTGATTGTCCATCTGGTTGAGGGTCTGTAGCCCAGGGCCCAGGGTAGTGGTATGGGTAGACTCTGGTCAGGAAGGGTTATTGGGCTGTACATTCATAGAGACAGGGGGGACATCTTCATTGTCTAAAGTGGCTTACTCCCCTCGTCTCCTCTCCTTCATCTGAACTAATCTTCTAACACAGGATAGGTGAAAGCAACCTGGTAGGTGTCTGTTGGGAATTTTCTTCACCTGCCCTGCTCATTCTAATCAGTGCAAAGCAAGGAAAGGAGATGGACAGAGGAAGCCATTGTAGACAATTGAGATGCCCCCAACGTTTCCTCTGCTGTCCAAAAGAGGAACAGTCATTCTTCACAGAGATGCAGATGGGGCTGTTGTTATTGTCTGTCCATGGGGACTGTGAGAAGAGTGGTTCTGACAGCAGACTGACAGTAGATGGAGGCTGACAGGCCTTGCAGTGCTTGAAGAGAAAATGTAATCTGTCTGGGACAGAATTACATTACATTAGATTTGTGCCACCATGTTCTTGCCAGTAATGGCCTGTTTAGGAAATGAACAAGCCCCACACTCTATAACTCCCCATATTGGCTGGCTGGGAATTCTTGACAGGGATGGAGGCCTGAGCCACATCACCATGCAGTCTGAATGGACTGCTGTAAATAGCCTGTCAAGATAGGACAAGACTGTAGATCCAGGGTCTTTGTGCGGTGTTGATCTGCTAAGCCTATTATGCACTTGTTGTGGAAAGGACAATACTGTCTGATTGGTCTGGCGGAGGAGACCAATAATAACTACACATGCCTATTCAACACTGTTTAGCTGGGTTCAATCTTTTTTTTTTTCTTCTTCTATAACAGATGGATATATTAGATATATTAGATGCATTCAATGGAGAGTTCTTTCACTAGAAGCTGTTCAACTGCAGGTGTCCAGTCTGGTCATCTGGTCATGGTAGTGGTCAGAGTGGTATCAGCCTAAAACAATTACCCATGAGACTTGATCTTGCTGCCAGGCTCTCTTTAAACCTGATATTAGCATTAGTCTGGATACTCCATGTTTTCCTGCATGCCATCTAAAGAAGTCATCTAAGTCTGATGGATCATGGGAAATGGTCTTTTGTCAGTGTGTGTACGTAGTATTTACTATTCCCCCAGTCACTCTCAGCAGGCGGGCTAGGAGGAGTGGCTCTCCACAGCAGACATGATTGATGCTGTGTGGTTTAGCGGTGAGCAAATAGTGGGACTCATGTTGCAGGTCTCATAGGAGACATGGAGCATCTGTCTGATGGCTCTGCCTGTATGGTTAACCTGATGGTTAACATGCCAGACGAGCACCGAGAGACAGCCAGGGGACTGTTAGTCAAAGTCAAAAGTCAAAGTCACCATTATTAGTCAGTTGTACAACCGAATGCCTTCAACTGAAATGCGTCTTCCGCATTTAACCCAACCCCTCTGAATCATGGATGGTATGTCCTCACATGACCAATCTTCAATGTATAAAGTTCCCTTGTCATCTTCCATTTGCTCTCTGGATCAGGTGAAATAACTCAACTATCTCTTACTTTGTCTTAACTGAATTGATCTGAGTGAACACATTGCTACTTCTGTTTCGTTGAGACTCTGTGTGTGTCCTCACTGGACATCACTAGGCTCTGTGGCTGGGTGTGTTGAGTGATGAACCTCTGCACTGTCAGCCTCTCAAGGCAAACGCTTTCAAGCCTGTTCCATTAAATTGCCATCACACCCTGATGCACTGATAAAACTGAGCAAATCCAAATGGGCTCTCTCAGTCCTCCTCTCTCAGACCGACACAACAACGTGGTGAACTGCACTAAACAGGGAGTACACTAATATAACCCAGTATTGCCTTGCTCAACCACATTTTCTGGCTTTTTTATTGGAAGCAATTCGCTATGAAATGTGCAGGTCCAGTCCAGGTTATAGAGAGCAAATGTCTGACTTGACAATTGATTTCTATGATGTACTGTAAATCCAGGAGTGCTGAGGAATTACATGCAGTAAACAGAGTTAAGAGGCTCGTTAACATCTGGTGTTGAGGAGGACTATGATAGGTGACCTTATAAAAGAATAATAAGATCATGCTCTCACGTGTCAAGTTTCATGTGAATCCCCCTGTTATCAAAGTGGAAAACTGTAGTGATGGAGTGCTCGACAGAGTGATATCTATTGGTAGGATGTAGGACATAGCCTAACTGAGGAAATAATTGATCAGCATTAATCAACGCTTTAATCTAAAACATTTTAAGCCACAGTTAGATATACTGGATAGTACAGGAATATAATTCAGGTATTCAGATGTGCCAAATATTGATATACCATCGTTGTGTTAAGGTTTGGGAGCAACTACAGCTCTGTGGTTGAGCAAGCTGCTGAGCTGTTTTTCAGCCATCTGGTTGTGCTGTTTCACTTCTCATCAGCAGCTCTGTACTCTGCACTGCTGCAATGTCTGGCCCGGATGTCACCTCTGCTTTTCTGCACCAGACAGGAGCCCCGTGTACATCACAGCCAACCATTCCCCATGTTTGTGTCTGTACAATACTGTATGTCCTCGTGATCTCTCTTTCTCTCTCTCTCTCTCTTTCTCTCTCTCCATCTATCTTTTACTGTCGTCTCTAAGCCCTCCTCAGTCTTTTCATAAGAAATGTCTTGAGCAGTGAGCCCAACAACCTCATGCATATTCTATGGGTTTCTTATTCCACGTAGTAAAACAAAGCTTTTTATCTCCACTTTATTATCTGCATCTTACAGATGCTAACGTCTCTGTCTGGCTGTCAGACTCTGTTCTCTCACTCCTGTCATATCATCCACTGCATTAATATATTGTTTTGGAACACAAACTGACTGAGTGCCATTGGTGGGCATTTTAATCATTCTGAGCATGACTCAACAACAAGTTCATGGTTAGAACCATAGAATTATAAATTAGAACAATAATAGCACTTGAATAGGATCTCTATGGTTAGAACAGTCTGTTGGATCTTCAACTGCCACCATTAGACCATGCCTGGTTAATCACAACAGAGAAAGAGAGAGGGGTGAGGGGGGTCAGTCCTTGAGTACAGTACCGTCACTTGAAATTGATGGAAGTTTGTAACCTATACTTAAGCAGCAGTTTACATTATTCTGAGCAGTACAGTCAGAATTGTATCCCATGACTCATTCTTGTAAAGTGAATAGTATGACAAGATGCCTTGGTGTTCCTATCCTTTGTTCCAGCATATGCTTCAGTGTAATCTGATTGATCCTAGCGTCAGTTAGAATCAAGGGCAGCCGGGTCCAGATCAAACACATCTCACACTCTCAGTAGATGAAAGGGTCCAGACTGGGCCTCTGTGGCAGGGAATGGCGTAAGGTGTGCTCATGCCAAGGCTGGGGATTTCCATTACTCAATGTGATTAGAGCTAGAGAGGAAGTCTTCAGTGACCCATGCACAGTGACCGATGGAGTACACTACTGATCTGCAATGCAGATGTACACCTGATATATGAAAGGATTTTGATAAAGAGTTTTGGGATGTCTTGTACTCATGGTTGACTTGAGCTGTGCTGAGCTTAGTGTATTCGTCCCATTGTGTGATAACGGAGATGATTCCAAATGGGCTCCCACTGTCCTTTTCCTCTCTCTGATCCAAGGACAGTAATGGAAATGATCCATTGCGGTTTTAAATGCTCACAGTCCTCACTCAATTCAGTACTGATTGCCTGCACAGAACAATAAAAATTCATTATGGTCTTTGCCTCAGGTGATTGTTGGAAATCTGCAGAATTTCATTGTAATGTTCCCGAGGGCTGCATTGCTAAAATGTAATTTCAGTTTGAATAGTTTCCCCAGACCTATGAGGCCAGTGTTATTATCTAGCCCAGCACCATTACCCTAAGGTTGTGTCCTGATCTGGGTGCTTCCACCACAGCTCTTTGTGTTCAAGCCATTCAATGACTACATGTTGCTGTGTAACTATGTCAGTTCACTGCTAACAACCTGTCTTGTTTAACCATTTGATTAGAAGATTCAGATACGAATCCAATCAGTTTGTTTCTCACTGAAAATCAATAGTAACACTTTATTTTAAGGGTCTGTAATAAACCATTTATAAACCATTTATAAGGCATTTACTAACAGTTTGCTCACCATTTATTATTCATTACTCCTGCATTTGTAAAAGTTAGTAAGCTACTTCACAAATGTCTATATATTTCCATAAATATTCTATGTTGTGTGCTTATTCTTTTACCAGGTACTGCTGAAATGTCTACCAATAGCATGCCCACATTTATAAAGTATTAATAAAGCATAAACAGTGCTCACTTTAGATTAGGGGCTGCAAAACTACTTTACTAATGATTAGTAAATTGTTTATAAATGTGGGAGTAATGATTAATAAATGGTGAACACACTTTATTAAATGCCTTATAAATGGTTTATTACAGACCCTTAAAATAAAGTGTTACTAAATCAATGATGTTATTGAGGTGTCGTCTGTTCCGATCTGAACCAGCCAAGCTGTAGCCCTATCTCTCCCCCTGCTGTCATCGCAGTTGTCCGAATGACACACGTTCAGTCTGCTTAACAACAAGTGCTTGGATTGCTGGTTTCATGCCATGCACTGTCATCTGTTTGAATTAATTAAGTACCTTTTATTAATCATTATACCACAGGATCTCATAGCAGCATGTGTGAGTCTAGGTATGAGTGTCAAAGGAGAGTGTAGGTATGAGTGTGTCAAAGGAGAGTGTAGGTATGAGTGTCAAAGGAGAGTGTAGGTATGAGTGTCAAAGGAGAGTGTAGGTATGAGTGTCAAAGGAGAGTGTAGGTATGAGTGTCAAAGGAGAGTGTAGGTATGAGTGTCAAAGGAGAGTGTAGGTATGAGTGTCAAAGGAGAGTGTAGGTATGAGTGTCAAAGGAGAGTGTAGGTATGAGTGTGCACATATGAATCATACTTAGTCGAGCATGAGCCATGATTGGCGCCTTATGTGGGAATCATAGGTGCAATCTACTAGTATGATGTGACTGATGTTAGAATTGATCAGGCTAGGGTCTGTATTCTCTATACTTACATTAGGCCTACTATCTATGTTATCCCTATATTGTTTATTTGTGGCTCCCACCTCTCACCTATAGACTGAAGACCATGTGCCAAATGTACAGATGTTTAACAGATACTTTACCAAGGTCTGGATAACAAACAATGGGCATATTGTTTTGGTGTTGAGGATAGTGAACTGCCTTTTTAATACCTGAATCAATCCAAAGCCATGCTCTCTCTGTTGTAAATCCTTTTTTATGAGCTACAATCAATTCGCTATTAATAAAACAATCAGTGGCGCCCATGTTTGCTGCCCTCACTCTGAATCCTGCCAGCCTATCAAGTCTATAACGAGGTAATACCTGCTGGAGTTATTGTTTTCTTCTCCCGGATTGAAAACCTGCGAGCCAAGCTGTGCTTCCCAGCTGGCGGGGAAGGATTTTTTAGTGACTGACAGAACGGGGTAAGGTGATTTATGGGTTTTGCTCCTGCAGCCCAAATTAGTCAGACCAGGGTTCAATTGCACAGCGATGCAATCGGTCACCTGGGCAAGTCTGGCAATGAGGGTCAGTGGGGTGAGACTGGGGCAGCAGTTTGAGGGCAGTGCCCAGCTCACTCTTCCTCACACTGACTGACTGCCTGACTAATGGGAGGTCTAAGTACCAAACTCTACCTGCCTGCCACTACTGCTGGTCTGGCTCTGTGGCTGGCTGTGCTGTTTGGTCTCACAGCTACACTCTTAGAAAAAAGGGTTACTAAAGGGTTCTTTGATTCCAGGTAGAACCCTTTTTGGTATCCAGGTAGAACCCTTTTGGGTTCCATGTAGAACCCTCTGTAGAAAGGGTTCTACATAGAACCCAAAAGGGTTCTACCTGGAACCAAAAGGGGTTCTTCAAAGTGTTCTATGGGGACAGCTGAAAGAACCCTTTAAGGTTCTAGATAGCACCTTTTTTTCTAAGAGTGTACTGTTAAGGTTACAACCCTGGGAATAACTGGCCTTGCAGATAAGCCTCTGTTCCATCCACACTGGTTAATTGATGTTACTTTGACCTCTTCAACTATTGGTCCAGGGCTGACCAGTGCATGTGAGGGGTGGAAACCGCTTTATATCAATGGATGAATGGGGACTTAATATTAATGACTTGTCAAGGGTATAGAGTGGCATGTAGAGTCTGGGTTTGAACTCTGTCTAACCTGTCCTAGCATTGTTAATACACCATCTGTGTTTGACCTGAGCCCCATCATAGCAATTGCTATTTGTTTGGTATAGATTATTACAGAATATTATTTATGCTCTGTTCTCACTTTTGTTGATATAAAAACAACACTAATGGAAGAAAATGTGGTTGTGTGACTGCTCTCATACAATATATGCTTGTTGATCATGATTATTTATAAGCTGTGCTTGCTGTTTGTTTGATTAGTTGTTGTTGAAACCCATGATGAACTCAGCATTTTCATTACATTAGGGCTTTTCCCAGAAACACTTTCAGCATTTCAATGTGGGTCAGTTGAGTGTGTTTTCATTTCACCCATTGAGGGCTGAGGCGTAGCCTATAAAACACATCACCCTCTCTATGAGGTATGGAACCAGGTGTCTTTCAGCACCATTACACAGTAAATAGCCTTCTGAGGAGAAGGTGGTGTTTTATTGACTTGGGAGCCATCTCATGTTTTCTACACAGTATCCTGCTGCCGTTTTATCCCATGGATCAATATTGCACCTCCAACCAGCCAGGCAAGGAAAGCATCACTCTGCTCAGCACGGTGTGTGGAAACAAACACATATCCAGTTCTACTCCTCTATATGCAAGTAATTGACCAAATGCCTTCTTTGTATGGGCAGATCCTACTGGGTGGACTGTGTGTGGAGTGGAGTAGTGTTAATGCTGCATGGTGTTGGGAGGAAGAGGACAGGGGAGAAGATAGACATCCTGGGTTGACTCCTGACTGGGTTGTTTTTTATTGTTCTACTTATCCAGCGTTGGTATGTCCTCAGCTCTGGCTGCATTATCTGTAAAACTATAATGGCATTAGGAGTGGGAACAGGATGGATGGATGATGGGGTGTAAATTAAAACACCCAGGCCAGCAGTGAGAGAAGTACAGGGTAACTAAGGACAACGGTAGAAGGTCGGGAAGGATTCACGGCGTAGGATTGTATATAGGAGGGAATATTACCAGAATGTATCTGAAAATGTACTGGAAATGATCTATTTAAGCAATAATACATAGAGGCCATGTGTTATGACATTTTACCATTGTCACGACTTCCGCCGAGGTCGGTCCCTCTCCTTGTTCGGGCGGCGTTCGGCGTCACCGGTCTTCTAGCTACCGCCGATCTACTTTTCATTTTCTATGTTTTTTTGTCTTCATTATACACACCTGGTTCCTATCCCATAATTATATGTTCCTTATTTAAACCCTCTGTTTCCCCCCATGGTTTTGTGCGTGTTTATTCTATGTTAGAGGTTGTTGGTTATGTGAGCTTGATTTTGTACTACCAATTTTGGTAGTTTTGATTTTTGAGTAAAATATTACGTGAATACTCATCTCTGTTGTTCTGCGCCTGACTCTGCCTACCTGCTCACTGAGATCCTTGACAACCATGATAAAAATGTCATAACACATGGACTCGAGTGTATTATTGCTTTTATATAATGGGTTAATTAACAGCATTAAAATCAACATTATTTTACCAAACCATCAATATTTCAACAAAAGGTGATGCTACATTTACTAACTCTTCTTCTTGTTTCATTTCTTTAATATCCTCCTCCTCTTCTTGTTGGCACCATTTATTAAACGTTAGTGGATAAAACAAATGAAATGTAACTTTAAAGTCATCCATGACGAGTTACAGGTGCTAAGACTAGTAGTTGTAAAAGTAGTAGCGTAGTGCGTTGGTAGGTAACGATGCCACTATATACGGGGCCATGTGTATGTTGTCTCATATATCATGGGCAGGAGAGGCTCTAACAATGGGAATTCCAAACCAGCCGTTGTATAAGCATTTATACATTTCTCATAGAAACAAATCAGAATTCAAAATGGTTGGAAATTTTCAATCGCATAAAGATACTGTAAATGACACATGGTTGATACACTTAAATAAAACATTGGATGGGAAAACCAGATAGAAATACACCAACTAACATGCTTTTCTTTGTGTGTGTTTGTGCGTTTGTGCATGCATGCATGCATGCGTGCGTACGAGCGCGTATCATATGTTTGCATTTAAAAGAGACTGTACGTTATGGCGTTGTTTACAGAAGACCAAAGCGTAAATGAACGTATACAGTGTAAATGTTGCTTTTGGACATGTTTGATGTTTATCACAAACCAGAGATGGAAGCATTGATGTTTTCAGCACTTGTAAGTATGAGGGACTGGGCTTTTGCGTGGTTTACAGATGAAGGCTGCTGCCGCCGCCGCCCCCTCCCTCCCCCTCGGCTGCACTGTTGGAGCCTTTGTGAATAGCATTGCGTCAGATTCTTCAGTGACAAAAAGAACACCGGCAAAGATCTGAAGTACATGAGATGGAATGCCAATATGAGACGAGGAGGGAGAGGACAGGGCTGCACACTGAGAGGTGAAGAAATAGAGAGATCCAAGGCCTCTAAAGAATAACAGATGCATATCTGTAACTAAATTGGCACAATAGCGTCAGATATGTTATTACAATGGCGCGACAATGTTCAGCCATTCTAGTAATGAATGTGGAGCTAATCATCCATTATGCTAAGTGTAGCTACGATGGTTCCCTTTGTCTATTATGATGAGTGCTTCCATCACATATGAAGATTGTGATTCATGTAACGTCAAAGGGAAAACTGTGTGTGTGTGAATGGGAGGGATCTTTGTTTATTCCCATTCATGTACTGTATGTGTGAACGTGTATATTGTATATACAGGGTCCATGAGGAGCAATCTGTGTTATTTTGTTTCCAGGCTCAGTACCTTCTGGTAGAGATTAGACTGTACTCTGCTCTGGGACTCTGGGATCTCTATCAAACTTCTCTCTGTGCTGAGGACCAGATGCTTTGTGTGTGCTCTGCTTCACCCAGATGACATCGCATGGTTGTAGCACAACTTTCTACCCTCTGTGGACACACACACACACACCACACACACACACACACACCACACACCTCCCTCTACATGTCTGGAGCCACCTGTCTCATCCACCTGACACAAACAGATGCGTCTCTGTGATGTAAACAAAATGCTTTGGATTACCTTTGCTGTCTTCCAGGTATATAAGAGAGTCAAACCTCCCTTTCAGAACACTGTGCTGGCAGCTGACACCTGCTGTTGTGCAAATTATATAGATCACACCAGCATATGTGATTTATGATAAACAGGTAAATACTCAGTTCTTGACTTGGGCTGGAGCTCACAGGAGCTGAGTACCAGCACCTCTTTCAGTCCAACTAAATAGTCCTTATCTATTTGCGTTTTGAAAAATATTATATAATCGGACAGGATCTCCCTTACCTGTGTCTTGCATTTTACTCTCACCAGGGTAGCTGCTTTGCTTTTCAATCCAAGAAACACGACCAATTCTAATGTTTTGTATATGGGTTAATGACTGGATAGAAAGTCATTGGGCATTAAAAACATTAGAGGTTAGAACTGATAGTTACCCTGACTTTGCTAACGAGTCCAGTGGCATTAACTTAAAATCCCTCCCATTAGGGAAACAATCCTCTGTGGTTATTAATGGCTGAATTAGCTCTGAGGGATGGAAGGGTTAATGATGAGCTGTTGTATTGCCTGTAGTTAATAATGATGGTAGAATTATGGTCATTGAATGTAGTGAACATACAGTGTTTTGATTTGTTATCCATCAGTCTATTCTAGTCGGAAGAAATAGCAGTTTGTTATGTGGCAAAGAACGGTTCTTAATTCGTTGGTGTTGTAAGCTGATGCCATGTTTTACAAAGTATGTGGACTGGTGAACTCTCAATGGTTCTCTATGACATGTGTTAGTAACACTTGACTGGTTCAGATGCCTTACAGGTCAGTGCATAAATAATCATTTACAAAACAACTTTACAAAACTCCCAGTAGATTTCATACATACCCTACATTGGCTTGCCCACATCTTTGGCCAGGCCAGGCCATGGGTTGTGTTGCCAGCTCTGATCTTTAAATATCCCCCACTTTGGGATGAATCATCACTTCACTCTTCTTCCAGTCAGTGAAGCTGGCCACAAATGCTGACAAATGGCACCCAGACAGGCTTTGTCACCCAGACCATTACTCAGAGGGTCTGAATGGCAGAGAGGGGGCTGACTGATGCCAGGGGATCAGAGTCACACAGACATAACGATGAACAAACACCATGACGAGGCACCAGGAACTCATTCACGCTCTGCAACCCTCTTTATGTATCAGTAACCAGCCTCCACTCAATTTGCCACTCAGAAGGCCTCCCACACGTGCCATTACCCACAGCTAGTTTACACTACACAACACAGTAGCCTGGTTCAAGGGAAAAATAACACCATCTATTACACTTGTAAGGAAAACAGTATGTGTACCCTTTCTTTCCTACAAGGTACAGTATGAGCCACCCATGAGTTAAAGGCACTGGACTCATGCTATTCCTCAACCAACGACATCCATGGTTTAACATACATGTATCTAGGCATGCACATGTATCTAGGCATGTGTGTGTGTGTGTGTGTGTCTGCCTCTGCATGTGTCTGAGTGTGATTGCACAAGTACAGCCTAGTGGGCATCAGTATGATTCATTATTTTACAGCACACCTTCCTCTGCAGCCTGGATTCATTTGTTAGAGCACTACTCCCATTTGTTTTGTGAAGAGAAGAATAACATGAGTGAATACACGGTAGAATAGCTTTGATTGATGAGGAGTGCCATGAAGTGTTTATCAAGCAAGGGGTCTGATATGTTACCTTGGACAGTACTCTCATTTTGTCCCACTTCTGAAAACAAGAGCTCAGCAGAGGGCTACAATGACTATTGCATCTGACAGTGTGGCATGTTTAACATACAGTACTGCTGTCTGTCTCTGGATCCCACAACCTTTCCTCTTTAACTTCGCCTGCTATCACATGCCAGCAAAGTTACTTCACCTTAACTCGTAAGAATTAAGGGTTGGGAGAACATGGCAGAGAGAAAGTCAGGTGTTACTGATTCATGCAATTCCTCACATACTTTTATTTTACTGTAGCTCAAGCTGTCTGCCATCCATGTCTTCTCAGTGACAGGTGTCTGTTTTCTAGACGAGCTAGAAGTTAACCCTAAACAACTCCCTCTGTCAGGCTGGCAGAGAGTGGTGAGGTGGAGGAGCTCTGTGGACTGTTCGTGTCCAAAAGTAATTCAGCCATTCATTATAGCCATTGGCGCTCTGTAGAGTTGCTATTTTCTCTAGTTTCTCATGTCAATTAACTCATGACATTCCTGGATTGCTCATTATATTAATAAAGTCAGATTTAATCAACAAATAAGATAGTCAGTGTAAAAAAGTTAAGGGTACAAGACTGTGTAGATATCTGGCTGTGTTGGCAAAATCACTACATATCCCATGGAGCCAAGCGGGGAGAGGAACGTTTGTATCTCAGTATGTATCTCAGTCAGCTAACCCTACGCCAATGATGCCGGTGGATGGCAAAACTGTACTTGGATCCACGTTAAGTAACAATGATATCCTTCCCACCATTGTCTTACGACACAACAGATAGCTCGAACCAGTCATGACTATTCGACAAAACAATAAATCATTTGCAAGTCTCTTTCCAGCGAATTTCTTAGTTGCATGATCGTATAACTAGCAAATTCGTTTTTAAGTTGAGGGTACAGTATTTATGAAGTTTGGCAATGAAAACTACCATAGTTCAGCTAGCCAGCTAGTTTAGCCAGGGAAAACAAGCTCGGGACAGGATATAGCTGGGTGCACATGCGCACTAGACTAATTTAGGACACAGATTGTAGTTCTTTATGCCCTGATATTCAGAGCAGGCAGCAAAAAGTTTGATTAAAACAATTCAGAGACTGAAACGAATACTTCAGATGACAAATATTTAAGGAGAGCGAATTGATATACAATCACAAAATCAGCTGTAACTGTCAATAGTAAAACAAAGCTTAAAATTATGTTTGAGTGAACCTGAATCCAGAAAATGTATGGTGAAGTCTCTTCCGGACATGGTAGACACTCTATTTCTCCCACTCCAGTCAGGAGTGAGAGGTCAAGTTCTGGAAATATTTATCTGTAGTCCAAACTAAGTGAGGGGGAGAAGCTCTTTTAATTACCAGGCCTGCCATATTCCATTTTAAAGGTCAAACACTCTCCTCCAAACAGGCACCTGGGGAGCACAGTACCTCCTCCATCTCTGCAAAATGAGATTTCCCCTCAGCAGAGCATTATCAATATTAAAGCAGCAGAGGCCCTCTGTCAGGTATGCTGCAGCAGGAAAAAATGTCACGTAAATGTTTATGTGGGGTCATGATATTTTTTGCCTTCCCTCAAAATTGGTTGCCAGGATTTGGAGGGAAAATGTTTGCTCTTCTTCATCGACTGAATTTGCTGATGTCAGCACAAACCTTTGCCATTTGTGAGTGCTTTGTCTGTTTGTGAGCCAGTGAAGTCCAGTTTAGAGTAATTCACTGAGTTTGATGCTATGTCTTTGTTTTTCCATCTTGCTCTACTAGAGCATATTAATGCAAATAGATTCAAATGGAACCATTTCTACAAAATAATTATTTCATTTTGTGTGAAATGCAGATGGTAGCCTCTTCTCTAACTACTCTACCGAAAGCTGACTTAGGTAGTCAAGGTTGGAGGGCATGAAAGAATCAAATAATGTTAACAATAATCCCTGTGTTAGTGTTAAACTGTGGCATCGCAGGCACCACGAGACAATAACGTAATTACAGAGCGAGTCACGCCATCAGGGATTAAATGGGCCTCTGACCCAGCCCATAGGGCTTGTCTTGTGTGGAATAGAGCGCTGCATTGGTCTTACTGGGCCTGTATCAAAGCCTGGTTATCTGTCATAAGACCACCAGCTAAAGCAGTCTGTATCTCTAGAAACCCACTATTAGTTAAAAGCTTTAAATGGTTTTCCCTGTTTACCCAGTTTACTATGTAAAGCCTGCAAGGATAGACTGTCCATGATAACACTGACTCATTCGAGGCCTTTCATATATGTGTATGTCCATTCAATATCAAGTTAATGTAGCCATTGTGGGATTATCAAAACAGACCTACGTCCATAGAAATTGCAACGGCTGTTGCTGACCTGTTTTTTCATGAGTATTTGATTTATGAGCTGGAGATTAGATCAGTCACAACACAATTTAGCACTGAGCTGGGGAGGGGCTGGGGTGAGGACACTCTTGTTAGTGTGTTGCACACATCAAAGAAAGTGAATTGCAATGGATTGTCCTCATTTACAGTTGGTCTGGGTTTAAAAGATGTTTCTCTGTGAGGCAGGGAAGAATTATATTTACCACAACGAGAGAGAGAATGGTTTCATATCAGGCCCTTGTTTGATCTTATTGAAATTGAATATTAGCTCTCTGAATTTCCGTCTCCATACAGCAAACACACTGCATGACAGCATTAAAAATAGTTGTTTACAGGTTTAAATTTGTATTATTTTCTCCATCCAATCTGATAAATGTGTTGATAATATGCTCTAAAGCGGGATCAAAATAGGAGGGTGTTCAGAACGTTGACCTTGAATAAACAACACATTGAGTCACTCAAAACAAAACAAAATGTTTAATTGTGATTTTGGGACCATTAGAGGACATGCCCAGTGACCACAGAGACTCATCTTAAAGCTGTCCTTTCAGCACCTCCAGAGGGTCATGAACAGCAACCAGTGACAAGGCTGTCCTTCAGCACCACCCTGCCTAGACAGGGCTATGGACAGCTCCTCAGTACTTGTGGTGCCTATTATTTCTTCACAGGTCTTGCTGGAGCTGGTTTACTTACCCATTCAGAATCTACATGAATATAAATGCAATGAAGCACAACTAGTTGTCATCAAAAGGACTGAACTTTTCAACAAGTGATAGATGTAATTTTATATCAAGTAGTAAGTTCTATGAAATTCTAAAGTAGAGTATGTTTTGAAAACAAAAGTCTCAAATACTGCATCTGTCCTTACATCCACTATACACAACTTGGTAAAAGGCCACAGGGATGTCAGTTCTGTAACATCAATAAGGAATTAGTTCACTATGAAATGATCTTCCAAAATGAAATGATCTGGTTTGTTTCGCTTCTTCTCTACAATTACCTTCTCTACAATTGCATTTTTATGGCGCTGTCTCTCACTTTCAAGTTCAGTATTTCTTCACAGTTTTACTCACACAATAAATCTGTGGGGGAATGTGTTCTTGTCTTGCTGTAAATGGATTTAGCCTATCATAAATTGTTTGTAGTGTATGTAGCCTGACATTGTAAACAAACTCTACAATCCAAGAAAAATAAGGACACAAATAGCAGTTTAATGGAACATTTCCCCATATATTCAGTTATTGTCCTGTTGTAACATAGTTATAATGTTATGTTATGACCAGACTGGTTGGTTGACAAAGTGACCTTGGATTAGGAGCCAGTCCCTATGGTGACCTGGGGTGAGAGCCAAGTCCTGGGATTATTGCTGTGCCATACCACTCCTCTGCCAGTGTCATACCAGGGATTATTCAATATTACTGTGACAGGTTTTAGGACCTGCACAGGCTTGATGTCAAATGTGTTTTCAATGTGCTATAGTTCAATGATCATATGTAATCATTACGGACATAACACAAATGTGTCAATCATTCATTGTAAAAACCTCTTTAATAAAGATACTAAATTGTCTTATTACATTTATTTAACATTCCTTTAAGAAAGAGGCTTAACAGACTACCAGTCAGTGCATGTTTTCAGTGCCAGCCTTCGTGCCACTCTCCCCGTATTCTACAGCAGCCATGTGAGCATCTCTAAGCTGTGTTTACTAAGTTTGGGTCTCTGACACCCTCAGCATCTGTCTCATCAGCAGCTCAGCTCTCAGCAGCCTTCATCAGCTTTGTCACTATTCCTCTGGTAAGCTGAGACTGACAGTCAAGTCCCTCTCAGAACCAAGAGGCTGTCCAAGAGCCTGGCTTCTGTAGAGCAGGAGTAGTGCTGACTGTGATCAGTCCAGCTGTAAAACAATCTGTCTTAGGCCACATGCTTTTGACTGCAATGAGTGTCTTCCATGGAGATGTTGTGTTGTCACTGCAAGCACATTCTTTGTGCATTACAAGAACACTGTTTACTGCCAGGTTCCTACTGGGCACCACCCCTAGAAAGGCTGTTCATATGTATTCCGCTCACTTTTTGATTTGAAAGGGACGTCTTTCGAATTTGACTCTCCTTGACCTGCCGTAGCCTAATGAACTTTGATTCTACAAGAGTTTGTTTTCCCCATTTAAACACAGTGCACGCTTCCTGCACTCTACTCCTGTAATGGCTGTGAGTGGAGCTGTGTGCTCCTTGTGGAGGTGTGCCAGGCTATCCAGGTGTCAGCACTGAACAGGGAAACAGTAGAAATGCTGGCTCTTTGATGTGACAGGTAGGATTAGCTCTGGTCCATTAAGACAGATCCAGGGGAGAGATTTGGCCAAATCCAGATAAACCTCCTCCTGCCCTGCAGCAAAGATCATCAGGTCCAGATCCAGATCTAAACCACATAGCCTGAGAGCATGGCTAAACAGCACAGAAAAATACAGCTGCTATCTGCTTCAACTGTTATTTTCTATCTGCTCCTTTATGGAGGATTGTTGTATGTTGTTCTCTGGTGGGATGAGAGATGAACATGTTCCCACTTCATAGTACAGCCTATACATTTGTCCCATGACAGCATATTATACCACGTCATGAGTCACAGAATGACCTATACCTTTGGTTATGTCATAACGGTTATGTACCCCGTTGTGTTAGCCTTGATGACACTTCAGCCCTGTTTACCTTCCGCTAAAATGTGTCCTTCGTCCTGATCTTGACCTGATCTTGCCTGTTTACAATCAGATCACAGTGCGTCTTTTAATCATCTACACCTGACAAAAAATGTTGGTACAATCAGAATGTGGACAAGATCAGAACATAGGTTGCATGTTAGAACCAGGTATAAACGGGGCGTATGTATCTTAGCGATTTAATATGTTCTGTGTCTATCGAGGGTATTGTTGTCAGAGCAGGGTGGTGCTTGGATAGATTGAGTCACCTTGTGTGGATACACACACGCATGTACACACACATGCAGTAATTTACTAAAGGCCCTTTTCCTGGATCATTAGTCCAGCGTGTGTTCTCTCCATCCACCTCTGTCAGAGACTACGCCTAATTGCACTAATCTTTTGCTCCATGCATTACTGCAGAGAAACACACAGGGGCTTCGGTCTGTACTCAATATAAACCTGACTTTAATAACATTTCCTTGACAACGACAATTGCTCTAGAAAGATGTCCCTATGAGAGTCACTGATGAAAAGGGCAAACAGGGCATGTGATTGTTCAAGTCTCCTATTTCCCATGTGCCACAGGGAAGCTGTTAAGTTTGAATGGGTATGAGGGGTAGTATATTATTATTCCCTGGTCCAACAGCCCCAGCCTGTCTTGTTCTTTCCCAACTCATGTCGCAGTCCTCTCTCATCTGTCCTGTATGCTCTTAAGAGAGGCACAGTTAGCTGCTGCCATTCTTCTTCCTCTCCTCTCCCTCCATCCTTGTCACAGGTCCCCCAGCGCTGCTTCGGCGATGACGTATACAGTCTTCACGCTCAGTTATCCTGTCTTTATTGCTTAAGTGGCTATGACACAGATAGTGTCTCACACTCTAGCCCAGTCCCAGTGTCTAACCACCAAAGTAATTAAGTCTTCTAATGAATCATCCACTGGACTCACACACCAATCATCTGCACTCTGACACACTAGACACCACATACACCATTCATCTCACATAATGGTGCAGATTAAATGTGTGTTCATTCACGTACGAGATGGTTTTCAATGTGTTTTTGTATATTTGAGTGAATGTGAGTGATTCAGTGTTCTGTATAGAAAATCAGTAATGGGGTTTTGTTTAGAGATGAATAACGTCTGGATGATGTTCCTTAGCTGACCACAAAGCCATATCCCATGGTCAATGACTGTGGAGTGTACTGTATTCACACAGAAGTTATTTGAGTGACTACCTGAGCACTTTTACAATAGGAAGGACAGACAATGACACTTCTCCTTGTCTGACTCCTCAAGTAGCCAAACTCAATGACATTTCCTCCAAGGACCCTGGGACTAAACACCTCCCTCTGCAACTGTATCCTGACGGGTCGCCCCCAGGTGGTAAGGGTAGGCAACAACACATCTGCCACGCTGATCCTCAACACTGGGGCCCCTCAGGGGTGTGTGCTTAGTCCCCTCTTTTACTCCCTGTTCACCCACAACTGCGTGGCCAAACATGACTCCAACACCATCATTAAGTTTGCTGACGACACAACAGTGGTAGGTCTGATCATTGACAACGATGAGAGCCTATAGGGAGGAGGTCAGAGACCTGACAGTGTGGAGCCAGGACAACAACCTCTCCCTCAATGTGAGCAAGACAAAGGAGCTGATCGTGGACTACAGGAAAAGGCGGGCCGAACAGGCCCCCATTAACATCAATGGGGCTGTAGTGGAGCGGGTCGAGAGTTTCAAGTTGGTGTCCACATCACCAACGAACTATCATGGTCCAAATACACCAAGACAATCGGGAAGAGGGCATGACAACACCTTTTCCCCCTCAGGAGACTGAAAAGATTTGGCATGGGTCCCCAGATCCTCAAAGCTGCAGCATCGAGAGCATTCTGACCACGTGGTATGGCAACTGCTCAGCATCTGACCCGCTACTCACTGTTTATTATCACCCCTACCTACATGTACACATTACCTCGACTAACCTGTACCCCTGGACATTGACTCGGTACCGGTACCCCCTGTATATAGCCTCGTTATTGTCATTTTATTATCATTATTTGACCCTGCTGGTCATCTATGAACATTCTAAAATCTTGGCCATGTTCTGTTATAATCTGCAGCCGGCACAGCCAGAAGAGGACTGGCCACCCCTCACAGCCTGGTTCCTCTCTAGGTTTCTTCCTAGGTTCTGGCCTTTCTAGGGAGTTTTTCCTAACAGCCGTGCTTTTACACCTGCATTGCTTGCTGTTTGGGGTTTTAGGCTGGGTTTCTGTACAGCACTCTGTGACATCAGCTGATGTAAGAAGGGCTTTATAAATAAATTTGATGAATAGATTGATTGATTTTATGGTTTTACTTTTATTATTATTTTATTTGTTAAATATTTTCTTCTTGAACTGCACTGTTGGTTAAGGGCTTGTAAGCATTTCACGATAAGTTCTACACCTGTTGTTTTAGGCGCATGTGACAAAGTTTGATTTGATTTGATGTTACCCAGTATTCTTCCCAATGAGCTGACCTGTGGTCATTTCTAGTGGTGCCAGTCCTTCTTCATTAGAGGCATTAATTGGCAGCTGATTATCTCTGTGGTGTCTTAATGGCTGTAGCGGCCCATTAGTGAAGTGATCATCCTGGCTCCACTGAACTGCTAATTACATGACATAGTCTAGTTACACTCTAATGGATCACTTCATCCCAGCTCTCTATAGCTATCCACACAAAGTAAATGGTCTAAGTTAAGAAATGGGAGCAGGCAGTCATCATGTCCTCAAGCCTATAGACAGATCAAGACACCCTTGTCCAGTGTGTCCACATTGTCTTGGAATGCATATAGCATCATCACTGTATACACCCCTGTCCAGTGTGTCCACATTGTCTTGGAATGCATATACAGTAGTATAATCACTGTAAACATCATGTCGGTGCTGTAGGCTCACCTGCTGTATCTGCAGACTCTCTACCATTGCAATCCCATAATGATCAGCCATGTTGTTCCATTGACTGTAGTAAGAGGAGGCAGAATGACAGTGGAGGAAAGGAGCAGTGTGTGTGGGAATGCAGCCAGGAGATGTAAAGAGTGGGAGGGTGGGATTGGCATGGGGAGATGGAATCAATGTGTCCGTGAGGAGCTGCAGGTACACTCACATTCACTCTCTTTCTCACACACACTTTCTTTCTAACACACACACACACACACACACACACACACACACACACACACACACACACCAGTGTCAGACTGCAGGACTCTCATTAGCTGTGTTACAGTGAGTTGGTGTGTGAGCCTGTCCAGAGCTGCAGAGACTGTTCAGGGACGGAGGGGACATTGTTAAAATAATTTTCCATTCCAGTAGAAGCACACCATTGGATGTCGTATAATGGTCTCCACATAGCGTGACAAAAAAAGTATGTTGACTTGGGAAGTTGGTAATAAGACTTTCCAGAGCCATCCAGTGTCCCAAGGCTATGATCCTGCATAAGTGGCCTATACAGTGGGGAAAAAAAGTATTTAGTCAGCCACCAATTGTGCAAGTTCTCTCACTTAAAAAGATGAGAGAGGCCTGTAATTTTCATCATAGGTACACTTCAACTATGACAGACAAAATGAGGAAAAAAAATCCAGAAAATCACATTGTAGGATTTTTTATGAATTTATTTGCAAATTATGGTGGAAAATAAGTATTTGGTCAATAACAAAAGTTTATCTCAATACTTTGTTACATACCCTTTGTTGGCAATGACAGAGGTCAAACGTTTTCTGTAAGTCTTCACAAGGTTTTCACACACTGTTGCTGGTATTTTGGCCCATTCCTCCATGCAGATCTCCTCTAGAGCAGTGATGTTTTGGGGCTGTCGCTGGGCAACACGGACTTTCAAAGATTTTCTATGGGGTTGAGATCTGGAGACTGGCTAGGCCACTCCAGGACCTTGAAATGCTTCTTACGAAGCCACTCCTTCGTTGCCCGGGCGGTGTGTTTGGGATCATTGTCATGCTGAAAGACCCAGCCACGTTTCTTCTTCAATGCCCTTGCTGATGGAAGGAGGTTTTCACTCAAAATCTCACGATACATGGCCCCATTCATTCTTTCCTTTACACGGATCAGTCGTCCTGGTCCCTTTGCAGAAAAACAGCCCCAAAGCATGATGTTTCCACCCCCATGCTTCACAGTAGGTGTGGTGTTCTTTGGATGCAACTCAGCATTCTTTGTTCTCCAAACACGACGAGTTGAGTTTTTACCAAAAAGTTCTATTTTGGTTTCATCTGACATTCTCCCAATCCTCATCTGGATCATCCAAATGCTCTCTAGCAAACTTTAGACGGGCCTGAACATGTACTGGCTTAAGCAGGGGGACACGTCTGGCACTGCAGGATTTGAGTCCCTGGCGGCGTAGTGTGTTACTGATGGTAGGCTTTGTTACTTTGGTCCCAGCTCTCTGCAGGTCATTCACTAGGTCTCCCGTGTGGTTCTGGGATTTTTGCTCACCGTTCTTGTGATCATTTTGACCCCACGGGTGAGATCTTGCGTGGAGCCCCAGATCGAGGAAGATTATCAGTGGTCTTGTATGTCTTCCATTTCCTAATAATTGCTCCCACAGTTGATTTCTTCAAACCAAGCTGCTTACCTATTGCAGATTCAGTCTTCCCAACCTGGTGCAGGTCTACAATTTTGTTTCTGGTGTCCTTTGACAGCTCTTTGGTCTTGGCCATAGTGGAGTTTGGAGTGTGACTGTTTGAGGTTGTGGACAGGTGTCTTTATACTGATAACAAGTTCAAACAGGTGCCATTAATACAGGTAATGAGTGGAGGACAGAGGAGCCTCTTAAAGAAGAAGTTACACGTCTGTGAGAGCCAGAAATCTTGCTTGTTTGTACGTGAACAAATACTTATTTTCCACCATAATTTGCAAATAAATTCATAAAAAATCCTACAATGTGATTTTCTGGATTTTTTTTCCTCATTTTGTCTGTCATAGTTGAAGTGTACCTGTCACGATTCACTTCTGAGGGGACAGACCAAGACGCAGCGATGTAGCCAGAATACATGATTTAATAAATCCACGGGAACAAAGGCGGAACAAAACAAAGAACGGAGAAGCGTAACGATGAACATAACTGAACAAACAAACACAGCTATGAACATACAATAACCCACGAACCCAGAGTGAAACCTGCTAGCTAAATATGGTTCCCAATTAGAACAACGACACAGCTGCCTCTGGTGGGAACCATTACAACATAGAAACACGACACCTAGAACAAACAAACCCTACACAAAGACAAAACCAAAACGCTCCAGCCTGAAACTCGGGACTGGGCGTTGCAATACCCCAAAAGCGCGGACTCGGACCAGCGCCAGAAAAATCTGTGGGGGGGTCTTGAAGTGGTCGCTTTGTCCCAGGTGGAGGCTCCGTGCTGGCGTGCTGGTCTGACATCCAGAACCGGAGGCCCTGGGCCTTCTCCTGGAACTCTGGTGCGTGGAGTTGGAACTGGCCGTACTGGACTCGTGATGCTCACTGGGCGGCTGGTGCGTGGAGCAGGAACTGGCAGTACTGGACTCGTGATGCTCACTGGGACTCTGGTGCGTGGAGCAGGAACTGGCAGTACTGGACTCGTGATGCTCACTGGGACTCTGGTGCGTGGAGCAGGAACTGGTCGTACTGGACTCGTGATGCTCACTGGGACTCTGGTGCGTGGAGCAGGAACTGGTCGTACTGGACTCGTGATGCTCACTGGAACTCTGGTGCGTGGAGCAGGAACTGGCAGTACTGGACTTGTGATGCTCACTGGAACTCTGGTGCGTGGAGCAGGAACTGGCAGTACTGGACTTGTGATGCTCACTGGAACTCTAGTGCGTGGAGCAGGAACTGGCAGTACCGGACTAGTGATGCTCACTGGTACTCTGGTGCGTGGAGCAGGAACTGGCAGTACTGGACTTGTGATGCTCACTGGAACTCTGGTGCGTGGAGCAGGAACTGGTCGTACTGGACTTGTGATGCTCACTGGGGCGGCTGGTGCGTGGAGCAGGAACTGGCAGTACTGGACTCGCTGAGCATACGGGAGCTTGGTGCGGCGGGCCGGGGACAGGACGTGCTGGACTCTCCGGGCGCCGCAGGGGAGCTGAGTCTCTGCGGGGCCGGAGCAGGGCGTGCTGGACTCTCTCGGAGCGCACGGGGAGCTGGGTGCGGCGGGGCGGAGCAGGGCGTGCTGGACTCTCGGAGCGCTGCAGGGGAGCTGGAGTGTGAGGCCGGGCAGGGCGTGCTGGACTCTCGGGCGCAGGGGAGCTGGAGTGCGGCAGGGCGGAGCAGGGCGTGCTGGACTCTCGGGCGCCGCGGGGAGCTGGGTGCGTGGAACAGGGACTGGGCGATGTAGACACCACTACACGGACTGGGATCTTGGAACACAGGAACTGGACTCTTGGAGCGTGGAACAGGGATCTTGGGCGTGGAACAGGGATCTTGGGCGTGGAACAGGGATCTTGGGCGTGGAACAGGGATCTTGGAAGCGTGGAACGGGGATCTTGGAGCGGAACAGGGATCTTGGAGCGTGGAACAGGGATCTTGGAGCGTGGAACCGGGACTGGGCGTGTAGAAACATCCACCGGACCGGGAACACTGATATGGAGAGCGACACCGCCCTCCAGCTAGCTCACTAACCCTGGCCTCATGGGTGAGTGGAGCTGGAATCTCTCGAGACTGGGCTGTGGATCCGTACCGGAGATTCTGCCCGTAGGACCAGGATAACATGGACCCAAAGGCGCACTGGAGGCCTGGCTGCAGAGCTAGCACCACTCTCCCAGGTAGCACACAACCTCGGCCCGACTAATGAGTGGCGCTGGGATCTCTCGCACTGGGCTGCGGACCGTACCGGAGACACACGCACACGGAGCTGGAGCAGGATATCCGGGTCCCAGGAGACGTACCGGGGACTTAGTGCGCAGCGATGGCACCACTCCTTCTGGCTGAACACTTATTTTCCCCCGACTGATGGTGGGCGGAATCACTCGCACCGGCCTCTGAATCCCTAGGAAACCGTGCGCAACACTGCATAGCACGGCCTCCCTTCGCTGCGACGCTCTCCCCAACGCTCTCTCCGTAAAGCACGAGGGGTTGGCTCAGGAGTCCCTCCTGAACCGCCAACCTCCTCGTGTGCCCCAAAAGTTTCTTGGGGCAGCCTTACGGACCTCCGTGCCAGGCGAGATCCGATGAGGTCCTCCCTGGTCCAGCACTCCCGAGTCTCTCGCTGCTTGGTCTTTTTGCTGGTGGGTTGTTCTGTACGATTCACTTCTGAGGGGACAGACCAAGGCGCAGCGATGTAGCCAGAATACATGATTTAATAAATCCACGGGAACAAGACGGAACAAAACAAGAACGGAGAACGTAACGATGAACATAACTGAACAAACAAACACAGCTATGAACATACAATAACCCCACGAACCCAGAGTGAAACCTACTAGCCTAAATATGGTTCCCAATTAGAGACAACGACACACAGCTGCCTCTGGTAGGGAACCATTCTCTAACATAGAAACACGACACCTAGAACAAACAAACCCTACACAAAGACAAAACCAAAACGCTCCAGCCTGAAACTCGGGACTGGGCGTTACAGTACCTATGATGAAAATTACAGGCCTCTCTCATCTTTTTAAGTGAGAGAACTTGCACAATTGGTGGCTGACTAAATACTTTTTTCCCCCACTGTATTAACTCTGGTGGTGACAGTCTTGCCCACTGACCCTTTGGAGCAGTGTGATCACTGAGGTTTGTGACTGCAGAGGCCTGCTCTGTGCCATCTCTGGGTCTGTGACTGCAGGGGCCTGCTGTGGCCCAGCTCTGGGTCTGTAACTGCAGGGGCCAGCTTTGGGTCTGTGACTACAGGGTCTGCTCTGGGTCAGCTCTGGGTCTGTGACTACAGGGGCCTGCTCTGGGTCAGCTCTGGGTCTGTGACTGCAGGGGCGAGCTCTGGGTCTGTGACTACAGGGGCCTGCTCAGTCAGTGTTGATCACAGCTATGCCTGTGTTCCGCTAATTCCCATCAGAGGACAGAGACGTCACCAGGCCAGGAGCCAAGTGCTAAGCAGGGCCACCGTCTTTGTCTCATAAGGCCAGGTCTCCTTGACCCTGATATGGCCTGTGGCGTGCTGCTGGGTCACACTGTGTGCATAGGGTTAGGGAAAAAAAGGAAACACAATTATTCAGTCACTGCTACTCTTATCTTCCTATTGACGTAGATAACTGCAGGGCTGCCGTAAACTCTAAAACTGTAAAAAAAAAAAAAAAAATAAACATTCACAGTCACTTCAGTAGCATGTTGTTACTGAGGCCGACCGTGGGGGTGGGGGTATGTTTCTCTGAGGACATGTATTATTCATAGAGGAGAGACGGTGGTGACGCAGTCTCTGTGTGTCTCAGACTGGCGATGATGATGCCGGTTGCGTCAAGTCACCCGAAAAGGCAGTTCAGAGAAGTATCACTTGGGTGGATGTTTGTGGTGCATATGAATATTTTGGAAACATCAGTAAGCTTCTTGGAACTTTTTAATCTCTCAATGATTGCATTACTCTCACCGTTCAAAAATAAGCACCAGGCTTTCAGCAGAAGATGAGGAAACTCATTTAAAAATAATTACATGATGAAACTCATCGAAAATATATCCCTGTGTTATTAAGATTCACAATTATATCCTTTAGACAGTCATGGTTACCCAGCAGTACATATGCCGCAATCTCCTGTGGTTTGTGATTCAGAATGGTTATTAATTACTCTTTCACTTTACAGATAAGAAGAATGTCTCAAGGTAGGTCGTCTATTCTGGTCGATCATTGACTGGCCCTCTCGATAGTCTTACATTCTATAAAACACACCACTACTACAATACAGAAATTGTTATACATTTCTCTGAATGATTTTATCCTATGCCTTTCTATCCGTCTCACAATTCTTACCCTAATGAATGTCTATTCAGCATATCCTCATAATACCTGCATTTTACATGAATGTCGTTTGAGAGTTTACCTCAACTCTAATACCCATGTCTGCCTGAAAAATACTGAAGGCTGATCCGGGAGGACCAGCTAGAACTGGGCACTAGTAGAGAGCTATAGGTGCCAGTTGATAAGGTTCAGCCACCACCGGTCAGTTTGGCAAGAACAAGTCAGATGTCTTCAGAACAGGTTTATTGCAGATATTGGGTTCAACACATCACACTCCTCAAGACAGACATAAAGAGGACATGAGAAAACCTATTTCCCCCTCAGGAGACTGAAAAGATTTGGCATGGGTCCACAGCTGCACCATCAAGAACATCCTGACGGGCTGCAACTGCTCGGCCTCCGACCGCAAGGCACTAGAGAGGCTAGTGCGTACGGCCCAGTACATCACCGTGACTGCCATCCAGGACCTCTATACCAGGCGGTGTCAGAGGAAGGCCCTAAAAATCATCAAAGACTCCAGCCACCCTAGTCATAGACTGTTCTCTCTACTACCTCACGGCAAGCGGTACAGGAGCGCCAAGTCTAGGTCCAAGAGGCTTCTAAACAGCTTCTACCCCAAAGCCATAAGACTCTTGAACAGCTAATCAAATGGCTACCCAGACTATTTGCAGGGGGGTACCGTTATTGTTATTCACTGCTGCTCTTTAATTATTTGTTTTTCTTATCTCTTACTTTTTTCTTAATTTAAATTTTTTAGGTATTTTATTAAAACTGGATCGTTGGTTAAGGGCTTGTAAGTAAGCATTTCACTCCAACACTTGTATTTGGCGCATGTGACAAATAAAATGTGTTTTGATTTGTTTTGATTTAATGATGGGTCACAGTAAAAGTGAGAGTGTATAAAAGTGGTTCTATGAAGAAATAAAGATAGATTCCTGTAATGACAATACAGAGCATTGGCAGTAACACAGTTAGATAATAGCATACACAGAAACATATGGCCTCTAATAGGTAAACTAGCTTAGCATATACTATGGCCTGTCCTGGCGTATCATAGTAGTATGGCCTGTATATAACCAATAGACTGGCTTAGCATAGTATGTACATCAAGTACATCAATACACACATCTATGCACTGCAATGTTCAATTACTGATTACTAGTACAGAATTATAATGGAATGCAGTTACAGCATAAAGACCCAAATACTGGTAAGCATATAACTGAAAACATGACCATAATGCAACCAGATTCTGCATGAGCACGAGACCACAACCACTGTGGAATAGTAACTGCGTCACAAGGAAGGCAAAGGCTAAATCAGGCTCCTTGTTAGACAAGGCTAAATACAGTGCACAATAGCACTACATAAAGGCTCTAAATGTCAATAAATATGACTACAAGTTCACAGACAATATGAACATAATAATATGAATAGGCTATCCTAAACAAGGCGTGTGGTACACAGCGTAGACGAGCTAGCATGACTAGGCTAGCTGGCTAGGAATAGCATGACACACATGGAAAAGGAATAACTGGTAAATATCTTGACTACCTTAGCAACACCCAACTAAAATATCAATGACATGTCAACAGTACTTACACTTAGATGAACACACTAAAACACAGGTCAAGTACAGATTGGTGAGGAATAGTCCAAGAAGTCCATTCTCTTCTGACCACGATCTCACTCTGATGGCAGCAGCAGAGTTCCGTGAGCTGCATGGGAATGGTGAACTATGATTGGCTGATACAAGTGGGGTGACTTGTAGGTACCACTAATAAGAGAATAAAGGGTGTTGGGAGAGTACAGCTAACTAATAGTTCAGGGGTGCTGAAACTACGGGCTGGTCTTTTTAACACTGCCTGCCCTGTACTTCCATCTATGTTTCTGTCCTCCGTTGTGTAGAAGTGGTACCGTATGCGGTCCTGGCCAACAACTTCTCCAGGCCACTATTTAATCCAAGTTGTCAACACTGTCTGGGCTGGGTTTATTGTGTCTCAGCCCTATGAAATCTTTAAATTCTCTAGATTCTTTCAAAGACTTCCATTCAGTACAGAAGAGACTGTGGTACACACATCCCTTTGTGTTCTAGAGACTACAGTACTTCTTTCTCTCTTTTTGACTTTGCAGCTAGCTTTCGTCATACTTTAGAAAACATTTCCCAACAGAATCTGTTTTCATTTGAAGTTGTAATCCTTTGGAGTGAGATCCCAATTGTTCAGTCCTAGAAAAATTATTAAGGTTGCAGCTTTTGTTCTTATCTTCATATTTTATTTTTGTTGGGGTTCTTCTGAAAAGGACCAATGTGCCCAACGTAGCAGATGTTTAACTTTTGTTAACATTCTGCCTGCTGCCACTAATTTATAGTTTCTGTTTTATTTGTATGCATGACAGTTGCTGTTGATTTCCTGTTTTTCAGACACATAGAATTGTCAGTGTTGCTCACCTGTTTCTGTTTCTGTCTGGTTAGGTGTGAAGCTGTCACACCTTCTCTGTATGTACACACACATAGCAGGGCACCAGTAGTCTGTGCTCTGTGCCCAAACCCAGGAATAGTGAGGAGGTGCAGGGTGGTGTGCTGGGTTGGGATGGGGTGAGAGATGGTGGGAAGGTGCTCTGTCTCTGATTGACCTGATTATGGAACACAGCCCCTGGCATCGCTCCCAGAGGGTGCAGAGACTGTGGCAACGTCTTGAAAAATATTTCTGTGGTGTCGGCTTCTGTCATACACCTCCCGTGGCTAAGGCCTCTCAGTGGCAGGCAGGCAGGCAGCCAGAAGGTAGAGAGGAGGGGGGGGCTTCTGCAAAGCTGAAGGATCAAGACCAGTGTATGGTATTACAGAGCACTTGGTCTCTAAACACCCATCCCAGTAGACCCTTTTACTCCTATTGGGGGAGGCACACACAACATAACATGTGTTCCCCTCCCCTCCCCTCTCCCTGGTGGCAACAGCACCCTGCCACCCCCCCCTAGGGAGCTGTGGCCTCCCAGCAGGCACTGAGCTGCAGAGTGTGGCACAGTGCCAGGAGAGGAAGAGCCAACAGGAAGTGGGCTGGATTGGCCTATTAATCTGCACTGTCATCCTTTAGACAAGACAAACTGTATGGGCCCCCAGAGACGGCACGACCCAAAACCCACTGAACTGCTCAAATGGTGGCTTCTGAGGGTGCTGCAGTTTGATACTTACCATCTATATACTCCACACATTTTATTTGTGCTGATGATTTTATACAACCTGCAGTGATATTCATCCCTGGTGCTAAGAGCAGGTAATTTGTATGTAAAGCACGCTGAACTAGCTTCTTCTCTTAAAAGCACTAGTCCAAAATGAGAGAAGTTGTCAGATATCTGCCTATCTGGGATAGCTCGGGGAGGGTTCTTCAAAGGAATCTGCCCAGCCTAATGTTTGTGTTTGTATTTCCCCAGAGAGGCAAAGCGTTGACTGCGCGGTGGAAGAAGTAGTGAATCTGAGTGGCTGGCTGGTGCACTGGCAAAAGAGAAATCTGGAGGAGAATTTCCTTTGCTTCCCGGGATAAAATTAATTATTCATTCAGTGACATGGAGTGTTCAGCATGAGTCTGACAGCCATAGAGAAGGCTGTGAGATTATGGGCGAAAATGGATGTGTCTCATGTATATTCTGTTTCAGTTTGCCTTACAAACGCCTCGTCTTGTCTCTCCGCCAGTCTACCACAGGGCTCTGTTCCTCTGTTATAGACAGTCAGAGGGAGGAAGCTCTGTAGCTCTGCCTGCTGTAATCCAACATGAAATAATTACCAGAGAGATGAATGGGAATGGTTTGCTAATGCTGTGCAATTCTGAATAGGGTACATATTTAATAAGGCTGACCAGAAATGCTTAGCATAATAAGATTTGATTGGAACAGTGATCTACTGCTTGTGCTTGCTCAAATGAGCTGGGAAGGAGTTTTAAACTAACTACAAAGGAGTTTCACAAGGCCTTTAATTGTAGGGTTTACATCAGTGGTAATTGGTGATATTGGACTTCTCAGGGTCACCCTTCATTCAGCCTCTCTAGGAAACTCTCCCATTGGTCTAAGGCCACTCCCACCCACATGGGGTATTGATACTTTGACTAATGATAGAGTCATACTGGATGTAGTGCTTCTATGACCTCTTTCTGATGACGTCATGTTTTTCCAAGCTCTGCAGCTGACCTATCAGAAGCTCTATCACTCTAACCACTTGTACTGTCACAGACCCACATTCTTATCAACAGTCCAATACCCACTTCCCAAGGTTTTTCTAAATATCACAAGAAGTAAGGATCATATTCAACATCAATATGACCTTTGCATAATTTCCTCCTCTCCTCTCTGCTGACCCACATTGAGGGGCTGTTTACCCACCCTGGTCATGCATTTTTCATCAGGCTCTGGTCACTGGTGGGACAGTGCCTGGCTTTTTCTCATTATGTATTTAAAGCAGGTGGAAGATGGCAGGAGAGAGAGATCTTGTTAGCTGCCACCTTCATACAGTCATAGCTAGCTGGATGCAGACGGCAAGGTCACACAGGCCAACCGGCCAAGCTGGTCAGCCGGACCAGGCATCTGTGAGAATACCATAGTGGTCAGAGCTATGGACACACATACAAACACAAATACAATTCATAATTTAGGGCAGATCATTCTATGAGTGGGCCAACTGTATGCAGTACTCGTCCTCACACGTCACCTGTCAAATGCTTTATTAGCTGTGAATGGGATGACTTGCCAGTGTGGAGTGTGAGTCAAAGGGTCAGGGACAGGATATATTTAAGCAATAAGGCACGAGGGGGTGTGGTATATGGCCAATATACCACGGCTAAGGGCTATTCTTTTTGCACGACGCAACGCGGAGTGCCTGGACACAGCCCTTAGCAATGGTATATTGGCAATATATCACAAACCCCTGAGGTGCCTTATTGCTATTATAAACTGGTTACCAACGTAACTAGAGCAGTAAAAATAAATGTTTTGTCATACCCGTGTTATACGGTCTGATATACCACAACTGTCAGCCAATCAGCATTCAGGGCTCGAACCACCCAGTTTATAATGCACAATATAGTTGGGTATGTAGCACTGTTGTGTAGAGCATGGTAGATATTACTGGTTTGTTGACTGTCTGTTGAGAGCCAGTTACCTTCGAGTTGTGGATTTGAAGTTCAAGCAATGAGATGCTGAAGTACACCTGTCGTAAGATATTGGGTTCCCAGTGCAGCACTGTGAGCTTGTTATCTATGTTGCCTCCAGCTACCAGCTATTACCTGTTCGTTACTGCCCCAGTGTTATTCTTACTGCTCCTACTGCATCACAGCAAGGGAGAGAGAATAAGTGTTTCTGAATATGGTGAAAAACTGGAGTTGGTTGTTAGATTTCAGACCATGATATAATAAGGACAAACAGATGTGGAGGAGATGACCCTGATAGGAACCTTACATCAGAATAGTAGTGCTATTGGCCACGTAGTACTGACCAGAGACACGTCCCTCCTGTCCAGCTAGGTTAAAAATACACCTCAAAACATCTGGGCCAGGATTTGGGTCAGACCAAAAAAAGCCTGATCCGGACCAGACACACACGGTCCAGAGGTGAAGACAAGGTTGACTTATCATATCTCTGGTCTATTTCTGGCCAGTGCTCCAGGGGCCACTCAGAGGCTGAGGTCACTCAGTGCATAGAGAGAGAGCCTGCCTGCTGTTCTCCATCACAGTAGGAATTATTTCTGTAACCCAACTCCACCTGTGTCCAAAGCAGCAGGCGGTAATGGCTATGGGATATGTTTAGGCTACAGCAGGATGGCACCTGGGGAAAACACTTCAGATGTGTTCCATGTCCCAGAGGTGGATCGTGGGAAGCCCACCACTCAACTGAGGTGGTTTTACCATGAATTATCGACCTGGCCTCATTACTGAGTTCATGAACCCTACTGGCTATGGGTCAAGCCCTGCCAATGGAACCATATACTACTGGTTTTACATGGTATTTCTGTGATTGTATATGGGATACGGGATGCATTGCAATGGGGTGGCAGGTAGCCTAGTGGTTAGAGCATTGGGCCAGTAAACAGAAGGTTGCTAGGTTGAATCCCTGACCTGACAAGGTAAAAAAAAGTCTGTCATTCTGCCCCTGAACAAGGCGGTTAACCCACTGTTCCTAGGCTGTCATTGTAAATAAGAATTTGTTCTTAACTGACTTGCCTAGTTAATAAAAAATATATATATTGTGACAATGGCCCTTGTTTGTAGATATATCAGTTTTTATATGTAGTTTTTCACTCCCTCTTATGCAAAGTGTAACAACCAAGTGGTATTTTGGACCCCTTTGTGTGGACCCCTTTATTCTACACTTTGGTATGTTGCTGTGCTCCTGCTGTCATTATTTATTATAATTGGACGTTATTCTCATGTCAGTCAAGTGTTTGTATGTAGGGAATGTATGTAGGGAAATGGGCATGTCGTCTGCGTATCTCAGTTAAACTCCTCTCTACCTGTCGTTGATTCAAAGCTATTGCTAATAGACATCAAGCTTCGAAATACTGGTGTGTGTTTGTTCTTACATGTGTGCATACTTGTGTGTGTGTATTTTTATGTCAGGAAGACAGAATATTTCCCAGGTAGCCCTTGACCTTGGTGGCAATGGAATACACCTTGAGATGTTGTCTTGGTCGTGGTGGCCGGGAGATTTATCCAGTGCTAATGAGGACTAGCTTTTCTTTTAAAGAGGAGGCAGATAGTGTTGACCTTCTCTATCCTCTCTGGGTCCTGGCCACAACGTTTAGGGTACAACTTTTAGGGTTCCCATAAGACGAGAGCAGTAGTGCTGTTACACCACTGACCCGGTTCATCCACTGATGCCACATACTGAAACCCAGGCCTCTCAATGCCTCTCAGTCTGTGCATATCTAATAAGAGGAAATGAAAGGGGGTGGTGTACAGAGGTCTCTGAACCTGCCATTGATTCTTGACCATAGGTTTCACAATGTTAATAGAGGAATGTAAGAGGACTCTCATATGCTTTCAAAAACATTTGTTGGCCTGTGACATGCATGTGTTACTCTGTGACAGTAATGTCACACCCACACAGGGATAGATTCAGGTATCACAATTTTATTAAAAATTATAACTTTTTCATATTTCAGTGTTGCCATGCTTTGAGCATATAACAATACAGTATAAAATCTCAACCCAAAAGGAGGATAGTAAAAGCAGATTTTGTTGATGCTGCTGCAGCAATTAGTTAAGTCATGCTGTTACTGTACAGATAACATTCCCATTAAAGTACAAACACCTCAAAGAATTGCTTTTAAGTACAACAATCATCTTGTTATCCAACTTAATGTGTTATGATAATAAACATCTCTTTTGGAAATACATCTCGTTGTAGGCCTACAGGAAAATTAATACAACACAAAATACTTTGCAAATCATAATGAACGTGCTGAGTTATTTCAACATCCCAAGGCACCCAGGCTTGTATGTTGGCAAAAAAAGATGTCATTCTTTACACAAAATCGCGTCAAGCAAGTGGTGATAGAGAAACGATAGCGATAGAGCAGAAAGCTGTGCCTGTTTCATAACCGTTTAAGTATACATTCCTTTTAAATTCTACCCGTCATTCACAGTGAAAATCCCAGGCAGTGGGAATACAAATAAAATTGCATGATTGGATAAATGCGTGTCCCCAGTCCAATAAAAACAAGGCAACAGTAAGCATGTCGTCCCCCACGAATGATGCAGCACCCCCCCCTTGGGCCAATCAGTATAATTTTGTAAATGACTGATTTCTATGGCAAGACGCATCATTCACCCATGTTTCATTAAAATCCGGCCAGTGGTGTCTGAGATATCGTGTGTGACTAACGTACGTACAGTTGATTTCTATAGCACCCCCCCCCTTGGGCCAATCAGTGTAATTTTGTGAATGTTGGATCTCTATGGCAAGAGGCATCATTCACCCAAGTTTTGTCAAAATCGGGCCAGTGGTGTCAGAGATATCTTGTGGGTTAGCTAGACTCATCACTCTGAGTCATATGTTGAGTCTTGACAGCATTTGTTACAATTCGAATATCCTTGACAAATTTTTGCCAGACCATGCCCAAGTGAATACTTATTGGTCAATAGTGGCCATGTTGTTTTAGGTACTAGTCTGGAAAATATTGTCATAGATGCCACATGCAGATCGTTCATTCGATGCCAGAAGAGTAGCGTTTTAAGTGTTTTTCACGAAATTCTAAATAACGGAAAATCCATAATGGTGAAGTTTATTGGTCCCTGAGGCAAATGTGTTTATTTTGAGGAGAGGGACCTATGTACCGAATTTCATGACTTTAGGTCAAACGGGGTAATGGGCGTGACCTTTCAAAGTTTGCATATTTTACATTTCTTGTTATAGCGCCATCATCTGGCCAATCAGTGTAATTTTGTAAATGACGGATATCTAATGCAAGACGCATCATTCAAGTTTTGTGACAACCGGGCCAGTGCTGTCTGAGATGTCACACGTGACTAATGTACGAACGCACTAATGTATTAACGGACGGAGACAGATCCCCAGTCCCTTCCCCGATTTCCTCATGGGGGACAACTACACGGTCACCAATTCTACTGATGGTGGATGTTCTAAGTGGTCCTCTGTCGGGGAGTGCTGTCTGCGTCTGCACTGCGTTGTGGTGATATGCTGGCCTATATATGTCATTTGCTCTGAAGACCATGAGATAACAAACCGGCCTGTTGAACAAAGCGCTTTGAAGCATCCAACCAAATGCCAAAACTATCCAACTGAAATATCCAAGATGAACAAGAAGGTCAGATTCTTATTTTCGACAGGTAGAAATCTAGTAAGTGTCCACACATAAAGTATTCAATATCTATAACAAATCCAGATGTCATTTACTGAAATAAACGCTTCTTTATCTATCAAATCAGACGCATTATCAACAGAGGCTTTAACACACGCATTTCTCACTGGCTTTTCACTTTTCCCTGCAGTTCAGTTGAGTTGACGACAAGCCTCAAATGTCCACTTGGAGGCTCCTCCGTAAATATCAATGTTGCTTTCCAACCACGAAAACACGTTGCCTATCTGTGCTTTGCTGCTGCAAGTTGCTAGGTTGTGTATCTCTCCAATAGACAACTTCCGGTCCCAGATATGAAAATTTGCCAGGTCTCCAACAAAAGCTTGTGTAGCATCAAAGCCCCCTCCAACCGTATCCTGTGGAAAATAATATAGAATTAACGAAGATGGATATTGTGCTAACACAAAGGAAAACAATTATTTCAAGTTAACCTTTGGAGTTAATTTGTCCATTAAATAATTTATACATGCTTCCATCCCTGTGGCTTGTTAGAAGAAACCAAGGCTAGCTGATATATCAAGTAGACTTTTAGACTTTTCATTTATCCAGATTATTGTTTTGACTAATGAATCACCTTCCCATGCAAACAGCTTTTCATTTTGCCATTGCAGTGTGAACTGATAAATCAGAATTTGGGTTACCCTGTTTCGTCAGCCTGGCCTCATACTTTATGTATTTCTGAGCACCTCCAAGACATATGATACCTAGTAATGGTGTAGTTACTTTAGATAGAAAGGGAGGTTGGTCGGGGGAGGATGGATGGGAGTAATCTGCAACTGTCTAGCAATCCAAAGGTTGTGTAATCGAGTCGCGTTTGGGACAACTGTAGCATTTTCACTTACTCTTCCCCTAACTTTTATTCTAAACTTAACAAACTTCACCTAACCTGCTACGTAAATTCTCCTAACCTTTGTCGTTTTAGTTCTCCTAACCTTTTACAAAAGTTATCCTAACCTTTTACAAAAGTTATCCTAACCTTCGTTGTTAGTTCCCCTAACCGCCAACATAAATTCTCACCATAATTCCCTTTTGTTGTTATGGCGCAATAAGCAACCTAGTTGCAGAGAAAGATGTATAATAGTATACGTCCCCCAAAGTGTAGTATAATATACATCATGCTATTGTACGACCGGGTAAGACGTACAGTATGATACTATACATCCTATAAATCGTATGATATTGTACGATTGCTATTCCATTCATAATGTAACATACATAATGTAATTTATCATACTAAATGGAGTGTGACAGATTTACCTACAGAATAATACGAATTGCCCTGAGACCATGTTGGTTTCATGCGTAAAAAG
Organism: Brachymystax lenok tsinlingensis; assembly: GCA_030435695.1. Lineage (NCBI taxonomy): Eukaryota > Metazoa > Chordata > Actinopteri > Salmoniformes > Salmonidae > Brachymystax > Brachymystax lenok. The sequence continues at coordinate 79,778,513 of CM059791.1, read as the reverse complement.
GATCATTTCTCACACTCCCAGTGGCTAGAGCTGACGCTTTCAGGGAACAGAACACTTATCCGGACGCTTATAAGAAATCCCGCTACGCCCTCCGACGAACCATCAAACAGGCAAAGCGTCAATACAGGACCAAGATCGAATCCTACTACACCGGCTCTGACGCTCTTCGGATGTGGCAGGGCCTGCAAACTATCACGGATTACAAAGGGGAAACCCAGCCGAGCTGTCTAGTAACGTGAGCCTACAAGAAAAAAAAAAAGAAAAAAAATACACTTCAAGCCTTGTAACACTGAACCATGCATGAGAGCACGTGCTGTTCCAGACGACTGTGTGTTCACGCTCTCCGTAGCCGATGTGGGTAAGACCTTTAAACAGGTTAACATTCAAAAGGCAGCAGAGCCAGACTAATTACCAGCGCGTGTACTCAGAGCATGCACAGACCAGCTGTCAAGTGTCTTACCTGACATTTTCAACCTCTCCCTGACCCAGTCTGTAATAACTACTTGTTTCAAGCAGACCACCATAGTTCCTGTGCCCAAGAATGCCAAGGTAGCCTGTCTAAATGACTATCGCCCCGTAGCACTCACATCTGTAGCCATGAAAAGCTTTGAAAGGCTGGTCATGGCTCACATCAACACCATCATCCCAGACACCCTGAACCCACTCCAATTGGCATACCGCCCCAACAGATCCACAGATTATGCAATCTCTATTGCACTCCACACTGCCCTTTCCCATCTGGACAAAAATAACACCTACGTGAGAATGCTGTTCATTGATTACAGCTCAGCGTTCAACACCAAAGTGCCTTCCAAGCTCATCACTAAGCTAAGGACCCTGGGACTAAACACCTCCCTCTGCAACTGTATCCTGGACTTCCTGACGGGCCGCCCCCCAGGTGGTAAGGGTAGGGAACAACACTGACCCTCAACATTGCACCTTATGGGCAATGCGGTTCCAGGACAACAACATCTCTCTCAGTTTTAACTTTGTCATTATGGGGTATTGTGTGTAGATTGATGAGGAATGTTTTCTTCTTAATCCATTTTATAATAAGGCTGTAACGTAAAACAAAATATGGAAAAAGCAAAGGCGTCTGAATACTTTCCGAAAGCATATTATTTGTCTATTTTTCTATTATTTCTCTTTTTTTTCTCTCTGCATTGTTGGAAAGGGCCTGTAAGTAAGCATTTCACTGTTAGTCTACACCTGTTGTTTACACAGCATGTGACAAATATCATTTTATTTGATTGATTTAATTTGATAATTCATCCAAATTCCTTCCTAAACGGTATAATTCCTCCATCTTATTATGGAACGTGAGAGTCAGCGGCTCAGGTTTTTAATTGATGCATAACCTTGTTCCTCTCTCAAGCTCTGACTGATGCTTGGTTTATGCTATAGACCATGTCCATTTTGATATTATGACCTAAGGTACCTAAGTGTATTGATTAAAAACTGACCATTAAAATTGTAATGTACATACCTGTTCTTGTCCCAATATCAGTACACCTTGTGGTTTGATTGGATGGTATGGAGCCAAATTTTCTCCACTGCCCCTCATGACTCCATCCTGGAAAGCCTCCCATACTCCATCTCGAGTTGTCCATGTGACACAGATGTGATGCCACTTCCCGTCGTTGATAATGAATGGTAATTTAGCTACCTGGAATGGATTTCAGTATTTTCTTTTAGTATATGTATGGGTGGAGTTTTGTTTTTACCACTGCAGAAAACTAAAATAAAAAAGCTTGCATACTTATTAAAAAGCTTGAGGCCTTATAGTCAGCGTGGTCTAATTAAAAAATTAAATTTCTTTGTAGTTTGCAGTGCAGCCATTCATGCTACTATCAGCATGTTCATACATTAAGAATCATTTTGATGCAATACTCTACTTTCAAATAATATTTTGTATACTGTTGTTGATATATGCATCATGTAAAATAACATGTGAGCATACCTTGTCATTGATGAGTATCTCCATAGGATTATTCCCCCACTCAATCAGCACCAGCTCGTTGGCCTGCCCTGGCACTGCGTAGGAGAACGGCGTGCCCACCCCAGGTGATGCATTGGATTTGAGCCACATGCAGACAGTGAATGCGTACATCTCAGGGAGACTCTTCTTCACTTTGGCATACATGTAGTTGGTCCTCAACGGGAATGTCAACTGGAATTTATCCAGCGGCCTGTTTTCTTTCTGACCTGTAAACAAAACAGAGGACAAGGTTAAAGATGTCACCTGCCACAATAATTATTGTGGGCTAGCCTAGGCCTATCGAAGCAGTGCATGACTTGGGCAAGAGCTCACTGATACTGAATACTGGCACCTCAAATGTTCTACTGCTTGAGCTCCTGTTTCTCTTATCGAATATTAGCTAAAAAAATATTTTGGAGCTCCTGCACCTAAATATAAACAGTACCAGCACCCAAAATTAGTACAGAAACATATTAGTACAGAAACATCACTATTTCAAGTCAAGCACTGTATAGAAGTTATAGCCTTTTATATCAGCTATCTGAGCGACACCAATTTGTTGGACATCAATGATGGGACATTTGTGCTAGCTTTAACAACCACCTGCGATTGTCAGGTCAAGACGAACGTGAGGATTTGAGTTTTATTTTTTTTGAAGGTTGTAAAAATATGTCGCTGAGCATCACGTAATGCGCAGGGGAGATTTGCAGGGGATTGCTGCTGAATGTTGACTGGTCAATGTAGTTATACAACAAAATCATGTTTCTTGTGGTTCCACGTTTTTTTCTGCGGCATAATATGTATCACATGAGGAAAGCGGTTGGAATAGCGGTCCTGGTCTCTCCTCACCCCTCCCTCCGGACTTTACAACAGTGTTTGTTGCCAGCTATAACGAGCTGGAGCTTTACGCCATAGGGTCCTGGCGAACTTTGCTCTGCTCAAACCGCTCGTGGTGCAAGTGGAGACGGCTGTTTCAATAGAATTTAACCCTTTTGATCTGCATGAATTAGGGGAAAAGTGCTGAATACCGAAGGCTGCACCATCCCTTTTTACGGATGCCTTAAACAGTAAATTAATACATATTTGTGGAATTGGATATGCAAAGCAATGCAGCTATTCGCCGGATCCCATCCCTCCCCTCTCCTGCGACGCAATGGACACCAGCCATATTACCAATTGATTTCGTATATTGACATTAATCTATTCATTAGTAATAAATACCACTTCAGTTGGATTTGATAAGTCTTTCAGAATAGCTCGTTTTTGTTTTTAAACGGCAATACTTGTTAGTTCAACTATGCCGGCCAAGTATTTGGCGCGTTTTTGAGCTCGCACCTTTCTCGAGGTCGGTGATTCTCTGGTGCAGGGATGTGAGTGTCGACTCCACTCTACCGCGCTGCTCCGTCTCGTTCCGCAGCCCAGGCTTGCCATCTTCTATACTGTTCACGCGGGATAACACCTGCTTCTCCAAATCGTCGATTTTACTCTGTAGCAGGTCTTTCAGACTGTTCGCCTGGACCGAGTTGTTGTTCCGACTGAATTGCTGTGGAATGAAATAATGATTAGTTAAAAAAAGTTTAAATAATACTAAGAAACATTAAAACCCATATGCTGAGGGACATCGTAAAGCTAATACCAGATTAACTTCTTTAAGGCTTATTGCCCTGGGGAATTAGCAGCATGGTAGCCTACATCAAGCAACTAAATTCGGCTCCGGCAAGGTGTCTGTCCTCAGCAAGACCTGTTAAATTTCACGATTAGTGCAGAGTATTAACCTACATGGTGGAGGGTTGTTCACCCCTGGAAGTAAATGTGATAAACAAAATACAAGGGCGGCAGTGCGAGTTGGACAGGACAGTGAAACGTGATTTAACACCATAGTGTAAACGTCGTTTTTCACCCAAAATGATTGGTGAACAAAATGATTGGTGAATGTATAAAGGCTATTATTTCGTTATGGTTCTCCACATACCTCGAGATTTTCTAATCTCTGCTTTAGAGACTGTAAAGTCTGAGATAGTTGCGCCAAAGTGTCCGAGGGACCCCTTGATACATCCCCCATAGTATTTTTGGTCCCCGTCTCTTTTCTCCTTCCCCCAGGTCCGGGCTCGGGCGCACTCTGGCCCTCACAGCGAGTTAACTTGGAAGTCAGTTCTCTGATAGTCTCTTTTTGGTTCATAATGGTCTCCTTCTGCTGTAGGACGGTCTCCCGGAGCTGCATTACAGTGGTCTTCAGATCCTCTCCAGGCATACTGTTTTGCAAGGTAGCGGCGCATATGTCCATATCCTTGGGCACCGACGTGCAAATAAATTGAGTCTGTCCACCACCAAAGTCTTGGCACGAACCCTCCACAAATAAGTAAGAAAGTATAAAAAGTTTCCAAGAGAATGCCTTCTTAATGGCCTGCATTTCGCCGTGTGTGTTGTGTTGCATCTAGTTTAGGAGCAGCGGTGGTGTGTTGCGAGTGATTTCAGGACCACGGAGCTGTCGCTTTTTGTTGTAATCCTTCCGTGGCGCGCGCGCGCGGTCTGCGCTGAGCAGATTCACCCCATCACGGAGAGGAGAGGAGGGAGGAATCGCACTCTCGCAGCTTAATCGCCTCTCGACGTCAAGGTGGAAGGAGCCTCACGCTCAAAGATGAAACTTGAGGCTCCCGGATGCTAAATCATTCATCACGACGACAATTTGTCATTTCTTAATGTGTATTATTCACTAAAAATTTGCGGATTGGTAGACAGCAATGGCATTACTGGGTATCAGGAGAGTCAGCTGTGTTCGTTTTGTGCATGTAGGCAAAACCGACAGAACTGAATTCACATCGAAAGGAAGTTCAGGGACCCTCCACATCATGGCTGATTCCCTGTGACCTGTGACACTGATAGCCCCATGTACATTTTCTCATGTTACAATATTTATAATACATAACATGGTTTGCATGTTTATAGCAGCCAGCACAGCCGTTAACAGCAATATAATTACACTAGCAGCAGTTGTATTTCCATCAATAGCTGCACTTCTTTGACTGTCACACCCAGGTTTATTAGAATCTTAGGTTTTCTTTATTTGGTACATTGCATGTATTTGTCATTGTACAGTATAATTTTGATGGAATTTGAAAATAATTGAATGCTCTAAATTAATATGTTCCTAATCTTCTTCATCTGTTGTCAAGCTGGTCCACCTTAAGTCAGGCCCCTCACACAGGCTGATGTCCCATGGACCCAGAATGATGTCCCATGGGGTGTAAGCCTGTGAGGCCGTTCGGGCATCTAGGCTTGTGCACTGATTCCCTGAGTGTGCTACATACATGTCACTTTATTTGGGGGTGGGGGTGAAAGCAAAGCAATACTGCAAAGTGTCAACACAGTCTGCAGTATTTGAATGCAGTATTTGTAATCATCTCAATAATTCAGTCCCTAAAAAGGACTTAATCTATCCCTTAGCCTTTTGCTATTTCAATTATTCAGGGAGAGCAATATTACTTTTTTGGTTCCCTACTCAGCCTTTATTAATTATATCAGTGTTGAAAATCAAATGAAAACAGCTTGAATAAGTGATGAAAACATATTGGAGCTTAGATTAAAATGGATTTACTTTAGGCAACTGCAGAATGTGTACAGTACAATGGACAATGTGAGTCTATGTGATGGAAGGACATGGAGGACAGAGAGGCATTAAACCTACAACACCTTCACTGACTTCACAAATTACGCCTTCTATTCCCGGGCAAACTCATACCACTAATACATTTTATTGGGGAAGTGATCCTAGATTTGTGCCTACAGGCAACTTATTCCCTGAGCAATGATTCCAGTCCAAGTTATTGTGATGAAGATTCTAAACATGTTTAGCATTTATTTTGAATGCTGTAAGTGCTGCACCTGAATGCCAAAGCATTTCACCTCCTATCAGCTGACAGTCCTAGATAGTCTTACCATGAGGTATACTATATATACAAAAGTGTGTGGACAACCCTTCAAATTAGTGGATTTGCCTATTTCAGCCAAATTCATTGTCTGACAAGTGTATAAAATTGAGCACACAGCCATGCAATCGCCATAGACAAACATTGGCAGTAGAATGTCCTTACTGAAGAGCTCAGTGACTTTCAACATGGCACCGTCATAGGATGCCACCTTTCCAACAAGTCAGTTTGTCAAATTTCTGCCCTGCTAGATTTTCCACGGTCAACTGTAAGTGCTGTTGTTGTGAAGTGGAAGCGTCTAGGAGCAACAACAGCTCAGCCTCGAAATTGTAGGCCACACAAGCTCACAGAACAGGACCGCTGAGTGCTGAAGCTCGGGGCGTGTAAAGAACGTCTATCCTCGGTTGCAACACTCACTACCGAGTTCCAAACTGCCTCTGAACTTCACGAAATGGGTTTCCATGGCCGAGCAGCCGCACACAAGCCTTAGATCACCATGCACAATGCCAAGCGTCTCCTGGAGTGGTGTAAAGCTCGCCTCCATTGGACTCTGGAGCAGTGAAAACACGATCTCTAGAGTGATGAATCACGCTTCACCATCTGGCAGTCCGAAGGACAAATCTGGATTTGACGTATGCCAGGAGAACGCTACCTGCCCGAATGCATAGTGCCAACTGTAAAGTTTGGTGGAGGATGAATAATGGTCTGGTTCTGTTGTTCATGGTTCGGGCTAGGGCCCTTAGTTCCAGTGAAGGGAAATCTTAATGCTACAGCATACAATGACATTGTAGACAATTCTGTGCTTTCAACTTTGTGGCAACAGTTTTGGGAAGTTCCTTTCCTGTTTCAGCATTACAATGCTGGAATGAGACGTTCGACAAGCAGGTGTCCACATACTTTGTAGTGTATATGTATAATGGCTGAACTGAGGGTGAGTGGTTCGTTGGTTTTGCGCATTGAGCTAAATGTGACATTCCTGCCTCTATTCGATCCTCATTGACCATCGCAGTTGTCCTCTGATCAGATTATTCTGTTCTTAGATGAAAATAAATTAGATGTGTACAAGGATTTAAATGGGTAGGAGGAGATTTATTGACTCTAAGCTCTGAGTGTAACCATAAGGTTGCTAGGGGGCCATAACTAAACCAAACTACCTTCCCTCCAGGACACCAACAGCATCCGATGTCACAGGAAGTCCAAAAAAGATCATCAAGAACAACAACCACCCGAGCCACTGCCTTTTCACCCCGTTACCATCCAGAAAGCGAGGTCAGTACAGGTACATAAAAGCTGGGACCGAGACTGAAAAACAGTTTCTTTCTCAAGGCCATTAGACTGTTAAACTGCCATCACTAACACAGAGAGGCTGCTGCCTACACACAGACTCAATCATTGGCCACTTTAATAAATGGATCACTAGTCACTTTAAATAATGGCACTTTAAGGATCCGCCTCTTTTTTTCAATTTTTGCCTAAAATTACATACCCAAATCTAACTGCCTGTAGCTCAGGCCCTGAAGCAAGGATATGCATATTCTTGGTACCATTTGAAGTTTGTGGAAATGTGAAAGGAATATAGGAGAATATAATACAATAGATCTGGTAAAAGATAATACAAAGAATTTATGACTGTGTTGTCTTGCATCTTTGAAATGCAAGAGAAAGGTCATAATGTATTATTCCATAATGCATTTTGGATTTTGGCCACAAGATGGCAGCAGTGTATGTGCAAAGTTTTAGACTGATCCAATGAACCATTGTATTTCTGTTCAAATGTGCCTAACTTTTCATGTTCAAAATTGTGCACTCTCCTCAAACAATAGCATGTATTCTTTCACTGTAATAGATACTGTAAATTGGACAGTGCAGTTAGATTAACAAGAATGTAAGCTTTCTGACAATATCAGATATGTCTATATCCTGGGAAATACTTGATACTTACAGCCTAATGCCAATCACATTAGCCTACGTTAGCTCAACCGTCCCGTGGAAAGGACACTGATCCCGAATGTTTACATATCTTACATTACTCATCTCATATGTATATACTGTATTTTATACCATCTATTGCGTCTTGCCTATGCCGCTCGGCCATTGCTCATCCATATATGTACATACAGTTGAAGTCGGAAGTTTACATACACCTTAGCCAAATACATTTAAATGCAGCTTTTCACAATTCCTGACATTTAATCCTAGTAAAGATTCCGTCTTATGTCAATTAGGATCACCACTTTATTTTTAGAATGTGAAATGTCAGAATAATAGTAGAGAGAATTATTTATTTCAGCTTTTATTTCTTTCATCACATTCCCAGCGAGTCAGAAGTTTAAATACACTCAATTAGTATTTGGTAGCATTGCCTTTAAATTGTTTAACTTGGGTCAAACGTTTTGCGTAGCCTTCCACAAGCTTCCCACAATAAGTTGGGTGAATTTTGGCCTGTTCCTCCTGACAGAGCTGGTATAACTGAGTCAGGTTTGTAGGCCTCCTTGCACGCACATGCTTTTTCAGTTCTGCTCACACATTTTCTATAGGATTGAGGTCAGGGCTTTGTGATGACCACTCCAGTACCTTGACTTTGTTGTCCTTAAGGCATTTTGCCACAACTTTGGAAGTATGCTTGGGGTCATTGTCCATTTGGAAGACCCATTTGAGATCAAGCTTTAACTTCCTGTCTTGTCTTGAGATGTTGCTTCAATATATCCACATAATTTTCCTTCCTCATGATGCCAACTGTTTTGTGAAGTGCACCAGTCCCTGCTGCAGCAAAGCACCCCAACAACATGATGCTGCCACCTCTGTGCTTCACGGTTGAGATGGTGTTCTTCAGCTTGCAAGCCTCACCCTTTTTCCTCCAAATATAATGATGGTCATTATGGCCAAACAGTTCTATTTTTGTTTCATCAGACCAGAGGACATTTCTCCAAAAAGTATGATCTTTGTCCCCTGTGAAGTTTTTTATGGCGGTTTTGGAGCAGTGGCTTCCACCTTGCTGAGCGGCCTTTCAGGTTATGTCGATATAGGACTTGTTTTACTGTGGATATAGATATTTTTGTACCTGTTTCTTCCAGCATCTTCACACGGTCCTTTGCTGTTGTTCTGGTGTTGATTTGCACTTTTCGCACCAAAGTACGTACATCTCTAGGAGACAGAACGCGTCTCCTTCCTGAGCTGTATGATGCCTGCGTGGTCCCATGGTGTTTATACTTGCGTACTATTGTTTGTACAGATGAACGTGGTACCTTCAAGTGTATGGAAATTGCTCCCAAGGATGAACCAGACTTGTGGATGTCTACAATTTTTTTGTTGAGGTCTTGGCTGATTTCTTTAGATTTTCCCATGATGTCAAGCAAAGAGGCACTGAGTTTGAAGGTAGGCCTTGAAATACATCCATAGGTACACCTCCAATTGACTCAAATGATGTCAATTAGCCTATCAGAAGCTTCTAAAGCCATGACATCATTTTCTGGAATTTTCCAAGCTGTTTAAAGGCACAGTCAACATAGTGTATGTAAACTTCTGACCCACTGGAATTGTGATACAGTGAATTATAAATGAAATAATCTGTCTGTAACAACTGTTTGAAAAATTGCTTGTGTCATGCACAAAGTAGACGTCCTAACCGACTTGCCAAAACTATAGTTTGTTAACAAGAGATTTGTGGAGTGGTTGAAAAACAAGTTTTAATGACTCCAACCTAAGTGTATGTAAACTTCTGACTTCAACTGTATTCTTATTCCATCCCTTTACATTGTGTGTATTAGGTAGTTGTTGTTGAATTGTTAAATTACTTGTCGGAACTATTACTGCACTGTCGGAACTAGAAGCACAAGCATTTTTCTACACTGACATTAACATCTGCTAACTATGTGAATAAAATTTGATTGGATTTTTTATTTGATTTGGGTGATTAAATTAAATCTAATAGGTTGAAAAATAAATAAAATCTGATTGCTGTTTTTAAGTCTGATTTCTGTTTACCCAATTTACATTAGGCTACTTGCAGAAATGTCAAATTCTTTAGCTAATAGGGAAAACACAGCCCATTCTATTTCAAATGTATAACATGATTGTTATCCACACCTACATGTAATGTACCCATTGGGACCCCTTGACTAAATCTTCCAGCATAGCTAAATGTCCAGGAGCCTATCACTCATTATATATTCATCTCTCTGCTGCCCACACAAACAAATCACTGGCCCATATGTTTCACACACCGGAACAGTATCCACATCCTCCTCCATTCCTCTGTGCTCCAGGTATCCCCAAAACACACATCCATCCATCCCTCCCTCCCTTCATCACTTGACCTCCTCCTGTGTCTCACCATCCCTTCCTTCCAGCAGGCGTACAATACCTTCACTTAAGTGCTGTGTTGCTCCAAAATAATTCATCTGTTTTATTCAACGCATCCTGTGGATCAAGTTAAACCTGCCAACATCCTGACTCTTCTTAACAGAGGAAAAGCGCTTACAACAACTGCTGAATTTATAATGCTGTTAGTAATGGCCCACAAGTGCATGCAATAATAATGGGCTCATTTGAAATGACTGTGTTGTGGGAAGGCAGTTTATTGAGCCAGACATAACATGGCATAACATGCATAGATTTGGAGATGCTAATATCATACAGATATACAGACAGATGCTCACTGCTTTCATCCCACCTCCTTCAGCACCTTCCCTTCACCCTGTAGAGAACCGCTATAGAGCCTTATACTGCCAGAGCAGAGCACCGCCGCCCACCTATTGGGCTGCACCTCCTCAATAACGCATTTACACACACAGTGAAAACATTCTGGAATGTAGGAGATCAATGGCTGTAATTTCAAATGTTGGCACCCAGCCCCACATCGCTCTTACTTTCCCACCTTCTGCTGTGGTGGAGGCCATTACATAAAAAAGAGCACACCCAGTGCTATCAGAGGTTTTTATTTCCACCACCTACAACGTTTCTGCCTTTTTTAAATGGAAGTTGATGTGCAAAAGATGGCCGTCTATGGTGATGACGAATGGTAAGCACTGTGGTAAGTTGCTTCTTGGCAAGGGAATTGTGTAGCCCCAGCTTTTTGCCCTTTCTTTGCCTCTCTATGATGATGGGATGCAGAATGTTATCTAAATGTCTAGGTATCCCGGTGCGATGCATTCCTTTTACTATGCTGACATGTACAGTACATGATCTACAAAGCATTCAGTTATTCATTGCCATTTTTCTGATGTGGTATTTTGACATGAATAAGCAAACAGGCTTCCAGTAATGTTCTCAGCTTGCCTCTGTAGATAACATGCTTGGCTGTTGTGTATGGTTTTATTTTATGGATCATTAGCTTTCATGACTTAGATCCTTTTCCTGTTGTAGTGAACATTGGGCATATGCTTGTACCCCTATAATGGTATTGATCATATGACCCTGGCCTGCCCATATTCCTATCAGGGAATGTAAACGAGTCGATTTGTCTTACACTGTAGATAATATACACCCCTGAAGCAGGCAGTGTAGTCAGAAACTTGAACAACTGCTGTGTGATGTTTCTTTTTTATGATTACACCGTGTCAGATAATCTTTCTAAACCTGCAGGTATGATTTGAATTAGGCATCAGGCATTCTCTGATTCTCATCGCCGGGGGTGTTACATTTCAATATCATACTGCTCTCAAACGAAGATGAAACCTGGCTGTGGAAAACGTCATAAGCAGCTTCTGTAAGATATTGGTTTATATCAAGCATGTTATTTTTTTATTTTTTTACTATGTAGTACTACAGGCCTGCAGGCCACAGTATGGTGTAAGTACTATCCCACAGCTACTAATGAGACAACCTAAGCATAACTGCATGTTTTATTAGACATATAAATCCAGATGAATCCAGCCGTGCCGACGTTTCACGCTCAGCTCACACATAGTTTAGCTCAAACCCTGGTAATCCTCAATTAGTTTTGGATTTTGCATACGAAGCGTCCGAATTAAGGTGAGAGTTCAGGGTAATGTACAGTATATGCAAACGTGGATCACAGTGTAAACACATCACATGAATATGAAGCACACAGCTCAAGGCACTATCAGCCTCTGAATCTCTTACACTTTTGGATATCAGAAAAGAGATATTAGCAAAAATACTTTCAATACTGTGGGCTACTGTGGGTATTGGATCCATGTTCACGTCAATACAGTATGCACAATGTAAAGTTTTAGATTTTGCTTTCAAAACTCATATACAGTCATGACTCATATAAACACTTGGCAGCAGGTTATGTGTAGGTGGGAATCTCATGTCTGGGCATGTAGCAGTCTCCTGTCAGAGAGACAGAGGAAGCATGCAGAGCTGTCAAGAGGTCCAGTTTAATGAATGGATGTAGACAGACAAAATGATACTAGCTGGCTTCCTCCAGCACTCTGTCTGGTACTTGTGCCCAATGTGATGGAATTTGCTTAAGTCATGTCCGTCAAACTGTGTTCCAAAGTCTGGAAAAAAAGTAATAAAAGATGTCGAACAAAGTTAGTTTCACAGTAAAGTAATTGATATTCACAAACACCCACATTGCATTGATGAGCTAAGGATTCCTAATGCACAGAGCCCATATGGGTGTTTTCCTCATTATGACCGATTAGAAATGTATTCAGAGTAGCTTTTAAGATTCTGTGAAATGCTTCTGGAATGTGTTTTCCACTAACCTGTGTCTCTGGGTTCTCTAGAGTTCTCTTTGCTCTGACCTGGAAAACTTCCGCTACATCTCAATTATTCAAAATTATATTCTGGTATGAGTAAAGGTTTTTTCTGCTTGAGGCGGCAATGGATGGAATGCAGGAAGTGCACATTGTTACCTTGAAAAGCATTGTCTTTGCTTTATTTCTTGCCTACCATGTAGCTGCTGGAGGACCGAGAGAAGTGGATGGTCATCGGAAGGTTACAATGTTTTTTTCAGAGGGTATACAGTGCTTTCGGAAAGTATTTAGACCCCTTTACTTTTTCCACATTTTGTTTTGTTACAGCCTTATTTTAAAATTGATTAAATTGTCTTTTTCCCCTCGTCAATCTACACACAATACCCCATTAGGACAAAGCAAAAACAGTTTTTTTGAAGGTTTTGCAAATGTATTGAAAAAAACTCTGAAATATTACATTTACATAAGTATTCAGACTCTTTACTCAGTAATAGGGTTGCAAAGAGTCAGAAACCTTCCGGTAAATTTAGGGAATTTTGCTTAAATTCATCAAAAAAAGTTAGCTTATAACAGTGAAACTTCAATTCTAGGTCTTGTGGCATATTTTGGTTAAACTATCCCCAATTACTAGTAAATAGTAGCCTACAGCTAAGTGTGTTTAAATAATTTCTAACTTGTTATCAATTTCTGCTAGTTAGTTTTTGCTCCCATGCGGGTTTTAGCTTGCTTGAGCCTGCTAACTGAGGACTGTTAATTCCTCTGTTTCTATTAATGTTTCATTTTCAAAACATTTATCTTACAAGGAGTTGTTTAATCTAACTGCTTAACTATTTATCTGTACATGGAATTGTATTTGTTATTTTTTACTCATTTTCTTCTAATCTTTACAGGAAAATGCCACGGGCATTATCTGATGTGTGGAGACATTTCACTGCAGCTGATGTAGACGGAAAAGCTGTGTACATTGGCAAATACTGTGCCAATTCATATGTGAAGAATGCAACAAAGATGCAGAATCATCTGGCCATGTACTTCCATGTACTTCTATTCGAGGTGAAAATGATGACTCAGACACCTTATCGATAGCAACAGCTCACGGTCCTCCTGGAATCAGATGTTTTTTGGACTCAATGGAGGAACGTAGTCAGAGAAATGCGGATGAATGTCTTGCTCGAGCTGTGTATGCAACTGGTTCACCTCTGATGCTCACAGGCAATATGTATTGGAAGAGCTTTCTGAATGTTCTTCGCCCAGCATACACCCCTCCAACCAGACATGATTTATCTACTCATTTGCTGGATGCAGAGTTCAACAGAGTTCAAGTGAAGGTCAAGCAAATCATAGAGAAAGCAGACTGTATTTCAATCATCTCTAATGGGTGGTTGAATGTCAAATCAAATCAAATTTTATTTGTCACATACACCTGGTTAGCAGATGTTAATGCGAGTGTAGCGAAATGCTTGTGCTTCTAGTTCAGACCATGCAGTAGTATCTAACAAGTAATCTAACAAATTCACAACAACTACCTTATACACACAAGAGTAAAGGAATGAATACGAGTATGTACATATAAATATATGGATGAGCGATGGCTGACCGGCAAGATGCAGTAGATGGTATGGAGTACAGTATATACACATATATATATGAGATGAGTAATGTAGGATATGTAAACATTATATAAATGGCATTGTTTAAAGTGGCTAATGATACATTATTTCATCCAATTATAATTATTAAAGTGGCTAGAGATTTGGGTCGATGGCCGAACGGCATAGGCAAGATACAGTAGATGGTTTAGAGTACAGTGTATACATTTGATATGAGTATGTCGGATACGTAAACATTATATACAAAATTGTTTAAAGTGGCTAGTGATACATTTGTTACATCCAATTCCTATGTATAAAGTGGCTAGAGATTTAAGTCAGTATGTTGGCAGCAGCCACTCAATGTTAGTGATGGCTGTTTAACAGTCTGATGGCCTTGAGGTAGAAGCTGTTTTCAGTCTCTCGGTCCCAGCTTTGATGCACCTGTACTGACCTCGCCTTCTGGATGATAGCGGGGTGAACAGGCAGGGGCTCGGGTGGTTGTTGTCCTTGATGATCTTTTTGGCCTTTCTGTGACATCGGGTGGTGTAGGTGTCCTGGAGGGCAGGTAGTTTAACCCTGGTGATGCGTTGTGCAATCCTCACTACCCTCTGGAGAGCCTTACGGTTATGGGCGGAGCAGTTGCCGTACCAGGCGGTGATACAGCCCGACAGGATGCTCTCGATTGTGCATCTGTAGAAGTTTGTGAGTGATTTTGGTGACAAGCCAAATTTCTTCAGCCTCCTGAGGTTGAAGAGGCGCTGTTGCGTGGGCAAGGAATAATTAACTACATAATCTCCACCCCTCAACCAGTATTCTATAAGAGCACAGACACAAGGGACAACAGACACAAAGGTCTCTACATTGCAGATTAGCTGAAGGCAGTCATCAATGACCTTGGACCACAGAAGGTATTTGCAATGGTGACAGACAATGTTGCAAACATGAAGGCTGCTTGGTCTAAAGTGGAGGAGTCCTACCCTCACATCACACCCATCGGCTGTGCTGCTCATGCATTGAATCTGCTCCTCAAGGACATCATGGCACTGAAAACAAGAGAGCCAGGGAAATGGTTAGGTATGTGAAGGGTCATCAAGTTATAGCAGCAATCTCACCAAGCAAAGTGAGAAGAATAAAAGCACCACATTGAAGCTGCCCAGCAACACCCATTGGGGTGGTATTGTCATCATGTTTGACAGTCTCCTGGAGGGGATGGAGTCTCTCCAAGAAATGGCCATATCCCAGTCTGCCGATATGGACAGCCCCATCAAGAGGATCCTCCTGGATTATGTATTTTGGGAGAGAGTGGTAAGCAGCCTGAAACTCATGAAACCTATAGCAGTAGCCATTTCAGGGAGACAATGTCTGATGTTCAGACTCTGCTTGCAGATGTAAGAGAATAAATCCGTACTGCCCTGCCCACTTCACTGTTGCTCCAAGCAGAGGAAAATGAAGTTCTGAAATACATCAAAAAGCGTGAAGACTTCTGCCTGAAGCCCATACACGCCACGGCATACCTTTTGGACCCCAAGTACGCTGGCAAGAGCATCCTGTCTGGTGCAGAGATCAACAAGGCCCATGGTGTCATCACTACTGTGTCTCGTCACCTTGGCCTGGATGAGGGCAAGGTTATTTGCAGTCTGGCGAAGTACACTTCCAAGCAAGGGCTTTGGGATGGAGATGCAATATGGCAGTCGTGCCAACATATCTCATCAGCCACCTGGTGGAATGGACTTTGTGGATCTGAGGCTCTTTCTCCTGTTGCTTCCATCATTCTCCAAATCCCACCAACATCAGCCGCCTCAGAGCGCAACTGGTCCTTGTTTGGGAACACACACACCAAAGCACGCAACAGGCTGACCAATACAAGGATTGAAAAAATGGTGGCCATCTGGGCAAATAGGAGGCTTTTGGAGCCTGACAACGAGCCATGCTTGGAAAGTGACAGTGAAGATGAGCCCTCAGAGTCTGATGTTCAAGAAGTGGACATTGAGGAGGTCCAGGGAGAAGACATAGAAGCATGAGAGGAAGACAACCAAAGCTTTAGTTTCTAGACTCTCATTTTACAGATGTATGTTGAAAACGTTTTTGGGAGATGCTATGATCATTGGGGATCATTGGGGATCATTCAATATTCCATTTCTTTTGTTGTTCAGTGAAATCATTCCATGTGAAAAGTCAACAAAAGTTCAATTCGTAACTAATTTGTTTTTTTTATTTCTATTGGAAGGATTTAATCATTTGCAATTATGTCTACTTATGATGAGGTAAAATGTTTATGTTTCTGTCTCCATATGATATGGTAAATATATCCAATCCAAAAAAACATCTACATTTAAATGGTATTAATATTAATTTGCATATATTTCCGTTAATTCCCATATATTCCCGTTAATTCCCATTTATTCCCGTTAATTTCCACGGAAAGTTTCCACCTCTGAATATTCCCCAAAATGCGCAACCCTACTCAGTACTTTGTTTAATTATGCACCTTTGGCAGAGATTACAGCCTCAAGTCTTCTGGAGTATAACGCAACAAGTTTGGCACAACTGTATTTGGGAAGTTTCTCACATTCTTCTCTGCAGATCCTCTCAAGCTCTGTCAGGTTGGATGGGGAGCATGGCTGCACAGCTATTTTCAGGTGTCTCCAGAGATGTTCGTTTGGGTTCAAGTCCGGGCTCTGGCTGGGCCACTCAAGGACATTCAGAGACTTGTCCCAAAGCCACTCCTGCGTTGTGTGCTTAGGGTCGCTGTCCTGTTGGAATGGGAACCATCACCCAGGTCCTGAGCTCTCTGGAGCAGGTTTTCATCAAGGATCTCTCTGCACTTGGCTCCGTTCATCTTTCTCTCGATCCTGACTAGTCTCCCAGTCCCTGCCGCTGAAAAACATCCCCACAACATGATGCTGCCACCACCATGCTTCACTGTAGGGATGGTGCCAGGTTTCCTCCAGATGTCGCACTTAGTAAATCTTGGTTTCATCAGACCAGAAAATCTTGTTTCTCATGGTCTGAGAGTCTTTAGGGGCCTTTTGGAAAACTCTACCCTAAAGGCCTGATTGGTGGAGTGCTGTAGAGATGGTTGTCTTTCTGAAAGGTTCTCCCATCTCCACAGAGGAACTCTCTGTCAGAGCACTCTGTCAGAGTGTGTAGTGGCTCTACAGCAGGTCTTGTCGGAAACAAACGGAGGAGACCAGTTACACACTCCTTACTTTAATAAGGCACAATTAATCTACGAACGTAGAATATAGCTGCTCACACACCGAGCCACAAACATGAAACAATCACGGACAACACTGATGGGGAGAACAGAGGATTAAATAACACATGTAATTAGGGTAATGATGACCGGGTGTGAATAATGACAAGACAAACAGAAACTGAGAAATGGATCGGTGGTGGCTAGAACTCCGGTGGCGTCGACCGGGTAGACACCGAAAAGGAGAGGGACCAACTTCAGCTGAAGTCGTGACAGTACCCCCCCCCTTAACGCGCGGCTCCAGTCGCGCGCCGACTCCGGTCTCGGGGACGACCCGGAGGACGAGGCGCAGGGCGCTCCGGGTGGAGGTGGTGAAATTCCCGCAGCAGTGAAGGATCCAGGATGTCCTCCACCCGCTCCCAGCTTCTCTCCTCTGGACCGTACCCCTCCCACTCCACGAGGTACTGAAGGCCCCCTGCCAGACGCCTTGAGTCCATTATCGCACGGACTGCATACGCCGGGGCCCCCTCGATGTCTAGCGGGGGCGGAGGGACCTCCAGAATCTCAGGTCCTTGGAGTGGACCAGCCACCACCGGCCTGAGGAGAGACACATGGAACGAGGGGTTAATACGGTAGTCTTGGGGAAGCTGTAACCTATAACAAACCTCGTTCAGTCTCCTCAGGACTTTGAACGGCCCCACAAACCCCTGCCCCAGCTTCCGACAGGGCAGGCGGAGGCGCAGGTTTCGGGTCGAGAGCCAGACCCGGTCCCCTGGTGCGAACACCGGAGCCTCACTGCGGTGGCGGTCGGCGCTCTCCTTCTGCCGCCACCACAGGAGCCTCGGTCTGGCTCTGATGCCATGGTGCCAGAACCGGCTGGTAACCTAACACACATTGGAAAGGGGACAGGTTAGTAGAGGAGTGACGGAGTGAGTTCTGGGCCATCTCTGCCCAGGGAATGAACGTCGCCCACTCCCCCGGCCGGTCCTGGCAATACGACCTCAGAAACCTACCCACATCTTGGTTCACTCGTTCCACCTGCCCGTTGCTCTCGGGGTGAAAACCTAGGTTAGGCTGACCAAGATGTACTCCAGATTGCAGTGGTCTGTCCAGATGAGAAAAGGGTGTTTAGCCCCCTCAAGCCAATGCCTCCACGCCTTCAGAGCCCTCACGACCGCCAACAACTCCCTGTCCCCCACGTCATAGTTTCGCTCCGCCGGGCTGAGCTTCTTAGAAAAAAAAGCACAGGGACGGAGTTTTGGTGGCGTACCCAAGCGCTGCGACAGCACAGCTCTTATCCCAGCCTCGGCCGCGTCCACCTCAACTATGAATGCCAGAGAGGGATCCGGATGAGCCAGCACGGGGGCCGAGGTAAACAGATCCTTCAGGCGACCAAAAGCCCTGTCCGCCTCAGCTGACCAACGCAGTCTCACCGGGCCCCCCTTCAGCAGTGAGGTAATAGGAGCCGCTACCTGCCCGAAGCCCTGGATAAACCTCCGGTAGTAGTTGGCAAACCCTAAAAACCGCTGCACCTCCTTTACCGTGGTTGGAGTCGGCCAGTGCATACGGCTCAAATGCGGTCACTCTCCATCTCCACCCCGGACGTGGAAATGCGATATCCTAGGAACGAGACGGACGATTGGAAGAACAGACACTTCTCAGCCTTGACGTACAGGTCATGCTCCAACAGTCACCCAAGCACCCTGCGCACCAGAGACACATGCTCGGCGCGTGTAGCGGAGTATATCAATATGTCATCGATATACGCCACTACACCCTGCCCCGTGCAGGTCCCTGAGAATCTCGTCTACAAAGGATTGGAAGACTGATGGAGCATTCTTCAACCCGTACGGCATGACGAGATACTCATAGTGTTCTGAGGTAGTACTAAATGCTGTCTTCCACTCGTCCCCATCCCGGATACGCACCAGATTGTAAGCGCTCCTGAGATCCAGTTTCGTGAAAAAGCGCGCCACGTGTATTGACTCGATAGCACTGGCTATGAGAGGCAGCGGGTAGCTGTACCTCACAGTGATCTGATTGATACCTCTATAGTCAATACACGGGCACAAACTTCCATCCTTCTTCTTCACGAAAAATAAACTCGAGGAGGCAGGTGAAATGGAGGGCCGAATGTATCCCTGTCGCAGAGATTCGGCCACATATGTCTCCATAGCTGCCGTCTCCTCCTGTGACAGAGGATACACATGACTCTTGGGAATTGCAGCGTCTACCAGGAGATTTATCGCACAATCCCCTCGTCGATGAGGTGGTAATAGCGTCGCCCTCTTCTTACTGAGGGCGAGAGCCAAATCGGCATATTCTGAGGGGATGTGCACGGTGGAGACCTGGTCTGGACTTTCCACCGTAGTCGCACCGATGGAAACACCTACACACCTGCCCGAGCACCCCTCGTGACCACCCCTTGAGAGCCCTCTGTTGCCACGAAATATTGGGGTCATGATAGGCCAACCAGGGTATGCCCAGCACCACAGGGGAAACCAGGAGAATCAATAAGGGAAAAACTGATACGCTCCTGATGAATCCCCTGCGTCACCATACTTATTGGAGCTGTGGCCTCCCTAATCAGCCCTGACCCCAATGGTCGACTGTCTAAGGCATGCACAGGGAAATGAACATCAAGAGACAAAATGGGAATCCCTAAACTAAGTGCAAAGGTACGGTCTATAAAATTCCCAGCTGCGCCTGAATCTACTAGCGCCTTATGCTGGGAATGCGGGGAACACTCATTAAACTCTATCAACACAAACATGTGAGCAACAGGGAGCTCTGGGTGAGTTTGGTGCTTACTCACCTGGGGTGACACAACAGTGCTCTGCCTGCCTCCCTGAAAAAAAACAACACCGACCAGCAGTGTGTCCTCTGCGGCCACAGCTGGTGCAGGGAGTGGCTCTTCCTCCGGTCCCCATTAGCGCTGCACCTCCCAGCTCCATTGGGATCGGAGCGGAGACGCTGGAGGATGGAATCGGCAGGCCCTGATCTGGACAGCCGCGGGTAGCCAGCAGGTTATCCAAACGAATGGTCATGTCCACCAGTTGGTCCAGAGTGAGTGTACAGTGGGGAAAAAAAGTATTTAGTCAGCCACCAATTGTGCAAGTTCTCTCACTTAAAAAGATGAGAGAGGCCTGTAATTTTCATCATAGGTACACTTCAACTATGACAGACAAAATGAGGAAAGAAAATCCAGAAAATCACATTGTAGGATTTTTAATGAATTTATTTGCAAATTATGGTGGAAAATAAGTATTTGGTCACATACAAACAAGCAAGATTTCTGGCTCTCACAGACCTGTAACTTCTTCTTTAAGAGGCTGCTCTGTCCTCCACTCATTACCTGTATTAATGGCACCTGTTTGAACTTGTTATCAGTATAAAGACACCTGTCCACAACCTCAAACAGTCACACTCCAAACTCCACTATGGCCAAGACCAAAGAGCTGTCAAAGGACACCAGAAACAAAATTGTAGACCTGCACCAGGTTGGGAAGACTGAATCGGCAATAGGTAAGCAGCTTGGTTTGAAGAAATCAACTGTGGGAGCAATTATTAGGAAATGGAAGACATACAAGACCACTGATAATCTTCCTCGATCTGGGGCTCCACGAAGATCTCACCCGTGGGGTCAAAATGATCACAAGAACGGTGAGCAAAAATCCCAGAACCACAGGGGGGACCTAGTGAATGACCTGCAGAGAGCTGGGACCAAAGTAACAAAGCCTACCATCAGTAACGCACCACGCCGCCAGGGACTCAAATCCTGCAGTGCCAGACGTGTCCCCCTGCTTAAGCCAGTACATGTGCAGGCCCGTCTAAAGTTTGCTAGAGAGCATTTGGATGATCCAGATGAGGATTGGGAGAATGTCAGATGAAACCAAAATATAACTTTTTGGTAAAAACTCAACTCGTCGTGTTTGGAGGACAAAGAATGCTGAGTTGCATCCAAAGAACACCATACCTACTGTGAAGCATGGGGGTGGAAACATCATGCTTTGGGGCTGTTTTTCTGCAAAGGGACCAGGACGACTGATCCGTGTAAAGGAAAGAATGAATGGGGCCATGTATCGTGAGATTTTGAGTGAAAACCTCCTTCCATCAGCAAGGGCATTGAAGATGAAACGTGGCTGGGTCTTTCAGCATGACAATGATCCCAAACACACCGCCGGGCAACGAAGGAGTGGCTTCGTAAGAAGCATTTCAAGGTCCTGGAGTGGCCTAGCCAGTCTCCAGATCTCAACCCCATAGAAAATCTTTGAAAGTCCGTGTTGCCCAGCGACAGCCCCAAAACATCACTGCTCTAGAGGAGATCTGCATGGAGGAATGGGCCAAAATACCAGCAACAGTGTGTGAAAACCTTGTGAAGACTTACAGAAAACGTTTGACCTCTGTCATTGCCAACAAAGGGTATATAACAAAGTATTGAGATAAACTTTTGTTATTGACCAAATACTTATTTTCCACCATAATTTGCAAATAAATTCATAAAAAATCCTACAATGTGATTTTCTGGATTTCTTTTTCTCATTTTGTCTGTCATAGTTGAAGTGTACCTATGATGAAAATTACAGGCCTCTCTCATCTTTTTAAGTGAGAGAACTTGCACAATTGGTGACTGACTAAATACTTTTTTTCCCCACTGTATTATCCCTGCAGGCCAGCTCCCGACGGACGTCCTCCCGCAGACTGCACCGGAAATGGTCGATCAGGGCCCGCTCATTCCATCCTGCACCAGCGGCCAAGGTACGGAATTCCAGTGCAAAATCCTGCGCGCTCCTCGTCCCCTGTCTTAGGTGGAAGAGGCGTTCACCCGCCGCTCTCCCCTCCGGTGGATGGTCGAAAACCGCCCGGAAACGGCGAGTGAACTCCTTATAGTGATCCAACGCCGCGTCCTCCTCTCCCCATACGGCGTTGGCCCACTCCAGAGCTCTCCCGGACAAACATGAGACGAGGGCGGAAACACTCTCTCGTCCCGAAGGAGCTGGATGAACGGTTGCCAGGTAGATCTCCAGCTGGAGCAAGAACCCCTGGCACCCGGCAGCCGTACCATCATACTCCCTCGGGAGAGAGAGACGAATCCCACTGGGACCAGATGGAAGAGGGGCCAGTAGTTGGGTAGGTGGTGGTGAAGGTAGGGGTGCTTCCAGTCCTCCTCTCTCCAAACGCTCCAGGGTATGCAGCACGCGATCCATTGCTGAGCCAAGACTTTGGATCATCATTGCGTGCTCACTGATGCACTCCATCTGACTCGGAGGGCTGTTTTCTCCTGCTGCTTCCATTTCTTTAGGTCCGTGATTCTGTAGTGGCTCTACAGCAGGTCTTGTCGGAAACAAACGCAGGAGACCAGTTACACACTCCTTACTTTAATAAGGCACAATTAATCTATGAACGTAGAATATAGCTTCTCACACACCGAGCCACAAACATGAAACAATCACGGACAACACTGATGGGGGGAACAGAGGATTAAATAACACATGTAATTAGGGTAATGATGACCGGGTGTGAATAATGACAAGACAAACAGAAACTGAGAAATGGATCGGTGGTGGCTAGAACTCCGGCGACGTCGACCGCCGGTAGACGCCCGAAAAAGGAGAGGGACCAACTTCAGCTGAAGTCGTGACAGAGTGACCATCAGATTTGTGCGCTGACATGCACTGTCGACTGTGGGACCTTATATAAACAGGTGTGTGCCTTTTCAAATCATGTCCAATCAATTGAATTTACCACAGGTGGACTCCAAACAAGTTGTAGAAACATGGATGATCAATGGAAACAGGATGCACCTGAGTTCAATGTCAAATCAACTTAACTATCACTCAAGCTTGTATAATTCCGAGAGGTTGTATTGCTCTGGTTAATAAAGAATTAGACGAAGTCCCAGTCTGCAATAGAATCAGTTCCTTTATTCAGAGAGCTCTGAGTATCACACAATGTACAGAGCTTTTTATACCCCGGACCCACCCTGGAGTACGCCAATAAGATGTTGACAAGTACAAAACACATCTCTATTTGGCTATGTGTCTTCTTCCCTTGAGGCCCGGCTACACAACACACGTTTATCACACATTTCAACGTGCTGTCTATCTTCTTGTAAGCCTAAGCAGTTCCCCCTGTCTGGGGCCCCTTTCCTGTTATTGGTTTCACAGTTGCAGTTGTCTTAATAATCTAGACTACTCCCTACTAGTGGTATTGCTGTCTGTTAGTTGCAAGCCATACTTAAACTTAGTCTTATATACACACAGTGAGAGGATTATAGTTTCTCTATTTGTCACACAATCACACAGTTTCCAGGGTGGAATATTTTAGTCATTATCATTAACATATAAATTCCTCTATCAAAAACACACTTTCTCTCTAAAGTGGGGATGTATGCTTCTGTTTTAAAATAGCAAGAAAGCTACAGTTCAATCAAGGGACAGATTGTATTCAGAAACAGTCGGTCACTTTAATATTGTCTTTAAGCACCATTGGACTTTACCCCATCATGTTGCATGTGTTGTTGAGATGAATCTGAGTTGTATCTTGCATTTCCTCATCCCACTGGATTAACAACAAGCTCCAGAGTATTTATAAAGATTCTGAGATCCTCTCCATAACGGGTCACATTCGGTCGCCTACGGTAACGTTTGATTACTTTCCATGTCCCTAAGTATACATATACACTACCAGTCTAAAGATTTGGACACACCTACTCATTCAAGGGTTTTTCTTATTTTATTTCTATTTTCTACATTGTAGAATAAAAGTGAAGAGATAACACATATGGAATCATGTAGTAATAAAAAAAGTGTTAAACAAATCAAAATATATTTTATTTTATATTATTCAAAGTAGTCACCCTTTGCCTTGATGACAGCTTTGCCCACTCTTGGCATTCTCTCAACCAGCTTCATGAGGTAGTCACCTGGAATGCAATTCAATTAACAGGTGTGCCTTTTTAAAAGTTCATTTGTGGAATTTATTTTCTTATTTTAATGCGTTTGAGAAAATCAGTTGTATTGTGACAAGGTAGGGGTGGTATACAGAAGATAACCCTATTTGGTAAAAGATCAAGTCCATATTATGGCAAGAACAGGTCAATAATAAAAAATAGTCAAAATAAAGAAAAACCCTTGAATGAGTAGGTGTGTCCAAACTTTTGATTGGTACTGTATGTGTAACATGCACCTTACTGAATGCACTGTTGAACATGCATGAGATAGATCAGAGCTGTATGTACGTTGCATTTGTTCATTGTGCCTGCATGACTGTGAGTCGATGGTATAAACTCACTGATGTGAATGTGACGTAACGTAGGGGAAGATAATTTGGGAAGAAGTGACTGAGAGTGAATTGATTCACTGGGGTAGCTCCACTTACCACCAGGGGCCATCTTTCTCTGTCTCTGGCAACTACAGTGAGGGAAAAAGTATTTGATCCCCTGCTGATTTTGTACGTTTGCCCACTGACAAATAAATGATCAGTCTATAATTTTAATGGTAGGTTTATTTGAACAGTGAGAGACAGAATAACAACCCAAAAATCCAGAAAAACGCATGTGAAAAATGTTATAAATTGATTTGCATTTTAATGAGGGAAATAAGTATTTGACCCCTCTGCAAAACATGACTTAGTACTTGGTGGCAAAACCCTTGTTGGCAGTCACAGAGGTCAGACGTTTCTTGTAGTTGGCCACCAGGTTTGCACACATCTCAGGAGGGATTTTGTCCCACTCCTCTTTGCAGATCTTCTCCAAGTCATTAAGGTTTCGAGGCTGAAGTTTGGCAACTCGAACCTTCAGCTCTCTCCACTGATTTTCTATGGGATTACGGTCTGGAGACTGGCTAGGCCACTCCAGGACCTTAATGTGCTTCTTCTTGAGCCACTTCTTTGTTGCCTTGGCCGTGTGTTTTGGGTCATTGTCATGCTGGAATACCCATCCACGACCCATTTTCAATGCCCTGGCTGAGGGAAGGAGGTTCTCATCCAAGATTTGACGGTACATGGCCCCGTCCATCGTCCCTTTGATGCGGTGAAGTTGTCCTGTCCCCTTAGCAGAAAAACACCCCCAAAGCATAATGTTTCCACTTGCATGTTTGACGGTGGGGATGGTGTTCTTGGGGTCATAGGCAGCATTCCTCCTCCTCCAAACACGGCGAGTTGAGTTGATGCCAAAGAGCTCAATTTTGGTCTCATCTGACCACAACACTTTCACCCAGTTGTCCTCTGAATCATTCAGATGTTCATTGGCAAACTTCAGACGGGCATGTATATGTGCTTTCTTGAGCAGGGGGACCTTGCGGGCGCTGCAGGATTTCAGTCCTTCACGGCGTAGTGTGTTACCAATTGTTTTCTTGGTGACTATGGTCCCAGCTGCCTTGAGATCATTGACAAGATCCTCCCGTGTAGTTCTGGGCTGATTCCTCACCGTTCTCATGATCATTGCAACTCCACGAGGTGAGATCTTGCATGGAGCCCCAGGCCGAGGGAGATTGACAGTTCTTTTGTGTTTCTTCCATGTGCGAATAATCGCACCAACTGTTGTCACCTTCTCACCAAGCTGCATGGCGATGGTCTTGTAGCCCATTCCAGCCTTGTGTAGGTCTACAATCTTGTCCCTGACATCCTTGGGGAGCTCTTTGGTCTTGGCCATGGTGGAGAGTTTGGAATCTGATTGATTGATTGCTTCCGTGGACAGGTGTCTTTCATACAGGTAACAAGCTGAGATTAGGAGCACTCCCTTTAAGAGTGTGCTCCTAATCTCAGCTCATTACCTGTATAAAAGACACCTGGGAGCCAGAAATCTTTCTGATTGAGAGGGGTTCAAATACGTATTCCCCTCATTAAAATGCAAATCAATTTATAACATTTTTCACATGCGTTTTTCTGTTTTTTTTTGTTGTTATTCTGTCTCTCACTGTTCAAATACACCTACCATTAAAATTATAGACTGATCATTTATTTGTCAGTGGGCAAACGTACAAAATCAGCAGGGGATCAAATACTTTTTTCCCTCACTGTATCTCCTAACTCTCTGATTGGAAATACATTACGTGTATTGTACACCCAGAGTGAATAGAAACACAGATACACTCACTTCCTTGAGCTTGGAAAGCATGATAATAACTGTGGGAAGGATAATGGTTTTACTCTAAATAAATGAAGGCACAATACAGGAGGCTTTATGGAAGTAGGGTTAGAATTGATCGTGACTTACAGTCTGTCCATGAACATCTTGGCCTTAACAGCCATTGGTCCTCAGACTGTGCTCAGAGCAGTGCTATTAAGCCAGACCTGTCTATTCTATTGTAGAAGCCCAATAAACTCCCCTTTCCAGCTCTAATGGCTGGTCTGAAAACAGATCAGGATCAATGTCTCCACATGAAACACCTGTCTCCCCAAACCACCAGTGGAACCCAGGCGATCCCACTCCACTCCTGTGTGGAATCACAATGTTGTGGCAGAAAGCGGAGGCAGATGTTTTTTATACACTTGTGTTGTCTGGAGGGAATGCAGCTCAGGCAGTATAGGCCCCTGAGCTGTCCCTCTCCCTCACTCTGTCTCTCTCTCTCTCTCTCTCTCTCTCTCTCTCTCTCTCTCTCTCTCTCTCTCTCTCTCTCTCTCTCTCTCTCTCCCTCTTCCATCTCTCCCATGCCCACTGTCTCTCTCTACTCTCTATCTGACTCTCTTTTTCTTTCTCTTACTCTGTCTGTCTTTTTCCTTACTATTATTTTCTCCTTGGATTTTGTTGCTCTTATTTCATAGAATTTATCTCTCCACCCTCTCCACATCTTAAAAAATCTCACTCTATCCTTCTCAATTCCAAGGAGTGCCTCCTTGCCAAACCCATGCTGTGCTCGTGTCCTCTGTCCATGAATGCACACAAGCGCATGCGCACATGCACACACATGCACACACACACACATGCACACACACACATACACACACAAACACACAACACACACACACACACACACACATGCGGACTTGCACACACACACACACACACGTCCACTCTTACAGGCCTGCCGGTTCTTCTTCTTCTGTGAGACAGAGAGCCTAAGAGGCCCCACTCACACTCAAACATCAATAATACAACTCAAGCTTTCCCCCTGCTTCTAAAAATAGATCTCCTTATTTGTTGAATATTTCATTCACCCTTCTTCTTCTATCCTGTACAGCACTCTGTGACATCAGCTGATGTAAGAAGGGCTTTATAAATAAATTTGATTTGATTTCTCCATTTCTCCATTACGGAGGAGAAAGAGGGGCTTTTAGGGAGGCCAGAGGTTGAAGAAACACCAAACTCACAAATGGATGCAACCTCCGCCCCACCTCCCTCCTCTAATGTACCCTCCCTCTGTGTTCCACAAATAATCCATTCTCTGCACGTCCACTGTCTAGCTGGTTTCTCCCATGTCCTTCAGTCCGTCCAGCTCATCTCCACTTTCGCAATATCTCTCCCTATGCCCAGTCAATGTGTTGGAGGCTGTCAAATCAAATCAAATCAAATTGTATTGGTCACATACACATGGTTAGCAGATGTTATTGCGAGTGTAGCGAAATGCTTGTGCTTCTAGTTCCGACAGTGTAGCAATATCTAACATGTAATCTAACAATTCCACTACAACTACCTAATACACACGAATCTAAGTAAAGGAATGGAATAAGAATATATACATATAAATATTTGGATGAGCAATGACAGAGCGGCATAGGCAAGATGCAATAGATGGTATAAAATACAGTATATACAGTTGAAATCAGAAGTTTACATACACTTAGGTTGGAGTCATTAAAACTAGTTTTTCAACCACTCCACAAATGTCTTGTTAACAAGTGCATGACACAAGTAACTTTTCCAACAATTGTTCACAGACAGATTATTTCACTTATAATTCACTGTATTACAATTCCATTGTGTCAGAAGTTAACATACACTAACTTTAAACAACTTGGAAAATTCCAGAAAATGTCAAGGCTTTAGAAGCTTCTGTTAGGCTAATAGACATAATTTGAGTCAATTGGAGGTGTACCTGTGGATGTATTTCAAGGCCTACCTTCAAACTCAGTGCCTCTTTGCTTGACATCATTGGAAAATCAAAAGAAATCAGCCAAGACCTCAACAAAAAAATTGTAGGCCTCCGTCTGGTTCATCCTTGGGAGCAATTTCCAAATGCCTGAAGGTACCACGTTCATCTGTGCAAACAACAGTACGCAAGTATAAACACCATGGGACCACGCAGCCGTCATACCACTCAGGAAGGAGACTTGTTCTGTCTCCTAGAGATGAACGTGCTTTGGTACAAACAGTGCAAATCAATCCCAGAACAACAGCAAAAGACCTTGTGAAGATGCTGGAGGAAACAGGTACAAAAGTATCTATATCCACAGTAAAACAAGTCCTATATCGACATAAACTGAAAGGCCGCTCAGCAAGGAAGAAGCCACTGCTCCAAAACCGACCATAAAAAAGCCAGACTACGGTTTGCAACTGCACTATGGGGACAAAAGTCTCACTTTTTGGAGAAATGTCCTCTGGTCTGATGAAACAAAAATAGAACTGTTTGGCCATAATGACCATCTTTATGCTTGGAGGAAAAAGGGGGAGGCTTGCAAGCCCAAAGAACACCATTCCAACCGCGAAGCATGGGGGTGGCAGCATCATGTTGTGGGGGTGCCTTGCTGCAGCAGGAACTGGTGCACTTCATAAAATAGATGGCACAGTGAGGAAGGGAAATTACGTGGATATATTGAAGCAACATCTCAAGACATCAGTCAGGAAGTTAAAGCTTGGTCGCAAATGGGTCTTCCAAGTGGACAATGACCCCAAGCATACTTCCAAAGTTGTGGCAAAATGGCAAGGACAACAAAGTCAAGGTATTGGAGTGGCCATCACAAAGCCCTGACCTCAATCCTATAGAACATTTCTGGACAGAACTGAAAAAGCGTGTGCGAGCAAGGAGGCCGACAAACCTGACTCAGTTACACCAGCTCTGTCAGGAGGAATGGGCCAAAATTCACCCAACTTATTGTGGGAAGCTTGTGGAAGGCTACCCGAAAAGTTTGACCCAAGTTAAACAATTTAAAGGCAATGCTACCAAATACTACTTTAGTGTATGTACACTTCTAACCCACTGGGAATGTGATTAAATAAATAAATGCTGAAATAAATCATTCTCTCTACTATTATTCTGACATTTCACATTCTTAAAATAAAGTGGTGATCCTAACTGACCTAAGACAAGGAATTTTTACTAGGATTAAATGTCAGGAATTGTGAAATACTAAGTTTAAATGTATTTGGCTAAGGTGTATGTAAACTTCCGACTTCAACTGTTCATATGTGATGAGTAATGCAAGATATATTAATATTATTGGATTGGCATTATTAAAGTGACTAGTGATCCATTTATTAAAGTGGACAATGATTTCAAGTCTGTATGTAGGCGGCAGCCTCTCTGTGTTAGTGACGGCTGTTTAACAGTCTGATGGCCTTCAGCTAGAAGCTGTTTTTCAGTCTCTCGGTCCCAGCTTTGATGTACCTATACCGACCTTGCCTTCTGGATGGTACCAAGGTGAACAGGCAGTGGCTCTGGTGGTTGTTGTCCTTGATGATCTTTTTGGACTTCATGTGACATCGGGTGCTGTGCTGTAGATGTCCTGGAGGGCAGGTAGTTTGCCTCCGGTGATGTGTTGTGCAGACTGCACCACCCTCTGGAGAGCCTTGCGGTTGTGGGCGGTGCAGTTTCCGTAGCAGGCGGTGATACAGCCCGACAGGATTCTCTCAATTGTGCATCTGTAAAAGTTTGTGAGGGTTTTAGGTGACAAATATTTATTTATTTTTCTTCCCGGCTGTATGTAATAACACTTAAGATTTTCTGGGCTAACAATGTAAAGTTTCCTAATGCAAAGTTTCTGGGCTAACAATGGAAGGTTTCCTAAGGACTAGAAGCGAGGCAGCCCTCTCTGTCGGCACCATCTGTCTGCATGGTGCTGGGCTCAGTAATGACAGGGTGTAATTTGATGACTGAATGCTGAGCTTAACACACTTAACACACTGAAGTTGGACTTAACCGCAGACAGTGTCTGCACATTTTCATTTCATGTGATCCATTGTGAGTGTATGTCACCCTTGAATCTGATTCATTCTTTGTGAGCTGTGACTCACATTAGGGGTTGAAGAAATTAAGCTTTACTGTCACTTTTTCAGCCAATTTATTCTCCACATCTATTGTCTTTACTCTCTCTGGGGTCCATTTTATTTAGACATGTCACGATCATTGTGAATGTCGGACTAAGGCGCAGCGTGAGTGGAGTTCCACATATTTTAATAAATGAGAACTTCCAGAAAACAAACAACGAAATCGGACTACAATGTCACGCACAACAGCACATACAAAAACTAAACATCAACCCACAACACAGGTGGGGAGAAGACAAACTAAATAGGATTCCCAATTAGAGGCAACAAACAACAGCTGCCTCTAAATGGGAACCAACTCAAAACCAACATAGAAACAAAAACCTAGAACCCACCCTAGTCACGTCCTGACCTAAATCCCCATAGAGCACCCAGAGGGCTATCTTTGGCCAGGACGTGACAAGACAACACACTCACAATGGTGTCGCACTTTGCATCATCAGGGCTTTTCCTCCCACAAAAGACCAAAATGTCATTTGACCTCTCCGCAACCTTTCCACTTCAATAATAGTATCTAAACCAGGACACTTCATGTTTTTCAATGTGAGTGGACTATCATTCATCATCAAGAGAGGCATAATATAGACTGAGGGGAAATTGCATTGTAAGTGTTTAAGGAGGGGATGATGTCTATGGAAAGCACACTCATTTGTGCGTCACACGGTCATCCATTCCATATCAGCAATTCACTGGGTAAAAATAGTCTCTGCTTTTTAGGGGGAGGCTTTTAGGGTTGTTGGGTCCATCTCACCTATCTTTCTCCTTATTGTGCTTTTAGCTGGCTGTGTGGTTGACGTTTTGGTAACGTCAGGCTAATGTTTCCCCTTAGACACCTGTAGACTGTATGAGAAGAGTGATGGGGAGAAGAGTGCTTTGCTGAGAGTTGAATTTAGTTAGGCCTGCTGGTCTGTCCCTGTTATGTAACTTGTTTAAACGGATCACAGCTACCTGCTGATGGACAGATACGGCTGATGAGAGAAGCCCCCTATCTATCCTGCCCCCCTCCCTGCTTGCCCTTGACATTGTGTAGGTGCGTGTGGCAAGGCTGTGCAGTTCTCCTATGCATGCAGCTCTTATTTTAATAAGAGGAATTCATTGGAAGTGGGATGCTGTGTCAGAGATGACATACAATACTGTGTTTCTTCTATGTTTCTGGAAAAAATATGCTTGCCATGTTAAATTATTGTTCTAGGATATATGATAAGCAGTATTTTCAAGATTTGTTCATTCAATATTCCAATGTCTGACTGTGAGAGGGCTGTCCCTTCAGCACTCCACCACCCTGGACAGTGACACATGAGGAGGCAGGCCAACCCTCAACCTAGTTCAACCTAGTTCAACCTGAAACCGCCATACTTCTGTCTTTTACAGAGCCCAAGGAGGAACCCCCACTTTTACCTTATAGGCTGACTGTATTTTATTATGTTTGTCTTTTTGCGTCCAACATTTCAACCCCAGTAGAATAATCAAAGCAACATTAGTACACAGTGTTCTCCAGATATAACTGTTTATTATTTTATTATGTTTGCTTATTTGATCCCCAAGGTACAGTATAATGATGTTTGGAGAAGGGATTAAAGTTCTGTTGAGATTATTCTCTCTTGTTTACCATGTCTGTCATACTTGGACGCAGGCTCAGACAATGGGTTCCTCAGACAACAGGTTCCTCAGACAATGGGTTCCTCAAACAATGGGTTCGGTTTAGGGGCTTTACCTGGACATGCTAATATGATACAATAGTCCTTCTCTAATTAGGAATAAAATATTGTACTACATAATGCATGTGATTAATAAGTGATCAGATAAGACAAAACTAGTGAACATATGAATATACATATGTTTTTCAAATCAGAATTCTAAGTTACAATGAAATCACAAAAATAATGTTGAAAGACAATAGCGCTTGAATAAATCTTAATATATTTCAAGACATACTACTAATCCCAAATTGTTCTTCTGGAAAAATCGTTCTTCTGGCGTTTTAAATAATTCTCTTTCCTGTGAGATTGTGCTTTATTTATTTGATAACGAGGTAAAAATATCACTGCGTTCTTCAGATGTGAGTTGTGTCTTTTCTATCAGAGCATTGTAGCCAGTAACCTCTGCCCACTGTGGAATCAATCATAACTCCCTGACAGACCTCAGCTCTACAGTATGAGTCCAAACTATTAACCAGACCTAAACATAGCCATGTTGCACTTTGACTTTACCCTCGAAAAACCCATTGCCTTGACTAAACATCTGAACATTTCAAACGCATGAAACTTGAGGGTCAGCTACATATTTGAATAATACTTTTAGACCAGTGCTTGTCTCTCTCCAATGTTTTCCCAGTGTCTGGTTGTTATTGGCCCCTGTGGCCTGCAACCTGCTGTGAGTATCTCTGTTTGTCCTTGTTTCTGCCTTGATGGAGAGGCAGCAGAGGCGTGGAGGGTGAGAGAGTGTTAACTTTGTTCATTGGACATCTATCGTCTACTGGGGATACGGGGGACGGAGTCCAGCGATCGATGGAGACTACAGTGGTAATAGCCTTAATGACCGGAGCAGGCAGAATGACCACTGCCTATCAATCTGGGGGTGCAGGGAACCAGTTAAATGGAAGTTAAAGGTCATGTTTTACTGACCTCTGACATCTGTGTGTGTTCATTAGGTAATGAGCATAGCAGCACAGTCGGTCAACTACAATACATCAAACTCATCTGTCCCGCTACTCAATCTTTCTTTCTCTCTCTCTCTCTCTCTCTCTCTCTCTCTCTCTCTCTCTCTCTCTCTCTCTCTCTCTCTCTCTCTCTCTCTCTCTCTCTCTCTCCCTCTCTCCTCTCTCAGGACACAGTTGTTTGTGCTGTTGACATGTAAACAAGTACAGCTCTATTAGTAATCTGGGCACTGACAGTGTGTTCTGTTGTCTTTAGACATTACTTACTGTAAATTCACCAAACCAGACCCACAATCAGCTCAGGTTGCATCATATGTTCTGAAGAGGCTTAGCTGGCAACGGTAGCTGCAAGCAATGAATTTCATCATAGTCTTACACTATTTCAGCTAGTTCTTTGATGTTTTACATTGCAGAATGCTAAAAACTATATGCTCCCTGCCGACCTTTACAGTGCGTATCCATACTTCAGCACTGCATCGTCATAAGCATCCTGGGGCATCTGTGTGCACACATAAAAACTGTGTTTACTCTTAAACGTTATGTTCCTTATTCAGGGTACACTGAAATAGTTGGGGAGGAGGCAGGCAGTCCTGTGTGCACTGCTTGATGCATCACATTCCTTTTTGTTCAGCTCAGTTCACTCACTTCCTCATTCAAGTTATGAGGAAGTGCATTAAGCACTGGGATAGATCCTGTTATCAGAAGTGACTCTGTAAACATCCTAATATTGCATTTAAAGTCAGTAATGAAGGCTGAATAGTAAATCATGGACAGTCTCTGTAGTGAAGGAGTGTAGCTGTAATTAGGGACTGGAGGCAGCAGACGTGATGTGTCACAATGTGCAGTAAGCACCTGTGATGGTTCCTTTCATCAGCCGATAGACTTGGAGGGCATGTGTTTACTGCCTCTCTCTTCACCTCATGAACTTCAGTTATGGACATTCCTGGCCACTAGCAACAGCACTGACTATTATCTAAGCACAGTACAAGAACGGCCCACACTACACAAACACACAGCTTTATTGTGTAGTGGGGGAATAGCTATCAATATTATCTATACCTCACATGCAACCTATAATAAGAATATGCAATTAATATGATCACGGCTATTAAACGGAATATCTGACTCAGCAATATGCAGGAGACTAGTGTTGAGTTACAGTAATAGAAAGGTCAAGAAAGGACTAAGAATTGCCTACATCAAAGGCAGATACTGAATTACATTGTAAAATGAATAAAATAATTGACAAAGCATAAAGCATAAGTTACAAAGCATTAACAAGCATTACAAGGCATTATTGTAGGCATGATCAGAGAGGGAGAGAGAGAGAGAATCAAAGAAACCATGGCTTGTGCCATGGCCCATAGCTCATGGGAGAGTGAGAGAGAGAGGGTGAAAGAAAGAGTATCTCTCACCAGTGCAGGTCAAGAACAAAGAGAAAGAGACAATGAATCTGAGACTCCTCTATAACATCTGAGTTTGTTTGGATTTAAAATCTGAGTTGTTGACCAGTAGCATTACTGTTGAGTTAACGTCCAATCAGATATCAGACTTACAGGATATTATCACAGCAAAACAGAATAGGGGTTGGCAAGAGCAACATGGAGATGACTGAATTCCTGAGAAGATAATAAACCCTCTTTCATAGTGTTGATAAGGGTCACTTCTGGGACTGGGCTACCCTGCATTGTGGGCTGAATCCCCTAATTGTATCATAACTCGGACATCGTGGTTCGTAATGCATTAATACATATATGAGATTTGCGCCCAAACATATGAGTTACACCCAGTGATATCTAGTTGACCCACCCATCCTAAAGACTAAAATGGGATTCTCCCTGGTACACCCAGCCGTTCACCCACACTTTGGAGAGAGACTGAGACACAGACACCTCATGGCTAAGCACCGCTCAATTCAAGCTCAATGTTCTTCCCAGGTGCCAGGCAGCACTGCCTCCTAAGCCTCCATGCATCAATCAAAGAAACCGGTGTCCAGGTTTCAAACAAAAGCAATATTGTACATTTCTGCTAATTCAAAGTGACCAGGTTGAAGGTTGTGCTGTAGTAGACTGCTGAGCAGGCAGCAGAGACTCACTCAGAGTTAGGGGTTAAGAAAAACTCAGCAGAGACAGAAAGGGACAGAGAGGGCTGCTGGTTCTATTGAGGAGAGCTAGGTGGTTTTACTATAGTAAGCACAGAGCCTGTCTGCTCCTTGTGCGGCTATTGGTTGAGCAGTCAGCATGAGATTCATCCATCCATGGCCTACTTCACTCAATCCAGTCATCCATCTTGTTCATCCAGTCATTTCTTTGTGTCAAGAGGTCTCTCACTCTTAGCAAGTTTTTAAGTCTTGAGGTTTTGTGACAGCGTAACCTGCGTATTTGTATTTTATCATCCATCTGTCACGTTCAGGCCTGATTTTGACAGGCTGGCGTGTTTAGTTTTGTTTTGGTGTAGGGTTTTTTCTGTTCTAGGTGTTGTGTTTCTATGTTAGTAATGGTTCCCAATTAGAGGCAGCTGTGTGTCGTTGCCTCTAATTGGGAACCATATATATGTTTGGGGTTTTCACTAGTATTTTGTGGGTTATTGTTTGAGCAAAGCTTTGTGTGTGTGTGTGTGTGTGTGTGTGTGTGTGTGTGTGTGTGTGTGTGTGTGTGTGTGTGTGTGTGTGTGTGTGTGTGTGTGTGTGTGTGTGTGTGTGTGTGTGTGTGTGTGTGTGTGTGTGTGTGTGTGTGTGTGTGTGTGTGTGTGTGTGTGTGTGTGTGTGTGTGTGTGTGTGTGTGTGTGTGTGTGTGTGTGTGTGTGTGTGTGTGTGTGTGTGTGTGTGTGTGTGTGTGTGTGTGTGTGTGTGTGTGTGTGTGTGTGTGTGTGTGTGTGTGTGTGTGTGTTACGATTTTCGTTCGCTTTGTTGTTTTGTCCCAGTTACGTGTATTAAATAAAGCATGTATACTGGATACCTCGCTGCGCCTTGGTCGGTCCCTCACGGAGATCATGACACCATCAACATCCCACAGATCCAGCTACAGTTTATAAAAGTTTGTTGGATTGAATTGATCGTGTTGGAAGAGTAGGACACCCAGAGACAAACCTGAAGTGAACAGGCCTGGAGGTTCTAGGATCAATACAGTGGGCATATTCTATAACTAAGTACTATTCACTATCTTTACCTGATCACTGACTCTGCCAGTCCAGTGTAGGTGACTCACAGTCACAAGTGTGTGTTTTTAAGTGGGTGGGGTCATAGGGCAGGTCTCGGTTGGGAGGGTTGGTTCTGAAAACACATTATGAGTGGTCCTAGCTCCTCCCACGTCGATCCAGGGTCACAGTGAGCATGTGGAGGAGAGTCGGGCCTCAGCTCAGCCAGCACACTGACCACTCTAACAACACAGACCAGCATGATAGGCTGATATCATGCTTGGTGAAAATGATGGGTATTTTAAGCTAAGGTAATAAAACTCTGATGGCCATGTTCTGTTATAATCTCCACCCGGCACAGCCAGAAGAGGACTGGCCACCCCTCATAGCCTGGTTCCTCTCTAGGTTTCTTCCTAGGTTTCGACCTTTCTAGCGAGTTTTTCTACACATGCATTCCTTGCTGTTTGGGGTTTTAGGCTGTGTTTCTGTACAGCACTCTGTGACATCAGCTGATGTAAGAAGGGCTTTATAAATATATTTGATTGATTGATGAGCTGTTGATGACTGTTGAATGTCAATGTGAATCTATTATGTTAAGACGACAGACTAGTCCCCATGCCCTGAGTGGAGGTGATGCCTACGGCCTTTAAGTACTGCAGTGCTATGGGAGCGCTTGTGTTACCACTTCTGGCAGGGTGCCAGAGAGACCCTGTGTGTGACAAGGAGAGACCTAAGACCTGCTTCATTTTGTACCAACCTATCTATCTGTGTATGTCTGACTTACTGGACCTGCTGGACCTCCTGGACCTCCTAGGCTCTGGAGACCAGATACAGGAACACTTCAGTCCTGTCTCTGTTGCCTCAAAAGGACAGGGCATTCTGGTCCTATGGACAGAAGACATTGCCAACTTGAAAGAAAACAGCACTTAGACTTTTGGAGAATGTGACTTATGTTAGGTTACGGCATTGCTCTGGTCTAGTTAGTGTCTGGGCTTTGGTATAATAGGTGCTGATACTTGTTCTGTTGGAGAATAATTGAAGCTATCAGCACTTTAACTGCAACCATTAGCGTTTGTATTACTTCAAAGGTCACACCGAGATCAACTTTCAAACCGTCAACTATAGCCGTTTTTAAAAGGAACACCTTGTTTCCAAGAGGCTTTATGGTACAGGTTGACAGAGATCACTGTGTCCTTGGAACATTTGTCCTATCTCTAATTGGAAGAATGTGAAGTGTGCTCTGGCTAACCTATTGCAGGGCCAAGGTTTTCTCTCTAATTGGAGCTTTAGTCTTATGGTTCATGAAAGGGCTGTCAATGTTGTTCTTATTATCACACTCATAACAATATGTTTCATCTTATTCTTGGGATCTGCATCAAACTAATTCCTGGAATATGCCATCTCAAACTGCAGACATGTGCTGTATGAGATTAGATGTCTATCAATTCAAAACGCAATGTGAGCTGAGCCAACCTGATGCTCAGTGCGTTGTCTGAACATTTTTATACAAGTGAATCCACATGAAATGAACTGCCTTTCGTCAATATGTTGCTACGAGAACTGAGGCCATTTTCCCTCTAATGATGAAAGTGAAAATGAATTAATTCATTTTTAGGGACTCAGAAGTTTTTGTGTTTTATTTTAAGTAGAGATCCCAATTAATTCCTGCAGTGTATTGGCCAGGCAACCTTTCCAACTCATTTCCATATAAAGTAAGCTACAGTACACTCCACATAGCATGCATGTGCCCTGTTGTGTAAGAAATCACATGCAGCATAAATGTAATTCATGCATTTTCATGTTAATGTAAGAGAAGGGTTTCCCCCCCAAAGAGATTTAGAGAGTTATTAACTATGTTTGTAAGGTTCACAGTACTTGTAAGTAAGAATTATGGGGACTGTATGTGTGTCTGTACTGCATGCACAGTACAGTTGAAGTCGGAAGTTTGCATACACTTAGGTTGGAGACCTACAGACACTGCAGGGACTAAGTCACAAACACACACACACACACACACACACACACACACACACACACACACACACACACACACACACACACACACACACACACACACACACACACACACACACACACACACACACACACACACACACACACACACACACACAATTGAAGTCGGAAGTTTACATACACTTAGGTTGGAGTCATTAAACTTCTGACCCACTGGAATTGTAATACAGTGAGATTGAAGGTAGGCCTTGAAATACATCCACAGGTACACCTCCAATTGACTCAAATGATGTCAATTAGCATATACTATTATTCTGACATTTCACATTCTTAAAATGAAGTAGATGATCCTAACTGACTTGCCAAAACTATAGTTTGTTAACAAGAAATTTGTGGAGTGGTTGAAAAACAAGTTTTAATGACTCTAACCTAAGTGTATGTAAACTTCCGACTTCAACTGTATATGTGTTTGTGTGTGTGTGTGACTTAGTCCCTGCAGTGTCTGTACCACATGCTATCCATCCACCCTGAGAGGAAGTTCTGTGTACAGGGCTCTCCTAGCTGGCACAGCTGTGTGTGGGCTGTGTTCTGCCGATCTTCTGATCCACCATAGCAAACAACACCCTTCCACCTCCTTTCATCTATGCATCAGCATCAAGCACACACAGCTGGAGGCAAAAGAAACATGCACAAATGTTCTGTTATTAGAAAATGTCTGAAAAGTGCCAATGATTCAGCTTGATATTTTGACTGGGATATATTTTAATCAAAACGCAGGATTCCAAATAAATGTATCTCAGTCTGCAGGGACACAACTGCATGATTCAAACCACCCACTGTTGAGTTTACCTCTAGAACATCCCTTTTTCCATTGGCCATTTACATACTGATGCAGTATCTCATACATGCATCACAGTGATCCTGGGGATGGATCAGTGCAGAACTTACAATCTGTCTGTCTGTCTCTCACAGACATGCGGCAGATTGGTGTGTGTGTGTGTGTGTGCATGTGTGCATGTGTGCATGCGTGTGTGTCAACATAAAGAAGTTTGTCATTGTAGGTTTATTTAGAAGCCACATACAAACGCAGGCCAATTAAATTGCAGTGAAAGTGTATCTAATTAGCATAATACAAATCCCTATAAAGATGTGTCAGTTAAAGTGAAATTATATTGTACTTTACCAAAATGTTTCAGAACTAAAGAAGCAGCCAACCCTGCATTGCATCTATGGTATAGAGAAAATGAATGGGTACTCAGTAGAAAGTGCTTGTCTATGGCCCTGGTCTGAGGCTAGGTGGGAGACCTTCAGACAAAAAGTACTCTGAGAAGGAAGAATGAGTCGCACACACACACACACACGATCGCACACATACACACGATCGCACACATACACACCACCTGTTATCTGTGAGCTGTTTGCTGTGATCACAGGCATCTCTCCCTCTCCCGGCCTATCCTTTGTGCAGACACAATCAACCAAAGTACAAAAACACAGAACCCTGTAGGTTGTTTTTATTCTCTGAGTTAGTCTGCCTGCTGTTGCTCTGCCCTTCAGTGGCCTAATGTACCTAGGGGGGCTCTGTCCTGGACAACAAAACAAATGAGTTTCAAGGTGTTATCAGGTTTTGTCTGGGAGGAATAGCATGTGGTGCTTTAGATTTGTTCACCCCCCCTCGAGTCTCCAAGCATCAGGTGTCTGAACCAGCCTATCCTAGCAGGGTACAGGCTGAGGTGAGGCAGTCTATCCTAGCTGGGTACAGGCTGAGGTGAGACAGCCTAACCTAGCAGGGTACAGGCTGAGGTGAGGCAATATATTCTAACTGGGTACAGGGTGGCTATAGCCTCTAGCCTGGCCCTGCCACCAAATGTTCACATGGCCCCAGCCAGCTGCAGGGATCAATGGCCTACATATCAGCCATTCAGATGGGAGGATTACTAGAGCTAGAGCAATGCACCTGCAAATGCACAACAGTGCTTCAGTATATCTGTGTTCTCGTTTCTTCTTTTGATCAGGGTGTTTGACAGGGATATTTGTGGATTAAGATCCTAATAGTCTTTGACATGGTTTGTTTTGCCAAGTTTTGGTCAGCCCCTACACTACTACCTCGTATCTGATGAATGAGGTCTCGTAGCTGGCCAATGACAGAGGTCATTATGGGTAAGGGAAAGGGTGGTGTGGTGAGAGCCTTGGCCCGTTCTCAAAGCAGTTCCATAGATCATCAGCATATCTGTCACCTAGGAGATGAGTATGAGCACGGACCCAGCCAAAGGATTCACTACAGTTACAAGCCAATTACTATACAGTACGCCTTCAATGGCCCACAGTGAGATTCCTTTGAGAAACACAACAAAGGTTTAGTCACCAGAACAAAGGTTCAGTCACCAGAACAAAGGTTCAGTCACCAGAACAAAGGTTCGGTCACCAGATTTTCAGCTCTATGAAGATGGATCCATCGATGCCACATGTGCTTGACGGCTGCTAGCCCACATTAGGTCACCCTGTTGCAGACTGGACTCACTGGACAGACATTTTACAGAAATGTGTGTTCCTCCAATAAGTATGATATGTTCCGTTATGTTATACATGCAATAATGGTATGGTTACTTAAGACAGAAACGGAAGTTGGTCGGGGAGGATGGGTGGGCATAAACAGTGAACGTCTAGCAATCCAAAGTTTGTTTGTTCGAGACACATTGGGGACAACTGTAACATTTTATCTGACCCTTCCCCTAATCCTTTTCCTAAGCTTAACCTAATTCACCTAACCTGCTATGTAAATTATCCTAACCTTAGTTGTTAGTTCTTCTAACCTTTTACATAAATTCTCCTAACCTTTGTCATTAGTTCTCCTATCCAGCAACATAAAACTCTCCTTGTTTAATTCTCTTTTGTTGTTGTGAAGCAAAAACAGCCTGGTCTCAGAGACATGTCATACTTTTCATCCTCCAAAACGCATGATAACTTACATCATCTAATTCGTTTGATATTGCATGACTGGGTAAGACGTATGATACTATATATCCTCTAATTCGTAGGATATTGTACGACTGCTATTCCATTCATAACGTAACGTAACCTAATGCAACATAATACACTGCTCAAAAAAATAAAGGGAACACTTAAACAACACAATGTAACTCCAAGTCAATCACACTTCTGTGAAATCAAACTGTCCACTTAGGAAGCAACACTGATTGACAATAAATTTCACATACTGTTGTGCAAATGGAATAGACAACAGGTGGAAATTATAGGCAATTAGCAAGACACCCCCAATAAAGGAGTGGTTCTGAAGGTGGTGACCACAGACCACTTCTCAGTTCCTATGCTTCCTGGCTGATGTTTTGGTCACTTTTGAATGCTGGCGGTGCTTTCACTCTAGTGGTAGCATGAGACGGAGTCTACAACCCACACAAGTGGCTCAGGTAGTGCAGCTCATCCAGGATGGCACATCAATGCGAGCTGTGGCAAGAAGGTTTGCTGTGTCTGTCAGCGTAGTGTCCAGAGCATGGAGGCGCTACCAGGAGACAGGCCAGTACATCAGGAGACGTGGAGGAGGCCGAGGAGGGCAACAACCCAGCAGCAGGACCACTACCTCCGCCTTTGTGCAAGGAGGAGCACTGCCAGAGCCCTGCAAAATGACCTCCAGCAGGCCACAAATGTGCATGTGTCTGCTCAAACGGTCAGAAACAGACTCCATGAGGGTGGTATGAGGGCCCAACGTCCACAGGTGGGGGTTGTGCTTACAGCCCAACACCGTGCAGGACGTTTGGCATTTGCCAGAGAACACCAAGATTGGCAAATTCGCCACTGGCGCCCTGTGCTCTTCACAGATGAAAGCAGGTTCACACTGAGCACGTGACAGACGTGACAGAGTCTGGAGACGCCGTGGAGAACGTTCTGCTGCATGCAACATCCTCCAGCATGACCGGTTTGGCGGTGGGTCAGTCATGGTGTGGGGTGGCATTTCTTTGGGGGGCCGCACAGCCCTCCATGTGCTCGCCAGAGGTAGCCTGACTGCCATTAGGTACCGAGATGAGATCCTCAGTCCCCTTGTGAGACCATATGCTGGTGCGGTTGGCCCTGGGTTCCTCCTAATGCAAGACAATGCTAGACCTCATGTGGCTGGAGTGTGTCAGCAGTTCCTGCAAGAGGAAGGCATTGATGCTAAGGACTGGCCCGCCCGTTCCCCAGACCTGAATCCAATTGAGCACATCTGGGACATCATGTCTCGCTCCATCCACCAACGCCACGTTGCACCACAGACTGTCCAGGAGTTGGCGGATGCTTTAGTCCAGGTCTGGGAGGAGATCCCTCAGGAGACCATCCGCCACCTCATCAGGAGCATGCCCAGGCGTTGTAGGGAGGTCATTCAGGCACGTGGAGGCCACACACACTACTGAGCCTCATTTTGACTTGTTGGATCAGGCTGTAGTGTGGTTTTCCACTTTAATTTTGAGTGTGACTCCAAAACCAGACCTCCATGGGTTGATAAATTTGATTTCCATTGATAATTTTTGTGTGATTTTGTTGTCAGCACATTCAACTATGTAAAGAAAAAAGTATTTAATAAGATTATTTAATTCATTCAGATCTATGATGTGTTATTTTAGTGTTCCCTTTATTCTTTTGAGCAGTGTATATCATACTAAATGGAGGGAAACAAAATGTACTTACCAAATCTTACAAATTGCCCTGAGGCCAGGTTGCCTGTTGGGGCTGAAGAGTGTCTACGGGGGTCACAGTGAAGAACACACTCTCACCCTTTAATGTGCTTCTATTGAATCAATTCAATCCTGTTGCTTTCATCCCACTTCTAAAAAAAAACATCCCCTTTTAATTGCCCCTATCTCAAAACAGAAATACAAACAAGATGAATACAACCACAGCTTGTAGCACTGTGTTACTAATAGGTTTATTTGTATTTTGGTGTTTGTGTCCATGCCAACTGTAATGTCTTCACAGATGCATTAAGTTAATCGTTAGTGTAATAAACAG
This sequence comes from Brachymystax lenok tsinlingensis, assembly GCA_030435695.1. Classification (NCBI taxonomy): domain Eukaryota; kingdom Metazoa; phylum Chordata; class Actinopteri; order Salmoniformes; family Salmonidae; genus Brachymystax; species Brachymystax lenok. Next base: position 79,735,183 of record CM059791.1, on the reverse strand, counting down.
ATACACCCATGTAGCATCCCTCACTTCTACTGTGTGTGGGAGCACTAGTACTGCTCAGAATACAAATGACCACATTTACTCACTGTTGAGTTACTGTTGTGTCACATGACCACAACCTGCAGGTTTTTGTGCTGCAGCGTATTCCTCCAAATAGATTTTCCTTGAGAGTCGCCGGTGAATTGATAATTCAGTGTGAGGTTGACAGCTGTGTGGCTGGGGAGAGACTAGGAGGGAGGCTAGCTGGCACAGGGCTGTGAGGGAGGCAGTGAGAGACAGAGTAGCCTCATGGATTTTCTCCAGCCACACCACGCAGCTGTCAACCTCGCCCTGAATTATCAATCCACTGCTGAAAAAACAAGTTTTTTTATTTAAGGTTTTTCTTCAAAATATATAGCACAGAGGTGGTGTGTAAATCACGGTGGAAGAAGGAGCACCTGGAGGGAGAGAGGGAGAGAAGGGGAGAGGGAGGGAGAGTGGGAGAGAGGGAGAGGGAGAGGGAGAGGGAAGGAGAGCGGGAGAGGGGTGGATGGGGGAGGGAGAGAGAGAGGAGGAGAGAGGGACCAGCTGAAACACCGGCACACACATAGGCCAGAGCGAGGGGACCCAGACAGTCGCACACACAACCAATATGGAAAAGAGAATTAGACTGACTGGAGAGTTTCTAGGTCTCTCAGTTTGAGAGAGGGAGGGGTCAAGGGGAATAGGGAGATGGTGAAGGGGGTCTGACGGCTCCACAAACTACCGCTCAGCAAGTTGTTAATTTTTCCAATAATTTGCAGCCCATGGGGAAGTGGGAAGATTGTTAGTGATTGTGATAGATATATATGAGGGGGAGAATATATTGGTATGGACTTCTCTGGCCTTCAGTGGCAGATCTGTAAACATTGTGCTTATGAGGAGAAGCACAGGGTCAGGGTAATCAAATATCAACGGAAGGTGCAAGAGTCCAGGAGATGGTAGACTCAGTTCTCACCAGAGAGAATGTGAGCTGAACCAGAGGGCATGTAGAACTGGAGATGTGCATGAGTGGATTTGAGTCCTATAGTGGAATATGTGTGGGCAATGCTGTGTTCGAGTGGACAGTGTTGTCTAAGTGTGGACAGTGTTTTCTCAGAGTGGATAGTTCTGTGTCAGAGTGGACAGTGATGTGTCGGAGTAAACAGTGCTGTGTTGGAGTAGACAGTGATGTGTCGGAGTAAACAGTGCTGTGTTGGAGTAGACAGTGATGTGTCGGAGTAAACAGTTGTGATGACCCTCCCACTCTGTCTGCTGAATTCTTTCTCTTTAATCTTGTTTTCCTTAAATAGCATGTCGGTGGGTGGAGCCGGGAGGGTTGTCAGCGAAAGGAGACACACCTGGGCTCGGGTGTGTCCCGGGGATAAATACACCTTTCCCCCATACGTTGAAGAGACTCTCTCCACGCAGACACACTGTTGTTTTTAGTTATGGCCATTTGGGGTTTCTTTGTGTTCATCTGTTTTGGCACCTCTCAGCACCCGTCATTATCACCATCTATGCACTCATCCACTCACTTACACTGCTGACTATACACACCATTGTTACTTGTAGGTTACTTTGTTTAATAAAAATGTTTGTTATTTCCTTATCTCCGCGTTGTCTCCCTCTTTGTTACGGGCGATGAGACGGTTTGTAACACATTTCTGAGTGAACAGTGATGTTTTGGCGTGAACCGTGCTGTGTTGGAGTGGACAGTGTTGTCTTGGAGTGGACAGTGTTGTCTTGGAGTGGACAGTGTTGTGTTGGAGTGGACAGTGTTGTCTTGGAGTGGACAGTGTTGTGTTGGAGTGGAGAGAGGGACATGTGAGCAGTTCAGAGAATTACAGTATATTGTTCTGCTGCTGCCGGGAGCTAATTTCTGCCATGAATCATTTGGGCTGTAGGTGTTTGTGAACATCATGTTTTTGGTGTAATAAATCTTCACAGACAAATTGGCTGTGTTCTGCTATAACTCTAGTAGAGCGCTGGCGGGTTGAGAGGGACACTAGCTGTAGCTGGCTGAGTGGAGAGAGGGACGCTAGCTGTATCTGGCTGACTGGAGTGGAGAGAGGGACGCTAGCTGTATCTAGCTGACTGGAGTGGAGAGAGGGACGCTAGCTGTATCTGGCTGACTGGAATGGAGAGAGGACGCTAGCTGTATCTGGCTGACTGGAGTGGAGAGAGGGACGCTAGCTGTATCTGGCTGACTGGAGTGGAGAGAGGGGCGCTAGCTGTATCTGGCTGACTGGAGTGGAGTGAGGGACGCTAGCTGTATCTGGCTGACTGGAGTGGAGAGAGGGACGCTAGCTGTATCTGGCTGACTGGAGTGGAGAGAGGGACGCTAGCTGTATCTGGCTGACTGGAGTGGAGAGAGGGACGCTAGCTGTATCTGGCTGACTGGAATGGAGAGAGGGACGCTAGCTGTATCTGGCTAATGAGTGGAGAGAGGGATGCTAGCTGTATCTGGCTGCCTGGAGTAGAGAGAGGGACGCTAGCTGCAGCTGGCTCACTGGAGTGGAGAGAAGAGATGCTAGCTATAGCTGGCTCACTGGAGTGGAGAGAGGAGATGCTAGCTATAGCTGGCTCACTGGAGTGGAGAGAGGAGATGCCACACACATAATAGGATACTATAGTAGCTGAAGGGGTGCTGGGGCCTCGAAGGGACAGCAGTTAGACCCATTTCCTGCTGTATTGTTCCCTAATAGAGAGCCTTAAATTGTGTGGATATCTGTGTGAGTGTGTGTATTTTCCTCTGTATCTTCTTCTGTTTGTTTGTGTGTCGCTGCATTGTCAACATTGGCGTTTGTGAGTGCCGTGTAACAATAGCTGGCACCTGTAAAGTCATCTGTAAGGTCAGCTGTAAGGGTCACATGATTGGGTCACATGATGATGGAGCGTTCATAGGCCTGTATCTGTTGAACATTGTGACAAGCCATTCATTTGTCAGCCTTAAAGGCATTTTGCAGGATGGATAGATGTCCTCTACAAAGAGAGGAACGTCAGCTGATATGTGGTAGGTAGTCTAAATGACTCTTAGCACACTATGAGATAAAGTATACTGTATATCTGTTCAGCATTTATGTGTCTGTTTATGTATTAATGTTTGTAAATTGGTTTGACGTGTGGGAGTATATTTTCATCTTTATTCACACCTGCTGCTTGCGTAACTCAGTGTGTTTATGCACACCTGTCTACAGCAAATGTTGTGTTTACAGTACGTGTGTGTGTGTGTGTGTTTGTGTGTGTGTGTCTGTGTGTCTGTGTGTGTGCGTGCGTGTGTGTGTGGGTGGGTTGCTGTGGCAGCGGTGGCAGTTAAATGGAGCGGTGGGCTGGTGCGGCAGTGCTTAGTGGCCACTGTCTCACTTCATTACCTCCCCTCTCAGCTGCACAGAGAGAGAGACCAGCTGAGACACTGCCACACACACAGGTCAGAGCAAAGGGGACACGGACAGTCACACCTACACATGCACGCACACATGTACACACATGTACGCACATGTACGCACACAAACACAAACAAAGCCAATTTGGAGACATAAGCGTAAGCTGCCTGCAGCCCTTTTCCCGTCATTTAGGTCTCTCTCAGGCCCTCTGATTAAGCACTGTCAACCTGAGTCTGCCAACAACCTTGTCCACTCATCTCCACCACCTGGCTACAACCCAGTGTTATCTCACTGCATGCATAGACATAGTTATAGAAATGAGCAAATGACAGGCCTTGTGTTGTGCTGTAGAAAGAAAGGTACAGTGCCTTGCAAAAGTATTCACCCCCATGGCGTTCACCCCCATTACAACCTGTAATTTAAATGGATTTTTATTTGTATTTCATGTAATGGACATACACAAAATAGTCCCAATTGGTGAAGTGAAATGAAAAAAAATAACTTGTTTAAAAGAATAAAAATAAAAACAGAAAAGTGGTGTGTGCTATGAAGCCCCTAAATAAGATCTGGTACAACCAATTACCTTCAGAAGTCACATAATTAGTTAAATAAAGTCCACCTGTGTGTAATCTAAGTGTCACAGGATCTGTCACATGATCTCAGTATATATACGTACACTTGTTCTGAAAGGCCCCAGAGTCTGCAACACCACTAAGCAAGGGGCACCACCAACCAAGCAGCACTATGAAGACCAAGTAGTTCTCCAAACAGGTCAGGGACAAAGTTGTGGAGAAGTACAGATCAGGGTTGGGTTATAAAAAAAATCAGAAACTTTGAACATCCCTCGGGCGCCATTGAATCCATTATAAAAAAAATGTAAGAATATGGCACCACAACAAACCTGCCAAGAGAGGGCTGCCCGCCAAAACTCATGGACCAGGCAAGGTGGGCATTAATCAGAGAGGCAACACAGAGACCAAAGATAACCCTGAAGGAGCTGCAAAGCTCCACAGTGGAGATTGGAGTATCTGTCCACAGGACCACTTTAAGCCGTACATTCCACAGAGCTGGGCTTTACGGAAGAGTAGCCAGAAAAAAGCCATTGCTTAAAGAAAAAAATAAGCAAACACATTTGGTGTTTGCAAAAGGCAAGTGGGAGACTCCCCAAACATATGGAAGAAGGTACTCTGGCCAGATGAGACTAAAATTGAGCTTTTTGGCCATCAAGGAAAACGCTATGTCTGGCGCAAACCCAACACCTCACATCACCCCGAGAACACCATCCCCACAGTGAAGCATGGTGGCAGCAGCATCATGCTGTGGAGATGTTTTGTATCTGCAGGGACTGGGAAACTGGTCAGAACTGAAGGAATGATGGATGGCGCTAAATACAAAGAAATTCTTGAAGGAAACCTGTTTCAGTCTTCCAGAGATTTGAGACTGGGACAGAGGTTCACCTTCCAGCAGGACAATGATCCTAAGCATACTGCTAAAGCAACACTCGAGTGCTTTAAGGGGAAACATTTAAATGTCTTGGAATGGCCTAGTCAAAGCCTTGTTTTCTGTTTTATTGTCTTATTTCTTGTTTGTTTCACAATTAAAAAAAATGCATCTTCAAAGGGGTAGGCATGTTGTGTAAATCAAATGATACAAACCTGCCAACAATCCTTTTTAATTTCAGGATATAAGGCAACAAAATAGTAAAAATAACAAGGGGGTGAATACTTTCGTAAGCCAATGTACACATTTGTTGTAGATCAATTATAATTTGAATATCCCATAATGATTCATAGGCTTTTACAGTTGCATGATCCTTATTTATGTAACCTTATTCAGTCAGGTGAATCACATAACTAATTTTCTCTGTTTGTTTTACCTACTCCAGTTGCTTTTCCTCATTGGCTCACACATATTTAACAGCCAACCTTGAAACACCACAGGCTTTTGGGAGATGTGATAGGTAGCATCTGTAGTTGTTGTGTAGCTCAGTTAGTGTGTTTCTCAGTGCCTGGTGGTTGTTGTTGTGGTATTACAGCATGTTTGGCAGGCCGGGCATCTCCGGTTTCCCTGGGCTGGCAGCCTGACAGGCTCCTGGAGCAGATGGTAAAGATAGAGAGAGAACATGGTCCTTGCCATGCCCTTGGACAAGACAGCTGCACAGCTCACACAGCTTACACATAGGGATGACGTCTTTGTGAACACTAGTGAAATCTGGAGCTCTTGCAAACAAGAAACAAAGCCATGAGAGAATGTTTGTTTGGAGAAATTGTCTGCATGTTGCCTAGTGCTGTTGTACGTTTGTATTGCATGTTTAAGCACTGGTGTTGGCTAGTCAATGTATTGCTTAGCAGTTTGGGGGGGATTTGTTTTTGAATTTACAGTTTTAATACAACAGTATTTGCCAATTCCCAATTGCACAGCCAATATTGTTATAAAGAGCAGGAAGTTAATCATGAATCAAACTGTGCTGTCAGGGAGCTTCCTATGTAACATAAAGCCAATAAATGTTGCCTTAACAACCCTGTCCCATTGTGTCTGTACTGATTGACCCTGTGTTTGTTTGGATTGGTTCCTCATTGCAAAGCTCTTAACCTATGACCTGTTACTCTGGGCTAGTGAGAGGAGTTGTAAGCGTGGCTCTGCCCTCACTAAGCCCATCTTCTCTTCCCAAGACGATTTGTTCTACAAGTAATTAACGTGGGCCGCGACATGTGACCTGACCACAGCCAACTTTCCCCGGCAAGTCCACTATTTCTGTCCACCTCAGATGGGTGGACACAGGATGAGTACTCAGATCTCTGTTTTTGTGTCAGTCTGCTCTTTTTGTCCACCTCTTCTTGCCCTGTCTGTGTATCTTCCAAGTCTGTGTGTCTTCCTATTTGTGTCTTTAATGTTTGTCTGTGTGTCTGGTGTCTACCCTGTCTGTATTGCCTGTCACATGTGTATCCGTCTATTCTGTTCTGTCTGTTCTTGGATATCTGATTGGTTGGGCATCCCCGGGGCTGCATTGATGCACCACTATGTTTTGTTTTTTATGATGTTGAGTTGAATGAAACAATCACTCATCATAATCCACAGAAATAAAGCGAAGCTGGCTCAGAAGGAAACCCTAGCGTGGTGGCATCAGCTTATCACATCAGCGGATATTGCCCCAATTGGATTCACACTCTACTTACGTGCGGTCTATTTAAGTTGGCCAGTTCTACACATGCTTCCTCGATGCCGGATGTCACGCACACACGTGCTGGTGTCTCTTGCTGCCATTGCTGCTGTAACTCGCTATGCTTGCTGTTTCTGCTCGGAACTTTTTTTGTGAACGCTCACTAGCTGTGTTTGAATCTCGCTCGCATCGTTCAATATGCTCATATTGCAATGTTCGGCTGCTGTGGGGATGTCATTGATTGCGAGGATCAACCATGTTGCTGTTCTACTGTTGTCAGTCAGTAGCCAGCTACACACTGTCTAGCTAGCTAAGTAGAATTGCTCTGGGAGTAGCCGATTGTATACTTTGTTTCTCCCAATGCTAGATTTTGGGCACTGTCAGTGAACCTCCATCCCATCAAGGAGAATTATGACGTTTTAAGGTACAGTTGAAGTCGGAAGTTTACATACACCTTAGCCAAATACATTTAAACTCAGTTTTTCACAATTCCTGACAATTCCTAGTAAAAACCCGACTTTATTTTAAGAATGTGAAATAGTAGAGAGAATGATTTATTTCATCACATTCCCAGTGGGTCAGAAGTTTACATACACTCAATTAGTATTTGGTAGCATTACCATTAAATTGTTTAACTTGGGTCAAATGTTTTGGGTAGCCTTCCACAAGCTTCCCACAATAAGTTGGGTGAATTTTGGCACATTCCTGCTGACAGAGCTGGTAAACTGAGTCAGGTTTGTAGGCCTCCTTGCTCGCACACGCTTTTTCAGTTCTGCCCACAAATGTTCTATAGGATTGAGGTCAGGGCTTTGTGATGGCCACTCCAATACCTTGACTTTGTTGTCCTTAAGCCATTTTGCCACAACTTTGTAAGTATGCTTGGGGTCATTGTCCATTTGGAAGACCCATTTGCGACCAAGCTCTAACTTCCTGACTGATGTCTTGAGATGTTGCTTCAATATATCCACATAATTTTCCTTCGTCATGATGCCAACTATTTTGTGAAGTGCACCAGTCCCTCCTGCAGCAAAGCACCCCCACAACATGATGCTGCCACATCCGTGCTTCATGGTTGGGATGGTGTTCTTTGGCTTGCAAGCCTCCCCCTTTTTCCTCCAAATGTAGCGATGGTCCTTATGGCCAAACAGTATGGTGTTTATACTCGCGTACTATTGTTTGTACAGATGAACGTGGTACCTTCGGGCATTTGGAAATTGCTCCCAAGGATGAACCAGACTTGTGGAGGTCTACAATTTTTTTCCAAGGTCTTGGCTGATTTTTTTTTATTTTCCCATGATGTCAAGCAAAGAGGCACTGAGTTTGAAGGTAAGTCTTGAAATACATCCACAGGTACACCTCCAATTTACTCAAATGATGTCAATTAGCCTATCAGAAGCGTCTAAAGCCATTTTCTGGAATTTTCCAAGTTGTTTAAAGGCACAGTCAACTTGTGTATGTAAACTTCTGACCCACTGGAATTGTGATACAGTGAATTATAAGTGAAATAATCTGTCTGTCAACAATTGTTGGAACAATTACTTGTGTCATGCACAAAGTAGATGTCCTAACCGACTTGCCAAAACTATAGTTTGTTAACAAGAAATTTGTGGAGTGGTTATAAAAAGAGTTAATGACTCCAAAGAGTTAATGACTCCAACCTAAGTGTACGTAAACTTACGACTTCAACTGTATGACCCAGGTGCAGACAGTGTTGAAGAAACAAAAGTTCATTCTTTAAACAGGGGCAGGCAAACAACAGGTCAAGGCAGGCAGGGGTCAATAGTCCAGAGAGGTTATAAAGCACCGGAACAGCAGGTGGGTCAGGCAGAGGTCGGTAATCCAGAGTAGTGGGGAAAAGGTACAAGACGACAGGCAAGCAGAACGGTCAGAACCGGGAAACTAGAAAACAGGAGCAAGGAACAGGCGGGAGCAGGGAAACAAACGCTGGAAGGTTCTACAAACAAAACAAACTGGCAACAGACAAACAGAGAACACAGGTATAAATACACAGGGGACAATGGGGAAGATGGGCGGCACCTGGAGGGGGGTGGAGACAAGCACAAAGACAGGTGAAACAGATCAGGGCGTGACAAGAATCATCCCTCATCCATACAAGTAGGAAGTAGCCTGTGCTAGGCTAGCTATACAGGCCTATGTGTCGATATACAGTGAGTAGCAATGTTTTCTTGATGACATGAGCAAGGAGATGGTGTTTATCACAGTGATCTGATAGTATTTTGGTCTCATGTGGCCGTTAATTTGGTAGTGCAGCAATCAATATCAAAAGTAACTACAGTGAGGGAAAAAAGTATTTGATCCCCTGCTGATTTTGTACGTTTGCCCACTGACAAAGAAATGATCAGTCTATAATTTTAATGGTAGGTTTATTTGAACAGTGAGAGACAGAATAACAACAAAAAAATCCAGAAATGTTATAAATTGATTTGCATTTTAATGAGGGAAATAAGTATTTGACCCCCTCTCAAATCAGAAAGATTTCTGGCTCCCAGGTGTCTTTTATACAGGTAACGAGCTGAGATTAGGAGCACACTCTTAAAGGGAGTGGTTCCTAATCTCAGCTCGTTACCTGTATAAAAGACACCTGTCCACAGAATCAATCAATCAGATTCCAAACTCTCCACCATGGCCAAGACCAAAGAGCTCTCCTAGGATGTCAGGGACAAGATTGTAGACCTACACAAGGCTGGAATGGGCTACAAGACCATCGCCAGAGCAGCTTGGTGAGAAGGTGACAACAGTGCGATTATTCGCAAATGGAAGAAACACAAAAGAACTGTCAATCTCCCTCGGCCTGGGGCTCCATGCAAGATCTCACCTCGTGGAGTTGCAATGATCATGAGAACGGTGAGGAATCAGCCCAGAACTACACGGGAGGATCTTGTCAATGATCTCAAGGCAGCTGGGACCATAGTCACCAAGAAAACAATTGGTAACACATTACGCCGTGAAGGACTGAAATCCTGCAGCGCCCGCAAGGTCCCCCTGCTCAAGAAAGCACATATACATGCCCGTCTGAAGTTTGCCAATGAACATATGAATGATTCAGAGGACAACTGGGTGAAAGTGTTGTGGTCAGATGAGACCAAAATGGAGCTCTTTGGCATCAACTCAACTCGCCGTGTTTGGAGGAGGAGGAATGCCTCGAAACCTTAATGACTTGGAGAATATCTGCAAAGAGGAGTGGGACAAAATCCCTCCTGAGATGTGTGCAAACCTGGTGGCCAACTACAAGAAACGTCTGACCTCTGTGATTGCCAATAAGGGTTTTGCCACCAAGTACTAAGTCATGTTTTGCAGAGGGGTCAAATACTTATTTCCCTCATTAAAATGCAAATCAATTTATAACTTTTTTCACATGCGTTTTTCTGGATGTTTTTGTTGTTATTCTGTCTCTCACTGTTCAAATAAGCCTACCATTAAAATTATAGACTGATCATTTATTTGTCAGTGGGCAAACGTACAAAATCAGCAGGGGATCAAATACTTTTTTCCCTCACTGTATCTATTATTATTCTTTGGAACCTTATTCCCTTACCCAGTTTAAGCTAGAAATGCATTCAATTTAACATGCAGACTGGTCTGGATTGATGTGCTGGTATAGGTACACTTTTGCTGCTTTTCTATTCTGAGCAAACCTAAGTGTCTGCTCGCTCATTAGTGCATGCTGTTGCAATGAGTCACACTTATTAGCATACATTTTACGGTATAATTTCATTCAACATAGTTATATTTACTTCATCCTTATCTGCAGCAGTAGGTTTAGGCAGATTTATTAACTATGTTTCTATCATGTGTCATGCATTTTACATAGGTAGTCCCTCCTTGTCGGTCCATCTTTGCGTTCTAGTAGTATTAATCTAGTGACAGCATAGTGACTGTACTCTTATCTATCATATGCTATTGTATTGCATGCTATTGTAGTGATTTCTTAATTCTAGTCATCATGTATTAGCTAATGTTACTAATTCATCTTCTGCTTGCATTTTCTTATCTTCAGGTCTTACATACTAATTCTATGATGTGTTTTATGCTGCAACTGTGATGAATGCTCTCACAGTCAGGTGTTAGCTGATATTCCTTCCTTCATTATCTGAACACAGTATTGCATTATGGCATGGCATTATGGCATTTGTCACATGCGCCGAATACAACAAGTGTAGACTTTACCGTGAAATGCTTACTTACAAGCCCTTAACCAACAGTACAGTTCAAGAAGAGTTAAGAAAATATTTAAAATCAAAATTAATAATAAAAAGTAACACAATAAGATAACGAGGCTATATACAGGGAGCACCGGTACCGGGTCAGTGTGCGGGGGGGGGTGCTTTCCTCTGACACCGCCTATTATATAGGTCCTGGATGGCAGGAAGCTTGGCCCCAGTGATGTACTGGGCCATTCAATCTACCCTCTGTAGAGCCTTGCGGTCAGATGCCGAGCGGTTGCCATACCAGGCGGTGATGCAACCGGTCAGGATGCTCTCGATGGTGCAGCTGTAGAACCTTTTGAGGATCTGGGGACCCATGCCAAATCTTTTCAGTCTCCTGAGGGGGAAAAGGTTTTGTCGTGCCCTCTTCGCGACTGTCTTGGTATGTTTGGACCATGATAGTTGGTTGCTGATGTGGACACCAAGGAACTTGAAACTCTCGATCCGCTCCACTACAGCCCCGTCGATGTTAATGGGGGCCTGTTCGGCCCGCCTGTAGTCTACGATCAGCTCCTTTGTCTTGCTCACATTGAGGGAGAGGTTGTTGTCCTGGCACCACACTGCCAGTTCTCTGACCTCCTCCCTATAGGCCGTCTCATCATTGTCGGTGATCAGGCCTACCACTGTTGTGTCGTCAGCAAACCTAATGATGGTGTTGGAGTTGTGTTTGGCCACACAGTCGTGGGTGAACAGGGATACAGGAGGGGATTAAGTACACACCCCTGAGGGGCCCCAGTGTTAAGGATCAGCGTGTTGATGTGAGCCATGACCAACCTTTCAAAGCACTTCATGGCTACAGACGTGAGTGCTACGGGTCGGTAGTCATTTAGGCAGGTTACCTTAGTGTTCTTGGACACAGAGACTATGGTGGTCTGCTTAAAACATGTTGGTATTACAGACAACAGACGGGGAGAGGTTGAAAATGTCAGTGAAGACACTTGCTAGTTGGTCAGCGCATGCTCGCAGTACACATCCTGGTAATCCATCGGGCCCTGCGGCATTGTGAATGTTGACCTGTCTAAAGGTCTTACTCACATCGGCTGCAGAGAGCATGATCACACAGTCTTCCAGTACAGCTGGGGCTCTCATGCATGTTTCAGTGTTGTTTGCCTTGAAGCGAGCATAGAAGTAATTTAGCTCGTCTGGTAGGCTTGTGTCACGTTGCAGCTTTCGGCTGTGCTTCCCTTTGTAGTCTGTAATGGTTTGCAGGCCCTGCCACATCCGCCGAGCATCAGAGCCAGTGTGGTACGACTCGATCTTAGTCCTGTATTGATGCTTTGCCTGTTTGATGGTTTGTCGAAGGGCATAGCGGGATTTCTTATAAGCTTCCGGGTTAGAGTCCCGCTCCTTGAAAACGGCAGTTCTAGCCTTTAGCTAAGTGTGGATGCTGCCTGTAATCCATGGCTTCTGGTTGGGGTACGTACGTACGCTCACTGTGGGGACGACGTCATCGATGCACTTATTGATGAAGCCAATGACAGATATGGTGTACTCCTCAATGCCATTGGAGGAATCCAGGAACATATTCCAGTCTGAGCTAGCAAAACAGTCCTGTAGCTTAGCATCTGCTTCATCTGACCACTTTTTTATTGATCTAGTCACTGGTGCTTCCTGCTTTAATTATGGTCAGATTTGCCAAATGGAGGGTGAGGGAGAGCTTTGTATGCGTCTCTGTGTGTGGAGTAAAGGTGGTCCAGAGTTTTTTTTCCCTCTGGTTGCACATTTAACATGCTGAAAGAAATTTGGTAAAACTGATTTAAGTTTCCCTACATTATAGTCCCCAGCTACTAGGAGCGCCGCCTCTGGGTGAACGTTTTCTTGTTTGCTTATGGCGGAATACAGCTCATTCAATGCTATCTTAGTGCCAGCCTCTGACTGTGGTGGTATGTAAACAGCTACCAAGAATATAGATGAAAACTCTCAGTAGGTAGTGTGGTCTACAGCTTATCATGAGAAACTCTACCTCAGGCGAGCAATAGCTTGAGCCTTCCTTTGATATCGTGCACCAGCTGTTGTTTACAAAAATACATAGACCGCCGCCCCTCGTCTTACCAGACGCCGCTGTTCTATCCTGCCGGGAACGTCGTATAACCAGCCAGCTGTATGTTGATGTTGTCGTCATTCAGCCACGACTCTGTGAAGCATAAGATGTTACAGTTTTTAATGTCCCGTTGGTAGTTTAATCTTAAGCGTAGCTCGTCAATTTTATTGTCCAAAGATTGCACGTTTGCTAGCAGAATGGAGGGAAGTGGGGGTTTATTTGATCGCCTTCGACTTCTCAGCAGGCAGCCCGCTCTCTGGCATCTCTTTCTCCACCTCCTCTTCAAGCAGATCAAGCAGGCTCGTCAGAGTCGTGAAAGAATAAAAAGGATTCTGCTAGTCTGTGGTGAGTAATCACAGTCCTGATGTCTAGAAGTTATTTTCGGTCATAAGAGGCGGTAGCGGCAACATAATGTACACAATCGGTTGGGGGCACGTAAAACGTCTGCCTTCTGCTCCGGCGCCATTTTAGAGTGCTGTTCAACATTGATGCTGGCAACCAATGACAAGTTACTGGAACTCCTCACAGCTCTGGTTCCTTCATTAGCGCTGCAGGGTATCTCTGAGCTATGGGCCATCCACTACTGCATTGGCACTGCTACTGCTTCTCAATCGTTCACGGCTTCACCCTCAAGATTATGGACCTATAATCCTCTTTTGCCTACAATGTTACACTCAATTATAATTCCCAGAGTGTGGAGCCTACGTGAGTTCATGCAGTAATTGCTAATATGATCATGATTATGTCAGCCTCTTGGTCCAGTAGCTATGTTGCATCTCTCCTCTGCACCGCAATCTGATATAACAATGTTTTCTGGCTATAGGTAGTTGACTGGGACCCGGCGGTTCATCTATTTTGCAGGTGGTTGACTGGCACCCGGCAGTTCATCTATTTTGCAGGTGGTTGACTGGCACCCGGCAGTTCATCTATTTTGCAGGTGGTTGGCTGGGCTCATAGGTAGAGTATTCTCATGACAGCTCATCTTGCCTCAGTGAGGGCAACAGCAGGGCTTCACTATGGCAGGCAGGTTCATACTACTTCCGGTTGCTTAATTAGATTGGTAAGATGACCGCTCGTCTTGCCTCATCGAGGATACCCAGCGGTGTGTCATATAAGAAAGTCAAAAGGCTGCGTTAGCTCATGCTACACATAGTTAGTATTAACACATGTATGTAGGATGACCTTCGCTGGTCTATTGAGAGCTCTTAAACGGTGGTGTTTCCTTTCTGAAATAAAGCGAAGGCGGATCAGAAGGGAAACGCGAGTGTGGTGTCATCAGCTGATCGCATCAAAGGATATTGCACCAATTGGAATCACACTCTACTTACAGTACATGCTGTCTATTTAAGTTGACCAGTTCTACACATGCTTCCTCAAAGCCGGATGTCATGTGCGCTGGTGTCTCTTCCGTCCTGTTCCTAACTATGCTTGCTGTTCTGATATCCACCACCACCCTAGCCTCCACCTGTCTGGGTTCTGTGTTTCTTCATTCATAGCATATCATGCTCACTGCCCGTAGTTCTATTATCATCTTTATATGGCGCTTCACTCTGGCAATGAGCTACGCTGAAGGAGCATAGTGTACAATGAAGAATCGACTACTATTGTCTGTATGCAACTACAGTTTCACCAAATATGTCCATACCCGAATGACTGAATACCACTACATATGGTCTGGGAAGACTTTCACATTATCTCTCATTTTGTACTGTGTGTCGTTGTGTGAATGTGTGTGTTCATGAGTGTTGGCACTGGTTTAGTCAGAGGGTCTTAAGTGTGTGTTTGGGAGAGACTAGAAACATAAGGGGCTGAAGGTACAGAAGTGTGTTTTCTGTCATTTCAGATTCTACAACAGCGTGCCCCATAGGAATGGTTGGCAGCAGTGTTTGTGTACAAATGTCACTTCTAGTATTTCTCTTATGTCCATGTTGCGCTTTATTTTGTGCCACTACTCAAAGACTGTCCTGTATATATTCACCTTAGCCTGTTTCTGCTTCTCTGTAAATAGACATGTTGTTTACTTGCTAGCAAAACACTGGTATGGATTTGTTTGAGGTTGTGTCTAAGGTCGAGAGCTGTTTTAAGGCGGTTTAGACACGTCGTCCTGGGCTGGCACTTTAAAGCGGCTTAACTTTTCCATCTACAACCTTGATTGATGTTGCTTTTCCATCTCACCCGTGACTCATGTGTTTATTCTCAGTGTCCAACAAACACATGCTGACATCATCAAAGTTGTTTTAGAAAATATGGGTGTCATACTTTTTTCCATTGCACAAAAGTTATATGCCCTCTCGCTCAGTCTGGCTGGTTTGTTTCTTTTTCAAAACAGTCCGCTTTTCCCTAACCTCCTCAGAAATGGTGCTTGATGCTCACGTCTTCATCCACAAAGCTTTGTTCATGATAAACATGAATAATAATTGCAAACATTTGTCTTCAAGTAGGGGTTTACAGTGTTTATTTCACTTAATCAAGATGTTTTCTACGGCCCTTAAAAGCTACTGTGCTGTAGCAATGTTTGTTCATTATTTCCCACACCCATCCCCTCCCTCTCTCTGATATTCATGGGATGATGTAAATGTTTCCCTCTCAGACACACACACAGTGCAGCAGCAGTGCTGACAGAGTGCCGCCCAGGTCCACTGGTAAAAGTGCTGTAGACGGCTCTAGGGGGAGTGCAAAGCTCGACTTCTCTAATAACGTACATTCCACTTGAGACGCCACTGCAACATAATGAATGTTTGAGCTGAAAGTGTGAGCGGGAGGGAGAGAGAGAGACATGAGAAGGGGACATTATGAGGGAAGAGCAAATCAAAGAGGGGAAAATGCCTCTAAAATGACATTGAAATAGTATGGCAACAGTGCCGGTGTGCCTGTATGTTTTTCCGCAGTTGTAATTCGCAGTCATCAAATATTGCATCAGCTGCACAGTGCTTATAACAGCAGGCCATACATTACAGTTTTTCTCGATTGCTTAAACACATTTGCCCACTCTGACATCACATTTTCAAAACAGTTAACACACAGGATAAAACTGAAGCTCAATGGCCAAAAGGACTCATTTTGTTAGCAAAATGCTCTAACACTCACAAAACATTAAAAACATGCAACATAAGCAAATATTTCCATCAAACACCACAACTTGTGGTCAAATTAATTTATTCTTTCAATCAATCATTACACAATGGACAACAAAATACAGCCATCAATATGAAATACTCAAACGGATACCGGAAAAAAAAAAAGCTACCAAAGGAAACTTATGAATGGAAATACCTTTCAAAAAAATATATATATATATATTTTATCTTTCACATTTAGTCCATTCGTTCTTGACGATTATGCCACAGGTTCTCATCAACATCGCATTGAATGTTTTCCCTTGCAATGCACCGAGGGAAATATCTCCTTGCATGGCGTATCCATCCCTGGCAGTCCTCTGCACCTATTGCCAGGCAACCAGCATTCATTGCCTCCAGGAGGGGCATCTGCTCATATGGCCGGTGATCATACACCTTCCACCTCCAAGCAGAGAAGAACTCCTCGATTGGGTTCAGAAAAGGCGAGTATGCAGGGAGGAATTGCATCATAATACGAGGCTGTGCTGCAAACCATTCATTCACAAGGCGAGAGTGGTGGAAAGCCACATTGTCCCAAATTATGACATACAGAGTCATGCCAGGCCTCAACAGCCCTCTCTCTTCGGGTGGAATCAGTATTTCTTTCAATGCATCAAGAAATGTGATGAGGCGTTCTGTATTGTATGGGCCAATACTCCTGTTCAATACTAAATATCTTTCCTCTGCCACCAGTGTGTGGTAATGTGTGGATTCTATAAAGTAAAAGCAAAAAGCATGTCAAAATTGACATTACTGTATGACAGTCACATAAATGGGATTGATAAAACATCTGCATTACTGTAGACACAGTTTGTTCTGCTAACAGGGCAATACAGCAATACAGTAAAGCTGAAATACACAGTGGTATACATTACAGTAACACTGTGAATTACTTGTTCTCATTCCGAAAAAGCCTGACAATAGATGCCACAGTGCTCCGACTCAGAATGGGCTGGACCCTTTGTCCAGCCTCTCTGAAGACAAGCCATGATTGATGACATGGTCAATAATTGTTGCCCGAATTTCATTTGAAACTTTTGCTCGATTTCGTCCTCTTGCTGCTGCAGCTCCTCCACCACGCATACAAACTCCTCTTCCTCGGGCCCCTCTTGCCATGACCTCTTGGTCTCCTTCCGTGCCTATGGCCTCTTTGATCCATGCTTGCAAATAGCAACACAGAGGTGGCATCTTTTATAGATGGATGAGGACTGATTGCTGATTGAAGAGTTGTGCAAATGAGTTTCACACAGGTGCATAGAGATTTATAATTATGCAGGTACTTTCTATCAGCTGTGAATAGATGTTTTCCTTTTGTTCAACACAGTGAATCCAATAGAGTTCGGGGTCTTTCAATGAGATCAGATGTAACTGTTTTGACAAGGGGTGTGAAAAATGTGTGAAACAAATGAAAAAGTGTTAAAACATTTGCAAGAGAAGTCTTCTGCTGTGCTAAAAATGTGATGATGGAGATCTATCGGATCTCAGTTTCATTGAGTGTGTCTTAGCAAATGAGAAAAACTGTAAATGATGCTATGCTTGAATCTGTGAGGTTCATTTCAAGTTATAAATGCTCATGTTAAAAGTACAGAGACCAAATGTGTGTGTGTGCGTTCGTGAGTGTGTGTGTGTGTATATGTTTCTGTGTGTGTACGTTTCTGTGTGTGTGTTTCTGTGTGTGTTCATGAGTGTGTGTGTGTGTGTGTATGTGTGTGTGTATGTTTCTGTGTGTGTGTGTGTGTGTGTGTGTGTGTGTGTGTGTGTGTGTGTGTGTGTGTGTGTGTGTGTGTGTGTGTGTGTGTGTGTGTGTGTGTGTGTGTGTGTGTGTGTGTGTGTGTGTGTGTGTATGAGTCAGTGCTCTAGCAGAGGCCCAGTGGGACAGGAAATTAGACAATCAGGTACGGAGCTGTAATGAGAAGTGACCATCCATGGCCATCAGGGTGGCGGTGTAGAAGACCAGCCATGTTATTGTTGCTGTTGGGAAAGATGCCCACTTGGAGACAGAGACTCTTTCCAAAACATTGTCTGTCTTTCTTTGAGGAAGGGATCACACACAGCGCAGCTCAGACTGTGGTACTGTATTATACATCTCAGACTGTGAAATACATTTTATTGTAGCCATCCGTGATAGTGTATTACAATGATTACCTGTCCTATACCGTGAGTATATGAAACATTGTACTTGTTTACTTTAGTGTAGGCTTGATGAAGAATACAGTCTGTCTAAATCAACATTTTTATCCCATCTCTGTACTCCTCCTCCTCCCTCACATGGTGCAGTACATTTGAGATTTGACCCATACCTCAGGACATCCCAGGTGCCTTTGCCTGCCCTTTAGTTCCCTGGAGATGGTTCCCTGGTTTGCCCTTGCCACACTCCTCTTCTCTCTATATCTCTCTCTCTATCTCCTGCTCTCTCACTCACTCCATCCACAGCAGAGCTACGTGCCGGTTCTCCAGGGAGGCAGACTAATGGTCCAACCCCTATCTCTCTAAGCACACATCTGGCCTGTCCTTAACCCCATGCTCACCACACGTCTCTTTCCAGGCCCACCATAATAATACACAGTTGAATCCCTTCACTACACTTCCATAATTGTTCCTGTGACTGTTGCATTAAAAGTGTGTGTTCTATTCATTGTAACAAATTTCCATATGGACAGAAGACTGGTAAGCTTCAACTCCCGTGGCTGATTTCACAGATGAAACTGGGCCTTGATCAAATGTTATTTCTTTCAGGGAAGTAATCCAAACATGATTAGGAAAATCCTCTAATATGGGGAAAGATGGAGTGAGGGACTGAAGGGATGAGGTTTAATCAGGTTTGGTGGTAGAGGGAGGGGAAAGGGCCACACATATGTATGTGCACACACACACACACACACACACACACACACACACACACACATGTGATCTGCTGATCACCTGTTTGATGTCACTGTGACTTTGTGTCCCTGTCCTGTGTCCTCCATTGTGACGTATGTGAAATACATCACCATTCTCTCCTACCTTCACATCACCTGTCCTTGTCAGTCAGCTGTCAGTCAACCCCACTGTCATCATCCCCCGGGAGAATAAAGGTACACACTGTACCTATACACCTATTTCTCTGTGACCTTCTCAAAACCATCAACTGTTCAGCAGTAACGTTACATTGCAGAAGAATAGCAGATAAATGGTGGTGGGAGTTTTCCTTTTAATTTGTCTGATGTGAATTTCTTCAAGGATATTAATTAGAGTAATTCTTAAATCAAGAGAGGCTGTGAAGTCACTGGGTCCCAGAAGAGACAACACATTCTAGACCAACCAGGGAACAAACCAGACTAAAGGAGAAAAAAGGCACTAATGGATGAAAATACAATAACCTACAAAAAAGTTGTGTTTACTGAGCAATGTCTTTGGATGGTTTGTGATTTAGTTTATGAGAGCTTTAGCTCACTAGAAAACTTTTCAGGTTGTAGTCTGTTTATCAGTAGTAATACTCTAACCAGGTCGGAAAGGACACACTGAAAGTAACCTCCTGAACTCTCAAGGTCATGACCATTGACCTCAGTCCCTCCTCTAAACACCAGCCTGCAGTGTCTGTGATTATCCTAGCGCTCCCTTCCCTTCCCACAGAATGCCCCCTGATCAACACTGCGTGGTCAGCAGCACAGACACAGCCGGACCAGTCCAGTCAGGACATGTGCTAACTCTCCCTGGGCTGGGAAAGACAAAGAGCAACAGTCTAATAGAAAGTGGAGTAGGCAGCAGGAGAGGTCCTTTAGGTAAGGGTCAGCTGTGTTGTTTCTGCCAGATGGCTATTGTCTATAGGGAGTCTGGATGGAACAGTACGATGGAACCAGCTCCAAGGCTGTCTGTGTGGTAGGAGTTAGAGTTGTCTAATTGTCTTGAAAGACTTTCATAGTTGTCATTCTCTCTCAGTTCACGTGCCATAGACAGGTTGGTTGTTAAGCAACAAAACCGACACGTTCGCAACTATGGGGCAAAACAGACAGGGTTGGCTTAAATTGTTGACACCATGTAAACTATATTTAGCCTACAAATGTTTATTGAAAACATAAAAACATTTGCACAATGAGCACTTGTTGTCTCTCAAATACATCGCTACAGTTGTTGGTTAGCTAGCTAGCTACCTCAAAACAAGACACGGTGTTAACAACAAGATAAAACTAGCTGAAACGAGCCACCTATCATTCCCCACATGGAAGCTTCTTGTCATTGTTTCTAGCTATCTGACTGTTCAGAATCATAACAAAGCACGGCTTCGGGCCCCATCGATGCGCACACATCATTTTCATGACGTTGTCAGCCAACCAACCCATCTATGGAGTGCTGTGTTTGTTGAGAGTCCATGTGATTTCAATTGTTTTTACTCTGAACACTAAACTTGAAGTGGTGGCCATTAGATGTAATTGTTGCTGCCATAAGATTTTGCGTATTGCCTGTCAAGACGACACGTCTTAACATTTAACGACAGTCAACCCACTAGTACATCTGTGTATGTATAAAAGATTCATATTGAGCTTGAATTTCAAACACTGAGTTTGTTTCTTCCTGTCACGAATGATGAGAGGGACGACTTGACTCAGTGATTCTGATTTAGAGTCAACATGGCCTACAGCTAGAGACACCAGATCTTCAGGCTCTACAATAAATGTAATGCAATATATACAAAAATATAACCAACTTCCCCTACCCCAGCCTTCAACACAAATCAACTCAAACACCCCTGTGTAGGACTTATGACTTTAGCACATGGCATTGTTACTGCACATCAGGGGATACATAGACTTCTCCTGGATTCTGAGCCATGGCATACAGGCTTTTTCCTCTCCTCTCCTCCTCCCCTCTCCTCTCTCCTCCCCTCCCCTCAGATCCCCTCCTCTTCTCTCTCTTCCCCTCCCTCTTCCCCTCTCCTCCTCACTCTTCCCCTCTCCTCTCTTCTCCCTCTCCTCTCTCCTCCCCTCTGGTCCCCTCCTCTCCCCTCCTCTCCGCTCTCCTCCCCTCCAATCCCCTCCTCCTCCCTCCTTTCCTTTCCTCCCCTGCAATCCCCCTCTCCTCCTCTCTCCTTTCATTTCCTATCCACCTGCCACACCAACCTGACAGATTCCAGCAGGGCTGTCATGTGGCCGATCTGCCTGCCTGCGTGAGAGAGGGACAGAGAGGGAGGGAGGGAGGGCGGGAGGGAGGGCGATGGAAAGATAAACGCCAGGTAAAGTCACCAATCCAACTGTGTTTCTGAGAAATGCTCTCTAGTCAAGGAATACAGCTCAACTCAAATTCCCTTTTATTCTTTGAAGCGAGCCATAGCTTTTCCTGGAGCTGATGTGTTGACAAGCGCATAGTTATTTTTCATTGAAATCCAATTTTCTATTGTTTGGTTTTCAGTTGTAGTCACGTGACAGTTGTTCAGTCCTGCAGCATGTGTTTGAACCGGAATGCATTGTAGTAATGCATCTGTTGTACCTCCCTTACAAAATATCACGTGTGAACAAATCACAAGAACATTTTCACATGTAAAAAAATTTACAATTTTAATGATACTTGACATTCAGATGTGGTTTTCAGACACGTTTGATGTTTTCCAACATTTCACATGATATTATACATTTCACATGTGTGCTTTTGTAACTTGCGGGACCATTCGACCAAGAGGGCCAACAATAATTTTGAGGTTGAAGGCGAGGCTACCTCATAACGTTACCATGAGCAACCATGACCGACTCATGTCCACAATAATTTCACATGTGTATTTTCTCACTTTTGATGTCTAGTGCTGTCAAACAATAAAAAATATTTTATCGAGTTCATCGCAGGATTTTCTGTGATTAATCACGATTAACCGGAAATTCATGATTTGCTCAAAGCTGTAATTTATGTTGGATTTTTTTCAGTGTATTTTGAACACTTTCAGACTACCGGCAAAAAAAATGGTGCACAAAATTACAAAAAGTTAACTTGAGTTAACCCATAAGTCTAAGCCCTGGAGGGGTTACTAAGCAATATAGAATAGTTTTAAGAAGGGCATACCAAAGCTAATTTTGCTGTTTGATTTGATTTTAAGACCCCTTGAAGTATAAAACTTTTTTATTAAAAGCAGAATGGTCAAAACCGGGAAGACAGGAACAATAGAGACAGGAGCAGAGGGAAAAACAAACTGGCAACAGACAAACAGATAAATACACAGGGGATAATGGGGAAGATGGATGACACCGGGAGGGTGTGGAGACAATCACAAAGACAGGTGAAACCGATCAGGGCGTGACAGCAACATGTGGGCATGACTTTTCACATGTGAGGAGAAAAACACTATTTCACGTGAATGTTTCTTACATGTGAAACTGCAAATTAGATTTTCACATGTGAAACCACACATTTCACATGTCAAATCAAATCTCAAATCAAATTTTATTTGTCACATACACATGGTTAGCAGATGTTAATGCGAGTGTAGCGAAAATGCTTGTGCTTCTAGTTCCGACCATGCAGTAGTATCTAACAAGTAATCTAACAAATTCACAACAACTACCTTATACACACAAGAGTAAAGGAATGAATACGAGTATGTACATATAAATATATGGATGAGCGATGGCTGACCGGCATAGGCAAGATGCAGTAGATGGTATGGAGTACAGTATATACACATATATATGAGATGAGTAATGTAGGATATGTAAACATTATATAAATGGCATTGTTTAAAGTGGCTAGTGATACATTATTTCATCCAATTATAATTATTAAAGTGGCTAGAGATTTGGGTCGATGGCCGAGCAGCATAGGCAAGATACAGTAGATGGTTTAGAGTACAGTGTATACATTTGATATGAGTATGTCGGATACGTAAACATTATATACAAAATTGTTTAAAGTGGCTACTGATACATTTGTTACATCCAATTCCTATGTTTAAAGTGGCTAGAGATTTAAGTCAGTATGTTGGCAGCAGCCACTCAATGTTATTGATGGCTGTTTAACAGTCTGATGGCCTTGAGGTAGAAGCTGTTTTTTAGTCTCTCGGTCCCAGCTTTGATGCACCTGTACTGACCTCGCCTTCTGGATGATAGCGGGGTGAACAGGCAGTGGCTCGGGTGATTGTTGTCCTTGATGATCTTTGGCCTTTCTGTGACATCGGGTGGTGTAGGTGTCCTGGAGGGCAGGTAGTTTACCCGGTGATGCGCTGTGCAGTCCTCACTACCCTCTGGAGAGCCTTACGGTTCTGGGCGGAGCAGTTGCCGTACCAGGCGGTGATACAGCCCGACAGGATGCTCTCGATTGTGCATCTGTAAAAGTTTGTGAGTGATTTTGGTGACAAGCCGAATTTCTTCAGCCTCCTGAGGTTGAAGAGGCGCTGTTGCGCCTTCTTCACCACGCTGTCTGTGTGGGTGGACCAATTCAGTTTGTCCGTGATGTGTACGCCGAGGAACTTAAAACTTTCCACCTTCTCCACTACTGTCCCCTCGATGTGGATAGGGGTGCTCCCTCTCCTGTTTCCTGAAGTCCACGATCATCTCCTTTGTTTTGCTGACATTGAGTGAGAGGTTATTTTCCTGACACCACACTCCGAGGGCCCTCACCTCCTCTCTGTAGGCCGTCTCGTCGTTGTTGGTAATCAAGCCTACCACTGTAGTGTCGTCAGCAAACTTGATGATTGAGTTGGATGCGTGCTTGGCCACGCAGTCATGGGTAAACAGGGAGTACAGGAGAGGGCTGAGAACGCACCCTTGTGGGGCCCCAGTGTTGAGGATCAGCAGGGTGGAGATGTTGTTTCCTACCCTCACCACCTGGGACCGGCACGTCAGGAAGTCCAGGACCCAGTTGCACAGGGCTGGGTCGAGACCCAGGGTCTCGAGCTTAATGACGAGCTTGGAGGGAACTATGGTGTTAAATGCTGAGCTGTAGTCGATGAACAACATTCTTACATAAGTATTCCTCTTGTCCAGATGGGTTAGGGCAGTATGCAGTGTGATTGCGATTGCGTCGTCTGTGGACCTATTGGGACGGTAAGCAAATTGGAGTGGGTCCAGGGTGTCTGGCAGGGTGGAGGTGATATGATCCTTGACTAATCTCTCAAAGCACTTCATGATGACGGAAGTGAGTGCTACGGGCGATAGTCATTTAGCTCAGTCACCTTAGCTTTCTTGGGAACAGGAACAATGGTGGCCCTCTTGAAGCATGTGGGAACAGCAGACTGGGATAGGGACTGATTGAATATGTCCGTAAACACACCAGCCAGCTGGTCTGCGCATGCTCTGAGGACACGGCCAGGGATGCCATCTGGGCCGGCAGCCTTGCGAGGGTTAACACATTTAAATGTTTTTCTCACATTGGCTGCGGTGAAGGTGAGCCCGCAGGTTTTGGTAGCGGGCCGTGTCGGTGGCACTGTATTGTCCTCAAAGCGAGCAAAGAAGTTGTTTAGTTTGTCTGGGAGCAGGGCGTCATGGTCCGCGACAGGGCTGGTTTTCTTTTGTAGTCCGTGATGGACTGTAGACCCTGCCACATTCCTCTTGTGTCTGAGCCGTTGAATTGTGACTCTACTTTGTCTCTATATTGACGCTTAGCTTGTTTGATTGCCTTGCGGAGGGAATAGCTGCACTGTTTGTATTCAGTCATGTTTCCGGTAGCCTTACCCTGGTTAAAAGCAGTGGTTCGCGCTTTCAGTTTTTGCGCGAATGCTGCCATCAATCCACGGTTTCTGGTTGGGGAAGGTTTTAATATTTGCTATGGGTACAACATCACCAATGCACTTGCTAATAAACTTCGCTCACCGAATCAGCGTATACATCAATGTTGCTGTCAGATGCTATCCGGAACATATCCCAGTCCACGTGCTCAAGCAATCTTGCAGCATGGAATCAGATTGGTCGGACCAGCGTTGAACAGACCTGAGAACGGGCGTTTCCTGTTTTAGTTTCTGTTTGTAGGCTGGGAGCAACAAAATGGAGTCATGGTCAGACTTGCGAAAGGAGGCGGAGAATAGCCTTGTATGCATCACGGAAGTTGGAATAACAGTGGTCCAGGGTTTTACCAGCCTGGGTGGCACATTCGATATGCTGGTAAAATTTCGGTAGCCTTGTTCTTAAATTAGCCTTATTAAAATCCCCAGCCACAATAAATGCAGCCTCAGGATATGTGGTTTCCAGTTTACATAGAGTCCGATGAATTTCTTTCAGTGCCGTCGATGTGTCAGCTTGAGGGGGGATGTACACGGCTGTGATTATAATCGAGGAGAATTCTCTTGGTAGATAATGCGGTCCGCATTTGATTGTAATGAATTCTATGTCAGGTGAACAAAGGACTTGAGTTCCTGTATGCTGTTATGATCACACCACGTCTCGTTAATCATAAGACACACACCCCCACCCTTCTTCTTACCAGAGAGATGTTTGTTTCTGTCGGCGCGATGCGTGGAGAAACCAGGTGGCTGTACCGACTCAGATAACGTGTCCTTAGTGAGCCATGTTTCCGTGAAGCAAAGAACGTTGCAGTCTCGGATGTCTCTCTGAAAGGCAACCCTTGATCTGATTTCGTCTACTTTGTTGTCAAGATTGGCGATTAAAATACTCGGGAGAGGTGCACGATGCGCCCGTCGACGTAGCTTGACCAAAAGACCGGCGCGTTTCCCTCTTCTCCGGCGCCGCCGTTTTGAGTCGCCGGGTGCTATCCATTCTATTGTCCTGGCTGGGGTAACAAACCGAGAATCCTCTTTGGGAAAGTCGTATTCCTGGTCGTAATGTTGGTAAGTTGACGTTGCTCTTATATCCAATAGTTCCTCCCGGTTGTATGTAATAAAACTTAATATTTCCCGGGGTAATAATGTAAGAAGTAATACATAAAAAAAAACAAAATACTGCATGGTTTCCTGAGAACGTGAAGCGAGGCTGCCATCTCTGTCGGCGCCGGAAGTAGTATGTGCAATTGCAATTCACATCCGAGGTGAAAACATGTTTGATGAACATGTGAAAAGGTGGTGTTACATGTGAACTCAAAATGTAATACATGTGAAAATACTGTTTCATGTGAAATTTAAGATCAACATGTGAAAACAGCTAGAAGCAGAAGCTGTTCATTTCTACAGCCATTTTGGCCACTTGCATCCTGGCCATTGGAGCCCTTCTTTTAAATGCTGCCCTCAGTACTCCCAAAACTATTGTACTAACTATCTCTGGAAACACACTTCTGTCTGTGCAGATGTTCCTCCAGCCTCCCAGGCAGGGCCCTGGCTGCTGTAGCCTCTCTCCCCTGCCGGGCCTCCCTGGGCTGGATGCAGGGTAGTACAGGGAGGTGGTTGCGCTGCCTGGTGCAGTGGGCCGTGGTGGGGAATTGGAATGAATAGATTATGATGAGCTGTTAGCGGCGGCCCGAGGAGGGACCAGGCATTAACGTGGACCTGACCAGACCAAATTAGGCCTCCAAATTGAGTTCCCCCCTTTCTCGTTCCCTGCCTCTCCCAGTTCCCAAAGCCTTTGATGAGACTGCCTGGTTCTCAGAGGGCCCCTCCTTGCACAGGGACAGACAGGGGGAATAAAGATCACACTGCCGGGATAACAGGAGCCTGTAGATACTGAGTGGGAGAGGGGAGAGGATGTGACCTGTGGTAAATGTCAAAGTCCAAGGTCAAAAGGTAAAGGTTAAAGTTCATAACGGAATGCTTACTGCTCACGACACCACTCTAAGTTGCCATGCGTGTGATCAAATGGACAGTAGCAGGAGTCTCCTAGTAAACAGATAGCCTTAGTTTATAACCTGTGTCCTTGTGCATGCGCGTGTGTATTTCCATGCGTATGTGTAGTTTGTATGTTTGTGATAGTGAGTCTTAGCATTGACAATAGTGTGTGTTATACTTGACTTGCTGTTCACTCTCAGGATTACCCATAATGACAAAATGCCTTTTTCAGTCTGCTCCGAACCCCCAGTGTGCCCTACTGTAAGCCGATGATGTAACATTAACCCCCTGGCATGCAGACAGTATCAGCATGGCTCCACTATCCTATCTGTGACAGTGACAGAGAGAGTAATTGAGTGTGTCTGTTTAGGATGTGAGAGTGTGGTTGCGTGTTCACTGGCTCGAATTTCCAGAGTTTTCTATAAGACGGGGATCAGCAGGGGGTCTGGCTCCATGTCAGTGATTCTATTGGATGACTCTCACACTCAGCCATACAACCACACAGCCAGCCAGGAGGCATTAGATTAAGACCCTGGATTAAACAGAACCAAATCCTGAGCCTCCATCCTCCCCCCTCCACTACCACTGTGGAGACTGGCTGGAGTGAAACAGTTATGTAATAGAGAAAAACGCTGTGCACAGACAAACGCGTGTGCGTGTATGCATGTATGCATGTGTGCGTAAGTGTGTGTGTGTGCACGTGTGCATGTGTGAGCGTGCGTGTATGCATGTTGTGCACAAGTACGGAAGTGTGTGTGCGCGTATGTACGTGCTAATGAGTTAGAAAATTATTGCTAATACTTTAAATGTACCGGATATTTGGCTGCATGACTTTCTACTTGTTCCAGTATACACATTTTTAAATATGAAACCATCCCATATTTTCTAAATTGTCTATGCATTTGTGATAAGCCTGCTATAATCCGATTAGTGCAGTCAGACCCAAGAATACATTTAAATGGAGGTAGTAATGGAAAAATTCCAAATAGAGGTACCGTACAACTAAGCAGCAGTGGACGAGGCATTGCAGGTGAAGGTTAAGAGAATGTTATAGAGAATCTAGGATATTGACATGATTGAGCAACTGATCTGCCATTGGACAAACACAGATAAGGGACACGGTCCTTCCAACCCTATGGTCCAAACCATCATCAGAGATCAAAGAAAGAGGACCTTAGAGCTGGAACAGAATAAGGAAGCATGTGATTCTCTAGGGGAAACTGATACTTCCCAGCTCTTCAGGGGATTCTCACGTACTCAAAGGGAAATTGGTTTTCAGTCCTGAGCCTTCGATTTCAA
Organism: Brachymystax lenok tsinlingensis; assembly: GCA_030435695.1. NCBI lineage: Eukaryota > Metazoa > Chordata > Actinopteri > Salmoniformes > Salmonidae > Brachymystax > Brachymystax lenok. The sequence continues at coordinate 79,707,292 of CM059791.1, read as the reverse complement.
AGACCTTCTAGTTTCAGAAATCTAATGTTTTACATTTATGTCCATATTCTTATTAGTAATAGGAGCAAAAAACAATGAATCACAATAAATTAGTAATGTGATTTATCACATAAAAAAAATATTCAATCACAGTCAAAGAGGAGAAGGAGAGGAAAACAACTGGTTGGATGCTGTATTTAGATGTGTTGTTTCCTCAATATACTGAATGCACATACAAATAAAACAATTCACTATCTTGGGGCAGATTTCTCATGTCTGCTTGAACACATTGTTTTGTGCAGAAATTGTACAGTACAGAACAGTAGCCTACCACCCACAACTGTTGATGGATGCTGGGACTCCGCCTGCAGGACTCCTGCATGTGTGTCTGTGGAACAACAACACTTTGTAAACATGCCAATTCCCCTGTTAACATTTAGGACATGCAGACATGGGCCTGTCGTCATAGTTTTTTAACAGTACTTAATAAATCCCCTGGCATATTGGGACTTAGACTACTGAGGCAGAAACAGAAGCAAAAGCACGGCTTAGGATCTGACCTTGACAGTGGCTTGTGTTAAGTGTTCTCTCTATGAGGACAATTGGTTTAGTGAGAAACAATTCCAGTTAAGTGGCTCTCCATGAGGATGTGATACGGAGTCAGACTCCACTTCAGTCCGCCCACCAGCCACCTATTTGTATCCCATTAAAAACCTCTCTGCTCTGCCGGAGGCTCAGATAGAGAGAGACAGAGAGAAGGAGGAGTGCGCTTGTAGTCAGCATGATGTCTGTATACTGTCACAAATTAGATCAGATAGAATTCAACTTCTCTCCGTTGTATAAAAATATTCACCATTCCTTTCTTATTTGAAGTGAAGTTTGTGCAGAGCAGTAGAAAGGCCATCATCAATGAGTGGCATTTTAACCCACCACATCCATCTTCCCCCTCAGCCCCCTCCATCTCGCCTCCCTCTCCCCTCCTCTGTTAGCCAGGGTTTATCTATTCCATCCCGACCATCTGATCCAAGTCAACAACACAGACCAGACAGACCCAGAAAAGTGCCTAACAAGCTTAGCCAATATCCTCTCATCCTCTCTCTCTTCCAGCCTCTGTCTGTCTGTCCTGCTCTAAGGGATGCCCTCTGCCCTGCTGAGCTCCTCTTTGGGGATCTCTCATCTCTCCCACTCTTCCTCCCAGCTGTTTGACATGGATCTGATAGATGCACTTCCATCTTCGCTAGCCCTGCTCTGACCCACAGAGTCATCTTACCATGGATGCCTGGCTGCACTACAAACACATGGCCCTGTTTGCTTTGGCACAACTACGCTGAGCACCTAGATCCCAGTCAGTGTCAGAAGGCTGAAGTCCAACTTTGCCCCTCTCAACTCAGGGATTACAGGCATGAAATTAGTATAAATAAGGGTCATACAACCCACATTCTTTAGCCAGAACCATATGGAAGAGGTCCATACAGAAGTGGTATGGGAAACCCTGGCTAGTATGCAAGGGCTTCACAACATCTGTTGGGCATGCAGGATTTCCCTACAGATCCTCAGCCTTATTGGATGGGTTTTATAGGGACTTCATTTTGTTAGGTCTACCTCACTGCTCTTTATACTATATCTCACAAATTATATCAGTTTTATCTGTTTTGATATAATCCCTCATTCTTTCTCTTCTCCCATCCTTTCCTCTCTCTCTGTGTTCCCTCCTGACACATTCCCACCTGAACCCATAATCCACTCAGCATGATCACACAAATCAGCCTGTTGCCTCTGATCTGATTCCAGCAAATCAAATCAAATTGTATTTGTCACATGCGCTGAATACAACAGATCTAGACCTTACAGTGAAATGCTTACTTACATGCCCTTAATCAACAATGTAGTTTTAAGAAGAAGAAAAAAGTAAGAGATAAGAGATAAGAATAACAAATGATTAAAGAGCAGCAGTAAATAACAATAGCGGGGCTATATACAGGGGGTACCGGTACAATGTGCGGGGGCACCGGTGTCGAGGTAATTGAGGTAATATATGTACATGTAGGTAGAGTTATAAACGTGACTATGCATAGATAATAGAGAGTAGCAGTAGCGTTCCAGAGGGGGGGGGCTCTTGGACCTAGACTTGGCGCTCCGGTACCGCTTGCCATGCGGTAGCAGAGAGAACAGTCTATAACTAGGGTGTCTGGAGTCTTTGACAATTTTTAGGGCCTTCCTCTGACACCGCCTGGTATAGAGGTCCTGGATGGCAGGAAGCTTGGCCACGGGGATGTACTGGGCAGTACGCACTACCCACTATAGTGCCTTGGCAGTGATGCAACCCGTCAGGATGCTCTCAATGGTGCAGCTGTAAAACCTTTTGAGGATCTGAAAACCCATGCCAAATATTTTCAGTCTCCTGAGGGGGAATAGGTTTTACAATCCCCTCATCCACTCAACTCTTTCGCAGCTGATTCCATTTCCATCATCATCAATCACTATCATTCAGCTGTGTCATCAGTTGGGCATTAAACAAGTCAGTCATGGCTAATGCAGTTTTTTTCTCTTGATCATATTTATGTTGCTAGTTACTGTATAATCCTTGGATATTGAATCTAGTATGACTCATAAATACTCTGTGGATCTTTGTGTCACTGTTTTCTTTCCTCATTGAAGCGTCAGGTATCGGGGGAGGGATGATCCCAACCCCCAGCCATAGCTAGGAGCCAGGACCAGTGAGAGGGTTGATCGCTACCTTGTCTGCTCTACAGAGGTGTGGGATGTGGGCAGTGGTGTAAAGTACTTTAAGTTGTTTTTGGGGATATTTGTACTTTACTTTACTATTTTTCCTCCTTTAACTTTTACTTCACTACATTCCTAAAGAAAATATTGTACTTTTTTTTCTCCATACATTTTCCCTGACAACCAACAGTACTCGTTGCATTTTGAATGCTTAGCAGGACAGGAAAATTGTCAAATTCACATGCTTATCAAGAGAACACGTGATCATCCCTACTGCCGCTGGCCTGGTGGACTCCCTAACCACAAATGCATCTAAATCATTTCTGAGTGTTGGAGTGTGCCCCTGGCTGTCCATACATTTTTAAAACAGGAAAATGGTGCCATCTGCTTTGCTTAATATAAGGAATTTTAAATGATTTATACTTTTACCTTTACTTTTGATACTGTTTATTATCTATGCATAGTCACTTTAACTCTACCTACATGTACATACTACCTTAATTACCTCGATTAACCGGTGCCCCCGCACATTGACTCTGTATTGGTACCCCCTGTATATAGCCTCGCTATTGTTATTTTACTGCTGCTGTTTAATTATTTATTACCTTTATTTTTATTTTTAAATAAAATATTTTAAATTTTTTTACTTAACACTTATTTTTTTCTTAAACTTCTTAAAGCATTGTTGGTTAAGGGTTTGTAAGTAATCATTTCACTGTAAGGTCTACACCTGTTGTATTTGGCGCATGTGAAAAAAAAAAAGTATTTGATTTAAGTATATTTTAGCAATTACATTTACTTTTGATACTTAAGTATATTTAAAACCAAATACTTTTAGACTTTTACCCAAGTAGTATTTTACTGGCTGACTTTCACTTTAACTTCAGTTACTGTCACGATCTTCATGCGGGACAGACCAAGACGCAGCGAGGCATCCAGTATACATGTTTATTAAAACGAAACGTAACTGGGCAAAATGAACAAAGATCGTAACTTAAACATAGACTGCCAATACAAACAAAGCTATGCATCAACAATAACCCACAAAACCTAAATGAAAACCCCAAACATATATATGGTTCCCAATTAGAGACAACGACACACAGCTGCCTCTAATTGGGAACCATTACCCCAACATAGAAATAGAACACCTAGAACTCAAAAACCCTACACCAAAAACGAAACCTAAACACGCCAGCCTAAAACTCTGGCCTGGACGTGACAGTAACTTTCTATTAACGTATCTATAATTTTACTCAAGTATGACAATTGGTTACTTTTTCCACCACTGGATGTGGATGCCCCACACTCTTCCTCCTTTCCTCCCCTGGGATCCCACTGTGCTCCTCTCACCTCCGGCACATTATCTGTCAAGTGAAGACACCCATAAAGCCTTGACAGGTAACATGTGCTTCTTCACCAAGAGGGTATTGATCCGATGCTCAGCCTAGATCAAGCTGCATAGTACTGGGTACTAAGTGTCATGTTTTACGACAATGGTAAAGCTTACAGGCACCTTATCATAACAGGGTCAGGAAAGGTATACCTCAGGAAAAGCATTTAAGAGTGCCCCTCATAAACCTTACATTGTCATTTTTATCTAATAGGAATTTATTGTTATTTGAACACTCATATAATTGAGCGTGCATAATAAACTGTAGAGATCTCAGGTATGACACACATTTGGTGAAATTAATTGTAGCCTTAGCACTGACTTCCCAGCTGGTAAAACTGGTTCAAATGACATCACTACAATCAAGGCTGAAATTACATAATGACCCCCAGATTAAAACCACCCAGTTCTGCCCTCTGGGTTGCTAACTCTCAGTGAATGTTAGATCCAAACAGTGGTATCAAATCTAGAGTAGGTTATTACGTCCATTAGGCACTGGATGGGACCAGTTGCCATGTGACTGTGGGGCAAACAGGTTACAGACTGTCAGCAGGTGGAGAAGGGATTTGTAGCCTCTGTATCTGTAGGTGTCATTGAGCCAGAGGCAGCCTGGTCCAAAGAGTCCCCATCTGTGACTAGTCTGTGCAGCAGCCACCCTCATTCCACCAGGGGAGACATTACTGGATGAGGCCCCTAGTTCCATTTCTATTCTATTTCACTCCTCTGTCCTTGGGCTGGCTTAAGTATTGTCCTGAGTGCAATATCAGATGAGAATCTTGAAGTGCATGGTTTCGATGATTGAATTTGTAACTAGCACATTGTTTGTGAGAGATGAGGGAATGCTTGACCGAAGCACCAGAGTTAAGGGCAAATCCATCATCTGTTGAATTGAACATGGGAATTTCTCCACAGGAATACAATTCAATCCGACATTTAGAAGTGATCTTAACCCTGGTACACACTGGGAAACACACAAGCACGGTCCTTGAAATGGGTGTTTAAGCGGAGATAAAGATAGGTGTTAAGGCTTCATCTCAGGGCTACTGTTTTCCATCAAAAAGTAGAATTCTAAACATTCAAAGCCCATATGGAAATATATTGAGACGTCAATGCAGGCTCTGTGCTACGTATGTTGAACTGTGTGAACCCCTAAGCAAGTGTGTTTTCTCCCTGTCTATATGCCTGGAAAAGGTCCTGGGAGAGAGAGTTACAAATAAATGTGCTGACGTAGAAAAAGGACTTTGGAGTGGTTTTCATTCTATGTCCTTGTTAAATATATGCGGAGTAGGAATCAGATGAATTAATGATAAGGTAAGGTTTGGTTTGTGTCCCTTCTCTCTACTCCAAACTACCTCTTCTTCCTCCAGCCCAACATCCTCTGTGTACTCTTTTTAAAATCCTCTTTATAGCTCTTTATAACTTTAATAATTGATAGGACAGTTTGAAAATGTAGTAGATGATCTTGGAAACACTCAGTGGAATAGAAAAAAAAGCATAAAATAAACCTTTCCAGATTTCCCCGTCTGCTCAAGCTGTACCCGCAGCATGCCTACTTTCTTTTATAACACTGCACCAGCCATCCGTGCCTTTTATTCTCTGTGGCGTTTAACAGACAACATGGAAAACACGAGTGGAATTGCATTAATCCTGCTATACCGTCTGGTTTCGAGGATTAAATTGTAAGAGCTATTCATGTGGAAAATAGGCAGGATTTGGGGATCAGAATTAAAGAGGAATATTGGGCAATAGCTGGTTCAGTTGAGCATCAGTAACAGTTTAAAACAGAGGTCTGACAGAGCAGGCAGCATGAGACAGGTAGAGGGATGCTAGTTCACACTGTTATATTTAAACCTAAAATCCATTCCAGGCCACACACATGAGCAATCACTCCCCAGATTCAGCCAGAGAATGCCAGTATCCATGATTCTCAATGTCTGTGAGCTGCAGGAATCTTAATTTTAGACTTACTAGGAAAGTTACTGTGAGGGGTCTGAAGGAACTGTGTTACGAGAGCTGTGGAAGGGTACGAGTATATGATCTCCGACAACAACATGATTGTTTGTTTACACAGCATTAACTGCAGCAGCCTTATTAACAATGTACTATTGGAGATGTGAGCTGAAGTGCCTTGCCAAGGGTCATAAACACTATGACAGTATTGGCTTTGTGTGAGCGATTGTAGCGGGCTGAATGGCTGCCTATTTGCATGCACCATTTTATTGCCTTTCTCCTAATCTCCTATTTGCACAGATGCATCGGGGCTAAATGGTGTTATCACCAAATAATGTAATGTATTAAACAAATTGATTATGCATAGTGTGCACAAAGGGGAAGGAAAGACTGATAGTTGGAGAAAAGGTTCAACTCTTTTTCAGTGCCTGTAGAGAATTAAAGATGCAGAGATGGATCTTCCACTGTTTCAAGTGGGGACCATAGTATACAATCGAGTCAAATACATACTCTATAGTGAAGGCTCCAGGGGGATAATTCAGTGTAAAAGGAGACAATTCAGACAGAGGTCATCAAGTTCAGAAAATGTATTTAACCTCCCAAAGGCACCTGATACAATTACTATTATTTTTATTTCTCTTGTGTTTTTTTTTCTACCTTGTTATTTATATTATTACATTATTATTTATTACTGCATTGTTGGGGTTAGAGCTTGCTAGAAAGGCATTTCACTGTAAAACTTGAAACTTAGATAGCTAGGATGCCAAATGGCTCAAAGGCCCTAAGGGCTCAAAGGCAAATTACTCTTCTGAGTCTCAACATTATATCGCCAATCTGAATGACGAGGCATGAGTCATTACAGACGTTGGCTAATATTGAACATGAGGACAGTGTAGGGCGACCCAGCCCCCGAAGTGACTCTTATCAATCAAGCAATCAATCAATCAAATGCATTTATAAAGCCCTTCTTACATCAGCTGATGTCACAGAGTGCTGTACAGAAACCCAGCCTAAAACCCCAAACAGCAAGCAATGCAGGTGTAAAAGCACGGTGGTTAGCAAAATCTCCCTAGAAAGGCCAGAACCTGGGAAGAAACATAGAGAGGAACCAGGCTGTGAGGGGGTGGCCAGTCCTCTTCTGGCTGTGCCGGGTGCAGATTATAACAGATTTTAAAATGTTCATAGATGACCAGCAGGGTCAAATAATAATAATCACAGTGGTTGTCGAGGGTGCAGCAGGTCAGCACCTCAGGAGTAAATGTCAGTTGGCTTTTCATAGCCGATCATTCAGAGTATATTTACCGCTCCTGCTGTCTCTAGAGAGTTGAAAACAGCAGGTCTGGGACAGGTAGCATGTCTGGTGAACAGGTCAGGGATCCATAGCCGCAGGCAGAACAGTTGAAACTGGAGCAGCAGCACGGCCAGGTGGACTTGGGTCAGCAAGGAGTCATCAGGCCAGGTAGTCCTGAGGAGAATGTCAGGCCAAGGCTCAGGTCCTCCAAGAGAGAGAAAGAAAGAAAGAAAGAGAGAAAGAGAGAAAGAGAGAGAATTAGAGAGAGCATGCTTAAATTCACACAGGACACCGGATAAGAGATGAGAAATACTCCAGATATAACAGACTGACCCTAGCCCACCGACACATAACCTACTGCAGGATAAATACTGGAGGCTGAGACAGGAGGGGTCGGGAGACACTGTGGCCCCATCCGACGATACCCCCGGACAGGGCCAAACAGGCAGGATATAACCCCACCCACTCTGCCAAAGCACAACTGTATTCAGGAATTTCCTTTGTGTTGTCTTAGGAATTCAGCATTCTATGTGCTGCTCTTGCCAACCTCCATTTTGTCACACTTCTGGGTAGCAGAGGTTCTGTTGTCTTTACATCCTGGAGGTCTGATATCTGGTTGGAAGTTAACTCAACAGTAATGCTATTGGTCAACAACTCAGATTTTGAATCCAAACAACTCAGATGTTTATAAAAAGGTCTTAGCTTCATTGTTCCTGATCTGCGCTGGTGAGATACTCTCCCTCTTTCTTTCTCTCTCTACCCCAGGGATTCTTGGGGTATGGCCTTTCAGGATATGACTTCTCTCTCCCTCTCTCATGAGCTATGGGCCGTGGATCATGGACGACTTGCCTTAATAGAAGGAACCATTAATTCTGCTCTGTATCAGATACTTCTATAGGAGAATGTCAGGCCATCTGTCTGTGAGCTGAAGCTGAAGCGCAGGTGGGTCATGCAGCAAGACAATGATCCAAAACACAGTCTACATGAAAATGGTTAAAAAGCAACACATTTTAAGTTTTGGAATGGCCTAGTCAAAGTCCAGACCTAATCCCAATTGAAATGTTGTGGCAGGACTTGAAATGAGCAGGTGCTTGCTTGAAAACCCACAAATGTCGCTGAGTTAAAGCAATTCTGCATGCAAGAGTGGGCCAAAATCCCCCACAGCGATGTGAGAGACCTATCAATAACTACAGCCAGCATTTGGTTGCAGTCATTGCAGCTTAAGGTGGCACAACCAGTTATTGAGTGTAAGGGGGCAATTACTTTTTCACACATGGGAATTGGGTGTTGTATAACGTTGTTAATTAATTAAATTAAATAAGTATACATTTTTGGGGTTATTTGTAAACTCAGGTTCCCTTTATCCAATATTAGGTTTTGGTTATATCTGATCACATTCAATATCAAAAATATGGAAGCATTTTGAAAATCCGAAAGGTGGTAAATAATTTTTCACGGTACTGTATATAATATACACATATCAAATACTACTTCACAACAACAATGATAGAACATGACCTTGAATAGAGGCAAAAACAAGATTGCAAGTGTCTGGGAATGTCTGAGGAGTGTCTAGAAAGATACAGTACCAGTCAAAAGTTTGGACACACCTCCTCATTCAAGGGTTTTTCTTTCTTTTTACTATTTTCTGCATTGTAGAATAATAGTGAAGACATCAAAACTATGAAATAACACATGGAATAATGTATTAACCAAGAAAGTGTTAAACAAATCTAAATATATTTTTAAAAAACGATTCTTCAAATTAGTCACCCTTTGACGGGTAGGCCGTCATTGTAAATAATAGTTTGTTCTTAACTGACTTGCCTAGTTATAAAAAGGTTAAATAAAATTAAAATATAAATTAATTGCCTTGATTACATCTTTGCACGCTCTTGGCATTCTCTCAACCAGCTTCACCTGGAATGTTTTTCCAACCGTCTTGAAAGAGTCCCCAAATATGCTGAGCACTTGTTGGCTGCTTTCCTTCACTCTGCAGTCCAACTCATCCCAAACCATCTCAATTGGGTTGAGTTTGGGTGATTGTGGCCAGGTCATCTCATGCAGCACTCCATCACTCTCCTTCTTGGTCAAATATCCCTTACACAGCCTGGAGGTGTGTTGGGTCATTGTCCTGTTGAAAAACAAATAATAGTCCCACTAAAGCGCAAACCAGATGGGATGGAGTATCGCTGCAGAATGCTGTGGTAGCCATGCAGGTTAAGTGTGCCTTGAAGTCTAAATAAATAACTGACAGTGTCACCAGCAAATCACCCCACACCATCACACCTCCTCCTCCATGCTTCACAGTGGGAAGAACACATGCTGAGATCATCCGTTCACCTACTCTGCGTCTCACGGTGGTCGGAACCAAGTATCTCAAATTTGGATATCAGACCAAAGGACAGATTTCCACCAGTCTAACGTCCTTGTTCGTGTTTCTTGGCCCAAGCAAATCTCTACTTATTATTGGTGTCCTTTTTAGTAGTGGTTTCTTTACAGCAATTCGACCATGAAGGCCTGATTCACGCAGTTGATGTTGAGATGTGTTTGTAACTTGAACTCTGTGAAGCATTTATTTGGGCTGCAATTTCTGAGGGTGGTAACTCTAATGAACTTATCCTCTGCAGCAAAGGTAACTCTGGGTCTTCCTTTCCTGTGGTGGTCCTTATGACAGCCAGTTTCATCATAGCGCATGATGTTTTATGCGACTGCACTTGAAGAAACTTTAAAAGTTCTTGAAATTTTCTGGATTGACTGACCTTCATGTCTTAAAGTAATGATGGACTGTCGTTTCTTTTTGTTTATTTGAGCTGTTCTTACCATAATATGGACTTGGTCTTTTACCAAATAGGGATATGTTCTGTATACCACTCGTACCTTGTCAAAACACAACTGATTGCCTCCAACGCATTCACTTTTAACAAGGCACACCTGTTAATTAAAATGCATTCCAGATGACTACCTCATGAAGCTGGTTGAGAGAATGCCAAACGTGTGCAAAGCTGTCATCAAGGCAAAGGGTGGCAACCTTGAAGAATCTCAGAAATAAAATATATTTTGATTTGTTGAACACTTTTTTGGTTACTACATGATTCCATATGTGTTATTTCATAGTTTTGATGTTATTTCATAGTCTTGATGTCTACAATGTAAAAAATAGTAAAAATAAAGAAAAACCCTTGAATGAGTAGGTGTGTCCAAATATTTTGACTGGTACTGTAAGTACACACGTTTTTATCTCAATGGGAAAATACAGTATAAGTGCCTGATTCATAGCCTGTAATACATATTGGACCTTAGGGCTACCAGAATAAAGGTCAATCCAGTCTGTCCACAGCCAAACCCTTCAACAGACCTGTAGGTACAGACTGATGGGACATCAGAGGGAGCAAGGAAGAGGAGGCTTTTGTGTGCTACCCTCCAACATGCGAAGGTGTCTGAACGCTCAATTACTAGCTGACTGCATTTTGCAAATATTCCCCTGCCTTCTATTCAGTATATTGTTTTGCATGATCCACTGATTTCACCGCTCCTTGGTACTGTGCAATAAAAGATGATCTGAGTGCATGCCATGCATACATGTTAGTGTGAGCAAGGAAAGCTGATGACAGGAATGTTCTAGTGGCCAGGAGGCACCTTGCTGACATGAATCACTGCATTAAGTGGTATAATGTGCAACTCTAGAGAGAGCAACTTGATTCTTGGCTCACACCAAGATTCTAAAGGAAGGTCAGGTATTCTTTAATTCTTTTAATATTTCACTTGTGGTGTTGTCAACACACACCAGCCAGAGTTTCTTTCTGTTTTCATCTTTGCTTTCAGCTTCACATATAGAGAGTAAAGGGCTTGGTGTACAGTACATCTTCATGTATGAGATAGCGTTTGTGTGCACTCTATGTGTGGATAATAGCCGTCTTATATTCCGGCTGTAATGTAGCTCTCCTGCTAGTCACAGTGACAAACGGCTTCGCTGCTTGCTTCGCTGAGGATGGTGCAGACGACGGCCTTCCAACGCTGCTATTTCCATCACAGTACAGAGAGAGCAATGGGATTGGGTAGAAATATTGAGATGTGAATAAAGTGCTACCTCTGGGGTCCCAACACCCACGATCTGCTGCTCTATAACATGCAGCACTTACATCCAGTCCACTCCTACACCTCCAGTCCCCTTGGACAGAGAGGACCTGATAGGTCAGAGTTGCTGACCATGTTGTGTAGGTCTACTGCCCACCTCCCTTCGCATTTACTAGTGAACATTTACCATGTTAAAGCTTCCACCACTCCTCCTCTGCTCTGCTCCACTTTCTCCCAGAACCCTGTGGAGATGTTCTGCTTCTGCTCTCACCAACTGCCAGCCAGTCTGTATCTCTCCTCATAACATGTTTATTATCTCCAAAACATAGCAGAATGGTCCGTTTTTTTTTTTAGCTTCCCTGCTGTCTTATTTCATATTTGGATTTAGCTTCAATGTCTTCTCTGAAGCCATTTGTAGAGTATGCCTATCTCCCTCTCTCTCTCTCTCTCTCTCTCTCTCTCTCTCTCTCTCTCTCTCTCTCTCTCACCCTTTTCTCCCTCTTCTGTCTAGTATGCAGGTTCCCAGGACCCTATAAGTGTTGCCCCCACACTAGTTTTATGTCCCAATTTGGGTACATGTGTGCCCCCCACGGTGTGCTCCTGACGTGCTCCTGACATGAAAAGTGTGTTCTCCACTGTGCATTCCCTCCCCTGTGCGTGACGCCCCCCTCAGAGTAGCCTGCTATGATGAATGTAGCTGTGGCAATCCCTGAGAAGCTGAGGGGCTGATATGAAAGAATGGCATGTGTGTAACTGTGTTGGCATGTTGGCCAGATGCATAACACACAGACAAGTTCCTGTTTGGTTACGTCTGTAAGAGGTTGGACAGGTCGGACTTCAAACCAATGTGCTCTGTTGCTGATCTCATGTTCCGTGCAGTTGAATAACTTTCAACTGTCTTCCTGTATCTTCAGATAAAGATGTTCTTAAACAAGATTTGAGCCAATAGTAATTTTGACATGGAGCTGCTATACAACCCTGTGGAATTATCAGGTTTGATGGTAGAACCCAGATGCAGACTGTGTCGGAGTAGCAATGTTTATTACAGCAACAGGGCAGGCAAACGACAGGTCAAGGCAGGCAGAGGTCGATAACCAGAGTAGTGCGGGAAAAGTACAGGACGGCAGGCAGGCTTAGGGTCGGGTCAAGCAGAGGTTGGTAATCCAGAGGTGGGGCAATGGTACAGGAGAGCAGGCAGGGTCAGGGGCAGGCAGAGTGGTCAGGCAGGCAGGCACAGAGACAGGACAGGCAAGGGTCAAAACCATGTGGGCGAGAAAAAGAGAGACTGCGGAAAAGCAGGAGCTGAGACAAAAACGCTGGTTGAATTGACAAGCAAGACGAACTGGCAACAGACAAACAGAGAACACAGGTATAAATACACAGGGGATGATGGAGGAAGATGGGCGACACCTGGAGGGGGTTGGAGACAATCACGAAGACAGGTGAAACAGATCAGGGTGTGACAGAAAAGGTAGAAAAACAAAAGATGAATGTCCTTACAGTGTGCTTATAGACTCTTAAAAAAAGGGTTCCAAAAGGGTTCTTCAGCATTTCCCATAGGAGAATCCTTTTTGGTTCCAGGGAGAACCCTTTTTGGTTCCACGTGGAACCCTATTTGGGTTCCATGTAGAACCCTATATGGAAAAGGTCCTTCATGGAACCCAAAAGGGTTCTACCTGGAACAAACAGGGTTCTACCTGGAACCAAAAAGGCTCATGTTCCCTCCTATGCGTACAGCCGAAGAACCATTTTAGGTCTTTTTTCTAAGAGTGTAGGGTTTATACCTATAGAGGCTCATGTTCCCAATAAAATAATAATTGTTGGTATATATTACAGTATAGTCCAAAGTTCTGCTCATTAGTTCCTCGGGGAAATAAAAATGGCATTTAGGCACCCAGGTACTGTAAAGCGAAGAGAGACATTTCATTAGCAAGACTGAGCGTACAAAACATTAAGAACACCTTCCTAATCTTGAGTCCCTCAGAACAGTCTCAATTCGTCCAGACATGGACTCTACAAGGTGTCGAAAGCGTTCCACAGGGATGCTGGCTCAAGTTGACTCCAATGCATCCCACAGTTGTGTCAAGTTGCCTGGATGTCCTTTGGGTGGTGGACCATTTTTGATACACACGGGAAACTGTTGAGCGTGAAAAACTCAGCAGTGTTGCAGTTCTTTATGCAAACCGGTGTGCCTGGCACCTGCTAACATACCCTGTTCAAAGGCACTTAAATATTTTGTCTTGCCCATTCACCATTTGATGGCACACATACACAATCCATGTCTCAATTGTCTCAAGGCTTAAAAAGTCCTCTTTAACCTGGCTCCTCGCCTTCATCGACACTGATTGAAGTGAATTTAACAAGTGACATCAATAAGGGATCATAGCTTTTACCTGGATTCACCTGGTCAGTCTATGTCATTGAAAGATCAGGTGTTCTTAATTGTTTGTATACTCAGTGTATATACCACTATCCCCAACACACCACCCCTTTCCACTACTTTGGCCCCAACAGATCTTACACCAGGCCGTCGGCCTGTGAGGCTGGAACCCCTTCTCTCAAAACCCCCGGCTATTGTTATTGACTGGACTTCAAGAGTAGGCCTCCTGTTGAAGTGGAAGAGCTCGGTTTTGTTGTTTTGAAAGTGAATTGGAAAGTTCTTAGTAGCTAGCTAACCTATTAGTCTGGATCCCGCGACACAGTTGGCATCAGTTGCAGGGACTGCTAGTCTCTGTCCAGTGATCCTGCCAACCAAGGACGGGTCTGTGGAGCTATTTGGTGTTGTAGCTAGCCTAGCTGCTAGCTAGTTGCATATCAAGCTAGCATGGTTTTCTTGAGGGCTTGAACGCAGCCCACGACACAGTTAGCCATTGTGGCTGGGACAGCGGATTGTCCCGGGTTTGGGGCTGTCTATTGTTGTTTCCTCCCTGTGACCTGCCCTGTCTGGAACTGCGAGGAGTAACAGCGTAACCTACGTTGCTAGCTACCAAGACAAAGACCAAAGCCGGTGGGAGTACCGTTGAGGACAGTGGTGTCTCTCTATCAAACATGAAGGATCTTTTAAACAAACAAAAAAAATTCAATAAGCAGTTGTTACAACAACAAGAAAATAGCTTCAAGTGTTTTGTCCAAATGCTGGTGGATTCAACTAATAACAGGATGGACGACGTGACCAGAGAGGTCCAGGACCTGAAGAACAGTTTGCAGTTCTCCCAGGGTCAGCTAGATGAGTTGAAACAGGAGAACGGCAAGATGACGGCAATCTGTGAGTCATTGAGAGAGGATATCAGTTCTGTGTGTGAATCCATGATAACAATGATAGATAAATCAGACTCGAGGGACAATCAAGGCGGAACAACATGGTTGTGGATGGAATTGCAGAATCTCCACAAGAGACCTGGACGGAGTCTGAGAACAAAGTGAGGGAAACGATCTCTGAGAAATTGAAGATGGACCACAGGAAGATTGAGGTGGAGTGTGCCCACAGGACTAGAAAACCCACCACCGGCCCAGGTGACAGGCCCAGGCAGATAGTGGTCAAGTTCCTGAGGTTCAAGGACAAGGTAGCTGCTCTTGAAAGAGCCAAGAACTTGAGAGGAACGTATATCTTCCTCAACGAGGATTATCCTGAAGCTGTGCACCAGAAGAGGAAAGAACTGATCCAAGCCATGAAAGCTGCCAGAGCGCATGGGGATATTGCTTACATCTGCTATGACAGGCTCATTGTCAACCCTCCCTCCCAGAAGCCTGGAGGGGATGAAAGAGCCAAGCCCATGGGTTTGTAGCTTCAACCTCGCAACACACACACACACACCAATGGATTAATGGACTGCTGAATATATATTTCTTATCTTGCTTTGTTTGCGCTTTTCAGTAAATCAAATCAAATCAAATAGTTTTGGTCACAAACATGTGTTTAGCAGATGGTATTGCGAGTGTAGTGAAATGCTTGTGTTTCTAGCTCCGACAGTGCAGTAATATCTAACAAGTAATATCTAAAAATGTCACAACAATACAACCAATCTAAGTAAAGGAATGAAATTAACATTATAGAAATATATGAACGAGCAATGTCAGTGTCTATCTCTGATAAGCTACCCAGGAAATGGCTGAAAATAGCCCATATAAAAATATGTAGCCTTAACAATAAGGTTCATGAACTCAATAACTTACTAACATCAGATAACATACAGTATATCACAAAAGTGAGTACACCCCTCACATTTATGTAAATATTTGAGTATATCTTTTCATGTGACAACACTGAAGAAATGACACTTTGCTGCAATGTAAAGTAGTGAGTGTACAGCTTGTATAACAGTGTAAATTTGCTGTCCCCTCAAAATAACTCAACACACAGCCATTAATGTCTAAACCGCTGGCAACAAAAGTGAGTACACCCCTAAGTGAAAATGTCCAAATTGGGCCTAATTAGCCATTTTCCCTTCCCGGTGTCATGTGACTCGTTAGTGTTACAAGGTCTCAGGTGTGAATGGGGAGCAGGTGTGTTAAATTTGGTGTCATCGCTCTCACACTTCCTCATACTGACTGGTCACTGGAAGTTCAACATGGCACCTCATGGCAAAGAACTCTCTGAGGATCTGAAAAAAAGAATTGTTGCTCTACATAAAGATGGCCTGGGCTATAAAAAGATTGCCAAGACCCTGAAACTGAGCTGCAGCACGGTGGCCAAGACCATACAGCGGTTTAACTGGACAGGTTCCACTCAGAACAGGCCTCGCCATGGTCGACCAAAGAAGTTGAGTGCACGTGCTCAGCGTCATATCCAGAGGTTGTCTTTGGGAAATAGACGTATGAGTGCTGCCAGCATTGCTGCCAGACAGAATCACAATATTGTGGCTATATCCAGGAGTTCCAACAGCTGGGCCTAAAATAGTGTATAAGAGATCGTACAAAAGATTTTGTTGCGACTCTTATGTGGATGATGTAAAACATATTTGTTGGTCTGATGTGATTAATGAGGAGCATCCAGACGCTGCACTTGATGAATTTATGGAATTGCTTTTTCCAATTATTGATAAACATGTACCTGTTAAGAAACGGACTGTTAGAACTGTCAAGGCTCCATAGATTGATGAGGAATTGAAAAACTGTATGGTTGAAAGAGATGGGGCAAAAGGAGTGGCTAATAAGTCTGTCTGCACATCTGACTGGCTGACTTTATGCAAATTGAGAAATTATGTGACTAAACTCAGCAAAAAGAAGAAGAAACTGTATTACGAAGCCAAGATCAATAATATAAAGAACGATGGAAAAAAACCTTGGAGTACTTTAAAATAAATTATGGGCAGAAAGACAAATGTCAACGAATCAGATGGCTTATTCATCACAAAACCATTTGATGTTGCCAATTATATTGGCAAAATGGGAAAACTTAGGCAGGAAATGCCAACAACGAATAGTGAGCCATCGTATTCAAGAATAAAAAACTAATAATGAAAGAAAAGCATTGCAAATTTGAATTTTATAAAGTTAGTGTGGGAGAGGTGGAAAAATTATTGTTAACGACCAATAATGACAAACCTCCTGGCATTGACAACTTTGACAAGCTACTGACAAGCTACTGAAGATGGTAGCTGACTCTATAGCCACTACTATCTGTCGTATCTTTAATCTGAGCCTCGAGGAAAGTCTTTCTCCTCAGGCCTGGAGGAAAGCCAAAGTAATTCCGCTACCCAAGAGTGGTAAAGCGGCCATTACTAGTTAAGCTGCAGCTGGCCCAGAACAAAGCGGCACGTCTTACTCTTCATTGTAATCAGAAGGTTATAAAAGATATAAATACTATGCATGCCATTCTCTCTTGGCTAAGAGTTGAGGAGCGACTGACTGCGTTGCTTCTTCTTTTTATGAGAAACATGAATGTGTTGAAAATCCCAAGTAGTTTGAATAGTCAACTTACACACAGCTCTGACATACCACCAGGGGTCTTTTCACAATCCCCAAATCCAGAACAAATTCAATAAAGAGTACAGTATTAAATAGAGCCATTATTGCATGGAACTACGTTCCATCTCATATTGCTCAAGCAGATAAAGCAACACCTCGTGCACAGCGCCTCTCCGCTATTTGAACTAGATAGTTTGTGTTTATGCATTGATATGTAGGCTACATGTGCCTTTTTAAAAAATGTATGTAGTTCTGTCCTTGAGCTGTTCTTGTCTATTGATGTTCTGTATTATGTCATGTTTCATGTTTTGTGTAGACTCCAGAAGGAGTAGATGCTGTTTTTGCAACAGCTAATGGGGATCCTAATAAAATACCAAATACCAAATACCCTGTAGTTCTTTTGCACTATAATCTCTGATACCCAAACACTTCTCTGCTGCTGCTACAACCAATTACAGTACATCTTCTGGGATTTCATTTCCATTTGTCTATGTCATGGAAGAGCAGGTGTTCTTAATGTTTTCTACACAGTGTATAATGGTACAAAATGACAGGAGGCATTCTCCCAAATTAGCATATTCTTCATTTTAGAAGTGTATGTTTAAAGCTTATGTCTTCTAGCTCTTTTTCAGAGCGAACTAATTTTGTCTTACAAATGGAACACTTTTACTAATTCTCATTGTCCAGGCAGTGGTTGTAAAATACAAGTATTACTTTAACGAAAGGAAAAACAACTTGTTTGTGGTGCTGCTTAGTTAATACATTGTTTCATAACTTAATTGCATTTGACTGTTAATCGAACACGAAGAATGTTTCTGAAGTGCAAATGTACAGTCGTGGCCAAAGGTTTTGAGAATGCCACAAATACTAATTTTCACAAAGTCTGCTGCCTCAGTTTGTATGATGGCAATTTGCATATACTCCAGAATGTCATGAAGAGTGATCAGATGAATTGCAATTAATTGCAAAGTCCCTCTTTGCCATGCAAATTAACTGAATCCCCATAAAATATTTCAGCCCTGCCACAAAAGGACCAGCTGACATCATGTCAGTGATTCTCTCGCCAACACAGGTGTGAGTGTTGACGAGGACAAGGCTGGAGATCACTCTGTCATGCTGATTGAGTTCGAATAACAGACTGGAAGCTTCAAAAGGAGGATGGTGCTTGGAATCAATGTTCTTCCTCTGTCAGCCATGGATACCTGCAAGGAAACACGTGCCGTAATCATTGCTTTGCACAAAAAGGGCTTCACAGGCAAGGATATTGCTGCCAGTAAGATTGCACCTAAATCAACCATTTATCGGATCATCAAGAACTTCAAGGAGAGGGGTTCAATTGTTGTGAAAAAGGCTTCAGGGCGCCCAAGAAAGTCCAGCAAGCGCCAGGACCGTCTCCTAAAGTTGATTCAGCTGTGGGATCGGGGCACCACCAGTACAGAGTTTGCTCAGGAATGGCAGCAGGCAGATGTGAGTGCTTCTGCATGTGTAGCGTGGTTCGTTCTGCGTTGTGTACTTTTAATTAGGACCCTGCCACAACTGGAGGTCTGCTGGTTGGATTATCTTTATTTGCCCTGCACACGAAGTGACATCAAACAATATGTTAGCCCCTGGTACCGTTACAGCTCTCGGGCACCTTGCTAGTTGAAGGTCAGGCAAAAGAGCGCAAACCAAAAGTAAATAACAATTGCTGCGATCACACATTCAGTGCACAACAGCACCATACAATACAAATAAAATGATATACAACATAATTCTGACAAAATAAAAGACATACCTGCACACGAAGTGACAACAAACAATATGTTAGCCCTTGGTACCGTCACAGCTCTCGGGCACCTGCGTGAGCACATGGAAACTCACTCAAACACTGTCCCAAGTATTCACAAGTTACAAAAGGTACCCTAGTTAGCGAGCTCGGTGAAACTTGTTAACATAAATCTTTATATTGCTTAACAAACACATTGTGCAACTGTAGCGGGTTTCTTATGTACCACAGGAGAACCAAGAAATGAGGCGCGACACCACGGCTGTCTTTTAGGCTTTTATGTTGATCTGCAATAGTATTATGAAAAGACAGGACAGGAACACATCAGTCTCCAATACACCATCTGACAAGTTATTCTTTCTCTCTCAGTCTTTTCTCAGACTCCCACAATCACATTCATACATAAAGCCATAATGTATAGTATAAAATAATAACAAATCCTTAATTTTTTTATAAAAATAATTTGTACCTTTATTTTACTAGGCAAGTCCGTTAAGAACAAATTCTTATTTTCAATGACGACCTAGGAACAGTGGGTTAACTGCCTGTTCAGGGGCAGAACGACAGATTTGTATCTTGTCAGCTCGGGGACTTGAACCTTGGGATGTTTTATTTATTTCACGTTGTGGACTTCTACAAAGGAGTAATCTGTAACACATACCTTTCTCTCTCAGTCTTTTCTCAGACTGAGGAGAACGGGAGCTACGGGTAGTTCCAGGGTGTTAGTAGGTGTCGTAAGCACTCAGATGAAACAAAATACATTTAATTAAATAAAACCCGAAGATGTTAATATCATTCAGCTACTGTAACTCCCTACTTAACATCAACAGACAGCACTAGTAGTGCAACAATAAAAAAATAGACACCAAAAGTAAAGTTTTTGGCGATCATAGCGATCTGACTCCCCCCTTCTGTCTGAACTTGGAATATTCCTGTTCACGGCCTTTGGCCACTGACCCTTAACCTGGTTGTTCTGTTCTGCGTTGTGTACTATTATAATAATTTGAAGTTTGATGGAATAACAATTTTAACTCTCCTACACTCACCTCTTCTTAATTTCAGCAAACTTTAACTTGTTAGGGAGTGGCAGCTGAGGGGTCGGTTTTGGAGAGCCTGGCGTGCCCAAAGTAAAATGCCTCCCATTCAGGCCCAGAAAATAGGATATGCACATATTTGGTACCATTGGATAGGAAACACTCTGAATTTTCCAAAACTGTTAACCATTTGTCTGTGAGTAAAACTGAACGCATATGACACATTGCTCATTTGGGAACCCCTCCCTCATGAAAATGACCATATAAGGGCATATGAATGCAGTACCCATCGCTTCCTTTAGATGTCAACAGTCTCGAGACAGTGTAAAATTTCATTTTGGATGAATTAGACCAGAGAAGAAGAGCAAACCAGGAAGTGACTCATTTATGTAAACAGAATGGAATGCGCGCTCCCGACAAGGCACGCTGTGTCTTTTTTACCTTCTTTATCGATCAGTTTATATTCCGGTTGAGTTATAATAGTAAATATACGTAAAGGTGTTCCTAAGGATACATTTAAAACTATGTTTGATTGTTCTTTGACAAGTTTATAGGTATAAGATGAACGAGTTTGCGTCACGTTTCAATGGACTAGTGGAGGCTGTCGTTTCTGATTATAACGCGCGAACCAAATGGAGGATTTATGGATCAAATACATTACTTTTTCTAACAAAAGAACCATGGATTGTCTTTGTTGGACACTTAGGATGACCTCAGCAGAAGTTCTTCAACAGGTAATTGATTTGTTTTCGCTGTGAAATGTGTTATGTGTGTGCCATGATGGCTAATCGATTCATGGCTATGGGAAAAATATGTGAGGTGCTACCCTCAAACAATCAAATGTGCTGCTTTCGCCGTAAAGCCTTTTTGAAATCTGACAACGCTGTGATATTGCCAAGAAACAGAGCTTTTGATGAGTATGGAACACTTGTATATTGGTGGATGTTTAATAATTCAACTTTGGGATTTTGAATTTGGCGCCTTACATTTCACCTGGTAGTGTCGGGAGCAGCCCGCTAGTGCCCCAGCAATCACTGAGAAGTTAAGACATAAGGTAAAAGTTCTTCCTCCACAGGGGTAACCTTGACCAAGAGTCGTCCAGAAGGACAGCAAAGAGACTTTGCCAGGTAGAAATATGCCCATATACATACAACCTATGACCCCCTAGTAAAGTATTTCTCATTTCCTTAATCTATCCTCTTGCCTCTGTTTCACTGGAGTACTGTCACTTCAACAAAAGTTGATAGGGCTTGAATCAGGGCGGCTAGATGCTCTCTTTTTTCAGGCTCAGCAATCACTTGACTCATTGACTCTAAAAGTCTTCTGACAGGCTTCACAACTCTTCTAGTTCAAGTTCTCAAGGTGCCTTCACTGGGTCTCAGGACTGTATCAGTGAACTCAGACGTCTGTCTGTTTCTGTGCTCTTCCTCTCTCTGGTTACTCATTCTCTTCTTAGTAGATGTTATGCATACAGAGCCGCTGACTGATGCACTTCTACTGCTGATGCCATCTAGACTGCTTACTGACGTCCCTTTTCTACTTGTCACGTCTTGTGAAGGATCACTCGAATCATCACTAGGCATCCTTGAGGAGCTTACTGTACTTGAGCTAGCTGCTTCTCCAGAGATCATGTCCTTCCGTGGGCTTTGAGGATCAGCTTCTCTCATGTTTACTCCATCTTCCAGTCCCGAAGATTTTTGAGCTTCAGCTTCCATGGGCCTCTCAGGGTTCTGGCCCTCAAGAATCCAGGCAGCAGTCCTTCGATCCTCTGAATCCTCATCCACATCGAATACTGGTCTTTCGTCACCCCTGTCTGCATTTATGTCCTCCTCTGAGGAAGTAGAGATGACTGTGGACATCTCGTCTGTCTGTCCCTCCGGCAGGAAGTTCACTGGCAGTATGAAGTTTCGATGAACTACCTTACTCTTCTTGGTAGTAGGATCTTCGACTCTGTAGATGTGCACAGATGGGTCTTTCCATGTGATCACATAGACTGTCGAATCCCACAAGTTGTCAAGTTTTCACTTTCCTCTTTCCTTTCGGTTTGCCAAGAGAACTCGGTCTCCAATCTCCAGGGCAGTACCTCTCACTCTCTCGTTATACTGCCTTGCTTGCTTTTTCTGAACTTCAGTGGTGGTGGCCTGAGCGATCCTGACAGCCTCTCGCAGGTCCTTTTGGAACGAGTCAACATACTCGTCATGAGTCAACACGTCTTCGTTTTTCAAGGTACTCCCAAACATGATATCCACTGGCAGCCGTGGAATTCGGCCGAACATCAGGAAGAACGGTGCGAATCCTGTCATTTCGTGTGTGCTACAGTTGTACGAGAAGGTGAGCGTCTGTATCATCTGGGGCCATCTTTCTTTTGCTCTCGCTGGCAACGATCGGACCATGTTAGCGAGCGTGCGGTTGAATCTTTACGTCTGACTGTTGCCCATAGGATGATATGGAGTGGTATGGGACTTTTTGACTCTTGACACTTGTAGCAATTCTGCGATTAACTACTTACGGAGTGGTGGGGCGCTAGCTCCCCACTCCCGACACTACCCGGTAAAAATGCAAGGCGCCAAATTCAAAATCCGAAAGTTGAATTATTAAACATTCATCAATATACAAGTGTTGCATAGTCATCAAAAGCGTGCGCGAGCCCGTGAACGCGCATCCTCTTCTGTGTACATCCGATGACCATGGAATTCTTCTTCTATTACCATCCAGAGCAAACATCATCAAACACTGTCTAGAGACTGTTGACATCCAGTGGAAGCAATAGGTACTGCAATCTTACTCCCATATATGTCTGTTTTCAATAGGGAGATGTTCAAAATGAGGTAAGACGCTGCCACTTGGTGTCTGGGTTATTAAGCAGGGATATTAAATAGGTGCTCTGTGAAAAGATGGTGATTTTGTGAATAGGATAACCTAAATGGTAAATTAGCCTAGGTCGATAATTCAAAAAACATACCTAAATAAAGTCCTTATGTGAGGATATAAACTAGGTTTGGTAAGATAGACGGTAATTCTATGTGAACAATATAACCCCATCAATTCTACAGACCGGTCACTGAAATAAAGTCCAAAACAGGAGGAGAGGAAAAAATAGGAAATAATATAGTTCAAACTAAGAAGCAAAGAATGATTATGAATATCATAGTATAATGATATGGTTTGGAAATAAGTTATTGTAAAACCATGGAGTTGCTAAAAGAAGTGCACGTAAATTCTATCAATTAGTCTCGAATATGAAAGAGTAAACTAGATATGGTAAGACAAAGTTACCCTATTAACAGGAGAATTCAAATTAAATAAAGAATTCAGGGAGGTAATTATGAATTGGAACAAGAACATAGAACCAGAATAAGAAGCTCAGTAAGTGTATCGAATTTAGCGGTTCTATTAGCGTTATTACGCTCATGGGACTATTTTGAGAATGGATAGTGTAAAACGGGATGCTTAGTAATGTTGTTAAGGTTATTTTGGTTGGAGTTCGAAAGCACTAGAATGGATATACCAGAGTGCAGAATAATTATAGAGTTCACGAATGCTATTTGGTTTGAATATTGTTGGTGTAAGTAAATTTAAGGGAAATAACATCATTTGACATGTTTAAATAACAAGTAAAGAGCCTAAATAGCTTTGCGAGGTGAGTAGATTGAAGATGATTTTCTTGGATCTGGAAATAACGTTAGCTAAATGAGTTAGCCACGTTAGCTTAGGTGTTTAAGTTTTAATAAACTCTGTTCATTAGTGGATATTAGGTAACATTAAAATGGGTGAGAGCACGACTAAGTAACATTTTACGGAGTCTAACGTTGTATCTCGCCACATTCAAACCATCGCTAAAAGTTTAGATTTGAGGTTCAATGTTGATAAAATATGTATGCTATGTGGTAGAGCAGAATTGTTATGTATTCTAGACATGATAATCTGTTTCCAGTACGTGGTACAGTGACTAGTAATAAGAGTAGAATTAATTAAGTATTGACAATCAAGCTGAGAAGGCAGCACCAACTTTTTGAAGGTTCAACATTTGTTAAATAATAGTTTTGTATTTGACTAAACTAATGCAAAGGTTAAACTGATAGGATTACTGGAAAGGGGCTCTGGGATTGGTTCGTTTAAAGTAAGGTCAATTCCACTTAATGGAAAACTATATTATATGATGAGGTTTGAATATAGTGCTTGCTTTCAGGAAAAATGGAAGTCAAATATGTGTGTATGTATGTTAATTAAGGGAGACATAGATAATAATGTATTAGAAACCTAAGAGCTCAAATATAACTAAGTCCTTCATCTGATAATTGACTACATTTGCGACAGAAAAAAGTATTATATTTAGTAATGGTTAACAGAAATAATCTACTGTATAATAGCTATCAAATGTGCTGATTGGAAATTAGTCTATTAACGATAAGAGTATTTGTACATGATTATGGCAGTGAGAGACCAACCATATAATACTGTGTGTGTGTGATGTGAATGGGTGTGGAATGTCTAACTGGAGCATGGAAGGGCCTGGACACTTCTGTTTGATTTCAACATATGGTTTAACACACACCCCCAAGTACACACAGACAATCAATGCGATTGCGGAGGTTTCTCTGAAGTGTGGGATTTAATTTGTATAGAAATGTTTTGAAAAGCCCTGAATAGTTGAACAATTCCTGGTGAAGACTGATCAACTTCACTACGAATTGAAAAAAACAGGAGAATTTCATTTTAACAATTGTGAGAAACACCGTTTTCTATGCAAATTGTACTATTACTATAGGAGATTATTATTATCTCCTTAGGAAATTATATGGATAGTTTTGGGGAATTAGAGCCTTGTTCAGTCTGCATATAGAAAGCAGAGAAAGTACCCTGCTATAGCTGATTAGGCTTGGGCAGATAACCAATATGATTGAGTAGTAAAAGTCAGACAGAGAAAGGCTCCCCCGCCTTATGAGTAGAAAAGGAGGGGGGAGGCCAGGAGGAGTAAAGAGAGAGTTTTTGGGCTGAACACACATGAGCTAGAACGTGCAGTGAGACAAGGGAACAGAATTGTTTGACAGTAAGGCAGTACCTAGAGAGATTAAAGGATGTCTTTTAATGCTAATAGTGGGACACCAGAGGCCCAGCGGGTGATCAAAATACCCCCTACCACCAGAAATTGAATATAGCATTCCTTACCGGAATACGTCCTTAAATCAGTAGGGAAGCGAAAAAGACTCTGGTGGGATGGGGTATGGCGACCTTGGCTGAGGTTAAGCGCTATACAATACATCATGAACAGCATAGCAAGGCAGATAGAAAATATAAATTTCTCATAGCGGTCCTGGAAGACAGGGCCACAGGAAAGGGAGGGAGGCCAGAACACCAAGGGCCTTCTGGTGATAGAGAGGGAGTGAAGTGTTACAACGCCAGGAGTTGTACAGCTCTTTGTGAGCATTGCGGTGAGAAGGGACACAACCATCAGGATTGTTCTAAGGCAGTAGGGAGTAGAGGGGTGAAAAGGGTAGGCACCCATCGCCAGACAGTGTAGATGAGGAGGACAAGATAGATGAGGAGGACAAGACAGCTACAGTAGATTTGGCCATAGCACAGGAACAGAAACCATTTTTAACATTGTTCTGACTCAGGAGGCTTCAGGGGGGGAAGCAATGGTACTGGTGCTAATTTCCAAGTTGTGTCCCGTTAACTTACAGGGAAGGGATGTGATGACACTTTTGAATATAGCTATAACACCCACTGAAAGGGGCATGAAGGCCCACATAGTTAAGAACAATATGGTCATCTGTGGGGACAGCGAACCTTGTTGCTGGTATAGTCAGAACAGTGGGAGAGTATGGGTTACTGGGTATCAAAGGGAAAGAAGATTAATGACTGGGTATCCGTGGAGGGAGGGGTTGAGCACAGCCCATCCGCAGACAGATACCGTAGGAAGTTGAATTGGAGAGCAAATAGTGTAACAGCAGTGCATAGTGGGGAGAGTGAGGGATCTTGAGAGTGGGAGTACCTGTTAACTCAGAGATAGAAGAACAGTTTAGGAGAATAGAGACATTGTTTGGAATTCCCTAGATATGACCGTCCATTTACTCAGACTGTGGACTGTAGGGACGGGGTCATGACGTCAGATTTGACCTAGAAACAGGGGGGGGAAGAATAAGCCAGTGGCTTATCACTCCTCTCGTTTGGAAAAGGAGGCTTAGGCCTTTGTGTCTTGTATGATTATATTGTTAGACATGCCAAATTTGACTATTGAGAGATGTGCTACTCTGAACACCTTCACCCTTATTCTAATAGCTACTAACGGGAGTCCACATTTACTGTGTAACTGAGAAAGTTGTGTTGCATAGGCCTGATTTGGCAGATTGGTATTTACCAGATGGAAAGAAATTACCATGTTTATAGATAGGTCTTCAAGGTAGATGGTTCAAGGTAGATGGTTCGAATGCAACTGGCTACTCTTCCTAAAAACTTAGAGGCTGAATCACGACCTAGTCACTATTCTGTGCAGCAGGCAGAAATTGATTTATTTGTTATGATTGTTTTTAGATATGGTAGTGTTTTGATACAGGGGCAGAGCCTTGTATCAACAGGAGGGATATGGTAGAGATGATTGTTAGTGATGATTGTTAGATATTATAGAGATTGTTAGTTATGGTAGAGATTGTTAGACAAAACAAATTACTTAATATTTTTTTTTGTTGGAAATTGATTTTATAGAGCTCACCAGGAGCGAAGCAAAGAAACAGTGTTTAATTATTATTATATTATAGAACGCATGAATTCTATGATTAAAAGTAGGTTAAGATAGACACACCTGAGTACAGGATGAAATTGGGTAAAATGTCTACCAATAGTATTAATGATTATTCGGATAACCCCAGACAAGGAGGGATTATCTCCATTTGAGAAAGTATTTGGTAGACCTTTTAGAATGAGAGTTAGGAAGATACAGTAGCAGATCACATGAGAAGTTGTTTGCTAACCACACCCGTATGTCAGAGATTTTATGCCCAACAGAAGAACTACAGAAGGAGGTGAGCCATACGATCCAGCCAGGTGACTGGGTGTGGGTCCAGTCTCTGAAGAAAAAGGACTGGAAGCAGCCCCGTTGGGAAGGTCCCTACCAGGTTATGTTGGTCACAGCCTTTGCCATTAGGATAACAGAAAGAGCAACCTGGGTCAACGTTACCCACTGCAAAAAGGTAGGAACACATACAAACACCGTGGAACACACGCAGAGTTAGAGAGCAGAACTGGACCGATAGGGTCTGGGGGTCGCTTCTGTTAACGAAGATTTCCTACCCCGACCTATCATCACTGTAGTGTGTTCCCTAGAGGTGTGAGTATGGGGTGGTACCTAGCAGACTGGCTAAGGGCAGGAGAGGGTTGGTGGTTTTTGGGAATATGGGGAACCTTGAGCTGCATCATAGTTTTGATTATCTTTTTTATACATCCTGATTCACCACCTCCGGTACAAATTATGTGATGTCGCTGACAGGTTTAAGAAGTAAAAGACAAGTTATATAATACCCGACCCCTCATGAATAAGAAGGATATAAAAAAGGAGCCCAAATAGGTGATGATGTGAGATTTAAGGTAAATATTAAACATTTCCCTAATAGAGCAGGAATATGGGTGCATAATAAATTATATAAGATTATTCAGGACTTTGTGATACCTTTATATTTCACTTCATCTTGTTCCTGGCCTAGGTAATTAAACATACTTGGGGACCGGGGTATGTGAACGGAAAGTGATCCCGATGGGGTTTTAAACAAAGTTTGGATATTAATGACTGTAGAGTAGATGTAGTAGTAACCCTCCAAAGAGTCACAGAAATAGACACGGAATGAAAGTATTGGGCTTACGCTGATGATTATGGACACGATTCTCCTTGTTCACTAATCCAGTTGGTAGAGACCAACTTCACGAAGGACCCAGGTCTTGTTGTGGATCTCAATAGATGTAAGTCTGTTGTTAATGTGACTGATTTGGGTTCAGAAGTATAGGAGAAAATTCTCAACCTTACAGCTCCTATAACTGATGTGTGGTGGGCTTGTACCAATAAAGGAGTCCTAAGATAGGCATTACCTAAATGGTGGAGGGGCACTTGTGTTCCGGTATTATTGGTCCAACCAGTTAGGATTAGACATCAGAGGCAAGTTCTGGACTGGATAACTAGAAAAAGGAGAAATCTAGGTTCTAATGAAGGCAGTTCTATTTGGATGGTTGCCATAGGCATCACCAGAGAAGTTCCAGACGAATACAAAGCTATGAATCAGATTGGGGAGGATTTTATCACTACGTTCTTCTGGTGGGTAACGATAACTAAAAATGTTGATTGGATCAATTATATGTATTATAATCAACAAGGATTTGTGAATAAGACTAGAGATGCTGTGATGGGAATCTCTGAACAATTATCCGCCACCTCCCTCATGACCTGGCAAAACAGGTTGGCTCTAGATATGTTATTGGCTGAAAGGGTGGCGTCTGCAGAATGGTGGGGGAATAATGTGCTGTACCTTCTTCCCCAATAAAACAGCTCCAGATGGATCAGTGACCAAGGCCATGGCTGGTTTAACCACATTAGCTCACGAATTAGCGGAGAACTCTGGGGTAGATACTTCTCTGACGAGTTGGTTTGACAATATGTTTGGACAATGGAAAAATGTCATGATTACTGTGTTGTGGGCAACTGTATGACTGTGTTGGTGTTGTGTGGGTGTTGTTTGATTCCGTGTGTGTGAGATTTTGTGTCTAGGTCTCTGGAAAAGGCGGTGATGATTCTCCATGGCCCTGCCAGACTCAGACCATGTGACGACAGATACATGCCTTCTAGATTGACAGAGAATGCTGTTGGTTTTAATCCAGAGGAGCCTGAATTAGATGAAACTATTTTTTATGTTTAGTAATGTTGTCTATTTGATTTATAATGGTTTATAATGAAAATCCTACATAGAAGAGTTATGATTGGATATAGGCCTAGAACAGTAATTGATGAGGGTCAGATGTAAATACATGTATTGGTTTTGTGTGATCGTTTTGGGTGGAAATTATAATTCTAATCAAAATAGATGTGGTGTTATTTCTTTATATGTTTTGTTTTTGTTTGGTGTGGTGTCATTGTTAATTCTAATCAAAATAGATGGATGATTGTGTGTAAAAAATTTAGTCAAAGGGTGGATTGTTATGAATTATATGTTTAATGACTAAATGTTTGTACATTTAAGAAAATACTAAGAATATTCCATTCTGAAAATGTATGCAATAGAGATAGGGTTATAAGACAAATGGTAATCCAATTGATGTGTGTGTCTAGAAATGTATATTGTGTGGAGAGTGGAACAAGATGGTACAACTTGCCAGAAGGAGTCTGTGAGAACAAAGAATTCTTTGTGAAACTAGATTGTAGGAGAGAGGCCTTCTCGACCTTGGGAAGGGAGGAACTGATAGGATGTCTGGAATTGACTTACGTTGCAAGATGGTGTAATGCTGAATGTGTACTGTGGGAAAATATTATTTCCTAGAGAGGGTGGGGCATTTGTATCTTTTGTATTCAACTTGTACAATATAAAAAGACTGTTCATATTTCGTGGACAGAATTCTCATGAATAAATAACCTGACCAAAATTGCAGATATGGGACTTTGTCTAATTTGTCATTAATTAGAGCTTTACAACCTCTAGGAATTATTCAAAGCCTGATTGATAGTTTATGTCAACAATTGAGAACGAAATTCTCATGAAAGGGCATCCGGAAAAAAGCTTGTCCGGAGAAAACAAGGTGAGCGCTACCATCAGTCCTGTGTCATGCCAACAGTAAGGCATCCTGAGACCATTCATGTGTGGGGTTGCTTCTCAGCCAAGGGAGTGGGCTCACTCACAATTTTGCTTAAGAACACAGCCATGAATAAAGAATGGTACCAACACATCCTCTGAGAGAAATTTCTCCCAACCATCCAAGAGCAGTTTGGTAACAAACAATGCATTTTCCAGCATGGTGGAGCACCTTGCCATAAGGCAAAAGTGATAACTAAGTGGCTCGGGGAACAAAACATTGATATTATGGGTCCATGGCCAGGAAACTCCCCAGAACTTAATCCCATTGAGAACTTGTCAAGAGGCAGGTGGACAAACAAAACCCCACAAATTCTGACAAACTCCAAGCATTGATTATGCAAGAATGGGCTGCCATCAGTCAGGATGTGGCCCAGAAGTTAATTGACAGCATGCCAGGGCGGATTGCAGTGGTCTTGAAAAAGAAGGGTCAACACTGCAACACTGACTCTTTGCATCAACTTCATGTCATTTTCAATAAAAGCCTTTGACTCTTATGAAATGCTTGTAATTATACTTCAGTGTTCCATAATAACATCTGACAAAAATATCTAAAGACACTGAAGCAGCAAACTTTGTGGAAATTAATATTTATGTCATTCTCAAAACTTTTGGCCACGACTGTATTTTTTTCTCAGGACAGGCCGTTCATAACTGATAAGGTGAACTCTTTTCATTAATGCAGAATTAGCTCTCCTCCTCCTCCTACTCCTGGGCAAGCATGATAAACACAGAACAATTAAAAGGATAGTTCGTATGCCTGGACTGTAAAAAAACGAAAATAAAAACAACAACACTATAATTTCTATTGAGTATCATGTCCCTAAAACCTGTTAAAGATACAATGCTGTTTTCTCAGGAGTAAACAACAAACATAAACAACCATCATAAAGCCATGAGGAGAACCTGAGTCTCATGATTAAGTTCACAGTGAATGTCCATGCCTAAGCCAAACCACTGTATCTGAAGTTGTCCCTCTTGTCCCACGCTGGGCTCCTAGAGATCTGCGATTTACGTCCTTGTCCGAAGGAGACACATTCTGACAGTGAGATCTGATTTCCTGCACAACATTTGTGTTTTAACCTGCTATGCCATGGTGGGTACAGTGTGGGGATGTAATAGTGACAGTACCACACACAGACTGAGCTCCGTTGACATTACTGTTACAAGGTTTTGATCCCCCATGGGGATGATACCCTGCCAAGATTGAACCGGTCCTATTTCCTGTGATTACATTCTGCTACTGCCCCTCTCCTCGCTTGACCTCCCAGGGCACACATGGAGAGAGGAGAGACATTTGCAGTACAGCTGTAAATGTCATTCAGACCTGGCACTGAGACTTTTCCAGAGGCTGTTGAAATGTGATTGTTATCAATAAAACACATTCAATATAAGAACATGTGTTTAACTACAACCTCTATGTGACCAGAATATTGTAGTTATTGATTTCCACCGTTAATATTCACAGGGAATTGGGTTCATGATCCATTATTCTAACACATTCATTATTGATTTGTTGTAAAAATAAAAATCTATCCGTTTATAGGTTTATGACCACCTTTACATTCCCTCATAGTTTACATAGTGCTGTTCCTGCAGCCTTACCATGTAGAGGTATCTGCTCTAGAGTCATGTTGGACTCCCCATGGAAGTTTGGTTGCCTTTAGAAGCTCAACTTTAATTAGACTTTTTCCCATTGTTTTGTCTCCCCCTCCATTGTCGCTCTCAGCTATAATTTGTTTGATACAAACTCCTTTTTTTAATAAAGTATGCTTCTATAACTGAATACCTTATTGTTGCCTAGTAGCCTAAGTCAGTTTGGGGGTGATGAATAAGTGTTGGCATTGTTATTGAGGGATATATTGTATTCTGCAGAGTTAGAGGATTTCATCTGGTGAGCATTGTTATTGAGGGATATATTGTATTCTGCAGAGTTAGGGGATTTCATCTGGTGAGCATTGTGAGAAAGTGATTAAAGAGATGACAGTGAATTGTATTGGTAGACAGAGTTATGAATGCACCATACCGGAAGCCTTTTCTGAAGAGAGGTTTTTCTCTGAGAGAGAAGGGAGGGAGAGAGACAGCCATGATTGAGGCTCTGACTGTAGAAAACTCCTCCTCACAGAGCTGGGTACAACAAAGAGTGATGCCTCAGCCTTCTTTTCCAAACCCCAAGTAATATATTCAACTAGAGTTTAACTGGGGAAACTTTGAGGAAGTTTTGTGGCAGCAGCAGGCTCATAAGAGACGACAGGATTTCTGTAGTGAAATGCCAGAGCTCTGTGAGGTTCTCCTGCAGAGGTGGTTGACGGAGACGTTGTTGAGAGAAGTTTCCCTTCAAACCAGGAGATTCCTCTGGGTTGAGGAAGAGGTGGCTGAGACACCACAGTACCTCATAGTTAAAGTAAGGGGACAAAACAATAGAAAGTAAAAAATACCATGCAAGAGTAACCCTTTGAATGAGTTCCAGATTTGCACATCACACATTTTCACAGCCATGTACAGTTGAAGTCAGAAGTTTACATACACTTAGGTTGGAGTCATTAAACTCGTTTTTCAACCACTCCTCAACTTTCTTGTTAACAAACTATAGTTTTTGCAAGTAGGTTAGGACATCTACTTTGTGCATGACACAAGTAATTTTTCCAACATATGTTTACTGTATCACAATTCCAGTGGGTCAGAAGTTTACATACATAAGTTGACTGTGCCTTTAAACAGCTTGGAAAATTCCAGAAAACTATGTCATGGCTTTAGAAGCTTCTGATAGGTTAATTGACATAATTTGAGTCAATTGGAGGTGTACGTGTGGATGTATTTCAAGGCCTACCTTCAAACTCAGTGCCTCTTTGCTTGACATCATGGGAACTTCAAAAGAAATCAGCCAAGACCTCAGAAAAAACATTGTAGACCTCCACAAGTCTAGTTCATCCTTGGGAGCAATTTCCAAATCCCTGAAGGTACCACGTTCATCTGTACAAACAATAGTACGCAAGTATAAACACCATGGGACCACGCAGGCATCATACAGCTCAGGAAGGAGACGCGTTCTGTCTCCTAGAGATGAACGTAGTTTGGTGCAAAAAGTGCAAATCAATCCCAGAACAACAGCAAAGTACCTTGTGAAGGTGCTGGAGGAAACAGGTACAAAAGTATCTATATCCACAGTAAAACAAGTCCTATATCGACATAACCTGAAAGGCCGCTCAGCAAGGTGGAAGCCACTGCTCCAAAACCGCAATAAAAAAGCCAGACTACGGTTTGCAACTGCACATACTTTTTGGAGAAATGTCCTCTGGTCTGATGAAACAAAAATAGAACTGTTTGGCCATAATCACCATCGTTATGTTTGGAGGAAAAAGGGGGAGACTTGCAAGCTGAAGAACACGGGGGTGGCAGCATCATGATGTGGGGCTGCTTTGCTGCAGGAGGGATTGGTGCACTTCACAAAATAGATGGCATCATGAGGTAGGAAAATTATGTGGATATATTGAAGAAACATCTCAAGACATCAGTCAGGAAGTTAAAGCTTGGTCGCAAATGGGTCTTCCAAATGGACAATGACCTCAAGCATACTTCCAAAGTTGTGGCAAAATGGCTTAATGACAACAAAGTCAAGGTATTGGAGTGGCCATCACAAAGCCCTGACTTCAATCCTATAGAACATTTGTGGGCAGAACTGAAAAAGTGTGTGCGAGCAAGGAGGCCTACAAACCTGATTCAGTTACACCAGCTCTGCAAAGAGGAATGGGCCAAAATTCACCCAACTTATTGTGGGAAGCTTGTGGAAGGCTACCCGAAACATTTGACCCAAGTTAAACAATTTAAAGGCAATGCTACCAAATACTAATTGAGTGTATGTAAACTTCTGACCCACTGGGAATGTGATGAAAGAAATAAAAGCTGAAATTCTTAAAATAAAGTGGTGATCCTAACTGACCTAAGACAGGGAATTTTTACTAGGATTAAATGTCAGGAATTGTGATAAACTGTTTAAATGTATTTGGCTAAGGTGTATATAAATTTACGACTTCAGCTGTATATTTGAGGGAATAGTTCGCATGCAGACATATATTGATACAAAGCCTGGTATATTGATGTTGCACAATCAGCAGTAAGGTTATTCAGTTGTCTAATAGGAGCAAGCAGTGTGAAGACATGATTAGCAGGGTAGCATACTCCTGTTGAGTGCTGGGACTCCCTGAGCTTACTGTCTGAAGGAGATTACTTCATTTACCACAGTCAGGTTTCCTACCTTCCTACTGTCAATGAACTTGACTCTGACTGACACAACTTTTGATAGCATAGCACTCCCCTGATCTCCCTCAAGAAATACGCGTGTCCTCCTCAGCACTGTGCATCATTAATGTAGATCACTCTCCCTAAATCCAAACTTATGCAAAAACAAAAAAGTAATATAGTCTTCCTCTGTTGGTGTTGTCCCAAAAATGTGTGCATCTAATGCTAATTACCTTCTCCTTTATATTTCCTGAGGGCACTCAGTTGATGTAAAACAAGTTATGAACCTACTTCCCACAGAAAATAATAAGTAATTTTCAATTTTATAACGGAGATGTGCTGTTTAATATGCATGGAGATATCACTTAATTACCACCAATTTAGATGGCTAGAATTTAGATGGATATAAGAATAGAATGTCAGCCACTGGGAGGAAAAATAACATAATAATAACAACACGTATCAAACAAAAAGTCATAAAGGAGAGAGAGAGAGAGAGAGAGAGAGAGAGAGAGAGAACGTGAGAGAGAGAGAGAGAGAGAGAGAACGTGAGGGAAAGAGAGAGAGAGATAGGAGATAGGGAGAGAGAGATGGAAAGAAAAATGGAGCGAGAGAGAGAGAGCTGTGGCTGAAGTGTTGTCTCAAGAGGAGGTTGCTCATTAGATAATAGGCCAGGATTGATTACAGTGAAGCCACTTAGACATGTGATTATGAATTATGCAGTTTAATTACACACAGGTTTTGTTGTGCAACACTCTCCGCGCCGTTCCGTCCTCTCCCCTCCGCTTGCCTATCACACAGTCCACCTATTTTCAGAGCCATCCATTAAACAAGCCAGCACAGCCTGAGAAAATTAGGCTGTCGCTTGGCATGCTGGGTCTGATTTACATCTTTCAGACACCAACAAGTTCTGCAACTAAACTGGGTTGACACTTTTTAAGTGTGAAGGTTTTTGATGGTGGTTTTGTGAATGACATGCTTGAGAGTGTGGCGCCCATAAAGCCTACAGTATGTGAAACTCTTTTGATCCTCTCATCGGGAAATGTCTCCAGCAACCTGATAGAAGGTTCCCCTCTCCTCCTGTACCCCTCCTATTCTGATGCACATTACTGAGACCATGCATCACTGTCATCGAAGACAGACTTAACGGCATTAGAAACACTAATGTCCTTTGGCACATTATATCTCTCCTACTCTCATTTTATCTCTCTCTCTTTCCTCCTCCTCTCTTCTCTGGATCGTTAATGCAGCAGTTGTGAGATTTCCAACCTGCATGGGTATTTATAAGCGGCTGTCTCACGTCTGGGCTGCATCATTTGGGCCCTAATTACAGGCAGGTTCTCATATTGGAGCCATCCATCACCTACAGTGCACATGGACTGTAGCACATCCACACATGTGAATGTCAACCACAGACAGTCCCACAAGCCGCTCTTCATTTCAACAGTATAGAGATCCATTAGGTTCAATGCTGTGGAGCAGTTGTGTTGATGCAGCATTTTCAGACAGGTCCCTGTTAGCTAGTGACGGGCATTCCAAGTCTTTTCGGTGAGCCGGATCCTTTGGCTCCCTTCACCTAAAAGAGCCGTTCAGCTCTCCGTTTAGTAACGCTTAGAATTGGACCTAAAACCATGAATAAAATGTTGATCTCTAATTCCAAGCCTAAAACTTTGTCTACCGTTACGTCAGATTGTGAAATATGACCAAATTATTAGATGGCCTGCAGAAAAGAATGAACAAAACATTTTACACACTGAAAAAGTGTGGACCAGAATGAGGCACTCTCCTCACTCTGTTGTTTCTGTACTGAGGAATTACCATCTTCATCAAATAGTCCATGCCTGGAGCTACAAAGGCGTTAGTAACAGTATGCAAATCAAAGAGCCACATGAACGACCCATCACTACTGTTAGCCACAGCTATTGAATCCCCGAGTCATCATCAAGATACAAAGGGTCAAAACATCAGTCTTGAATGTGTTAAATGAAATCAGGTTTATCCCACTGGTCATTGCAGTTGTTGATTGGCAACATACAGTACAACTCACTGAGGTTAAAAAGAGGGATTGTGAAAAGTTTAACTAAGCAACATAATGAGTCAGTCTTGACCTCTGCGTGTTCACTTGAAAAGCTCTTAATCTTTTAGTATGTTTTTATTGCAGTTAACTAACACCCACTCTCTGCTTCCTGTTTCTGTCTGTTTGTGGAATGGCTTTGAGAAGCTTCTAGCACAGCGGGCGCTGCATGAGTCTGTCTTCGGTTGCATCTGTCATCAAAAAGCTAAACTAAACATGACACAAATGAATCCTTATTGTCAACACCAGTGGAGCTAACAGACCAGCATCCTCAGTCTCAGGTCTCCTCCTCTTTCATCTCCCACACCTATTAAACTACTACCACATCCTGGCCAGTACTAGAAAGCTGCGCTGTGTGTATGACACACTGGCACCTTGGCTGGAGCAGTAGGAACAGATCATAGGAGCATTGTGTACAGCGCCAGGTGAGTCTCCAGGGTGAGTTATTGGGTGGTGGTGCCAGGTGGACCCAGAACAGTGCCCCAGTCTACCTGTGCCAGGCATTGTGAGGGTGATTAACGGCAGTCACTACACAATTACAGATGAATTGGGTTGAGTGGAAGGTCCTGTTGGGCTGCATCCATTCATGCTAAACAATTGGACATTCCTTAGTTCGGTCCACTTCTAAAAAGGACGGTCAAAACTATCTGTGATATTCCAATAGTTAAAGAACTGAGGGCTCTCCCTAAATAAATTACATTACCAAATGCATTGTAGAGGTGGGGATTTGTTAATGTGTTCTTAATGTAATCTCATTAGATTCCCCTCAGTATTCTGCCCCTTATGCTGCGAGGAAGATTCTGCTTCCTCAGTGCTACTATTCTCTCTCACCCGTCTTTCCCTAACTCCTCTCTTCCTCCCCTCCTCCCATTCTGTCCCTAACTCCTCTCTTCCTCCCCTCCTCCCATTCTGTCCCTAACTCCTCTCTTCCTCCCCCTCCTCCCATTCTGTCCCTAACTCCTCTCTTCCTCCCCCTCCCCCCTCCTGTCCCTAACTCCTCTCTTCCTCACCCTCCTCCCCTTCTGTCCCTAACTCCTCCCTTCCTCACCCTCCTCCCCTCCTGTCCCTAACTCCTCTCTTCCTCACCCTCCTCCCATTCTGTCCCTAACTCCTCTCTTCCTCCCCCTCCTCCCATTCTGTCCCTGACTCCTCTCTTCCTCCACTCCTCCCATCCTGTCCCTAACTCCTCTCTTCCTCCCCTCCTCCCATTCTGTCCCTAACTCCTCTCTTCCTCCCCTCCCCCTCCTGTCCCTAACTCCTCTCTTCCTCACCCTCCTCCCATTCTGTCCCTAACTCTTCTCTTCCTCCCCTCCCCCTCCTGTCCCTAACTCCTCTCTTCCTCACCCTCCTCCCCTCCTGTCCCTAACTCCTCTCTTCCTCCCCTCCCCCTCCTGTCCCTAACTCCCTCCTTCCTCCCCTTCCCCCTCCTGTCCCTAACTCCTCTCTTCCTCACCCTCCTCCCCTCCTGTCCCTAACTCCTCTCTTCCTCCCCCTCCTCCCCTCCTGTCCCTAACTCCTCTCTTCCTCACCCTCCTCCCATCCTGTCCCTAACTCCTCTCTTCCTCCCCTTCCCCCCTCCTGTCCCTAACTCCCTCCTTCCTCCCCCTTCCCCCTCCTGTCCCTAACTCCTCTCTTCCTCACCCTCCTCCCATCCTCTTGCCCATGCATCTTTTCACTGTTGATCAGTTTTCTGACGGTAGCTGAGCCATACTTGTCTTGCACATGTACACACACACAAGCACACACACACACTCTTATTTCCCCCGCTGGTAGTGGAGGCCAAGGGAATTGAATGGTCATGTAGCTTCAGGAATTTGCACATGAGATAAACAGTGTTCCTAAGCGTATGTCTGCAGGATATTATGTGCGTATGTTAGATCCCTTGTGTGTGTGAGCAGGTGTGTTTATGTGTTCATATGATCTGTGGCCTGTCTGATGCCAGTGATCCATGGCACTTTCTGCAGAGAAAGGAAGGGCGGTGTGTACAATTTCTCTCTCTCTCTCTGCAACAATCCTGCCTCTCTCACACACACACACATACATACAGTACACACACACACATAGTCCATGCTCATACATTAACACATACATAATGCACATAAAAACACATCAATTATAGGCTATTCGCTTTTTTTCCAGTGTTGTGACACGATCACAGGTGTTGTGCTGACTTCGCTACGTGTGCAGAAAAGACAGGTGTGTATCTGCAATGACGTTGAACTTCTGGCGTCATCCTGTTGATGGAGTCAGCATCCTTGATCAAATGGTGCGAAACATCAGTTTGCGATGTGGGAGGTTTATGCTTTAATGTGCGCAGCCCCGATAGAGCTTGTGCAGTGACAGTCTGCCTGGCCAGAAACCCTGACAGGGCTAGTGCAGTGACAGTCTCCCTGGCCAGAAACCCTGACAGAGCTTGTGCAGTGACAGTCTGCCTGGCCAGAAACCCTGATAGAGCTTGTGCAGTGACAGTCTGCCTGGCCAGAAACCCTGACAGAGCTTGTGCAGTGAACACCTTGTGATGTAACCGCATGAGTCAAATGATTGAAATAGACAGCTCAAAATGTAACGACAGTAAAGTGAAGCTTTATGAAAGCATGCAGAATGTAATCTAACGTTAGTGCTGGTTTGAGTTGTTTAACGGAATTATTTATCCCCTCCTCTCAGTGTAGTGATTCTAACATCATGACAGACGAGCCCTGTCACTCCTATCTCTATGGGCATTACTGCTGAGTGAAGCACTTTCCTCCTTCTCCCTGTTCTAATATTGTGCACAATGACATGGATAGGGAAGGGTGTCATCAGGCATAGGGAGAGGCTGGTATGTCTCCTACTGCAAAGAACTGAGTGACATGTAAAGTATCCAAGCCAATATCTCACAAGGTTCTTTTCAGGTGTACCTTTCAAATACTCCCTGAAAATAGATGGAAATGTCACGACTTCCACCGAAGTCAGTCCTTCTCCTTGTTCGGTCGGCGTTCGGCGGTCGACGTCGACGGCTTTCTAGCCATCGCCGATCCACTTTTCATTTTCCATTTGTTTTGTCTGTGTTTTATACACACCTGGTTTCAATTCCCCAATTACGTGTTCATTATTTAACCCTCTGTTTTCCCCATGTTTGTTGTGAGTTATTATTCCTGATTTGATGTCAGTCCTAATTTTGGTGGGCTTGGAATTTATGTACTTTGTAATTCTATTGAGTAAACTACGTTGTGTTACTCATCTCCGCTGTCCTGCGCCTGACTCTTCTGCACCAACTACACCAAGCGTACTGACAGGAAACTCCATCTGATACGGTGTGGTTCACTAGACTCTGAGCATCTCTATCATATGCTGGGATATGAAATTAGCTCATGTCCACTAAAACACTGTCCGATGATGTTGTCTGATCCCACGATCCCCCTGGGGGATTAGTATAGGACTAGGGATCAGCCCAAATTGGGACACTGCAGAATTACTTTTGAGTGACATTAGTTTTGAGTGACAGATTAAAATCCACACACAAGTACATGGGTCGAATGTCTCCATTTTGAAAACACCCACGACTTTCACAGCTGTGAAAATAAATTAGATTCTGGAGTGATATCTCAAGATATCCCAAAACAACCCCCATAGACAGGAGGTAAGTGTATATCGAACTGATAGGACAATAAAACAAACCGTTTGTCACACCCTGATCTGTTTCACCTGTCCTTGTGATTATCTCCACCCCCTCCAAGTGTCGCTGATTTTCCCCAGTGTATTTATCCCTGTGTTTCCTGTCTCTCTGTGCCAGTTCGTCTTGTATGTTTCCAAGTCAACCAGCGGTTTTCCCGTTCTCCTGCTTTTTGCATTTCTCCTTTTTTCTAGTCCTCCTGGTTTTGACCCTTGTCTGTTCTGGACTTTGTACCCGCCTGCCTGACCTTTCTGCCTGCCTTGACCACGAGCCTGTCTGCCACTCTGTACCTCCTGGACTGAACTGGTTTTGACCTTTTGCCTGTCCACGACTATTCTCTGGCCTACTCCTTTTGGATTAATAAACATTGTAAGACTCCAACCATCTGCCTCCTGTGTCTTCATCTGGGTCTCGCCTTGTGTCATGATACCGTTTGAAATATTATCCACATGCACCGCTGTTGTTCAAATTAATTCTAGTCTCTTGCATTATTGATGTAGTTCATTAAAGAGAGATGAATTGCCTATTGGCTGTTGAGTCGCCTAGAGACAGTGGGGCTGTTGCCAAGCGCTGCCGACAATGCAATAGTGGATGGTAGCTGGCTCTTCTGTCTCAATGAGGGATATCACACCACAAATCGCGGTACACCACCTGGCTGAAGTATAGCCCCCCTTCCCCTCAGCCTCAACATACACAACGGAGACCAACTTTTCACTAATGGCATTTGAGACAAAAGATTTAGCAATTGAAATATCTACAGTCTACACTGCCAAGGTCAGGATAGAATAGAAATTGTTTCGACTTTATTACACAATGTGTTTTGGGAGATTGGGAGAACACTGATTATTATAATGTATTTGCATTCCTGATGCATCCATGTCTTTGTTCCATCATAAACACAATGGATACAGGTGTATTTAATGTTAGTCGGCTTCCCTCAAGGCCTCTAGTTTTACATCAGGACCTCTGCTGCCCAGGACACATACCGTACTCTGAATAGAACATCAGCCAAGGGCATCCCAAACCCCAAAAGCCCATCATGAATTCTTTGCACATAACAGCTGATGGCATTGCTCTAGAGGCTCAATATTTTAAACCCTCTCTTCTCAGTCAAGATGACTAAGGCGGATCTCATCTGAGCCGTAACCTTTATCACAATGCTCTCTCTCTCTCTCTCTCTCTCTCTCTCTCTCTCTCTCTCTCTCTCTCTCTCCTCCCAGCACTCTCTGACTCCTGCCCTTCAGCCTGTGTAATTGGCCCCTATGCTATAATGCTCTGGCCGGGCGATTTCATGAAGCTCACTACAATAACATATCAAATACAATTGAAATAAAACTATTATCCCGCTGGGGTAACAAAAAAGAAGAAAGAAGTTGAATCTCATGGGGTTTTAACTGTAGCTCTGCATGCTCCTGTCTCCTGTTCAGGCTGGTTGTTGTGTGCCTGGCTGCATGCTCCTGTCTCCTGTTCAGGCTGGTTGATGTGTGCCTTGCTGCATGCTCCTGTCTCCTGTTCAGGCTGGTTGTTGTGTGCCTGGCTGCATGCTCCTGTCTCCTGTTCAGGCTGGTTGTTGTGTGCCTGGCTGCATGCTCCTGTCTCCTGTTCAGGCTGGTTGTTGTGTGCCTGGCTGCATGCTCCTGTCTCCTGTTCAGGCTGGTTGTTGTGTGCCTGGCTGCATGCTCCTGTCTCCTGTTCAGGCTGGTTGTTGTGTGCCTGGCTGCATGTGACTGTGGTTTGACGCAAGGGGCTCTGACGGTGGACTGATGAAGTCTATTCAGTCGTTGGGACTCATAAAGCTTCCACGGCGCTGTGGAGGAGAGTACATGACAGTGAATAAAACGGAGTGGGATCATCTTGTAACTCAGGGAACGTGAGGTGGAGTAGTGATCAGTAATCCAATCACAGAGGCAAGGATTGGGAATGAGTAGAGGGACTGTGGAGGGAACAGCGTGCGTCATACAGCTGTGGCTTTGCTTTGACAGCATCTGGAGAGGAGGGAGTGGGAGGTCAGGTAATCACGCTACACCCCATTGGTCTCTGGTAAATTAATGATACTGTGTCAGTCAATGACTTGTCTCTACCATCGTGTACAGTACATCAACATCATCGTAACAGGGTTGTTTCTGCAGGGGCAGATAAACATGTATAAAGTGAAGGGGCTTTGAGAAATACACACAGTATGGCAGCTGTAAGAGGAGGAGGAGGGGGAGAACAGTCGTGTTGAACAGAGAGCAGTAGAGGATTGAGGGTAGAAAGCAGTAGAGGAAAGAGAGCAGTAGAGGATATAGAGCAGTAGAGGAGAGAGAGCAGTAGAGGGTAGAGAGCAGTAGAGGAGAGAGAGCAGTAGAGGGTAGAGAGCAGTAGAGGAGAGAGAGCAGTAGAGGGTAGAGAGCATTATAGGGTAGAGAGCAGTAAAGTGTAGAGAGCAGTAGACGGATAGAGAGCAGTAGAGTGTAGAGAGCAGTAGAGTGTAGAGAACAGTAGAGTGTAGAGAGCAGTAGAGTGTAGAGAGCAGTAGAGCGGATAGAGAGCAGTAGAGTGTAGAGAGCAGTAGAGGGTAGAGAGCAGCAGAGAGTGTAGAGAGCAGTAGACGGATATAGAGCAGTAGAGTGTAGAGAGCAGTAGAGTGTAGAGAGCAGTAGAGTGTAGAGAACAGTAGAGTGTAGATAGCAGTAGAGGGTAGAGAGCAGTAGAGTGTAGAGAACAGTAGAGGGTAGAGAGCAGTAGAGGGTAGAGAACAGTAGAGGGTAGAGAACAGTAGAGGGTAGAGAACAGTAGAGGGTAGAGAACAGTAGAGGGTAGAGAGCAGTAGAGTGTAGAGAACAGTAGAGGGTAGAGAACAGTAGAGGGTAGAGAACAGTA
The DNA here is from genome assembly GCA_030435695.1 of Brachymystax lenok tsinlingensis. Classification (NCBI taxonomy): domain Eukaryota; kingdom Metazoa; phylum Chordata; class Actinopteri; order Salmoniformes; family Salmonidae; genus Brachymystax; species Brachymystax lenok. The sequence continues at coordinate 79,664,518 of CM059791.1, read as the reverse complement.
GAGTGTAGATAGCAGTAGAGGGTAGAGAGCAGTAGAGGGTAGAGAACAGTAGAGGGTAGAGAGCAGTAGAGTGTAGAGAACAGTGGGGGTAGAGAACAGTAGAGGGTAGAGAACAGTAGAGTGTAGATAGCAGTGGGGGTAGAGAGCAGTAGAGGGTGAGAACAGTGGGGGTAAAGAGCAGTAGAGTGTAGAGAACAGTAGAGGGTAGAGAACAGTAGAGGGTAGAGAGCAGTAGAGGGTAGAGAACAGTAGAGGGTAAAGAGCAGTAGAGTGTAGAGAACAGTAGAGGGTAGAGAACAGTAGAGGGTAGAGAGCAGTATAGGGTAGAGAACAGTACTAGGCTCCCATCTATTCCCGAATGGGCTGTCTGATGGGAACTTGTTCCTAGATCTGCTGTCATAGATTTGTCACTTTCCCAGATTGTTCCTGAATAATATTGATCATTCGAGCACGTTTGAGTTGAGATCAGAGGTTCAAATTCAAACTGTTAGTGAAAATGTTATTTTCCCTCAAGGAACTGATGGATGTTGCATTTGACATTTTTACACCCATTTAAACGCAGTGATGTTATACCCCACTGGCTCCATCAACCTGTTTAGTCTGTCACCTTCTGGTGCCGGAGGAGCCTGCTCCAGTTTTCAGATGTTCAATATAGATCCAGAGGGGTGGGAGGATTAGCCTGCTTTAGCCTCATCGCCCCATGTATTCATGCAGAGAACAGCAGCAGCTCTAATCCCAGCCGTCCGTGAACATGTCCCACCATCTGTCCATCCATCTGCTGTCTGGCCACACCGCTTCGTCCCTGCCGCCCTGACTCGCTCTCACACTTCCCACCACCTACCTCACCACCTCACCCACCACCTCACCCGGCTAGAAACCGAACTGGAACATAGTGGATATGATTTATGCACACAGAGCCCAGGCAGGCAGGCTGTGAATCTGAATCTGTGGAGCCGGGGACCCAGGGAGTAGGGAAGTTCAGTAAATGTCACACCTTTGGAGGAAAATGTAGACTGCCAGGTATCTCATTATTTTGAGCGTGGGCTGTAATGAAAGGAATGGAGACGATCTGGAAAGGAGGCCACTGTCTGGATGGATAGGGATCAAGGGAGGGAACATAACATGGTCTCGGTCCAGAAGGCGAGGTCAGTACAGGTGCATTAAAGCTGGGACCAAGAGTCTGAAAAACAGATTCTATCTCAAGGCCATCAGACAGCCATCACTAACACAAAGAGGCTGCTGCCTACATACAGACTTGAAATCATTGGCCACTTTAATAAATGGATCACTAGTCACTTTAATAATGCCACTTTAATCATGTTTACATATTTTGCATTACTCATCTCATATGTATATGCTGTATTTTATACCATCTATTGCATCTTGCCTATGCCGCTCGGTCATTGCTCATCCATATACTTGTATATGTATATATCAAATCTAATCACATTTTATTTGTCACATGCGCCGAATACAACAGGTGTAAACCTTACAGTGAAATGCTTACTTTCAAGTCCTTAACAACAATACAGTTTTAAGAAAATACCCCCCAAAAAGTAAGAGATAAGATAAAAAAATAATAAAGAGCAGCAGTAAATAACAATAGCGGGGCTATATACAGGGGGTACCGGTACAGAGTCAATGTGCGGGGGCACCGGTGTCGAGGTAATTGAGGTAAAATGTACATGTAGGTAGAGTTATTAAAGTGACTATGCATAGATAATAACAGAGAGTAGCAGCAGCGAATACGAGGGGGCAATACAAATAATCTGGGTAGCCATTTGATTAGGTGTTCAGGAGTCTTATGACTTGGGGGTAGAGCTGTTTAGAAGCCTCTTGGACCTAGACTTGGCACTCCGGTACCGCTTGCCGTGCAGTAGCAGAGAGAACAGTCTATGACTTGCGTGTCTGGAGTTTTGGACAATTTTTAGGGCCTCCTCTGACACCGCCTGGTATAGAGGTCGTGGATGGCAGGTAGTGATGCAACCCGTCAGGATGCTCTCGATGGTGCAGCTGTATAACCTTTTGAGGATCTATATTCTTATTCCATTACTTTACCTAGATTTATGTGTATTAGGTAGTTGTTGTGGAATTATTAGATTACATGTTAGATATTGCTGCACTGTCGGAACTAGAAGCACAAGCATTTCGCTACACTAGCAATAACATCTGCTAACCATGTGTATGTGACCAATACAATTTGATTTGATTTGATCACCACCACTTTTCTCCCACAAAACCTTTCTCCTGAAGGCCTCGACTGAGTTGGGTCATAAATATTTATATGTCCAATGATATTTGCAATTCACTACTGCACAGTGTAGAGAGCATCTTGTTTAAAATCTAGCATTGCATTGCCTATATATCCTGCCAAATCCTGTCAACACCCTGATCCATCACCCTCATAAGAAGGTATAAATGGAGGTTACATTTATGTGTTACCTGTTAGGCCCATACATCCGGATTATGGCATTGAACAAAACCAAAATGACTGTGAGCACAAATAGTGAATGGCATCCGCTGAAACTGAAATCACATGAATTATTACTGGTATGAGATGATCAACCCCCCACCCCTATTCTTATGCAGAGCGTCCCCTCTTCCCAACCCACTCCCAGCCCTCTCCTGTGCTGATGGCTTTGAACCTGGAGCCACGGTGATGCGCCCAGGCCTGCCAATGTCACCCTCCCTTCCTTCCTTCCTTCCTTCTTCCCTCCCTCCTTCCTTCCTTCCTTCCCTCCTTCCTTCCTTCCTTCCTAACTTCCATCCTTCCCTCCCTCCCTCCCTCCCTCCCGCTGCACTGAGTTGCCTCAACCTCTCCATTGTGAAACCATTAATAAATCAGGCCACTCCAGGCTCTGACAAACAAGGTGTGGTCAGACACATGTACCGTATGTCATCCTTACCAGCCAGAGCAGGATGAAAGGAAGGAAAGTCTCTGAAGTGGGGTACATTCTACCCGGAGGCATCAAGGGAGGATGTGTGACACCGCTGGCTGAACCTTGAGGGTAGTGCGTACGGCTCAGTACATCACCGGGGCCAAGCTTCCTGTCATCCAGGACCTCTATAAATCTACTTAGGGCTAGGGGGGCAGTATCCTGAATATCCGCCTGTCTGACGTGCCCAAAGTAAACTGCCTGTTACTCAGGCCCAGAAGCTAGGATAGGCATATAATTGGTAGCATTGGATAGAACACACTTTGACATTTCTAAAACTGTTAGAATAATGTCTGTGAGTATAACATAACTGATATGGCAGGCAAAAATCTGAGGAAAATCCATCCGGAAATGTTTTGGGGGAGGTCACAGGCCTTTCCAATGACAGCCTATTGACTATACAAAAAAATAGCTTCCAGATTGCAGTACCTATGGCTTCCAATAGATGTCAACAGTCTTTATACAAAGTTTCAGGCTTCTTTTTTGAAAAACAAACAAGTAATTCCAGTTTATCCAAGGTGTGACTCATTAGGACAGTAGTCTTTTGGCGCCCGTGAATGAGGTGTGCGCTCTTCGTTATTTATCTTCCCTATTGAACATAACGTTACTATTCTCTGTCTTAAATATTATCGTTTATTTACATATTAGAGTACCTGAGGATTAATTAGAAACGTCGTTTGACTTGTTTGGATGAACTTTCCTGGTAACTTTTTGGATTCTTTTGTCTACATGTTGAACGAGTGGATTACTGAAATCAATGGCGCAAAAACAATGACTTTTTGGGATATAAAAGAAGGACTTTATCAAACAAAACAACCATTCATTGTGTAGCTGGGACCCTTGGGATTGCAAACAGAGGAAGATCTTCAAAGGTAAGTGATTTGTTTTATTGTTATTTGTGATTTTGTTGACGCCTGTTGAAGCCTGTTCTGGTTTGAAAAATATGTTGTTGTGGGGCACTGTCCTCAGACAATCGAATGCTATGCTTTTGACGTAAAGCCTATTGTAAATTGGACAACGCAGTTCGATAACCAAGATTCTAAGCTAAAGAATGATGTAGGACACTTGTATTTTCATGAATGTTTAATGTTATGATATTTGTATTTTGAATTTGGCGCTCTGCAATTTCACCGGATGTTGTTGTAGCTGGACCGCTAGCGGTCCGGGAGCCTTAAGAGGCAGGCCGTGTCAGAGGAGGCACTAAAAATTGTCCAAAACTCCAGACACGCAAGTCATAGACTGTTCTCTCTGCTACTGCACGGCAAGCGGTACCGGAGCGCCAAGTCTAGGTCCAAGAGGCTTCTAAACAGCTTCTACCCCCAAACCATAAGACTCCTGCACATCTAATCAAATGGCTACCCAGACTATATACATTGCCCCCCTTTTACACTGCTGCTACTCTTTGTTATTATCTATGCATAGTCACTTTAATAACTCTACCTACATGTACATATTACCTCAATTACCTCGACTAACCGGTGCCCCCGCACATTGACTCTGTACCGGTACTCCCTGTATATAGCCTCGCTATTGTTATTTTACTGCTGCTCTTTAATTATTTGTTACTTTTACTTCTTATTTTTGTAGGTATTTTTTTTTAAACTGCATTGTTGGTTAAGGGCTTGTAAGTAAGCCTTTCACTGTAAGGTCTACACCTGTTGTATTTGGCGCATGTGACAAATAAAAGACTCAAATGAGTCACATGGATGCCATGTTATTTATGGATGGTGTGATGTTGACATTCTCACAACAATGTAGGTTTTTGTCTATAGCTTATTGTGGCCAATACCTGATCAAAACATCCCTGACACAATAACCCCCACCCACCCACCCCAAACAATTACCTTCAGAAGTCACATAATTAGTTAAATAAAGTCCACCTGTGTGCAATCTAAGTGTTACATGATCTGTCACATGATCTCAGTATATATACGCCTGTTCTGAAAGGCCCCAGAGTCTGCAACACCACTAAGCAGGGGGCACCACCAAGCAAGCGGCATCGTGAAGACCAAGGAGCTCTCCAAACAGGTCAGGGACAAAGTTGTGGAGAAGTACAGATCAGGGTTGGGTTATACAAAAATATCCGAAACTTTGAACATCCCACGGAGCACCGTTAAATCCATTATAAAAAATAGAAAGAATATGGCACCACAACAAACCTGCCAAGAGAGGGCCGCCCACCAAAACTCACAGACCAGGCAAGGAGGGCATTAATCAGAGAGGCAACAAAGAGACCAAAGATAACCCTGAAGGCGCTGCAAAGCTCCACAGCGGAGATTGGAGTATCTGTCCATAGGACCACTTTAAGCGGAAGAGTGGCCAGAAAAAAAGCCATTGCTTAAAGAAAGAAATAAGCAAACATGTTTGGTGTTCGCCAAAAGGCATGTGGGAGACTCCCCAAACATATGGAAGAAGGTACTGGTTAGATGAGACTAAAATTTAGCTTTTTGGCCATCAAGGAAATGTCTGGCGCAAACCCAACACCTCTCATCACCCCGAGAACACCATCCACAGTGAAGCATGGTGGTGGCAGCATCATGCTGCGGGGATGTTTTTCATCGGCAGGGACTGGGAAACTGGTCAGAATTGAAGGAATGATGGATGGTGCTAAATACAGGGAAATTCTTGTGGAAACCTGTTTCAGTCTTCAAGAGATTTGAGACTGGGACGGAGGTTCACCTTCCAGCGGGACAATGACCCTAAGCATAAGCTAAAGCAACACTCGAGTGGTTGAAGGGGATACCTTTAAATGTCTTGGAATGGCTTAGTCAAAGCCCAGACCTCAATCCTATTGAGAATCTGTAGTATGACTTAAAGATTGCTGTATACCAGCGGAACCCTTCCAACTTGAAGGAGCTGGAGCAGTTTTGCCTTGAAAAATGGGCAAGAATCCTAGTGGCTTGATGTGCCAAGCTTATAGTGACATACCTCAAGAGACTTGCAGCTGTAATTGCTGCAAAAGGTGGCTCTACAAAGTATTGACTTTGGGGGAATAATTATGCACGCTCAAATGTTCTGTTTTTTTGTCTTGTTTCTTGTTTGTTTCACCCCCAAAAAAAATCTTCAAAGTGGTAGGCATGTTGTGTAAATCAAATGATACAAACCCCCCCAAAAATCTATTTTAATTCCAGGTCGTAAGGCAACCAAATAGGAAAAATGCCAAGAGGGTGAATACTTTTGCAAGCCAATGTATAGGTTAAATATACAGCCTTCTGGTTTAAATATTCACTCCCAGATGGAAGCAGAGACATCAAGTGACATTCTGTAGTCACGCCACTTTCAAACACATCCATCATCTCCCCCGAGGCTGTCACATTAGCAGAGAGCTAAACAGGTGGTGCCAACGGGTGCTAACCATCAGGTGCCAAGGTGCCAGTGGGGAAAGATTGAGGTCATATTTGTTTAATTGTCGTCGTGGCAGGTGGAGTTACCTTGATTTATTACAGTCCTGACCCGGGAGAGAGTTCTGTTACTCAGCAATGTCATGTAATTATCACGTTTCAGGTAAGACCCAAATGCAGACTCTGTTGAAGTAACAATGTTTATTACAACAACAGGGGCAGGCAAACGACAGGTCAGGGCAGGCAGGGGTCGGGAATCCAGAGTAGGGGCAAAGGCACCAGATGGCAGGCTCAGGGTCAGGGGCAGGCAGAGTGGTCAGGCAGGCGGGCTCAGAGTCAGGACAAGCAATGGTCAAAACCAGGAGAGCGAGAAAAGAGAGACTGGGGAAGATGAGAAGCAGGAGATGAGAAACAAAACGCTGGTTGACTTGACAAACAAGACAAACTGGCAACAGACAAACAGAGAACGCAGGTGAAAGTACCAAGGGGATAATGGGGAAGATGGGAGACACCTGGAAGGGGTGGAGACGAGCACAAAGACAGGTGAAACAGATCAGGGCGTGACACTAATTTGTGGTAATTGGCAATTAAACCAAGCTGCGAAGTCGCTGAAATGATTGGACAGAATTAATATTGGAAATTAGTTTATACTAATGGTTCGGCAGGGATGTTTGATGTTCTCACCTTGCAGCTCACAGGATATAGATGGACAGTAAAACAACAGCACTGATAGTTTTGTCATAAACTTGACAAATTGATTTTCAGTAATGGAGGTATGGCCTTACTAAATATACGGCAATAAAAAAAAATGTCAAGTCGTCAAATCTGTTACATGTATTTGATCATGAAAACTACATGATCCATGCACTACGACCCTGTAGGATCAGAGCCTTTGACTATAATATTCCCCTTCTGTAACATGCTCGTTGTCCTGGTATATTTACCCATTTGTTTTTGGCAAGTTCAATACTTTTGAAACTAATATAGAGTTTTCCCACTGTATTGATCCATGCAGGGCTCCATTATGGGTGTATGAGAGGCGGTTTAATATAGCCTTACAGATCTCTCTTCCAGCCATCCTTCACAACCTCTTTGTTCTTCAAGAGCCATGATTCATCCTCATGCCCAGGCTGTCTCTGCAGCAGCTATTCTAACAGAAGCCTGTGAAGACTTGGGGGAGTTGGAAACATAGGGATGAGAGGTCTTCATGGGACTGAATCATACACAACTCATCAGAAGGCCTCCACTGTAGATGTGATGATGAGCAAACGGGGTGGCATAATTTGATGGTAAGATGATGGCAAGATCACTCAGAGACCATGCAGGCTGTTGAGAGGGAAGAGATGTTTAAAATACTTGAGCCACATCTTGTGTAACAGGCTTCTTTCAATGAACAGGGATTAACACGTTTGCTGTTAACTATATGGCTGAGGAGACAGAGAGAGAGACATCTTGAACATCTTGTTTGCTTAAGGACCATGTATTGTATGTATTTTCTGTGCCAAAGGAAATAACGGTGCCTACTGCAGAGCAATTTTCACTTGGCACTTTACTACGTTTAATGTTATGGTTGCGGAAACAGGAGGCAAACATAATGTCCAGAGGAAACAGCATAAGGGAGGTCTGGCTGCTAAAAGCCTAATCTTTCCTGTTTTTTTCACAGTTGAAATTGGATGCAGTAATTGCCTGAGACAACAGATGAGTTGATTCAGAGGAAAGCATTTCTCTGACACCAAGGTCAGTAAAATCCACCAATCACATTGTTGCATTTGGATTCACCAAATAGCTTGCTTGTCAATGTGTCGTGCCAGGCTCAGCATTTCCTTCTCAGTCGCAATTCCAATGATTCTCTCTCAGTTTAATAATACAGTAGTAAACAAGTCACTCCTGCTTAGCTCCAGTGTGTTAAATAAGGCTTGATCGTTTTAGTCCCACTATTTACATCTCCATTCTCTGTCATTACAGTAGAGCCCTTAAACCTGAGATATTAGAAAATGGGAAAACACACAGGTAAGACAAGACAAGACAAGACGAACTGGCAACAGACCAACAGAAAACGCAGGTATAAGGACACAGGGGATAATGGGGGGGAATGGGAGACACCTGGTGAGGGGTGGAGACAAGCACAAGACAGGTGAAACAGATCAGGGTGTGACAACAATATTGTTTCAACCAGTGTGTGCCCAGTGGGCAGGCATTAAAACACCACATTATCAACATCGCAATATCTCCCGCTTGGTCCGTTGCATAATGCATGAGAGGGAACATTACTAGCGGGCCGGAGGCTGCCTCTGCTTCGCCTCACTCCATAATGGATCGTTCAGAAGGCTGCCTCTGCTTCGCCTCACTCCATAATGGATCGTTCAGAAGGCTGCCTCTGCTTCGCCTCACTCCATAATGGATTGTTCAGAAGGCTGCCTCTGCTTCGCCTCACTCCTTAATGGATCGTTCAGAAGGCTGCCTCTGCTTCGCCTCACTCCTTAATGGATCGTTCAGAAGACTGCCTCTGCTTCGCCTCACTCCATAATGGATCGTTCAGAAGGCTGCCTCTGCCTCGCCTCACTCCTTAATGGATCGTTCAGAAGGCTGCCTCTGCCTCGCCTCACTCCTTAATAGATCGTTCATAAGGCTGCCTCTGTCTCGCCTCACTCCTTAATGGATCGTTCATTACGCTGCCTCTGTCTCGCCTCACTCCTTAATAGATCGTTCATAAGGCTGCCTCTGCCTCGCCTCACTCCTTAATGGATCGTTCAGAAGGCTGCCTCTGCCTCGCCTCACTCCTTAATGGATCGTTCAGAAGGCTGCCTCTGCCTCGCCTCACTCCTTAATAGATCGTCCATAAGGCTGCCTCAGCCTCACTCCTTAATAGATCATTCAGGAGGCTGCCTCTGCCTCGCCTCACTCCTTAATAGATCATTCAGGAGGCTGCCTCTGCCTCGCCTCACTCCTTAATAGATCATTCAGGAGGCTGCCTCTGCCTCGCCTCACTCCTTAATAGATCGTTCAGAAGGCTGCCCTTGCCTCTGGTTTTTCCGCCAATGAGCCACTAAGCAGCGACTTTGGTCAATAACTCAGACCCGAGGCTGGGCCACTGGAGGACATGTTCCAGGCACTCACCAGCCCCTCGCCCAATTACCATTAATGACTTGTTCAACCTGCCAGCCCGTTAGTCATACACTCACAACCCCAGCTACAATTTCAGACACAATTTGAGCTGCGCGGTAGCATTGTAACTCATTGTTGCTGAGTGCTTCTGTACAGTGTTGTGTACATGGGAACAGAAGGTTGAGATGTGAGTTGGGTACAGATGGTAAAAAAGGGAACCCATTTTAAAGAGCAGAATGTTGTGGTGGTTTCCATGTTTCACACTTTCTATTAACCATTTATTTACCATTTATGTCAAGTAACGCTGACTGAATATGTGCTGAGTGGCGAACTTGGGAATGTAAATTAAACAAAAAAATAATGACATTGTATTCGTACTGTGTGAGAGATCAGCTGCAGTGTAAACCAGCTGTCAAATGGTAGTGGGTCATATTCATTGAAATATTCAGAAATCCTTGCTGTAAAAGTGTTTATCATGATTCTGAGCTTATCTGACTATGCACTTATAACCAAGGCAATGTGGGGATATCTACTCTCTCTGCCCCACATCATGTTACGTAGGCTAGTGTGTGTCCGTGTGCCAGTGATTCCAGTAAAGGTAGATTCCACAACAGCGTTCCCATCATGCAAACATAGTTTTAGATCGTCCTTTTCCTGGCCCCTTGAAGGACGAGACATGTCATCTGGCAGGTCCATTCCAGTGTTAATCCCCGTTTTCAACACACTTTAAACAGGACATCAGTACATCAACAGAACCATGATGTCCTGTATGTAGACAAATGCTGTCCATCTGTATGGTTTTCCTACAGATTCATTCATTTTCATAATGTTCTTTGATGACAACCATCGGTGTGTTAATACTGTACATTGGAAATTATTTATCATTTTATCCAAAATGTTAGCTTCAAAGTGTTCATTTAAAATGAGGAGGAGAGAGCAATGCCCTGTTATGCACACCATTTAGTTGTTCTGTACACTCATCATATTTCTGCACCAAAGATAAACTGTGAAGCTCAGACAGTTTGTAACATAATTGAGCCATTACAGAGTTTTCCATTAGGCTTCGGTGGTAGAGTGAAAAGTGTTTTGCTGGTGCAGCATCATTGAAGTAGAGGAGTCAAAGCAGGGACAGAGCCTTCCCTCTTATCCCAAGGACACATTCACACCCCGGCTCCCACAGGCAGACTGGGAAACTAGAGTGAGATTCCCTGGGCCCCTCAGTGCTTTTATGAGTTTGTATCGGATTCTTCCGAGGTGTTGTGTCTTGGAGCAGTGCCAGAGTCTTTGATTTGCTCTGGACAAATCCGGGGAGAGAGGCTTGGGAAACGGTTTACTTCTTGGCTTTCCCTTCCACACAGAGGGCTGGCCAGGGAATCCTTCACTATTGATTGTTGTAGGGGGTATGCCAACACCGCCTCTCCTATTACCTAACAGCCTCCCAGAGGACTGGTAGAGCTGCCTCTAAACAGGGTCTTATCCTATATAGAGTGTCCCTATTTAGAGAACATATATAACCACTCTAACTAGATGGCTGGCCCAGTCTAGCAGTGGCCTGCTGCTCTCCCATGGCTGTTGTTTCTGAGAAGATATCACTCACAAAGATATCCACAGGCTTTTGAGCACATGGTCAGATTCGGCCAGGCAGGAGACTGTTATGCAATCTTTTGGAAGTAGACTGTACATTGCGTATAGATGGACTAGATTTCTGCTTATTCTTAGTAAGAGAGAAAGAATGTCTCTGCTCCAATGGACTCAGTTGGTGTAGAAATAAGGATGTCAATTCGATATTAATTGATCACTTCATCAATTACTTTACTCATCAATTTGCTCTTAAATAAGTAAGAGTTGGAAAGTTATCGGCAGCAGTAGATCACTCATCACTCATCACTCATTAGCATAAGTGGTACTTATGATGAAGCAACTAACACTGCCCTTGTCGTAGGAGAGGTCAGATTTGTGTAATGCTTAAAGTAATTTAGCATTATTTGTCACCAGATCTGTTAATCTGAGCTCTGTTTAAAGTCTCTAATGCGTTGTAATCTGCACCTCCCGGCAGATTGCTCTATAATCTCCAGATAGCAGTAAATAACATATACTGTAGGTACTGGCCCGGTCATTGCTAGTCTCCATCCTCACTGTGGCAGTATTTATAGAAAGGCCATTGGTGCTCTGTCAAGGAGGTCCCAGAATGAGAAATACAAGGAGGCTTTTGCAAATGATCATGTCAAGGATTTTTGATGTATTCCAAAATAACCATAAGTAACCTTAAGTGTGCCAAAGAGGGTCATGGTCAAATTGATGTGTCCTTGGCCATCCTATTAAGCCCACAAAAGTAGTCGGTTCCTATTAACCCTACAGAAAGTAATTTTCTTCCAATTAAACTTTAGGCTATACAATCTTGGGCTCATTTACACATACTGGCACATCTCATTAAGTTAAAATACGCAGCCTTTCCAAACCTGGCTGAAAAAGAGTTTGCCTCGCCATGTGTGACTGACAGCTTTTGTGCTCTCTTTTTATTTTTCACTGTCTCTTTTCTGCCCCTGTGCATCTCTCTCTCTCCTCAGAGCATCCCCATGCAGGCCTTATGTAACCTCAGACAAATCCACAGGCCGTATCCTGAACAGACAGCCGACAGCACACTCTACTGCGCCTCTCTCTCTCAGCCAGGGTCAAGGGTCATCTATCATCCGCTCCTGTTACCCTTCTCCTCTAAGTGCTTCCCATGTCAGTGAGTGCCTTCTTCCTCCTCCTTCCTCTCTCTCTCTCCTGGATGATTGCAGTGCGAGTGGAGAGGAGAACGAGAGGAAGAGGAAAGACGGGGCTTCCCCAGGGAAAACTCCCAAGAGACTCTGCCTAGAGCATATGTAATGGATGGTGATGATGGGAGGATTCTGCACTGCTTTCAAGTTGAAAAAGGGGGAAAGTGAGCTGAGCAGATTTCAGCATCTGAGAAGAATACACCGTCGCTGCATCAAGAGGAGCTGTGATGAGTATAATGGAATGTAAAGCAAACATATGTGATGACGGTCGCTAGCCGATGGTGACTCTGTCTTAACTGACTCGCTCCTGTTCTGCAGCGTGAGTCAACAGAGTGAATGACAGGTAGAAACAAGGATTCATGTGATTCCTTGATGAAAGTGCACCTGCGTCACTAATCATGCACTTGTCTGACATCATTTCATCGCAAATGATGCTAGACTGACTGTTACACTCTCCCTAAATAGGACACAAGGCATTAAGTGTTTGCCGCTGCTTTGTTGACTGGATCTGTCAATTCCTCGGTAGAGAACTAACAAACCACTAAGGGGGAGCTCTGTCAACTTTCCCAGAACTCTCCCAGAATCTTGCTATGGAAATCAAAATGCTATATTGATGAGAATGTATGAAAGTAAAAAATTCTATGAAGTAACCACAAAGCGTTTAAATTGTTCACCATTAAATATTTCCTCTTAATGTGACGTTGTCGTGGAAATATTTAGTCAATAATATTTCTCATATACCGGAGCCTGTGAGTTCAAATAGACTTTATTACAAAGTAATATAAGCTGAGCTGGTTCATGAAGAAACTGCCTTTCCAGCCTTGGCACACACTTTTTATACAGTTTTCATGATTCATCCCCTCTGGCATTTAGCCACCATTATCTATTTGCCTTGCACTAATTTTAGCTTGGTTTCACATTGGGCATAGATTCCATTGGTGACATAACCATAGCAACATTAAACATCAGGCCATAGCAATGGTACAAAAATAAACAGACATGCCCACTCCCAAGACAGGTGCATGTCTAATGGTGCCTACTGACCTAGACACACACATAGAGTGCACTTATTCTGCTAACTACTCTAAGATGTATAATGGGCACACATGTATTGGAAAATTCCCAATAACGTTTGTCAAACTTGGTGCCAATCAGTGGTTAAATTGAGCAGGAGCTCCTGCACCTTGGGTCAAAGAGAGAGCCAAGCAGAGCCGGATCTCCTGCACCTTGGGTCAAAGAGAGAGCCAAGCAGAGCCGAGCTCCTGCACCTTGGGTCAAAGAGAGAGCCAAGCAGAGCCGAGCTCCAACAACTTACAGTTACAAAAAAGGAAAGTAGGATAAAAGTATTTACCCTAAACGTTAACCAAACCCTCATCTTGGCATAATCCTAACGATAGCCTTATGTTCAACCCTGCCTCAATCCGTAGCCTAACCCCTCCAAATACGTCTCCGCCACATCCAAATTTCCTATTTAACCCCTGGTGCAATGGATGAAGTTAATGCTAACTTTTTTTTAAAGTATTACAAAAACCTTTGCTCTGTTCCACTTTGTAGTGGAAACACAAGCGTCAGTCATATTACCCAGATATCTTGTGTGCTCTTTCCTGTTTCTAAAATAGACACAATCAAAGCCTTTCTCCTCTCTCTGTTGGTATGAGTCAACTAATTAAATGTTCTGTGTTGAATCACAGTACTTAGTACGAATGTAATGTGAGTTATTTCATACCCCATCAAAATTATCAAGATGTAAACAAGTGGATTGATCCTACCAAGCTTGTTTGGTCATGTCTGTGTTTTCTGCTGATACTAGTCTCCTCAAGGACATGAAATAATTGTTGTTGTTTGTGACGCATGCATGCATGTGTGCCTGTGTGTGCCTGTGTGGGCCTGTGTGTGGCGTGTGTGTGTACCTGTGTGCGTCTGCCTGTCTGAGTGTTGGATTGTGTCCTGACTCCTGATGTGTATGTTTGTTCACTAGCGTGCCAATTTCTGAGTTGTATTCATTCCAAACAAAGACATTTTGGCATTCTCCACTGTTGACTCAGTTTCTAATTAGCTATTGTCTTGTTTCTCTAACTAATGAATTTCTTCAGTACATAAGTATCAATTCTGTCCAGTTTACTTTTTTTCAAACTCCTTAGAGAGTAACAAGCACAACACTAATGTCTTACAAAATCAGATTCCCTTCAAACCACCTTGAAACACTACTACAATGTGTCATTTGTTTAAATAATTCTATTCATCAGGCTTTACTTGCATTAATTTAGACTTCGCTGAGCTCTACAGGATTACGTTTTGGAAGGGTCATTTAAGTTGACTCACAGCTCACTCCCTTCTTTGGGATCTGCCTGTCTGACTTGATTTGCTTCTTCTCCAGCCTTGATTTAGGAATCGATCTGTACAGTTGCTGAGGGAGGAACATGTTAGTAATGTGTAATAATCTGGGTGAGGCTGTTAGTGTGAGAGAGAGGAGTTCTGCAGTGTCTCCCTGCAGCAGGCAGGTCCTGGATAATTGGCAGAGGCTGTCAATATGACTAATTCAGTAGCAGGACTCACTTCATTATCATGGGAGACCTGCTGTGCCCTCCTGGCTACTGAGAAAGAAAAAGGCAGAGTTTCCCTGCCTTTGTTCTACATCTTTAATTCACAGCATGATCTCTCTCTATCCCCCTGCCGCTCCGAAAGTGTGATGCCTGCTTTCTTGCGGTGTGTATTAGGATCTCTCTGTGGCTTTTTCAGGTTGTGTTGGGGAGAGTGGCTAAAGGATTAAGGATGACGGGGTGGGGTGAGAGGGACTTCCTGAAGATTTAAGGAAAGATTATGTTGCATAAAATCCTCAGCAACTACCAAATATTGACCTCATGAATTTGCACGTGAGTGTGATTGTGCATATGTACTGTACGCTGCAAAAAACAGACTTTGTCCCCATTTGTTCATACTACTTAAAAAAACAGCCTTAAAAGTAATGTGCCCTTCTTAAAGTGAGGCTGTACTGTAATCTAATCACCACTTCATGGGCATATGTCACCAGTGGAAAATGGATGTCATGCTCTTCTCAACATGCTGACTAAGAAGCTGTACTAAAGCCAGCCTGACCACTGAGTGAATGCCAAAACATCCAGCAGCTGTGGCCTTTGACTGGCCTCCCCCTCCCACCTCTAGCTGTATCTACTGATGTAGCGCCGGAACAGGGCTGGCCTCCCCCTCCCACCTCTAGCTGTATCTACTGATGTAGCGCCGGAACAGGGCTGGCCTCCCCCTCCCACCTCTAGCTGTATCTACTGATGTAGCGCCGGGACAGGGCTGGCCTCCCCCTCCCACCTCTAGCTGTATCTACTGATGTAGCGCCGGGACAGGGCTGGCCTCCCCTCCCACCTCTAGCTGTATCTACTGATGTAGCGCCGGGACAGGGCTGGCCTCCCCTCCCACCTCTAGCTGTATCTACTGATGTAGCGCATGGACAGGGCTGGCCTCCCTCCCACCTCTAGCTGTATCTACTGATGTAGCGCCGGGACAGGGCTGGCCTCCCCTCCCACCTCTAGCTGTATCTACTGATGTAGGCGGGACAGGGCTGGCCTCCCCTCCCACCTCTAGCTGTATCTACTGATGTAGCGCCGGGACAGGGCTGGCCTCCCCTCCCACCTCTAGCTGTATCTACTGATGTAGCGGGGACAGGGCTGGCCTCCTCCCACCTCTAGCTGTACCTACTGATGTAGCGCCGGGACAGGGCTGGCCTCCCTCCCACCTCTAGCTGTACCTACTGATGTAGCGCCGGGACAGGGCTGGCCTCCCCTCCCACCTCTAGCTGTACCTACTGATGTAGCGCCGGGACAGGGCTGGCCTCCCCTCCCACCTCTAGCTGTATCTACTGATGTAGCGCCGGGACAGGGCTGGCCTCCCTCCCACCTCTAGCTGTATCTACTGATGTAGCGCCGGGACAGGGCTGGCCTCCTCCCACCTCTAGCTGTATCTACTGATGTAGCGCCGGACAGGGCTGGCCTCCCCTCCCACCTCTAGCTGTATCTACTGATGTAGCGCCTGGACAGGGCTGGCCTCCCTCCCACCTCTAGCTGTATCTACTGATGTAGCGCCGGGACAGGGCTGGCCTCCCTCCCACCTCTAGCTGTATCTACTGATGTAGCGCCGGGACAGGGCTGGCCTCCCTCCCACCTCTAGCTGTATCTACTGATGTAGCGCCGGGACAGGGCTGGCCTCCTCCCACCTCTAGCTGTATCTACTGATGTAGCGCCTGGACAGGGCTGGCCTCCCCCTCCCACCTCTAGCTGTATCTACTGATGTAGCGCCGGGACAGGGCTGGCCTCCCCCTCCCACCTCTAGCTGTATCTACTGATGTAGCGCCGGGACAGGGCTGGCCTCCCCCTCCCACCTCTAGCTGTACCTACTGATGTAGCGCCGGGACAGGGCTGGCCTCCCCCTCCCACCTCTAGCTGTATCTACTGATGTAGCGCCGGGACAGGGCTGGCCTCCCCCTCCCACCTCTAGCTGTATCTACTGATGTAGCGCCGGGACAGGGCTGGCCTCCCCCTCCCACCTCTAGCTGTACCTACTGATGTAGCGCGGGAACAGGGCTGGACTCTTTACATAATAGTCACAGTGCTCACTCAGAGCTATTCCCCCTCTAAGTGCTTTCATCTTTGTCTTTATCTCAGAAAATCTGTGTCAGCTTGTCTTATCCCAGCTTGGTGAATCTGCCAAATAGAGTTCTTCCCTTTTTTTCCCCCCGACTATGCAGTATCACAAATCACGAGGCCACACGGCTACACACCCTGAGCACAACTCGTAAACTTCACCTGAAATATTGAGTGTGAATGACTGTGCTGCACTCTATACTCTGGTTATTATATTCATACATCAGCCAGCCGAGTGAGCAGGGGTGTGGTAGTCCCCGCACGCACACACACATGCAAAGGGCTTTTTCAGCCAACAGTCATCAAACGTGCTGTATTCTGTTACTGTCACCAGTTGATTCATTCAGCATGCACACACACACAACCTGTCTCTCTCACTCTCTCTTCTCTGTCACACATACACACACGCCAGGTCATGTGGATGGCAGGAAAGACAGAGTTCTGTGAATGCTGCTCAACTCCAGTGTGTGTGTGTGTGATCTGCATAAAGAGCTGCTCTTTAAGCTCTCAGGCTCAGAGAAACATACTGTGGTAGAGAACAGCAGCAAATGGCTCCACTCTCCCTTTAGTCAGGATGATGACTACCCTCTTTGTCACCCGCTATGTCTTGGTCATTCTTCCTTCTTTTTAAACTAATACATCTGCCATATCCATCCTCTCATGGCCATGTGCAGGGGTGGCTGGTCCATTTTTTGACAAGTGGGTCTGTCTAACTTTTACATTTTTTTGTGCAAAATGATCATGGTCTTGCTAATAATGGGGGCCTCAAGGGAAAAAAAGGTCACGAGTGTTGAAAATGCCAGGGCCAATTTCTGGTCGCAGTCCGCCCCTGGCCATGTGTGTGCAGTTTATGTGTGTTCACATGTTTGTCTCTGTGTGTGTATGGGTGTGTATGTGTGCAAGGGCATGTGTATCTGAATGTATTGTGTGTGTCTATGACAGAGGCATAGATGTTAGCCTTGGCAGGTAAATGTGCCCAGTAAGCAGCAGCATATAGAGGAGAAGGGTGGAGGGTGGATGGGGAGAGTAGTGAAGCTCCATTAGAGTCCATTCCAGTGAACCCCTGCCCTATTACCAGAGCTTTCAGCCAGGCTAATGCACCCAGCACAAGAGCTAACACAGCCCCTGTGGCGGCAGCAGAGGCTGCTTGGCTAGGGCTTGGGCTGGGGTGGGGCACACACAGCCGCCCACGTACACACACACTAACACACATGCGCACACACACAGTTCCAGGGCTGTGTATATGTGAAGTGTCAGGGAGAGGAGCTGTAAAGCAGGCCAAGGTTTGACATTTGGAGGGTGACGTAGCTTTAAATCTGAACTCTCTCTCCTGCCCAAGCAAAGGTGAGAGACAGGAATAGCAGCCCCACACTACAGAGATAAAGGGAGAGAATGCAACAATAGAGGAGCGGAGAGAAGGGTTGCGGAGAGAATGGTGGGATGTGAGAGAAGAGAGATTGAAGTTTTAAGTTAATTGGAAGCTATGGCAATCCTCCCTCCTCTCTATCTCTCTACTCTCTCAGTGAGGGTCTCGTGGCTCTCTGGAGTTGAAAGACCCTCGGGCAGAAGTGTTTTCCCACAATCCCTCAGTGAACTCAGCCCTGGTATCAAACAGAATAGCTGAGATTAAAGTCTCGTGTCAGTCATGATTCCCCAATATTTTCTCATCTGGGTAATGGCGTCATCTCTCCCTGTTTTCTCCCACTCCATGTCTCCGTCACGCTCTCTGTCTCTCTACCTCCTACTCTATTTTCCTTGCTATCCCCCTCTCTCTTCCCTACACTCTCACTCACACAAACTTATTTCCACCACTTTTTCACTATTTGGTTCAATGAAAGGTGCTGAACCAAATGAAATCCTCTTTTCATCCTTTTACAATATTCAGCCTGCTACAGTGTGAGAGACAATGGCTGTGGCATATCATGGCACACTCAGTACCTAAACAGTTACTATGGTTACTCTGTCAGTACATTCTGGTAAAAATTCCTAGCATATCATTTTTTGAATACAAAAACTCATTATGAGCGTATTTCCTGTGAGGGATCATAGCACAAAGCACCAATGTCATGTTCATGGACATAGTCTGAGAGTAATGGGGTGCCCTTAACACTGAGGACAGTGTGAATAGGTGGTATGCAGCGTTGTGCAGACATTCCAGTAGCGGGCTGAACACCTCTTTCTAAAACTGGATTCTGGACTTCCTGACGGGCCGCCCCCAGGTGGTGAGGGTAGGCAACAACACATCCGCCACACTGACCCTCAACACGGGGGCCCCTCAGGGGTGCGTGCTTAGTCCCCCCTCCTGTACTCCCTGTTCACCCACGGCTGCATGGCCGCGCACGACTCCAACATCCTCATTACGTTTGCTGACAACACAACGTTGGTAGGCCTGATCACCGATGACGATGAGACAACCTATAGGGAGGAGGTCAGAGACCTGGCAGTGTGGTGCTAGGACAAAAACCTCTCCGTCAATGTCAGCAAGACAAAGGAGCTAATCACTGAGGAACTTGAAGCTCTCTCTCTCTCTCTAATCATGGACTACAGGAAAAGGAGGGGCTGAGCATGCCCCCATTCACATCAAAAGGGCTGTATTGGAGCAGGTCGAGAGCTTCAAGTTCCTCGTGTTCCACATAACTAAGGATCTTGGTCCAAACACACCAACACAGTCGTGAAGAGGGCACAACAATGCCTCTTCTCCCTCAGGAGGATGAAAATATTTGGCATGGGCCCTCAGATCCTCAAAACGTTATACAGCTGCACAATTGAGGGCATCTTGACTGGCTACATCACCGCTTGGTATGGCAACTGCTTGGCATCTGACCGCAAGGCGCTCCAGAGGGTAGTGCGTATGGCCCAGAACAGAACTGGGGCCAAGCTCCTTGCCATCCAGGATCTCTATACCAGGCCGTCCCAGAGGAAGGTCCTACAAATTGTCAAAGACTCCAGCCACCCAAGTCATAGACTGTCTGGAACTAACAGGATGCAAAAAAATCATTATTTCCCTCTGGGCAATTCCACAGTACTGAAATTCAGTAACAATTCCATGCAAACTTTTGTAACGGAATTACGGTAAAATCTCTTTCAGTTTTTTATACAACCGCATTTTCCAAAGAACTCTTAAATAACTTCTACGAATTAAGATTCAAAGATGTCTGCAGAAAGAATGGGGTGTCAGCTATGACATGACACCTTGAGTTTGAAAACATCTATTTTGGTTATTGAACTACAGTAAGTGAAGTGTATTTGCACCCGGTAACGGAATTACATCATGGGTCCCTGATCTGTACTACACAGAAATGCATAATTATGGATGCTGTAACAACACAGAATAAAACAATAACTAAAAGTCCCATGATGGTAGTGACTGCCCATTACTGCTAATCACTTATTAACAATCATCTATTCACATAATAAAATATTTGTTTTATTTTATAACTTTATTATTTCATTCCAAGTCATCATCTCATCTCTATAGAGCTGCTGCCTATGCTGTCTGACAAAATCACTATTTTAGTAGTTCTTCAAAGTAAATAAGGCATACTTTTATGACTGCAGAATACCAACTATCAATCACTTTCAGGTAGAGATACCTATCCCTCTTGACAGTTCTGCCATCTCTCTGTCTCTTTCATTGAGGTTTCCATGTCTGCTCCGCATAGCCCGGACAAGTAAGCAGGCGCGCAATGGAATCTGGTAATTGTAGTTAAAACTAGTTAGGGAGCGGCAGCAGAGGTGACGGTTTTGGAGAGTCCGGCATGCCCAAAGTAAAATGCCTGCCACTCAGGCCCGGAAACTAGGATATGCACATAATTAGTACTATTGGATAGGAAACACTCTGAAGTTTCTAAAACTGTTATAATAATGTCTGTGAGTATAACAGAACTGATATAGCAGGTGAAAACCAGAGGAATTTCTGTCCAGACATTTTTCTTTTTGAGACATTTCCTCTTTTTCATAGACTTCCTATTGAAATCCATGTATAATAGCTCCCAGATTGCAGTACCTATGGCTTCCACTAGATGTCAACAGTCTCTGGACAGTGTTTGGAGGGAGGCTTTATCACTGGAGGAACCACGGATGTCAATAAGTTTTCCTCGGCACGAGAACGTGAGCGCGCCCCACTTTATTTTCCTTTATATCGTTTAGGATATCATCCTTTTAAATATTATTGTTAATATACATAAAAGGATACCTAAGGATGCATTATAAATGATGATTGATTTGTTTGGGCAAAGTTGATAGGTATAATTTCAACGCTTTCTCTTCACTGTACAACAGGTGACTCGACGGTGGATTTTCTGAACATAATGGATATAATAAATGACTTTTTCTAACAAAAGAACCATTGGATGTCTTCCTTGGACACTTGGGATGCCCTCAGCAGAAGTTCTTCGAAAGGTAAGTGATTTATTTTAGCTCTTATATGGGTTTTGTGAGACCCGCGCTGGATATGAATTTATGCTAATAAATATGTGAGGTGCTATCCTCAAACAATCAAATGTTGTGCTTTCGCCGTAAAGCCTTTTTGACATCTGACAACGCTGTGATATTGCCAAGAATCAGAGCTTTTTGATGACTATGCAACACTTGTATATTGATGAATGTTTAATAATTCAACTTTTGGATTTTGAATTTGGCGCCTTACATTTCACCGGGTAGTGTCGAGTTTTTTAATTACCACAAGGCAATGTCTCTCACATCACTTGTTTTGTCTTCTTATTCCTCCTCTATCTCCCTCCATCTATCTCCACTCACAGGGCAAGGGGCAGAAGCTCAGTCATGTAAGTATGAGACACAATTACTTTCTGTATTTGATGCCACTTTAATAAATGCAGTCCCGGCGTAGAGACAGTTTGAGGGCAGTTGGTCCTCTCTACGGTTGATAAGCAGCTATTTTTATGCCTCACACAAAATAGTTATTTTTGTAGGAAATGGGTATTGTGAGCGTCTGGCTTCCTTGACATTTTCATGTTTTTCATTAGATTTATTGAAGGTATTTTAAGCAGGATACACAGTTGGTTTCATTGTTTTGTGTCAGCATGTGAACGAGCTTCTGAGATGTTGAACCTCTTTGATGCACCTACATTCTCAGATACTGTAATGGTTTTATTTTTCTCAGCAACTTAGTTCATTCTGAGCTCTTGATGGGGTATTGAGAAGGAGCTGGTGGCATATAACTGTAATAACAGACCGTATCTATTCCCGAAGGCTGAGTCACAAATTTGGCTACTTTTGGCTCAGGTCTCAGCCTTTTCTCCTGCATGGCTGATCTGTATGTGTACCTATTCTAAAAGCATTACCAGGGAGGATCTGGAACAAAATGCCCGCTCAGGCCCAATAGTGTTGTTGGTATTGAGTGTGAACAGGAGCCAAGGTAAGGCCACAGCCCTCCCAGGGGAGGGGAAGGTTGGTCTGTGTTTGTTGAAGTGTTTTCCTCCTTTCCTTCCTCCTCCACCTCCTGCTTACTGTGCATATATTGACTTTCTGGTAAAACTCTCTAGATCTCTAGATCCCATAGGGCGGCGCACAATTGACCCAGTGTCGTCCGGGTTAGGGTTTGGCCGGGGTAGGCCGTCATTGTAAATAAGAATTTGTTCTTAAATGACTTGCCTAGTTAAATAAAGGTTAAATAAAATAAAATAAAAATATATTAATTCGTAATCCATTATATGTAGGTACAGTGAGGGAAAAAAGTATTTGATCCCCTGCTGATTTTGTACGTTTGCCCACTGACAAAGAAATGATCAGTCTATAATTTTAATGGTAGGTTTATTTGAACAGGGAGAGACAGAATAACAACAAAAAAATCCAGAAAAACGCATGTGAAAAATGTTATAAATTGATGTGCATTTTAATGAGGGAAATAAGTATTTGACCTCTCTGCAAAACATGTACTTGGTGGCAAAACCCTTGTTGGCAATCACAGAGGTCAGACGTTTCTTGTAGTTGGCCACCAGGTTTGCACACATCTCAGGAGGGATTTTGTCCAACTCCTCTTTGCAGATCTTCTCCAAGTCATTAAGGTTTCGAGGCTGACATTTGGCAACTCGAACCTTTAGCTCCCTCCACAGATTTTCTATGGGATTAAGGTCTGGAGACTGGCTAGGCCACTCCAGGACCTTAATGTGCTTCTTCTTGAGCCACCTTTGTTGCCTTTTCCGTGTGTTTTGGGTCATTGTCCTGCTGGAATACCCATCCATGATACATTTTCAATGCCCTGGCTGAGGGAAGGAGGTTCTCACCAAAGATTTGACTGTACATGGCCCCGTCCATCGTCCCTTTGATGCGGTGAAGTTGTCCTGTCCCCTTAGCAGAAAAACACCCCCAAAGCATAATGTTTCCACCTCCATGTTTGACGGTGGGGATGGTGTTCTTGGGGTCATAGGCAGCATTCCTCCTCCTCCAAACACGGCGAGTTGAGTTGATGCCAAAGAGCTCCATTTTGGTCTCATCTGACCACAACACTTTCACCCAGTTGTCCTCTGAATCATTCAGATGTTCATTGGCAAACTTCAGACGGGCATGTATATGTGCTTTCTGAAGAGGGGGTCAAATACTTATTTCCCTCATTAAAATGCAAATCAATTTATAACATTTTTCACATGCGTGTTTTTTTCTAGATTCTTTTGTTGTTATTCTGTCTCTCACTGTTCAAATAAACCTACCATTAAAATTATAGACTGATCATTTCTTTGTCAGTGGGCAAACATACAAAATCAGCAGGGGATTAAAATGATTTTTTCCCTCACTGTATGTGTGCAAGGCGGACAGAGGCAATGTGCAGAAAGAAGCCTATGAGAGCATCAAAGTCAAAGGCAAGTATTGGATGTCTGACTGTGTTGTAAAAGGTTGGGCCACATGACATGTAATAGTGAGCGTTTTTTCAACTTAATTTAATGTTTAGCTATGCCAAAGTATCTTTGAATTTAATGTTTCGCCATGCCAAAGTATCTTTAAATTTAACGTTTTGCCATGCCAAAGTATCTTTGAATTTAATGTTTGACACTCTGCTTTTTCTGTCTGATCTCCACAGAGTTGTTTTCCAAGTCAGTCCTGGTGATGAAGCCCAGAGAGGTGTTTGAGAGAGAGCGCTTCACACTGAACTGTTATACTGACTGCCATTCCCCTGAGAGAATCAACATTGGGGAAGTACTCCCTGTGAAGTACTCCCTGTACAGGAATCAGGTCCTGGTTCCTGTACAGAGACATCAGGAGGGAACTACAGTGCCACAGCACACCCCTCCCTTAATGGAAATTACTCCTGCCAGACCCAAGCCCGAGGAAGAGGCCAAACCCAAAAACAGCACACAGATTGTCATCAAGGCAAAAGGTGAGTCTCTCTGTGTGGTGTGGTGGTTAATTTCTTTACTATCAAATGAGGAGAGACAAACTTATCACACAACTCAGAGTTATACTTACTCTGAATCTTTATTCACTTATTAATAAGGGAGCAGGTCAATACAACACACACATATAAAGTGAATCGATTGAGTGCCCTACGATAATGATGGCTGGTCGACAAATCACCCTCAGATGATTCATGGAGAGCCACGAGACAGAGGTACAAAGGTATTTTATAGCCAAGATACACCCCTTCAGTCTACATGACAAACAACAGATGTATGGAATGGGTCACAAGTTTAAGATTTGTATGAAAGATACTATCTGCTGTGAATTATAAGTATCTGCTGTAAAAACTTCTCATTGTGTAGAAACCAGGGTCTGGCCCACGAGCCATCTCCCCCTGGTAGCTTCCAGTCAGGCACACAGACACTAATCATGCCATGGAATGGTGTCTTGTTAGGTTTATCACCCAGAAGACATTGTAAATCTTCCGTCAGTGTTAAATCTCCCAGAGGCCCATCCTCAGTAAAACACACACAGATAGATGAGCGTTCTAACAACTCCTTATTATGTTGCCATTTGATGTAATAACAGCATTATAACAATCTTGTCATTTCTGTTCTGACAGTGGATGGTGTCATATTAAAAACACTCTCATTCAACATTCTCAAACATTGCATGTGCTTTATTTTCTAACAGTTTTTCTCTTCTCTGGTCTCATTCTGTCTTATTCATTCTCTTTTTTGTTCCCCCTCTTTCCCATGTCAGTGCCTGTGTCAATACCTCTTCTGAGCGTGGTAGGGGGCAGGTTGATACTGGGCAAACCCTTCCAGTTCCAGTGTCAGAGTCTGCCCATCACCTACACCCTGCTGGGCCCCACAGACAAGCTGAGTTCAGGTAGGTCCGCAGTCCCTGGGATCTGGCCCTCTTCAACATCACCTCCATCCACAGGAGCACTGACATCCACAGCTTCTCCTGCAAGGCCGAGAACAACCCCAGTAAGGCCACATGGAGAGCTCAGGAGAGCACCTCCGACGCACTGCCACCATCATAGGTGAGTTGGCCACACCACCTGTTCATAACAGAACCAATTGAATACGTACATACATACATACAGTACATACACCTACATATGGCTCTGGTTTATAAAAGGGAGATGCTGGTACAGTCAGTCTAGCTGATGACATAGTAGATTTATTGTAATGACTCAACAACATGAATTCCCCACAGAGCCAGTGTCCAGGCCAGTACTGACCGTGACACCCAACATGGGGACGTGGCTGAGGGGGAGGACCTGACCCTAACCTGCACTGTCCAGCTGGGCACGCCCCCCATCACCTACACATGGTATCACACAAGGAGTGCCCTGCCCCTGCTGTCCAAGACCACCAATGACATGTGGTTATCCCACTCGGTTCAAGGTGGCAGTAGAGAGCATGGAGGTGGATACTTCTGCGTCCCTAACAACCCGTCCAATGACAGCCAGAGGAGTGCCATGGTCACTGTTTGAGGTGAGAGGGGAAGGGATCTTGCAGATGAAAGAATTATCACACAAATACACTGGTGTGTGACTAGAAGTCCTTTAGCTAAATCCACTGTTGTTGAACTTGACCTGAGGTAACCTTTGTAATCTAACTGTCTGCAGTGAAGTTGGCTGGCTGGAAGAAGGGGCTGATCGCAGCATTCTGCATCCTGCTCACAGTGTCTCTCATCATCATCATCATCATTGTTAAGAAAGGCCTTCTTCCATTCAGAAGAGAGAGAACAGTGGAACTGTCAGTGTGAGTAGGCCTGGCTTTGATTTCATCATACTACCATAGTCTATTCACAAACCATTGAACGTACAGGTGATGCACAATTCTTTGTTTGGGAAGATGTGAATATTAAAGCGATAAAAGTCATATAGGAGTCCTGTTTAATTGTTCATTGTGTTTTCTTGTTCCCCTCTCTCAGGAAGCCAGCAAGCACTAAAACAGACGAGACTCTGAGACTGACCCATGGAGACGTCAATGAGGCTGCCAATGGTAAGATCTGTCTACTGATTTACTGTAAAGTAGTACCTATAGCTGCTGTCAGGACTTCACACTACTAAACCATTGGCCCATGATACAAAGTTTATAGAGTCTTGCAGACCTCTACCATCTCAGCCCTAACCTTGGTCCAACCCTTCATCCTCTCAGGATGTCATCTCTCTTCCTCTCTGTGTGTTCCTTCCTCCTAGCTTGGCTCAAAGTAAAGAGCAGGTGAGGGGATGCATGCCTAATATGGCAAAGCAATGAATGTCTCATCCAATTGGATGTGGCCGGTGTCCTGTATGACTGACCCCTGGTCTCTGTGTTTTGAAGCCACTCTTGGGGTCATGGGAAGGAGCGTCTGGACTGCTCACGAGTGTACCAGAGTTCATGAGGTCAACTCCTACATGTCAACAGTAGGAGCATTAACTATGTAACTATTAATGTCTAACATTAAGTGTGACTATTGTAGAGTCTGACGACCAGACCAGCGAGGAAACTACTGAGGTACCTGAGCCACAATACACTGAGGTCCATCCCCAGGAGGTAGACCCCACGAGAGGTAAGAGACTGACCCATCCTCTTAGCTGGGAGGTGCTAGGCTTCAAATACACATGTCAACATTATTATTGATCTATTGCTTAATGTCAAATAATCATGAGCTGTCCACTTGCATTTTTGATTATGTCCCTATGAAGCATTTGTTTATGCATTTCTAGCCCCCGTGAAGAAAGGCACAGACACAGTGTACAGCGAAGTGCGGAATTTGAATCAAGGTAAGATTAACATCCTGTTCAATGTTCACTAAAGCCCTTTATACACTAAGAAACAACAAATTAGTTGGGCTTCTTCTCTGGGGTTTGAGAAATGTGCCATGCAGGAAACCAGGCCAGGCCTAACTCTAAACATCTGCATTGTCAGAGAGAGAGGGTGCCGGTAAGCCGGACGCTTAGCCAGCTGTCCACTTCCTGCTCTCGTCAAATGGAACTTCCTGTTATTACAATCCAGCACAAACACAGGGTCCATCTGTCAAGCGGAGTCAGAGGACAGACTGCTCCCTTGTTAACCCCTGAGGGTGTTGTTTTGGGGAAGGAGGAGGCTCTGGGTGGAGGGTGTTGTTTTGGGGAAGGGGAGGCTCTGGGTGGAGGGTGTTGCTTTGGGGAAGGGGGAGGCTCTGGGTGGAGGGTGTTGTTTTGGGGAAGGGGGAGGCTCTGGGTGAAGGGTGTTGTTTTGGGGAAGGGGAGGCTCTGGGTGGAGGGTGTTTTTTTGGGGAAGGGGAGGCTCTGGGTGGAGGGTGTTGTTTTGGGGAAGGGGAGGCTCTGGGTGGAGGGTGTTGTTTTGGGGAAGGGGGAGGCTCTGGGTGGAGGGTGTTGTTTTCCTGAGCTTGTCACCTGCTCTTGTTTTTGCAGGTGAGTCAGAGTCCGAACAAGCTGACGGCGTAAGTAGAGCAATGTACTAACAAATACACTCATGTACGTAACAGTACTGTTTTACATGCAGTACATAGACCATATGACTTTGTTTTGTCTTAGAGGGACCCCTTATGGAGAAAATAAGATTCAACACAGGAGGAAACTGCTGGAATACACAGATGATGTAGAAACAGACACTGGCTTCTTCTTGTAATTTTTATTTTATTTTGTCTATTTCAGCAAGGCTCCGTTGAGTATGCCCAGCTAAACCACAATGACCATGAGTCAGAAGAACCAGAGCACGAACCAGACCAACAACCCCAGCCTGAACCAGAGCCAGAACCAGAACAAGGATCAGAGCAAGACGGACAACTTGAATGACCACCATCAATATTTATTCTCTAATTTATTCAGCCCATTGAACAACTGGAGCTGTTATTGATTTGAATGCATTTGTATATTTTCTATATTTTTACACCTCTTCTTCTTAACCTTTTGTACAGTCTTTAAATGCCTGTAATTATGCCTTTGTGAATTGAGAATAAAACAATGCAGCATAATGGGAGACCTTGTCCTGTCTCAATGAGAAAAAATAGTTATTGACGGTTTCCGTCATCTCTCCTGAGAACGTGCACATAGGATATGTGTTGTGACCCAGAGGAAAATACACACAAATGCATTTCCCTCCATTGTGAGCTGAGCTCCATGGACAGGAGGGAAACCTTTGAAGCCTGCGGGGTGTGGTGACAGTCAGGTGGCGTGACACCCGTAGAGAAATGTGAGAATATGAGAAAATAAAGTCTATACCCTCTGGTGGGTGACCAGGCAAACCACTCTCACTCTCCTGACCAGAGGAGGGCAGCACCTTGCTTACGATGCAGTAGGGAAACTTGGTGCCACGCTGCTGAAATCATGTGAAAGGCTTCCACTGTGTTTTTAGCATCAAGGCATATCAGTTTCAGTTTCCATCCTTTCATGACTTTGATTGACTCAGACAAGTTGTGACTCAATAAGTTATGAGGTCATACAGGAGTCAATTCCTTTTCTCAGTAGTTGGCTACCAGAGGAAATCAAAAAACAGACAAACAAACTTTAAAGTGTAGGCTATATTGTCTTTGTACAAAGGTGTACACAGAACTGCAGTAATTTCAGAACCTCTGTCTGGAAGGCTAGTGGAGTCATCATGCCCAAGGGAACACAACAACATTACATTAGTAAGGTCTGTGCCATCACATATCCTTGATCACAAAATCAAAATATCTATATTAGCTATATTATATTAGTTTATTCAAAAAGCTTAATGAGACATCACCAAGGTGATCTGACCAACAAAGGCCTATAGCCCACAAGAGGTTGATTTGTTCATTAATGTCATGGCACATGTTGTTGACAGTCCAGCTCATGTGGATTTGCCTTTTTGACAGGAAGCTCTTAGGGACGTTGAAAGACTGACCAACCCTGTGTGAAAAGCCATAGAACCCCAACAACATAGCTAAACACCCACAGCCTGCCACCGACTTAAATGCTCTCAACTACATTCCCAGTTCAGTCAAACGTATACTGTATATCACAGCCCTTAGGATGAAGGATTTATCTTCATTAGAGATGTCCCAGTCCCTTGTTTGGATTATGTTTCAGTTATTTGTGTGTGTATGTTTCAGCTGTGGGTGTGTTTGTGTGCGCACCTGTGTGTGACAGAGAGGGAGCAATTCAGAGGGGGAAGTAAGGGTGAACCCAAGAGAGCGAGAGAGAAAGAGAGAGCTCTAGTGACAGTGTGTCTAAGCTAGGGCTCCTCATTCCCCACCTCAGGTCATGTTGAGTTTGAATCACCATCCTAGCAAGCAAACATTTAAGCAAAAGTTCAGTGACAAGTCCAGCCACCTTTAGTGTAGTCAAACTATTCACTATTGGTTCTCGTACTGGGAAGTTCAAAATGTAACAAAACACTATATATTTAATGTCCACGCAAATCTATTTTGTATTATGATATGGTAAGAAAGAAAATAAGAACTGCTATTTTAGGTAATCCCCCAAGGGGAAGTCAAAACTATCGATAAAGTGTTAAAGATGGCCCCTTTAAGAGGAGGCCTTGGGTCCAAAGAGTCATCTATGAATGGATAGTTTTCCAAAATGCTTTCCAAAATGAAAACCGAATCCATCTCCATGTCTCAGCAGTCTGGATCTCTGCAGGTTGTTATTACTATATCGTTACATCACACGCTGCACTTTCAGCTTTTAGAGTGTGGGTGAATTAATCATATTACTTAACAGGTCTGCCTTGACAGCGGTTAACAGCATGTTTTGAGAACTGGCAGCTGGAGGTCATGTGCCGCTATGGAATTAAAATGGCTGTAGCAGAAGTAGAATAAATAAGAATATGGTGGCTGGGTATTAATGAGCGGGTATTAACCTGTTCAAGCAATTTTTGGACAACATTTATTATAGCTCAGATTGGCTTTTTAATTTTCAACTGCACAATAATAAAGCCAAAGTGATATATGTTTACACCCTGTGTCCTATACTATTTTCCTCCGCAAGGACACTACATACAGAAATAACCCCAAGTTTGGTGAATCTGCTGAGGCCATCTCCTGCATACCTCGCGGCGTCAACCCGGCCACCATCCCCTCCAAACCCTGACATGTCCTGGCCATGGATGGTGCTGTCCTCTTCAGAGGGCCTGGTCTGATGTTTGAAGAGCCTGTCTACCCTGTCAAATACACGCTGCTGCATTTACCATGTTCCTGCATCCATCATATGAGGTCATGTGCTGTCATAGACGCTGTGGATTCCTGTTACATGTCATCTGCCCATCTGCACAGAAGAAGACTAGACGGTATATCCTTCATAGTCACAAGACCAATGGCGTGGTAACTAGATAGGACAGGTTTTCTTAATGTCTTTATAATGTTGATACAATAGGAGAGAGTGATAAAGGTGTCTTTGGAACTTTTCACATTTAGAAGTGTGGGACGCTGTGTCCCTTTATTTTTACTGCCTGTGTGTTCGTGTCTCAGCAAGGAAACCTGATCCGGCCCCTCCTGTATCTGAAGCAGGATTCCAGCTACGCCATTGGCTACCCTGCTAAAATTGGCACGTTGACCCCTATGAATATTATGTCTTTCACTTGGCCTTATGGGGCCAGTGTTGTGCACTGCTGAGACTCAGTGGTGAGGTCATCGCGGCAGCAGGTTCATTGTTCTTAGATTTGCTACTATCACAAATTAAGACATTTCCAGGTACTTATGAGTATGTGCTTTCCAGTTGTACATAGTGTTCAAGTTTACTGTCTTTTACAGATGTCACAAAATACTGCTATTAGCAGACACCATAGTTACAGCTAAAGCCCCTATTAATAATGTACTTGATAGCCCACAGCACCACTCTAAGCACTGCCTCTGCAATACATGTTTTAAGTTAAAAAAATAATGATTATAATCAAAGACCTGAGGGCTTGGCAGATTGTCAACATGATACACTGACCCAATCTGTAGACTAGAGGAGGATACAGAAAGGATCCATCAAACACATGTGTGGTGTCATCATAGTGGTCTCTGACTTGTGGTCAGACTCGATCAGGTGAAGCAAACTTACACTTCAGCCATTTTTGCTTCCTCCTCCTGGTATGGCTAGTTACCTGACTTGCCTATCATTAGACACAAGTCACCAGGAAACGTGGAGATTCAAACATCTCTTCTCGAACTCTTCTCAGTACAACTGCTCCTTTAATTCCTACCCTGCTCTCAATATTCCCTAGTATTCGTGTTTCCATGCATACATTTTGGATGTAAACTTTATGTCCATTTTCCCCCTTTCATGAGTAATGGATCAGCTTGTGGCGAAATCCTGCACGGAGCCTTCACCGTGCGCTGCCACTTTAAGAGCGCATCAGCAGTAAGGAAGGAGGAGAGATAAAGACAGCTTTTTCAGCTCTCTGGGAGGAAGCTCTTGGTTGGCGCGACAGTTTGATTGTGTGTGTGCAATGCTGCAGAAGTCCATGTTTGTTTTCAACGTGTTTAGTTTATAACGTGTTTAACTCAATAATCGGGTGACTGCTCGGTGGTTGTTATCGTTTGGGACCGCACCTGTTATGGATCGCATGGATTAGGAGCAACATTGTTGCGAAGCTTGGACATATCAGCCAACACACCATCAGACGAGCCGACAGTACTGAAGTCAACAGACGAGGCAACCAGCCTAAAGTCAACAGCTAAGATTCTCTCTCTCTTTTTCTTCCCTCTATCGCTCCAGTGCTTTACCCTGCAGCAGACTTTCTATTTTTCAAAGGCACTTCCCGTTTATGTTCATTAGCGCTGGCCTATTATAGCGCTGGCCTATTATGGCCCGGCCAGAAGTCTCTGTATTGACATTTTAGTTAAAAGGGAGGTTGCTTGCAAGTTGTGCATTGTATTGAATTGTATTGAATTGTATTGAGGTGGTGTGATACTAGTGACATGTGGCCGAGAAGATTTTGGACATTTTAAGGCCTTTGATTTGTCTACGAACATCCCCACATTCATACCCTCTGCACTGCCCCACTGGACGGTAATACAGATTATTGCAAATTCTCTAATGTTGATGCCTGGTTCTTTCTTGTAAACCGTTTCTATGAAGTTGTCATTCAATTGCTCTGCCATTATTATTGTATGAGTTATCATTGGTAGGGTTACTCCTGTGCAGGTGAAGGGGTTTATATGGTGTGTCTTATCTTTTCTCT
This sequence comes from Brachymystax lenok tsinlingensis, assembly GCA_030435695.1. Lineage (NCBI taxonomy): Eukaryota > Metazoa > Chordata > Actinopteri > Salmoniformes > Salmonidae > Brachymystax > Brachymystax lenok. The sequence continues at coordinate 79,632,237 of CM059791.1, read as the reverse complement.
CCACTGGCTATCTGGCCAACAGGCTACTCTCTAGGCAGTCTCTTCTGCTGATGTGGGTGGGTCCGGTAGCGGTACTCTCTCTATTCTGCTCTTTCCTTTCGGCATGGTTAATACCGGCCTGGCGCCCGAACAAAATCTTTCTTTACCCCTCTCTAATAAATACCGCTACAAGCTCATCTGATTCAAATCTCAGACAGTAATTTAAGTCATGTAAACAAGCAACAAGGTATGTCATACTGTATAACACTACATACGAAGAATAGAGCAGGCTTACACAAACAAGCCCAGCTCCCAAGGTCCTACGTTTGTAATTTACACGTCTTTATCCTATCATTGACCTCTTGTCTCATACCAGAACAGTGATAATATAACATGCAATGTTAAACAGATGGCTACTATCTATTCCCCCATGTTCACTGAACAAAAATATAAAATGCAACAATTTCAAAGATTTTACTGAGGTACAGTTCATATAAGGAAATCAGTCAATTTACATAAATTAATTAGGCCCTAATCTATGGATTTCACATGACTGGGAATACAGATATGCATCTATTGGCCATAGATTCCTTAATTAACAAAAAAGGTAAATGTGTGGATCAGAAACCAGTCAGTATATGGTGTGACCACCTTATGCAGCACGAAATCTCCTTTGCATAAAGTTGATCAGGCTGTTGATTGTGACCTGTGGAATGTTGTTCCACTCCTTTTCAATGGCTGTGTGAAGTTTCTGGATATTGGCGGGAACTGGAACACGCTGTCTTACACATCAATCCAGTGCATCCCAAACATGCTCAATGGGTGACATGTCTGGTGAGTATGCAGGCCATGGAAGAACTGGGACATTTTAGCTACCAGGAATTGTGTGCAGATCTTTGCGACATGGGGCCGTGCAACATCATGCTGAAACATGAGGTGATGGCGGTGGATGAATGGCACGACAATGGGCCTCAGGATCTCTTCACATCCTCCCTGTGCATTCAAATTGCCATTGTTAAAATGCAATTGTGTTCATTGTTCGTAGCTTATGCCTGTCCATACCATAACCCCAGCGCCACCATAGGGTACTCTCTTCACAACAATGACATCAGCAAACCGCTCGCCCACAGGAAACCATCAGCCATCTGTCCAGACAGTTGAAACCAGAATTCATCCGTGAAGAGCACACTTCTCCAGCGTGCCAGTGGCCATCAAAGGTGAGCATTTTCCCATTGAAGTTGGTTACGACGCCAAACTGCAGTCAGATCAAGACCTTGGTGAGGACGACAAGCATGCAGATGAGCTTTGTGCAGAAATTCTTTGGTTGTGCAAACCCACAGTTTCATCAGCTGTCCGGGTGACTGGTCTCAGGCGATCCTGCAGGTGAAGAAGCTGGATGTGGAGGTGCTGGCGTGGTTACAAGTGGTGAGGCCGGTTGGACGTACTGCAAATTCTCTAAAATGACATTGGAGGCGGCTTATTGTAATGAAATGAACATTCAATTCTCTGGCAACAGCTCTGGTGGACATTCCTGCAGTCAGCACACCAAATGCACGCTCCCTCAAAACTTGAAATATCTGTGGCATTGTGTTATGTGCCAAAACTGCACATTTTAGGTATTTGATTTTAAATTCAGCTTTTTTTTAATCCATTTCTTGATATATCAGACCTGTCATGTGGATGGATTATCTTGGGAAAGGAGAAATGCTCACTAACAGGGATGTAAACAAATTTGTGCACAGAATTTGAGAGAAATAATCTTTTTGTGAGTATGGAACATTTCTGAGATCTTTTATTTCAGCTCATGAAACATATTTTTGTTCAGTACAACTACAGAGGGTAAAGCTTTGATTTAGATCATTCGCATGTTCAGATATTGAATATATCATACTTGTGTAGTACTTTTTTTGTAGCACAGTTATTTACACAGTAAAATGGTAATTACTTAAGCAATCTTTTTATTACCTTTATTTAACTAGGCAAGTCACTTAAGAACAAATTCTTATTTACAATGACGGCCTACCCTGGCCAAACCTGGACGATGCTGGACAATTGTGCGCCGCCCTAAGGGACTCCCAATCACGGCCGGATGTGTTTCAGCCTGGATTCGACCCATGGACTACAGTGACGCCACTTGTACTGAGATGCAGGGCCTTAGGCTGCTGCGCCACTCGGGAGCCCTGCGGGGTAGACAACCAACGACATAACATGTAATTGGAATCCTATTAACACCCACTGTGTACGTTGCCCGTACGTTGTCAATGGGCCGTGTCGGTGCATTCTGGGTAAACTCTGACAAGGAGAACTCTCCTTCAAGGAGTCAATTGGGTGCTAGCACAAAAGCCCAGCTCGAGCAATAATTACATGAACAAGAAGCTCAACATTACACATTTTTTCCAGGATTTAAGATAATTAACTTGTTCTCTGTATATCGTATAGCCTTTGGCAGGTTTCTCGACTCCTACCCTGAATTTTATAAGGGATTTCTACCTGTCTGTCTAGTCCAAACTCTAGTGGCCATGTGTATGTTGTCTAGTACAGTGAGGGAAAACATTATTGATCCCCTGCTGATTTTGTACGTTTGCCCACTGACAAAGAAATGATCAGTCTATAATTTTAATGGTAGGTTTATTTGAACAGTGAGAGACAGAATAACAACAAAAAAATCTATGTGAAAAAAACGCATGTGAAAAATGGATTTGCATTTTAATGAGGGAAATAAGTATTTGACCCCCTCTCAATCAGAAAGATTTCTGGCTCCCAGGTGTCTTTTATACAGGTAACGAGCTGAGATTAGGAGCACACTCTTAAAGGGAGTGCTCCTAATCTCAGTTTGTTACCTGTATAAAAGACACCTGTCCACAGAAGCAATCAATCAATCAGATTCAAAATTCTCCACCATGGCCAAGACCAAAGAGCTCTCCAAGGATGTCAGGGACAAGATTGTAGACCTACACAAGGCTGGAATGGGCTACAAGACCATCGCCAAGCAGCTTGGTGAGAAGGTGACAACAGTTGGTGCGATTATTTGCAAATGGAAGAAAAACAAAAGAACTGTCAATCTCCCTCGGCCTGGGGTTCCATGCAAGATCTCACCCCGTAGAGTTGCAATGATCATGAGAACGGTGAGGAATCAGCCCAGAACTACACGGGAGGATCTTGTCAATGATCTCAAGGCAGCTGGGACCATAGTCACCAAGAAAACAATTGGTAACACATTACGCCGTGAAGGACTGAACTCCTGCAGCGCCCGCAAGGTCCCCCTGCTCAAGAAAGCACATATACATGCCCGTCTGAAGTTTGCCAATGAACATCTGAATGATTCAGATGAGACCAAAATGGAGCTCTTTGGCATCAACTTAACTCGCCGTGTTTGGAGGAGGAGGAATGCTGCCTATGACCCCAAGAACACCATCCCCACCGTCAAACATGGAGGTGGAAACATTATGCTTTGGGGGTGTTTTTCTGTTAAGGGGACAGGACAACTTCACCGCATCAAAGGGACGATGGACGGGGCCATGTACCGCCAAATCTTGGGTGAGAACCTCCTTCCCTCAGCCAGGGCATTGAAAATGTGTCATGGATGGGTATTCCAGCATGAAAAGGACCCAAAACACACGGCCAAGGCAACAATCCCATAGAAAATCTGTGGAGGGAGCTGAAGGTTCGAGTTGCCAAACGTCAGCCTCAACCTTAATGACTTGGAGAAGATCTGCAAAGAGGAGTTGGACAAAATCCCTCCTGAGATGTGTGCAAACCTGGTGGCCAACTACAAGAAACGTCTGACCTCTGTGATTGCCAACAAGGGTTTTGCCACCAAGTACTAAGTCATGTTTTGCAGAGAGAGGGGTCAAATACTTATTTCCCTCATTAAAATGCAAATAAATTTCTAACATTTTTCACATGCGTTTTTCTAGATTTTTTTGTTGTTATTCTGTCTCTCACTGTTCAAATAAACCTACCAAATTATAGACTGATCATTTCTTTGTCAGTGGGCAAACGTACAAAATCAGCAGGGGATCAAATACTTTTTTCCCTCACTGTATATCATGGGCAGGATAGACTCTAACAATGGGAATTCCAAACCACCCACTGTATAAACAATAATAACCAATCAATTATCAATTCTTATATGATTTGTGTCTAAAGTAGTCAATACTATGCTAATTGTATTTAGAGTAATGAATATAACTAATTTAATAACTAACTATTTGGCCTAATATAATCTGTCTCTTCATAATATCATGCATTATTTCATCCCTAATGGCAACTAATTCTAAACTGGTGGTAGGAACTTTAAGTTCTCAAATCAACTCTTCATATGACCTTTCATAGGTTGGTTTCTCTGTCCTCTGGTAAACGGTAGACGTGATGATTGAAGAGCAGAGCTGAGGAGGAGGTTTGGTAAGCATGGATGGCTGCAGGGCAGAGATTGACTGTGTGTGGTTGTCATCTTTAATAGGACTAATAAGTCCTGTCAGCTTGGCTTTAGATATGTGTGTATATTTCACATAACCATTGTGTTGGCAGCCGCATGACTGAAGACAGCGCAGCCCCAACCTGCTGGCCTGCAATAGGTCAAACTCCAGCTGGAGATTCTATTTGTGTTACGTAATTAGGTCACGCAGCTTGCTTCACCCTTTTTTACCATCCAATCTTTTGCCCGCTGGCTCCTCAGTTGAATTCATTCCTGTCATGCAACCTCCACAGCTACTAACGAGGAACGGTATGCCAGAGATATGGCCCAACGGTGTGACAATAAGAGGAGGTCACAGGGTCAAGAGCTCCAGCAGGCTGAACCTCCATGGAGGGAGCAGTGTTGGTAAGGGCACACACTACATGGAATATTGTGTCAGAGATTAAGGAGGAATTAGTCTTAAGTTTCAGTAACTTCATTAGTTGTTACAGTTATTATGGACCTGTGTCCACCATGACACGGGATATATGTCCTCTCCTTAATGGAAATTTCATAGATAGGAATGATGACTGGTAAATGGTCTTGTCTGCACTTTGCTATAGAGGATGCCATCTGAAGATTGTACAGAATGCCATTGTTCTTTGATGTGGAGGGTACACGTTTGTAAAGGTTAGTTACTGCATGTTACTTGTTTTAATCACTATCCGTCCTCCTATCCATTGGCTGCTGAATGCGAACCATTCCCAGGGCAAAACTCAGTCACATGCCCCCATTGTGTAATCAAACATCAACAAATGAAATGCCCACACGGCTGGCCTTTCACCCCACCCTCATTTTCCATGGATGCAGCCCCGGCTCGGGTAACCCTATCCCCAGACAAGCAGGCCTGCACCCTGGCTCTCTCCCCTCCGTATGAAGTCCGGACACTCCTGCTCTGGCTGTGGAATGGACAGCTGCTGGCCCTGTTTACTGCTGCGGCCCTTCACGGGGTAGCATTCTTCATACCTGGTCACTGTCAGCAGCTACAGCCCCCTCAATGTGGCCCGTGTCTCCAACGGGAGCACACAAAGCACTATTCTAAACATTCTAAACACATAAAACTAGTGATCCACCTTTGGAACAGCTTTGGCTCTGTAAAGCGGGAAGCCTTTTAACATTGGTTTGCTTTCAGTCATAGGAAACTATTAGGGGAGTGGTGTTAATGGGGTGATATGTACGATCAGTAAGTTCCCAGGTTAAAATGTTCTGTTCCATTATACAGTGCCTTGCAAAATTATTCATCCCCCTTGGTGTTTTTCCTATTTTGTTGCATTACAAACTGTCATTTAAATGGATTTTGATTTGGGTTTCATGTAATAGACTTTTTTTATTTCAAAGTGGTGCGTGCATATGTATTCACCTCCTTTGCTATGAAGCCCCCAAATAAGATCTGGTGCAACCAATTACCTTCAGAAGTCACATAATTAGTTAATTATGTGTGCAATCTAAGTCTAACTTGATCTGAGTATATATACACCTGTTCTGAAAGGCCCCAGAGTCTGCAACACCACCAAGCAACTGGCACCATGAAGACCAAGGAGCTCTCCAAACAAGTCAGGGACAAAGTTGTGGAGAAGTACAGATCAGGGTTGGGTTATAAAAAAAAAGATCCCAAACTTTGAACATCCTACGGAGCACCGTTAAATCCATTATTAAAGAATTTGGGCATTAGGGCATTAATCAGAGGCAACAAAGAGATTGGAGTATCTGTCTATAGAACCACTTTAAGCCGACACTCCACAGAGCTGGGCTTTATGGAAGAGTGGCCAGAAAAAAGCCATTGCTTAAAGAAAGAAATAAGCAAACACGTTTTGTGTTCGCCAAAAGGCATGTGGGAGACTCCCCAAACATATGGAAGAAGGTACTCTGGTCAGATGAGACAGAAATTGAGCCTTTTGGCCATCAAGGAAAATGTCTGGCGCAAACCCAACACCTCTCATCACCCCGAGAACACAATCCCCACAGTGAAGCATGGTGGTGGAAGCATCATGCTGTGGGGATGTTTTTCATCGGCAGGGACTGGTAAACTGGTCAGAATTGAAGGAATGATGGATGGCGCTAAAATACAGGGAAATTCTTGAGGGAAACCTGTTTGTCTTCCAGAGATTTGAGACTGGGACGGAGGATCACCTTTCAGCAGGACAACAACCCTAAGCATACTGTTAAAGCAACACTCGAGTGGTTTAAGGGGAAACATTTATATGTCTTGGAATGGCCTAGTCAAAGCCCAGACCTCAATCCTATTGAGAATCTGTAGTATGACTTAAAGCGGAACCCATCCAACTTGAAGGAGCTGGAGCAGTTTTGCCTTAAAGAATGGGCAAAAATCCTAATGGCTAGATGTGCCAAGCTTAAAGAGACATACCCCAAGAGACTTGAAGCTGTAATTGCTGCAAAAGGTGCCTCTACAAAGTATTGACTTTAGGAGGTGGGGTGAATTAGTTATGCACGCTCAAGTTTTTGTTTTATTTGTTTCACAATAAAAATATTTTGCATCTTCAAAGTGGTAGGCATGTTGTGTAAATCAAATGATACAAACCCCCCCTAAAAATCTATTTTAATTCCAGGTTGTAAGGCAACAAAATAAGAAAAATGCCAAGGGGGTGAATACTTTTGCAAGCCACTGTATCCCTTAGCTTGGAGAGGGCCTCAATACCTTTACCTCAGAACCAATACCACACTCTCACTCTCTAATATCTGCTACATGGTAATAAGGAAAGGTATGGCTAGTCAAGTGTTTGGCTGACTTCACGCTTTACACACAAAATAATGAGCCTCAGTGAAAGTGTTCACTAACAAACATTGGTCTTTCTAAACGTTTATTACCTACATATAACCATTATATTATTAAGGAATGCAATCTCCTTTCCACCTTTTGATGACATATAAAGCCCTTGGCCTTGACTGTACCATTTGTTCTGAAGACAGCCTGAGACATTGAGGACAGTGTGTGAACCAGTTCACAAGCCAAGGGATCTATTTGTATCCTTTTGAGGAGAGATTTGAGTGAGTTTGTGAACAACCTTCAATTACATCTATCTTTAGGTGGGTTCCATCTGTGTGGTAGGAGCTGCTTATCTAGTGGATTTACACATCTGCACTAATCTATGTCATCAGAATTAGCATGAACTATATATCCCTGTATTAAGCATAGGCTCATGTCAAAGGCACCTAGCTAATAGCCTGCTCTAAACCATTGTTCAGACCATGGTATAGGCATATACTTCAGAGTACCAGTGGACATTCTTGAAAGTCAAGGTGATATATTTCAGCCCTGAATTGTGACCACAAATAGTCACAATTGTAACTCTCTTTCTTTCAGATTAAATTACCTCAGGAATACTCTCCAACAATCTTTGGAGCCTTGACTTTTAAATTGATTGGTGCGTTTACACAGAAAGGGTGTTATTTAAAACTGAGCCCCAACTAAATATAGCCTTGAAATTCCCATGGTGCCTTCGTTGTGTGATGGGTGCAGCAGCAGGCCTACTGTTTGTGTTCTTGAAGACGTGTGTCTTAGTTTCTCTGGGTCTGAGCACATCATATGATAAGCCTACCTATAATAGTTTACAGGCAAAATGTCTACAATCGAAGTGCATCCAAGCCAAAGTACACAATGAATTTGTCTATGAGCTGTTAAACATGTTGTAACTAAGGCAACACTGAAAGTCAAACAAATTAATTTATCATTGATACTTTTCCGGGCAACACTAATTTGGTTTTCTCTCTAAGAAAATATTGACCAATTCCCATGGAAACTATGTCCTTGTGCCTTGAGGGCTCAGCAACTTTAGAGTCCAGAGGCATGGGAACCATGATGGCCATGCCATACATCTCGGGCCAGGTGGTGGACGCCGGACGCTCCCATTTGCAGAGCAAATAGCCCGATTTAGTTTGGGGTGGTCTGCCATCCATGCTAGGAGCAAGGCTCAGATTAGAGGCTCTGAAAGCTGTCAGATCATCCGTTTGTGGATGCCTGCCACAGAATGTTTAAAGACACGCATAGAGGGCAGCGCTGATAAGCAGTCAAAGGAAATGTACCACATTATGTGATGCACAGCAAACTTTGTAGCCTCCATGTTTTGCAATAGTGGATGCCTACAATGAAGGCACAGAATATAGGTGTAACTGTCGGTCACCACTTCCATGGGCTGTGAAAAGGGTCACATATCCAGGGTCCCTTTGGCCCTGATTATTACAATCCTGTAAACTCGTCAAACCAGAAAAGAGGACGGCCGTCTTTGAATATTCGTACTTGCGTTCCAAATACTAAGCTGATTGAGTATTCGAAAATAGAACGTTTGAGAGTATGTGATATTCCGTTAATTGAGTATGCTTTAAAATGCCAGCATCTCATACTGATTTCGGCTTTTCATCAACACTGAACAAAAATGTTAAACGCAACATGCAACAATTTCAAAGATATTACTCAGTTACAGTTCATTTAAGGAAATCAGTCAATTGAAATAAATGCATTAGGCCCTAATCTATGACTGGGAATACAGATATGCATCTGTTGGTCCACAGATACTTTTTTTTTTAAGGTAGGTGTGTGGATTAGAAAACCAGTCATTATCTGGTGTGACCACCATTTGCCTCATGCAGCACGACACGTCTCCTTCGCATAGAGTTGATCAGGCTGTTGATTGTGGCCTGTGGAATGGTCCCACTCCTCTTCAATGGCCGGATATTGGTGGGAACTGGAACACACCGTCTTACACGTCAATCCAGAGCATCCCAAATATGCTCAATGGGTGACATATCTGGTGAGTATGCAGGCTATGGAAGAAATGGGACATTTTCAGCTTCCAGGAATTGCGTGCAGATCTTTGTGACATGGGGCCATACATTATCATTATGAAACCTTGAGGTGATGGCGGTGGATGAATGCCACGACTGAATGGCATGAATGGCAGTCCGGGTGGCTGGTCTCAGATGATCACACAGGTGAAGAAGCCGGATGTGGAGGTCCTGGGCTGGCGTGGTTACACGTGGTCTGCGGTTGGAGGCAGTTTATGGTTGTCAAAGCCGGTGTGTGTAGCTGGTGTAAAAGTCAGGCGCAGAGATGAGTGAACAACGTATTTAATAAAATACGGAAAAAGGATAACAAATCCAACGTGCCCTTAAACACATGGGCGAAATAACCAGCCGTAACAAAACAGACAAAGAACAACAAACAATCACGCACAAAAAACATGGGGAAAACAGAGGGTTAAATAATGAACATGTAATTTGGGAATTGAAACCAGGTGTGTAAAACAAAGACCAAACAAATGGAACATGAAAAATGGATCAGCGATGGCTAGAAAGCCGGTTGACGTCGACCGCCGAAAACCGCCCGAACAAGGAGAGGGACCGACTTCGGTGGAAGTCGTGATAATGGTAGAGAAATTAACATTCAATTCTCTACCAACAGCTCGGGTGGACATTCCTGAAGTCAGCATGCAATTTGCACGCTCCCTCAACTTGAGACTTCTGTGGGATTGTGTTATGGGACAAAACTGCACGTTTTAGAGTGGCCTTTTATTGTCCCCAGCACAAGGTGCACTGTGTAATGATTATGCTGTCTAATTTAATATGATATATGGAATTGTTTTAAGATGGTCATACCATGGATAATTTAGGTATTTGTTTTTGAGTTTTAGGACCACTTTAGGTATGAAAAATAAATCTTCATGAGGTATTCATTTGGAATTTATTTCAATTAACAGATGTGCCTTGTTAAAAGTTAATTTGTGGAATTTCTTTCCTTCTTAAACACATGGGCGAAGTAAAGTAACAGACACATCTCAACATCAACTATTCAGAGGAGGCTGCGTGAATCAGGCCTTCATGGTCAAATTGCTGCATAGAAACCACTATTAAAGCACACCAATAAGATGAAGAGACTTGCTTGGGCCAAGAAACGCATCAATGGACATTAGACCAGTGGAAATCTGTCCTTTGGTCTGATGAGTCCAAATTTAAGAATTTTGGTTACAACCGCCATGTATTTGTGAGACGCAGAGTAGGTTAACGAATGATCTATGCATGTGTAGTTCCCACCGTGAAGCATGGATGAGGAGGTGTGATGGTGTGGGGGAGCTTTGCTGGTGACACTGTCTGTGAGGCAGAGTTAACCATCATGGCTACAACAGCATTCTGCAGTGATACGCCATCCCATCTGGTTTGCGCTTAGTGGGGCTATCCTTTACTTTTCAACAGGACAATGACCCAACACACCTCCAGGCTGTGTAAGGGCTATTTGACCAAGAAGAACAGTAATGGAGTGCTACATCAGATGACCTGGCCTCCACAATCACCCGACCTCAACCCAATTGAGATGGTTTGGGATGAGTTGGACCGCAGAGTGAAGGAAAAGCAGCCAACAAGTGCTCAGCATATGTGGGAACTCCTTCAAGACGGTTGGAAAAGCATTCCAGGTGAAGCTGGTTGAGAGAACGCCAAGAGTGTGCAAAGCTGTCATCAAGGCAAAGGTGGCTACTTTTTGAAGAATCTAAAATATAAAATATATTTTGATTTGTTTAACACTTTTTTTTTCGTTAATACATGATTCCATTAGTGTTATTTCATAGATTTGATGTCTTCACTATTGTTCTACAATGTAGAAAATATACAAATTTTAGAAAAACCCTTGAGTGAGTAGGTGTGTCCAAACTTTTGACTGGTACTGTAAATATTTTTTACACATATTTAACCCCATGTTTTGAGTAGGCACAAAACTACCTCCATACTTCCATAAATGTTTTAAACCGGTACCGGTTACCTTCAGACGAGTCCCGTGACACTTTGTAGCCCAAACGGTTCACACGCTAAAAACTGAAGATGGCACATCGACAGTACTTACTTGAGACGAGTCCCCTGACACTTGTGGGTGTCATAGAACAAAACTGAGACCACCATAGTGTTAGGGAGAGTCTCATATTTCCATAGAGTGGTCATAATAGTTTGTAGTATCCATTCGGATGCTACAGACGTTTTTCGTGAGAAGACCAATCTAGCTCTGCCACCTTTCACCGCAGATGCGGAAGTGCGACATCGGCGGATGCAGTAGATTGAGACTCATCGAATGCAAAACTGATATCTCTAGTTTAAACTGACTGATTTTTATGGGGATTTTGTTTAATGTTACTTAGATTGATCCACCGGTGCGTCAACCGACTCTAGGGGGATATATTCAGGGCCCTAAAAGTGTGTCTCAACCAGTTGTTGGGGGAAAATCGAGAAGCCATGGATACGCTTTCTCATCCCTTTTTCTAACATGGAAACTTCCCTGCTATAAATCATGTCTGCTGTCAATTCAGTCTCACGCTTCTGCCACTGTTACTGGTGATTGCAGCTGGCATAGTGGAGGCTCCCTGTGCAAGGACTGAGGATTACTGGCTCCTGATTTAGATGTAGGCTTCCTATTCTGGCCTAGCCACACGTGCCGTAACTGGATCCAGCCGGCCCGAGCGTGTATCTCCCACTGGGCCTGGAGGATCCAGACTGAGATCCAGCCCCACAGTGTCCACTGTCCAGTAATCCAGGTGTGTCAGTCTGCTCCCTGTCTCTGCCCCCCTGATGAGAGCATAGTGCTGCCACAAATGTGGCTCACCATGACCGGAGCAGGCCAGGCTGTTCTGAGAAGAGGCTCATCACGCCATGCACAGGAGGCACGCGGTACCTGGCACCCCATCATCAGTACAAGGATGCTGTCTGCCAACTTGGCAAAAGGTGTGCATTTTTCAGGCAGCACCATGCCCTAGTCCTGCTCAAATCTGTTAGGAGATAAATCAAAGCTCAGAATATAAACTGAGTGTACAAAACATTAGAACACCCTTTTTCCCTCAGAACAGCCTCAATTCGCCGGGGCATGGACTCTACTAGGTGTCAAAAGCGTTCCACAGGGAAGATGGCCCATGTTAACTCCAATGCCTCAAACAGTTGTGTCAAATTGGCTGGATGACCTTTGGGTGGTGGACCATTCTTGACACACAGGAAACTGTTGCGCATGAAAAAACCCAGCAGCGTTGAAGTTCTTGACACTCTCAAACTGGTGTGCTTGGCACCTACCACCATACCCGTCCAAAGGCACTTAAATATTTTGTCTTGCCCATTCACCATTTGAATGGCATACATACACAATGTCTCAATTGTTTCAAGGTTTAAAAATCCTTATTTAACCGGTCTCCTCGCTTTCATCTACACTGATTGAAGTGGATTTAACAGGTGAAATCAATAAGGGATCATAGCTTTCACCTAGATTCACCTGGTAAGTCTATGTCATGGAAAGAGCAGGTGTTCCTAATGTTTTGTTCACTCTATGTATGCTCATATCTAAGCATGATCCTGAAAAGAATGTGTATGTCAATCATACAATGGAGTATGATCCAGGAATAGCCAATATTCTATGAATTCTTGTGAAATTTTTACTGATATTGGATGTTTCACTGTTCTGGTTTCTATGGTTTCATCTCACCTTGAACATATTTAGAGAGTGAGTCACCAACTGTCCAGCCACCAGCTTGATGGAAGTCAACATCAAAGTGTTTTGGAATCCATAGCTGTCCGGTCAACATGATAAGCCTATTTGACAGGTTGTTAACATCCCGATGCCTCTCTCTGCCCTTGGCTGTGTCCTAAACCTTTGGTCTGGTATTGAAGGTCTGTCCTTATAAGGATCCTAATACTTTGCAGTGGGTACAGATACCTGACTGGTTCAACCGCTTATTTATAGAAGGGGCATTGCCAGGTAATTTATAACATAAATCTTAAACTATACAGTGCATTTTGAAAGACTTTTTCCACATTTTGTTACATTACAGCCTTATTCTAAAATGTATTAATTGTTTGTTTTTCCTCCGACCAGAAATTTGGAACTACCAAGAGTCTTCCTAGAGCTGGCCTCTTCCTAGAGCTGGGGAGAAGGGCCTTGGTCAGGGAGGTGACCAAGAACCCGATGGTCACTCTGAACCCGATGGTCACTCAGAGCTCCAGAGTTCCTCTATGGAGGTGGGAGAACCTTCCAGAAGTACAACCATCTCTGAAGCCACTCCTCAGTAAAAGGCACATAAGGCTGCATAACTGCTTGGAGTTTGCCAAAAGGCAGCTAAATACTTTCAGACCATGAGAAACAAGATTCTCTGGTCTTATGAAACCAAGGTTGAACTCTTTGGCCTGAATATCAAGCATCACTTCTGGAGGAAACCTGGCACCATCCCTACGGTGAAGCATGGTGGTGGCAGCATCATGCTGTGGGGATGTTTTTCAGTAGCAGGGACTGGGAGACTAGTAAGGATCTAGGGAGGGATGAACGGAGCAAAGTACAGCGAGATCCTTGATGAAAACCTGCTCCAGATCACTCAGGACCTTAGACTTGGGTAAAGGTTCACCACAACGACCCTAAGCACACAGCCAAGACAACTCAGGAGTGGCTTCGGGAACAAGTCTCTGAATGTCCTTGAGTGGCCCTGCCAGAGCCCGGAATTGAACCCGATTGAACATCTCTGGAGAGGCCTGAAAATAGTTGTGCGATGATCCCCATCCAACCTGACAGAGCTTGAGAAGATCAGCAGAGATGGATGGGAGAAACTCCCCAAATACTGGTGTGCAAAGCTTGTAGCGTCATACCCAAGAAGACTTGAGGCTGTAATCGCTGCCAAAAGTGCTTCAACAAAGTACTGAGTAAAGAGTCTAAATACTTACAGTTGAAGTCGGAAGTTTGCATACACCTTAGCCAAATACATTTAAACTCAGTTTTTCACAATTCCTTGTCACGGTGTGCGCTACTGGGGTGAAATCAGGTGCAGGAGAGCGGAACGTGTCGTAAAGGCGCACACTTTAATGGCACAACAAACAAAAGCAAGAACGCAACAACGCGTCAATATTCTAGGCCACTAAATAAAGTGTCAAGCGCTATGACATAAACACAGTCCAAGTTAAGCACAAAATACAAATACGGGTTAACATACGTTACCCGGAGAAAATGAGCCTGTACCACACACACAATCAACAATGATAATTCCACACAATGACATGACATATTCACCGGAAATAAATACATGCCGCAATCACTGGAATACAAACCAGGTGCGAGGTGAACAAGACAAAAGCAAAGGAAACAAAATAACAGCTGAGCGGCGATGGCTAGAAAGCCTGTGACGTCGACCGCCGAACGCCGCCCGAACAAGGAGAGGAGGCGACTTCGGTGGAAGTCATGACATTCCTGACATTTAATCCTAGTAAAAATTCCCTGTCTTAGGTCAGTTAGGATCACCACTTTATTTTAAGAATGTGAAATGTCAGAATAATAGTAGAGCGAATGATTTATTTCAGCTATTACTTATTTCATCACATTCCCAGGGGGTCAGAAGTTTACATACACTCAATTAGTATTTGGTAGCATTGCCTTTAAATTGCTTAACTTTGGGCAAACGTTTCAGGTAGCCTTCCACAAGCTTCCCACAATAAGTTGGGTGGATTTTGGCCCATTCCTCATGACAGAGCTGGTGTAACTGAGTCAGGTTTGTAGGCCTCCTTGCTCACACACGCTTTTTCAGTTCTGCCCACATATTTTCTACAGGATTGAGGTCAGGGCTTTGTGATGGCCACTCCAATACCTTGACTTTGTTGTCCTTAAGCCATTTTGCCACAACTTAGGAAGTATGCTTGGGGTCATAGTCCATTTGGAAGACCCATTTGCGACCAAGCTTCTGACTGATGTCTTGAGATGTTGCTTCAATATATCCACATAATTTTCCTTCCTCATGATGCCATCTATTTTGTGAAGTGCACCAGTCCTTCCTGCAGCAAAGCACCCGCACAACATGATTCTGCCTCCCCCGTGCTTCACGGTTGGGATGGTGTTCTTCGGCTTGCAAGCCTCCCCCTTTTTCCTCCAAACATAACGATGGTCATTATGGCCAAACAGTTCTATTTTTGTTTCATCAGGCCAGAGGACATTTCTCCAAAAAGTACAATCTTTGTCCCCATGTGCAGTTGCAAACCGTAGTCTGGCTTTTTTATTGCGGTTTTGGAGCAGTGGCTTCTTCCTTGCTGAGCAGCCTTTCAGGTTATGTCGATATAGGCCTTGTTTCACTGTGAATATTGATACTTTTGTACCGGTTTCCTCCAGCATCTTCACAAGGTCCTTTGCTGTTGTTCTGGGATTGATTTGCACTTTTCGCACCAAGGAGACAGAACTTGTCAAGCAAAGAGGCACTGAGTTTGAAGGTAGGCCTTGAAATACATCCACACGTACACCTCCAATTGACTCAAATGATGTCAATTAGCATATCAGAAGCTTCTAAAGCCATGACATCGTTTTCTGGAATTTTCCAAGCTGTTTAAAGGCACAGTCAACTTAGTGTATGTTAACTTCTGACCCACTGGAATTGTGATACAGTGAATTATAAATGAAATAATCTTACTTTAAACAATTGTTGGAAAAATTACTTGTGTCATGCACAAAGTAGATGTCCTAACCGACTTGCCAAAACTACAGTTTGTTAACAATACATTTGTGGAGTGGTTGAAAAACGAGTTTTAATGACTCAAACCTAAGTGTATGTAAACTTCCGACTTCAACTGTATGTAAATGTCGTATTTCATTTTTTTATTATACATTTTTTGGGCAAAAATAAATAAATTGTCATTATGGGGTACTGTGTGTAGATTGATGAGGGACATTTCTTTTAATCCATTATAGAATAAGGCAGTAATGTAACAAAATGTAGAAAAAGTCAAAGGGTCTGAATACTTTCTGAATGCACTGTATACATAAAGGCTTTGCCAAAGTCAAGACACAGCTGCAATTGGAAAACATGGACTGTTATCTCTTTTCTCATGGACTGTTCTCTCTGCTCCCTTCGGGCAGGCGGTACCGGAGCATCGGGTCTCGAACCAAAAGGCTCAGAGACAGCTTCTTTCCCCAAGCCATAAGACTGTTTAATAATAATGTGTGTGTGTGCACATGTGTCTGTGCCTATGTTTGTGTCTACCCACTAAGGCACACACTGACACTCTTCTCACGCACGCATACACACACACACACACGCACACACACACATGCACCCACACTCACAACTGACACCACACACTTACACTCATCACCATGCACACACCCACTCACCACATACGCTACAGCTATAGTGATTATAGTGATTACTAACTTGAAACACTACAGCGATTCACACACCAGGAAGCTTTTAACATGGAACTGCTTGGTGGTTATTGACAGTATGTAATACTGTATGCGCCCTATAAGGCATGCGGTGGTGGGCCTGTATCTATGTATAGCACACTGAATGGGGGGTGATTCAACCCCTACAGATCACGTGAGCACTCCTTTTGGCATGTATCCAAGGGTGATGCAAGAGGACAACAAACAAACAACTCCCACTAAACGAGGCCCTTCTCAGTCTTGGGTGGTTAGGGGCTTTGGGAAGGGGTAGCACCATAGTTCATGGAACTCCACCACCCTCTCACCACACTTCCTTATGAGAGACAGGTGAACTCGACAGTCAGTGCATAAAGTCTCTTCCCCGAGCTGCGGTTATAAATTACTCTCACCTCAATTTGTCTAGACATGAGTTCTAATACTTTTCCAGCAGCTCCTCTGTGCAGAATGGCCAGCTGTGCTGGGTGGAGACAGTGCAGGGCTAAAAAAGGTTTATGTTCAGGGCCGGGGTCAGTTCTAATCCGAAGGTAAAGTCACCCATACAGTTCCAATCCCAACGTGGATAATCATGAGTTTAAAGGGCCCCTACAATTAGGTAATGGATGGAGTTAATGGATGTATGTAACTTAATTTCCTTGTACCTGAATACACAAGCCTATTATACCGCTAATTAAAATCAACTATTCTAGAAGAAGGATGGTTTTGCAACAAGCTTTTATGTCCTCCCTCATTGTAATACAATTAGCCACGATGTGATACAGTGAGGAAAAAAAGTATTTAGTCAGCCACCAATTGTGCAAGTTCTCTCACTTAAAAAGATGAGAGAGGCCTGTAATTTTCATCATAGGTACACTTCAACTATGACAGACGAAATGAGGGAAAAAAATCCAGAAAATCACATTGTAGGATTTTTTATGAATTTATTTGCAAATTATGGTGGAAAATAAGTATTTGGTCACATACAAACAAGCACGATTTCTGGCACTCACAGACCTGTAACTTCTTCTTTAAGAGGCTCCTCTGTCCTCCACTCATTACCTGTATTAATGGCACCTGTTTGAACTTGTTATCAGTATAAAAGACACCTGTCCACAACCTCAAACAGTCACACTCCAAACTCCACTATGGCCAAGACCAAAGAGCTGTCAAAGGACACCAGAAACAAAATTGTAGACCTGCACCAGGTTGGGAAGACTGAATCTGCAATAGGTAAGCAGCTTGGTTTGAAGAAATCAACTGTGGGAGCAATTATTAGGAAATGGAAGACATACAAGACCACTAATAATCTTCCTCGATCTGGGGCTCCACGCAAGATCTCACCCGTGGGGTCAAAATGATCACAAGAACGTTGAGCAAAAATCCCAGAACCACACGGGGACCTAGTGAATGACCTGCAGAGAGCTGGGACCAAAGTAACAAAGCCTACCATCAGTAACACACTCACGCCAGGGACTCAAATCCTGCAGTGCCAGACGTGTCCCCCTGCTTAAGCCAGTACATGTTCAGGCCCGTCTAAAGTTTGCTAGAGAGCATTTGGATGATCCAGATGAGGATTGGGAGAATGTCAGATGAAACCAAAATAGAACTTTTTGGTAAAAACTCAACTCGTCGTGTTTGGAGGACAAAGAATGCTGAGTTGCATCCAAAGAACACCATACCTACTGTGAAGCATGGGGGTGGAAACATCATGCTTTGGGGCTGTTTTTCTGCAAAGGGACCAGGACGACTGATCCGTGTAAAGGAAAGAATGAATGGGGCCATGTATCGTGAGAATTTGAGTGAAAACCTCCTTCCATCAGCAAGGGCATTGAAGATGAAACGTGGCTGGGTCTTTCAGCATGACAATGATCCCAAACACACCGCCCGGCAACGAAGGAGTGGCTAGAAGAAGCATTTCAAGGTCCTGGAGTAGCCTAGCCAGTCTCCAGATCTCAACCCCATAGAAAATCTTTGGAAGGAGTTGAAAGTCCGTGTTGCCCAGCGACAGCCCCAAAACATCACTGCTTTAGAGGAGATCTGCATGGAGGAATGGGCCAAAATACCAGCAACAGTGTGTGAAAACCTTGTGAAGACTTACAGAAAACGTTTGACCTCTGTCATTGCCAACAAAGGGTATATAACAAAGTATTGAGAAACTTTTGTTATTGACCAAATACTTATTTTCCACCATAATTTGCAAATCAATTCATAAAAAATCCTACAATGTGATTTTCTGGATTTTTTTTCCTCATTTTGTCTGTCATAGTTGAAGTGTACCTATGATGAAAATTACAGGCCTCTCTCATCTTTTTAAGTGAGAGAACTTGCACAATTGGTGGCTGACTAAATACTTTTTTTCCCCACTGTATAACATAAGCCTTGACATTTTGATGGTAAGTGAGCCAGTGGATCCTTATAGTGGAATTGTACCTAATGACAGATGCAGGACACACATAACAGGATGTAAATTACAGTAAGCTGCACTGCTTCTCAAGCCAGGCCTGATAGTAAGATGAAGCCTGTGTTGTGGATTCTAGTCAACCATAAAGGTTGCCCCTTAGGGCAGAGTAAAGTCTACCCTGCGAGACCTTGGTAAGAGAAAACCAGTGGGATGGTAGCAATGCTATTTTCGTTGGCTACGGAGCAGCTCCTGTGAAATGTCCAAGTCCAAAGCCTTTGAAATCCAGCTTGAACCAGCTCTGCCACTCTTAGAAGTTCCTGCCTGCCTGCTGAGAAAAGCTGGCACTGGCACAATGTCCCGGGTGTCACGGTTCACATGCACAACTTCAAACTCACAAAATCATATGACATGAAAATGGAGTAACCACAGTACCAACTTTACTACATTTCAAACATTGCTTTGGGGTTTGAGCTAATCAGATTTTCCAATATGATGGAAGGTCACACAGATTGAAATATCACTGCACTGTAAAGGGCCTTCTTTTTAAACCAAAACCATCTGATCTTTTAATGCCGTCTAAGGAAACGGATTACATTTCACAGCATAGATTTATGTCCCTATGACACAACTGTTGGCCAAGACTGTGCTCATGCACTGAACTCCCTGAATGGCTGGATACTATTGGCCCAGTGGTTCCTGAACGACCTGTATGGCAGGATACTATTGGTCCAATGGGTCCAGGCAAGTGAGTGTAGATCAGATGTCAACCATGTGATGGGGTTGCTGTTTGCTCTAATAGCAGAGATGCTACAGTCAAAATATTGATCCTTCCAAAGTTTCAAGAACTGTCACAATCAGAATAGATACAGTTGAAGTCGGAAGTTTACATACACCTTAGCCAAATACATTTAAACTCAGTTTTTCACAATTCCTGACATTTAATCCTAGTAAAAATTCTTAGGTCAGTTAGGATCACCACTTTATTTTAAGAATGTGAAATGTCAGAATAATAGTAGAGCGAATTATTTATTTCCGCTTTTATTTCTTTCATCACATTCCCAGTGGGTCAGAAGTTTACATACACTCAATTAGTATATGGTAGTATTGCCTTTAAATTGTTTAACTTGGGTCAAACGTTTCAGGTAGCCTTCCACAAGCTTCCCACAATAAGTTGTGTGAATGTTGGCCCATTCCTCCTGACAGAGCTGGTTTAACTGAGTCAGGTTTGTAGGCCTCCTTGCTCGCACACGCTTTTTCAGTTCTGCCCACAAATTGTCTATGGGATTGAGGTCAGGGCTTTGTGATGACCACTCCAATACCTTGACTTTGTGTCCTTAAGCCATTTTGCCATAACTTTGGAAGTCATAGTCCATTTGGAAGACCCATTTGCGACCAAGCTTTAACTTCCTGACTGATAGCCTAGTGACTGATAGCCTAGTGGTTAGAGCGTTGGACTTGTAACCGGAGGTGCCCCTGAAAAAGGCAGTTAACCCCCTGTTCCCCGGGCGCCGAAGACGTGGATGTCGATTAAGGCAGCCCCCCGCACCTCTCTGATTCAGAGGGGTTGGGTTAAATGCGGAAGAAACATTTCGGTTGAAGGCATTCGGTTGTACAACTGACTAATAATTTTGACTTTGATGTCTTGAGATGTTGCTTCAATATATCCACATAATTTTACTTCCTAATGATGCCATCTATTTTGTGACTAATAAAGCCGGAAGAAACATTTCGGTTGAAGGCATTCGGTTGTACAACTGACTAATAATGGTGACTTTGACTTTTTTGACTTTGATGTCTTGAGATGTTGCTTCAATATATCCACATAATTTTACTTCATGATGCCATCTATTTTGTGAAGTGCACCAGTCCCTCCTGCAGCAAAGCACCCGCACAACATGATGCTGCCACCCCCGTGCTTCACGGTTGGGATGGTGTTCTTCGGCTTGCAAGCATCCCCCTTTTTCCTCCAAACATAAC
The DNA here is from genome assembly GCA_030435695.1 of Brachymystax lenok tsinlingensis. Lineage (NCBI taxonomy): Eukaryota > Metazoa > Chordata > Actinopteri > Salmoniformes > Salmonidae > Brachymystax > Brachymystax lenok. Next base: position 79,611,285 of record CM059791.1, on the reverse strand, counting down.
GATGGTCATTATGGCCAAACAGTTCTATTTTTGTTTCATCAAACCAGAGGACAATTCTACAAAAAGTGAAATCTTTGGCCCCATGTGCAGTTGCAAACCGTAGTCTGGCTTTTTTATTGCGGTTTTGGAGCAGTGGCTTTTTCCTTGCTGAACAGCCTTTCAGGTTATGTCGATATAGGCCTCGTTTCACTGTGGATATTGATACTTTTGTACCGGTTTCCTCCAGCATCTTCACAAGGTCCTTTGCGTTTGTTCTGGGATTGATTTACAGTTTTCGCACCAAGGAGACAGAACGTGTCTCCTTCCTGAGCGGTATGACGGCTGCGTGGTCCCATGGTGTTTATACTTGCGTACTATTGTTTGTACAGATGAACGTGGTACCTTCAGGCGTTTGAAAATTGCTCCCAAATATGAACTAGACTTGTGGAGGTCTACAGTTTTTTTCTGAGGTCTTGGCTGATTTCTTTTGATCTCCCCATGATGTCAAGCAAAGAGGCACTGAGTTTGACGGTAGGCCTTGAAATACATCCACAGGAACACCTCCAATTGACTCAAATGATCTCAATTAGCCTATCAGAAGCTTCTAAAGCCATGACTTCATTTTCTGGAATTTCCAAGCTGTTTAAAAGGCACAGTCAACTTAGTGTATGTTAACTTCTGACCCACTGGAATTGTGATACAGTGAATTATAAATGAAATAATCTGTCTGTAAACAATTATTGGAAAAATTACTTGTGTCATGCACAAAGTAGATATCCTAACCGACTTGCAAAAACTATAGTTTGTTAACAAGACATTTGTGGAGTGGTTGAAAAACGAGTTTTAATGACTCCAACCTAAGTGTATGTAAACTTCCGACTTCAACTGTAGTTGTTCAAGCAACCAAAAAGTATGTTATCCTTTCTTGGCAAATAAAATAACTTTTTAAGACCTTATTTGTCTGCTATTTTCTTAATGTCAAATAACGTGTCCTAAATTCTCGTACATTACCTCTGTTGAAATAGTTCAAGTATTCAGGTTTTTGTTGTTTTGAGGCGAGAGTTCTTGAACCCTTCCGAAGTAACAAAAACAAACTAATTCTGAAAATCACATATAAGCCATGCTCGACATGTGACTCTCATACTGTTGACCACCATGACCATGTGTCAGTGCTGTCGCTTGTGAAATTCCAAAAAAGGCTGCCTGACCTGTACCCAGGGGTCATAAAAACACATATACACTGAACTGTAAACATTTCGTTTGCCTCAACTGTGAATGACAGTTTGTTCCTCTGCTGATGTTGATCATGGACATTTTGATGTCATGTAGTATTAGACATGTTGAGCAAGCTCCATAAAGATCCCAATTTGTTTGTGCTATGGGGTTAGGGGTGGAGGCAGTGTCAGAGGTCATGTGACTGCATAGTGGGAGGAGCCTGGCCTGGCAGAGACCACTCCGTTCTAAGCTAAAGTCACTCGATATGAGGGATGACGAAACCCAAAATAGCCCTCCAGAGTGTATATAGGGACCCTCTCCCACCTGCTCCATCAGACCACCAGCCTGTACAAAGCCAGAGGATACTGTAGTGACATACAAAAGGACGGGAGAAATAACACAGGAGGCACGAGGGAGAAATCCGGAGAACCAGAAGGAAAGAAAGACATAAAAAGAGGAAGTTTGGCCAGTGAGAAGCGACTTTGGGAAAGTTTTGGTACTCTGCAGAGAGAGTAGCCGTGCTACTCTGGTTGGACACTCAAGGATCAGAAGGAAGTGAGAAAAGTCAAGGACGATAAGCGTGAAAAGGACAAAGGAATTTGTTTCCCCTGACTGGATTGCAAAGTTTTCTTGGATTTCTCCCACCCCTCCTCCTGGGCTTAGCGCATAGGGGGAGGAAGAACCGTGTTGACCGCAGGGATGAAGTATAGCTACCAGCTACCAGTGTCATCGTACACCACGCGATATAGTCAGTACACACCAACACACTACACCCCCACCAATTACACACCTACGCACTACACCACCAGCAATTACACACCTACGCACTACACCCCCACCAATTACACACCTACGCACTACACCCCCACCAAATACACCCCCACTTCATATACCCCAACAAAGTACAGCTCAACTCACTACACCCCCACAAGCTACACCCCATCACTTTACACACCTACACACAAAACCAGTTCCAGTTACACCCCTTCGTACAGCAAAGGAACACGCTACAGTGCTGCTACATGTCGCACAGCACACATACCTGCACAGCAGACTCCTGCACCTCTACCACTCAAGCCAGTCCGGGCTGTACACTTCTCCAATGACATTATCTTCCAGGACCTTGTCCGACATGGTGAGATGGAGCAGATTGGACGCTTTATGAGAGCAAAGAAAGTACGTCTGCATACCCTCTTCCCATCTGGTGAGTGAATCTACAAATACATAAAGGCAGAGGAAAAGTGTTGAGAGATTGACTGGAGTTACCACAGCAGGCACTGGCACCTACAACTGTCTGCATGAAAATATAGTCACAAACTACAACAGCTTATTTTCCAGAGGGATATTGTGTTGACAAATATAAAACTACTGAGAAGTTAAAGGGTCTCAAATATTTATTTGTATTCTAAACCAGTAAAAGAATAAAGGCTTGAAATAATTGTTTGACAAATGCATAGTAAAAGTTCAGAAAGGTTCTGAAGTTAAAAGCAGGGGTTGAAATGACAGAAGAGCAGTGTAAGGGTGTGTACAGTGCAGCTGAGCCCTCTTCTGACTGTGCCCATGTATGGTGCTCTGTGTACAGGTATGGCAGCGCTCCATGAGGCCGTACTCACAGGGAACCTGGACTGCGTGAAGCTGCTGGTGAGATATGGAGCTGATGTCCACCAGAGAGATGAGGACGGCTGGACGCCGCTGCACATGGCCTGCAGTGATGGCTTCCCCGAAATTGCCAGGTTGGTGTACAAATGAAACACAAACTCATAAAATGTCCACAGAAATATTTCCCTACAGTACGGAGACCACAAAACACAACATTCAATTGATCTATCATGCAACATTGCTGCCTCTTTGAGAAATAACTCTTCTGACAAAAGGTGGGTAGTGATTAGCTAAACATACTGACCTCGGTGACCTGATTGAACCAGACATGCAGCATTTCATAGTCAGAATATAAACAATGAAAATGCCTTGTGTGAATGTGACTTGTGCTTAACAACACTGTATTTTGTCCCTCCTTAGCTACCTGCTCTCTCTTGGTGCCAGTGCATTTGCAGAGAACGGGAACGGGGAGAAGCCAGTGGACCTCATTGACCCAGATTGTAAGGAGCTGGTCAATCTATTTGAGGCAGGCTGTGTGTAACTCACTGGCCACCTACAAGACAGGACCTGAAGGAGCTTGATGTGGACAGATGGATAGTGTACCCTAGTCCTGAGACTAGCTTCTTGGAATGGAAAAGCCCAGCCAGAGAGAAGGAGAAAGACTGGGACAAGAGACCAGGCCACTTTTCTTGCATCAGAGCACTTGTAGCCTATTCTTTGCTAAATGCATAATTGCGACTCACAATGCTTTTTGGAGAGGTTTTGTATATCAAGTTGGACAATGCTTTGTAAAGGTTATTATTTTTTGTACCTTTTTCATTCTTTGCTTTAAAGAAGTTGGCTACTTTTTGTTTGGTGCTTTTCCACAAAAACATGCAAACCAGTCTTGTCAGGCTGTTCATAGCACCAGCAGCTTTCAGTTTCCCAGATCATGTAGCACCACGTACCAAAAAATACAGTGTGACACACCACAGTAAACAGTTATTTAATCTGTGTAATGAATCAATAGGGTATGTCTTCATTCTGATTACCCAATGAGATCATCCAGCCCAATTCTGTGATCAATCTTATAAAAATCGGACTGTCCATTGCTTGAATTTTCCACAGCATTGAGGATAGTTCATGCATATGGGGAGAGACTATTTTCAACTCACTGCTTCCAAAATACAGATTATTTGGCATTGTTCTCTGCATTTAGCCTGTATGTTTATGGCTTGGGAAAAGTTGTGTATCCTCTCTGCTGAGCAGAGAGAGGCGTCAATAACAATTCACATCAAAATTACATTTCATTTGGTAGGCCAGAGATCATTGGAAAATAGCTACTATGCCATATATGCACTGGTGCTGTTGTATTGGCATTTTTCCTATTATGCTTGGCTGTTATTTTCTGAAATAGTTAAGTGTTGCTGAAAGTGTAAGTGGTATTCTGCCCATTTCAACTAATCTAATGAATTTCACCAATGAAAGTCTTATTTTTTTACAAAATATTTTCATAAATAAAGGTGCAGTTTATAAATATTGATTTATCTGTTCTTTCTCACTGATTGATCCTTGATGGAAAAATCTATGTAGCCAATTATAGGTTATGATAAGGATCACCTAGAGGAAAAGGGTAACGAGCTGCAAATTCACATCATTTCATTAAAATAAAGTTTTTACGTTTTTTATACAGTAATTTCGTATCAACTTGAGGTTTAGGCTTAGGCTTAGTGTGGCGTTCACATGCTGTCAGTGTGGAGTTCTGACTTGGAAGCTTCACTTGAATGACCCGGTGAATCCCAAACCAGGCCCTTGCCCCTAACTCATTCGTAGGGCCCTCAATTTTACGTGTTACTGACAAAATTCCGAGGGTGTCTTCAAAAGTGGCGAGGGGACCAAATAAGCCCATCGCCTTCGGGACACATTCGTGACTTGAATGATGCAATTACACAGGTATATAATAAAACAAGCATACCATTTTAATGACAAAATTTCATCATGTTTCTTCCAATGAGAAAACATTTATTTTGAGAGGTATTTCATGTTACAGCTTCAAATCAGACAAACAAATACAGGTGGCTCATAATTAGGCAGACTCTCCATTCTGTTGTGTGAAATTGCACAAATTCGGTACGGTGCGTTATGGGATAGTACTTCCCTCCAAAGCCGGAAGCATAGCTAACGAAGTGGCTAACCGAGAGTCTAATTAGCCCATTCACTCTCCATAATTCACTCCCTCGTTTTTAGGACACTTGTGCTTATGGCTGAGGTGCGAATGATAGTGCTAGGAGAGCCATGTAATGTCTGGTAATAGTAGCAGGAGTCAGGCGCAGGAGGTAGGTTGCGTGTGAAAAGTATTTAATAATGTCGCCAGATGAAACGACAATGCACACAGGCAAAGACAAAATACTCACACGAACATATAAAATAAACGGTCGCAAACCATAAGCCACCCGGAGTACCGAGAACCAAAATCAAATACTCACAGTACACCGACTGGGAACGTAGCGATAACACAGAGTACAACTAACACAATCACGCACAAAGGAAAGACGGGAAAGGGAGGAATAGAACGGGCGTGATTGGGAGAAAATGACTAACAGGTGTGTACACTCAAGACAAAACCAACAGACACACGAAAGGGGGAGCGGTGATGGTTAGAAAACCGGTGACGCCGGACACCGCCCGAACAAGAAGAGGGACCGACTTCGGCGGAAGTCGTGACAAGCCAAGAGGCGACGGGAAGGGGTGGTTTTGGGATTCAACCATAATGTCTATTTCTTTTCTGGGACTAATGGAAATGACAAAGGGGGAAATTTAATTTAGAGGAATACAAATTTCTTGAAGATATTTGACAGAATGGTAGGCCTAATTGTGGAACTGACTGAAAACCAAGGTACAGAACTCAATGTAGAGGCCTAATTATAAGATATTCACTAGAGAGAATTCTATGGAAATATGATTTGGGGTCAGTGGAAAACTGGAAATTATTGAAATCCTCAACCCTTACACAATAGTTTATCGTATGACATCATTCCCTTAACAAAACAAAAGCCTGGATGAAAGCAATGTAATAGAGATCAGAGAGAGGATTGAAAACCTATGCAGCCTCTGTCCTAGCATTTACTTAATACGTTTTGTCAGATCCTTGAAAGAAGAAAATTAACAGAAGCCAACACCTTCCAGTTGCCAATATTTGTAAACTCAGCAAAAAAAGAAAAGTCCCTTTTTCAGGATCCTGTCTTTCAAAGATAATTAGGAAAAATCCAAATAACTTCACAGATCTTAATTGTAAAGGGTTTAAACACTGTTTCCCATGCTTGTTCAATGAACCATAAACAATTAATGAACATGCACCTGTGGAACGGTCGTTAAGACACTAACAGCTTACAGACGGCAAGAGACAATTAAGGTCACAGTTATGAAGGACACTAAAGAGGCCTTTCTACTGACTCAAAAAACACCAAAAGAAAGAATCCCAGGGCACCTGCTCATCTGCGTGAACGTGCCTTAGGCATGCTGCAAGGAGGCATGAGGACTGCAGATGTGGCCAGGGCAATAAATTGCAATGTCCGTACTGTGAGACGCCTAAGACAGAGCTACAGGGAGACAGGACGGACAGCTCATCGTCCTCGCAGTGGCAGACCACGTGTAACAACACCTGCACAGGATCGTTACATCCGAACATCACACCTGCGGGACAGGTACAGGATGGCAACAACAACTGCCCGAGTTACACCAGGAACGTACAATCCATCCATCAGTGCTCAGACTGTCCGCAATAGGCTGAGAGAGGCTGGACTGAGGGCTTGTAGGTCTGTTGTAAGGCAGGTCCTCACCAGACATCACTGGCAACAACGTTGTCTATGGGCACAAACCCACCGTCGCTGGACCGGACAGGTTTTGTCTCACCAGGTGTGATGGTCGGATTCGCGTTTATTGTCGAAGGAATGAGCGTTACACCGAGGACTGTACTCTGGAGCGGGATCGATTTGTAGGTGGAGGGTCCGTCATGGTCTGGGGCAGTGTGTCACAGCATCATCGGACTGAGCTTGGACTGAGCTCCGGGGCGGCAGCATCATCGGACTGAGCTTCGGGGCGGCAGGTAGCCTAGTGGTTAGAGCGTTGGACTTGTAACCGGAGGGTTGCAAGTTCGAATCCCCGAGCTGACAAGGTAAAAATCTGTCGTTCTGCCCTGAACAAGGCAGTTAACCCACTGTTCCCTCGGGCGCCAAGACGTGGATGTCGATTAAGGCAGCCCCCGCACCTCTCTGATTCAGAGGGGTTGGGTTAAATGCGGAAGACACATTTCGGTTGAAGGCATTCGGTTGTACAACTGACTAATAATGGTGACTGACTGACTGACTTGTTGTCATTGCAGGCAATCTCAACGCTGCGCGTTACAGGAAGACATCCTCCTCCCTCATGTTGTACTCTTCCTGCAGACTCATCCTGACATGACCCTCCAGCATGACAATGCCACCAGCCATACTGCTTGTTATGTGCGTGATTTCCTGCAAGACAGGAATGTCAGTGTTCTGCCATGGCCAGCGAAGAGCTCGGATCTCAATCCCATTGAGCACGTCTGGGATCTGTTGGATTGGAGGGTGAGGGCTAGGGCCATTGGCAGAACACTGACATTCCTGTCTTGCAGGAAATCACTCGTGGCCACACCAGATACTGACTGTTACTTTTGATTTTGACCCCCCCTTTGTTCAGGGACACATTATTCAATTTCTGTTAGTCACATGTCTGTGGAACTTGTTCATGTCTCAGTTGTTGAATCTTGTTATGTTCATACAAATATTTACACATGTTAAGTTTGCTGAAAATAAACGCAGTTGACAGTGAGAGGACGTTTCTTTCTGCTGAGTTTGTATCCCTCCTTGTAAAGTTCATTGCTCTTTTTGCTCATTAGCCTTCTACAGCCATGGGATTGGTGCACGTAATTATTAAAAATATTGCCCAGTCAGACCATTATTACTGTTCCAGCTGATTTATAGGCGTTATTAGGTAGGTAATGTTAAGCGTAGCACAGTGAATTTTCGACCAACCTTTACTTGGCGATACTTCCTCAATTCCAGACATGGAAGACAACATGTCTTTTAAACTTCCATGTCTAGTCGCAGGGGGTTCGTTTGAATTTAGAAAATGCCCCATTATTAAATTAAATAAATGTTTATCTCCATGAAGTTATCCAACAATGTGTACGCTGCAAACTTGTCTATTTCCAATCTTCTCTCATTGATCGAGACAGGTGAATGCTATCATGACATGCGGCAATTTGGGGTGGACACATGGTGCTTTCAAGACAACTGGGAACTCGGAATAAAACAAGGTGAAATTAGGACGTCAGTGATCTTCAGGTCGGAAAGTCCAAGCTTTAGAAAGAGGCCTGAGTTCCCGACTTTGAATTCTGAGTTGGATGACAGTTTGATGACAATTTTTCCCAGTCTGAGCTATTTTTTTTTCAGTTGTCTTGAACGCACTGAAGACGGAAGTCAAGGATTTTCGAGTTCCCAGGTGTTTTGAACGTGGGATGTTTCCTCCTCAAATTGAGGACTCAAAGCGAAGCGCAATGATGCATCTCCTGTGTACACACCTTCATCTCCTGAATACAAACCAAGTGAACTTACTTATACGTCTACATGCTCTCTTGAGAACCTTGAGGATCACGAAATGGAGTCAGTCGGCAGTGGTGAGTGCTCTGAAGTTGATCCAGACCAGGATGAAGTGGGTCTACCTGTGGCGACAAGTGTGGAAGAGACTTCCAACATTTGCCCTGTGAATCCTACCGGAGATGATTGGACCGGTAGGAGTGAGATTTTTGAAAAGAGTGGATTCCTGAATTTTGTCCGACCCATACATTGTGTCAAGCTGGGTAACAAACTGGGATTGGTTACATCTGTGAAAGTTTGGAGAAATTGAATTGTTTAGATTTTTTGTATATCCTCTGCCCAGAGGCAGCAAGCAATTTTTGTCACGCGACTCTGGGCTCAACTTGTGTCGTAATTTGCTCAAAGGAGTGATCAGTGGGGTAGTGTTGAGTGTAGAGGTGGATCAAATGAAAAACCATATTCCTGGTGTTTGTGGTGCCCTCCGTTGGTGAGACGTAGTCCCTGTCTGTCTTGTTGAGCTTTGACACAGAGTTTTGACTGGGAGCCCCCAATTAGTAGGCCTGAAGAGAGGGATCCATGCAGAGAGGATGAGTTTTAGTAAGGTTGGATTTATTCAGTTTATAGCAATGGGGATCAACGGCACTGCACTGATGGAGCGAAAATCACAGAAGATAGATGTGGTAGTTACACCAGCAGAAAAGTATTTGGGAGTGAAAGATTTTAGTGCAGAAGATCTACAGGAAGTGTTGAGAGAAGGGATTCCATCCTCCCAGCCCGACGACCTGGTGTAGGATCGTTTAGGGTCAAAGTAGTCGTATGGGGTGGTGGGTCTTTTGGGATAGTGTATAGGGGCAGGTTTAGATAGTGGTGCAATTTAAGATTTTCCCATTCACTTTTCCCTTTTTTTTGTTTGTGACCAAAATGTGCAATCTGCACTCTGACCTGCGAAAGGCAGCAATACACAACACAGCATCTACTCTGCTGGAAAACCACATGAAGAAGTTTTGAACACTGTAACATACCTTTGTCAGAGGACTAGGCGAGCAAGAGGATGGCGAGAAGAAGTGAGGCAGAAAGAAGGGTGTGAGGTGCAAACCTGAACTGACAGTAAAATACAAGCTGAGTACTTTCTCCTTTGGGTCAAGTACAGGAGAGAAAAATGCATGTTACGCACCTGAAGATCCTGAGCAGTCGACGGATAATAAACTTGAAATTGATCCTGACAAAAAGGAGAAAAAACCTGCGTCGTCAGGTGAAGTGAAGGCTTCCAAGCCTCACCCCAGTGATCAGGAAAATGCATGAGATGACTCTGGCCCAGTGGGAGTACGATTCATGCAGACAGTGGATCCATGCCTTTTGGCCGATCCGTTTGTGGCTGGGTGAAAGAGTGGGGTTCTGTCAATTCGGTCAAAGTATCCAGAGGTGTACTTGTTGAATTATTTGTGTGTCTGCTCCTCAGAGGGAGAGGTCGTTGCGCATTTCTAGTCTCGGGATGAAAGCAATCTCCTGCTTTGATCTCCGGAGCAGACCGCCGCTGAAAGGAGTGATAACTAGGGTGGGGTTGAGTGGATCAACTGAAGTTGGGGGTCCCCGGTGTCTGTGACGTTGTTTGGTGTGGCGCAGACCAGAGTGTTTTTTCCCGGATAAAGTCATGCTAGGGTATACACGTTTTCTGGTTGAAAGCTTTTGTTCTGAACCCACTACAGTGTTTCAGGTGCCAAGTTTATGGTCATGTTGCAGCAGTATGTAGGAGGGAGATTCCTAAATATGAGAAGTGTGCATGTGGGAGTGGGCTGGGGGAGTGTTTCAATTGTGGGGGTGGCCATGTTGCTGGGGATCAGAAATGTCCTGTGCAAGTGAGAGAGATTGAAGTTTCCAGGGTGAGAGCAGTGCAGAAAGTGTCATATGCTGAGACAGTAAGGAAAGTAGAGGTTGATGGACAAAGGGTGAGGGAGCCTGAGAAGATCCCTGTGAGTATTTCTATTTACTACCACAAACCGATGCTGGCACTAAGAACGCACTCAATGAGCTATATAGGACCATAAGTCAACAAGAAATAGCTCATCCAGAGGCAGTGCTCCTACTGGCCGTGATTTTAATGCAAGAAAATCTGTTTTTGAAATCTGTTTTACTACTTTCTACCAGCATGTCACCTGTGCAACTAGAGGGCAAAAAAATTGACATCACCTGACTGGAATATGTTCTTGGATTCATGGCATTGTGGAGTTTTACCACATTAGTCAACGGCTTCATTAAGTGCATCGACGACGTCCTCCCCACAGTAACCGTACGTACATATCCCAACCAGAAGCCTTGAATTACAGGCAACATCCCCACTGAGCTAGCTAAAGGCTAGAGCGGCCGCTTTCAAGGAGTGGGACCTTAACCTGTTTGGGCTACGACAACATCCAGTGAAATGCAGAGCGCCCAAATTCAAATTTAAAAAATAGTAATATTAAACATTCATGAAAATACAAGTGTTGTACACCATTCAAAAGCTTAGAATCTTGGTAATCGAACCGCGTTGTCTGATTTACAATAGGCTTTACGGCGAAAGCAGAACATTCGATTATCTGAGAACAGGGCCCAACAACAACGTATTATTCAAACCAGCACAGGCGTTACAAAATCAAATATAGCGATAAAATAAATCACTTACCTTTGAAGATCTTCCTCTGTTTGCAATCCCACGGGTCCCAGGAAGACAAAGAATGGTTGTTTTGTTCGATAAATCCCCAAAAGTCAGTTTAGTTGGTGCCATGGAGTTCTGTAATCCAGTCGTTCAACATGCAGACAAAGAAATCCCAAAAGTACCGGTAAAGTTTGTCCAAACAAGTCAAACGATGTTTCTAATTAATCCTCAGATTGTCAAATATCTAAATGAACGATAATATTTCAGACGGAAAATTGTCTGTTCAATAGGAAAGAAAACTTATGAGGAGCGCGTTCGCAAAACAGTAGTGTCCGTTTCAACAGCCACTTGAAAGAACTTCTATTTCTTGTTCATTTTTCAAAAAACAAGCCTGAAACCATGTCTAAAGACTGTTGTCATCTAGTGGATGCCATAGGAACTGCAATCTGGGAGCTAATTCCCTCTTTAGTCAATAGCAAGTCAATGGAAAAACTGTGACATAAAAAAAAATAACATTTTCCGGATGGATTTTCCTCTGGTTTTTCACCTGTCATATCAGTTCTGTTATACTCACAGACATTATTTTAACAGTTTTAGAGTGTTTTCTATCCAATACTATCAATTATATGCATATCCTAGCTTCTGGGCCTGAGTAACAGGCAGTTTACTTTGGGCAAGTCAGACATTCCGAACTTCCGAATACTGCCCCCTAGCCCATAGAGGATAACCAGGATGCCCTCCGACGAACCATCAAACAGGCAAAGCATCAATAAAAGACTAAGATCGAATCCTTCTACACCGGCTCTGATGCTAGTCGTATGTGGCAGGGCTTGCGTACGTACATATCCCAACCAGAAGCCATGGATTACAGACAACATCCGCATTGAGCTAAAGGCCAGAGCTTCCGCTTTCAAGGAGTGGCACACTAACCCGTAAGCTCTCCGACAAACTATCAAACAGGCAAAGCTTTAAAAAAGGACTAAGATCTAATCCTACTACAGCAGCTCTGATGCTCGGCAGATGTGGCAGGGCTTGCAAACTATCATGGATTACAAAGGGGAAACTCAGCTGCGAGCAGTCCATTGACACGAGCCTACCCGACAAGCTAAATATCTTCTATGCTCGCTTTGAGGCAAGCAACACTGAAACATGCATGAGACCACGAGCTGTTCGGATGACTGTGGGATCACCCTCTCCGTAGCTGATGTGAGTAAGATCTTTAAACAGGTTAAAATTCACAAGGCCACAGGGCCAGACAGATTACCAGGACACATACTCAGAGCATGCGCTGACCAGGTGGCAAGTGTCTCCACTGACATTTTCAACCTCTCCCTAACCCAGTCTGTAATACCTACATGTTTTAAGCAGACCAGCATAGTCCCTGTGCCCAAGAATGCCAAGATAACCTGTTTAAATGACTATCGCCCCGTAAAACTCACAACTGTAGCCATGAAATGCTTTGAAAGGGTAGTCATAGCTCACATCAACACTATCCTCCCAGAAACCGTGGACCCACTGCATTTCACATACCACCCCAACAGATCCATAGATGATGCAATTCTATTGCACTCCACATTGGTGTTCCTTTTGTCCAAGTGGAAAAGGACAATGTGAGAATGCTGTTCATTGACTACAGCTCAGCGTTCAACACCATAGAGCCCTTGAAGCTCATCACTAAGCTAACGTCCCTGGGACTGAACACCTCCCTCTGCAACTGAATCCTGGACTTCCTGACAGGCTGTCCCCAGATGGTGAGGGTAGGCAACAACACATCCAACACGGGGGGCCCTCAGGGGTGTGTGCTTAGTCCCTTCCTGTACTCCCTGTTCACCCACAACTGCAGATGACATGACGGTGGTAGGCCTGATCACCGACAATGATGATAGGGAGCCTGTAGGGAGGAGGTCAGAGACCTGGAAGGACAACAACCTCTCCCTCAACGTCAGTAAGACAAAGGAGCTGATCGTGGACTACAGGAAACATTTACATCGATGGGGCTGTAGTGGAGCGGATTGAGAGCTTGAAGTTCCTCTGTGTCCACAACACTAAAGATCTATCATGGTCCAAATACACCAACACAGTCGTGAAGAGGGCAAGACAACGCCTCCTCCCCATCAGGAGGCTGAAAATATTTGGCATGGGCCCTCAGATCTTCAAAAAGTTTGACAGCTGCACCATCGAGATCATCTTGACTGGCTGCATCACCGCTTGGTATGGCAACTGCTTGGCATCCAACCGCAAGGCATTACAGAAGGTAGTGCATACAGCCCAGTACATCACTGGGGCTGAGAGCTTCCTGTCATATGAGGCTGTGTCAGAGGAAGGCTCCAAACATTTTCAAACTCTCCAGCCACCCAAGCTGACAAGCGGTACCAATGCACCAAGTCTGGAACCAACAGGACCATGAACAGCTTCTACCCCCAAGCCATAAGACTTCTAAACGACTGCTAAATAGCTAATCAAATGGCTACCTTGACTGCCTGCATTGATCCTTTTTTGCACTAACTCTCTTGCACGGACTCTACACACACTCACACTGACACCCCAACACACTACATAAGCACACACAACATGCACACACATGCATACTGACGCCACACACACTCACTTTCACACTTACCACAAACCACAGGAGGTTGGTGGTACCTTAATTGGGGAGGACGGCCTCTTAGTAATGGTTGGAGCGGAATCAGAGGAATAGTATAAAATACATTAAACACATAGTTTCCATGTGTTTGATGCCATTCCATTTTCTCAGTTTCTGACATTATTATGAGCCAGCCTCCTGTGCCACATGCGCTGCTACTACAGTCTATTATCTATCCCGCTGCCTAGTCACTTTACCCCTACCTATTTGTATAGTACATACAGTTGAAGTCGGAAGTTACATACACTTAGGTTGGAGTCAATTCCAGTGGGTCATAAGTTTACATACTAAGTTGACTGAGCCGTTAAACAGCTTTGAAAATTCGAGAAAATTATGTAATGGCTTTAGAAGCTTCTGACAGGCTAATTGACATTATTTGAGTCAATTGGGGGTGTACCTGTGGATGTATTTCAAGGCCTACCTTCAAACTCAGTGCCTCTTTGCTTGACATCATGGGAAAATCAAAAGAAATCAGCCATATTGTAGACCTCCACAAGTCTGGTTCATCCTTGGGAGCAATTTCCAAATGCCTGAAGGTACCATGTTCATCTGTACAAACAATAGTACACAACTATAAACACCATGGGACAACGCAGCCGTCATACCGCTCAGGAAGGAGACACGTTCTGTCTCCTAAAGATGAATGTACGTTGGTGCGAAAAGTGCAAATCAATCCCAGAACAACAGCAAAGTACCTTGTGAAGATGCTGGAGGAAACAGGTACAAAAGTATCTATATCCACAGTAAAACGAGTCCTATAACGACATAACCTGAAAGGCCGTTCAGCAAGGAAAAAGCTACTGCTCCAAAACCGCCATAAAAAAGCCAGACTACGGTTTGCAACTGCACATGGGAACAAAGATTGTACTTTTTGGAGAAATGTCCTCTGGTCTGATGAAACAAAAAGCTTTGCTGCAGGAGGGACTGGTCCACTTCACAAAATAGATGGCATCATGAGGCAGGACAATTATGTGGATATATTGAAGCAACATCTCAAGACATCACTCAGGAAGTTAAAGCTTGGTCGCAAATGGGTCTTCCAAATGGACTATGACCCCAAGCATACTTCCAAAGTTATGGCAAAATGGCTTAAGGACAACAAAGTCAAGGTATTGGAGTGGCCATCACAAGCCCTGACCTCAATCTTATAGAAAATCTGTGGGCATAACTGAAAAAGCGTTTGCGAGCAAGGAGGCCTACAAACTTGACTCAGTTACACCAGCTCTGTCAGGAGGAATGGGCCACAATTCACACAACTTATTGTGGGAAGCTTGTGGAAGGCTACCTGAAACATTTGACCCAAGTTAATTAAACAATTTAAAGGCAATGCTACCATATACTAATTGAGTGTATGTAAACTTCTGACCCACTGAGAATGTGATGAAAGAAATAAAAGCGGGAAATAGATCATTCTCTCTACTATTATTTCGACATTTCACATTCTTAAAATAAAGTGGTGATCCTAACTGACCTAAGACAGGGAATTTTTACTATGATTAAATGTCAGGAATTGTGAAAAACTGAGTTTAAATGTATTTGGCTAAGGTGTAAAACTTCCGACTTCAACTGTAGCTACCTCATACCCTTACAAATCTACTAGGTACTGGTACTCCCTGCATAGAGCCCTACAGTTGAGCTGTCATAATACCCATAATACCTAGCGGTCAAACAGGGAAATGGTGTGGGGCTCAATATAGCCATGTTATTTTCCACTCCCTTTATATAGCCATGCTATTTTTACTTGTTATCGTTAACTCTTCATTGTTGGAAAATGACCCATAAGTAGGCATTTCACTGTTAGTCTACGAAGCATGTGACTAATAATATTTAAAATGAGTAGTAGGCCACTACAGGGGTAATATAGGGTTACATGGCGTTTCAATTTCCTTTTCTTGTGAACAAGTGTGCAATGCACTTTCCAAACTGTGAAAGGCAGCAATACGCAACAAAGTGTCTAGTCTGCTTGAAAACCAGACGAAGAAGAAAGCAACACACCTTTCTCAATCAATGAGAAATTATTTTAAACAGACAAGATGGTGGTGTACAATTTTTGGGGGGACTAGACGTGGACATTTAGAAGAAATTAGTTCTTCCAAATCGGGAACTGAGGAAACATCAAGTTGGTCCAAAATAATCTGTGCTACACTTAACATTACCTACCTAACGCCTATAAACCAGCTGGTACAGTAATGGTCTGACTAGGGCTTTGTGGTATTTTAACAACTAGGGTGCATTATGATGATTTTTAATAGCTATGGGTGCATTTTCTTTAGGGCCTATAAACTCGGGTAGGGTATTTTTAGCCAATGCTTTTTCGTAAACTGGTCCATAGTCTGTTTTATTTAAAAAAGTACCAAAAACGACCCGAGCAGATAGGGTAATTGTTGGGGAGAAGGCATTCATAGAAGCATTCCTTTGGGATTTGAACATTATTTTGAACCAACAAACCTATTAAGTTTTGTTGACTTCCGTTTTAAATTACTTCCCCAGAAATGATTGGTTGGCATTGGCAACCGTTTTAGCCGACGGGAGGCCTAGCTAGCTAACGTTACTTACATCTTGTTGGCTGAATAAAGAAAGCGAAAGGAAGCCGGATCTAAAGACAGGTTTGTAAACATAGTTTACATCTTGGTAATTTTTGATTATTTCAAGCTAGCTATAGCGTTATTAATTAATATGCCACTGCTGTTGGAAACGTTTAATTTGTACTATTGTCTGGATATATTCAGCTAGATAACGTTAAATGGCTTAGCTAATAATATGAATGTTGATAACGTGAAGGAAACATTCGCTAGATAGCTTATTCGGTACCATAACGTTAGCTTACTTGTTATCTGCCAGCCACTACTTCAACCGCAATATAATTTCAACAAAAATGTCAATTTAAAATATACGATATTGGGTAACGTTAGTTAGAAAGCTAGGTGCTTTATATTTTACGAGTCGCTGGTCAATGTGAGTTGGCTAGTGTAATTTATTGCTAGCTATTGTTAGCTGTCTTAGCTAACGTTAGCTAGCTCGCTTGTGTAACGTTAAGTGTCGGATACAAACATGTAAACATTGAAGCATAACGAACATCAATAACCAAGCTAATGCCGATAGTGTAGCATCCAATGCAACTTTTTTGGCTGTATAGTTAAGTAACTGTATTTTGCAGTCTGTTTTAGCTAGCTAGCTTTCAAATGTCAACATTCCTCTATTGTTTGTGATTGGTGTCTTTATTTAGAATTCATCATGAGTCACGCCTTGTTTCCAACACTAGCTATCCAACAGAGGATAAAGAAGGTTCATATTCTCTCAACCCCCCCAACTATTCATTAGAAAGGAGCAAGAAACAGACTGCACACAGAATGAGGTTGGAGGAGTTGTTTACCTGTTATGGTTGTGTTGTGTGCTAACTGTATATCAAGCTGTATCTTGTAGAACCAGGTATGCTGCATTCATGCCAGAAACGTAAGTTCTGTTTTCCAGCCTGTATGTTCTGTGTTTTCATTCTTTCTTGCTGTTTTTTTGTATCTTTGCTGCTTTATAGCTCATCTGCTCCCAGGATGGTGAACAGCTACAAGCGGACTTCCAGCCCTCGGTCCCCTACGAACAGTGGGGAGCTCTTCACTCCAGCGCATGAGGAGAATGTGCGCTTCATCCACGACAGTGAGTCTGCCTCAGAAGGCCGATATCTTGCTAAGACTAGCCCTTAACGTCTCTCACCTGAGCAGGCTTATATGTTGGCCATCAATATGATCCACTGTAAGAAGCTCCTTACAGAGCCCCTGTACCACTGAGCTCAGATGAGCCATTTGGATGGAATGTGGTATGTAAGGAGATGGTTGAAAGCTGGCATGTGTATGCTTCTTTACAGCCTGGCAGTGTGTGCTCAGAGACATCCGGTCACCACAGAGCAGCGAACGCAAAGACCGTGGACCACAGGAGTATGTGGAAAAGAACCCAAATCCCAACTTAAATTGTAAGTGACTTGATGTATCTGAGTATGTTTGTCATTTAAACAGGCTATTTACTAGATTTGTCAAAAAGACAGAGTAGTAATGTTATTTTGATCCTTTCTTGCAGCTTTCACACCAGTTGACCTGAGTGACCTCAAGAAACGCAACACACAGGACTCCAAGAAGTCCTAGTCTTTCTCTTTTATAGTCAACAGCTTTTTTTCTGCACCAATTATCCTTGGGAACTTTGGCCTCCAGTCCTCTGTCAGCCAGCAAGTCAACCTTTTGGCCAGTCCTGCCCAGAATGCCGGTCCTCTTTCTGCCCTCCTGGACTAACAGCCTGCCCATTCAACAGCAGTGGGCTGATGTCTTAACAACCACAAATATTTTGAGTTCCTTATCCCCCTACCCTACCTCTCATCTGGTTGACGTGGAATGCAAGAAAGCTGGCATTTGATTTCCAGGGATTCTCTCTTCCGGGTCTTGGTTTTATAGCCATGAAATTTTTATTTTCACTCTTTTTATGTGAATGGGACTGATGCAGAGTTTCAATGAAATATGCTGACATCCTGATGCTGAAGTACAGACTGTGTACAAATTCTTCATGGGACACTTTAAAGGACTGCAGTCTTAAATATAAACTTTTCTTTTAAATCTACAAAGGATAATGCTGAAGGGTTGACATTCTTTTTTTGGAAGATAGTTGAATTGTAGATATATTGGAATGGAATCTGATTGTACGAGCAAGTTTTGGAAGCCACATTTTTTTAGGATAAATGCCAACATTTTTCATATAAATTCATGCCCCTAAAATGGACTTCAAGTAAACATCTCCACATTGACTTCCCAGCCTTGAAAAAAAATATTGAATAAAATACTTTTACAATATTTCACTCTCATATGCGTTGGTCATAGATGTTCTGACCTAAATTTACTTTTTGGAAGTGTTACCTATATACTCCCCAATGATGTATGTACAAACATCACAGAACCTACAGTAGGATGGTCAATTATCATTGTCTCATGCTCTTTTGTTTGTGTATTATTACTGAAAACAGTGTAATAGGCTATGTATACTGAACAAAAATATAAATGCAACAATTTCAAAGATTTTCCTGAATTCAGTTTATGTAAGGAAATCAGTCAATTTAAATAAATTCATTAGGCCCTTATCTATGGGTTTCACATGACTGGGCAGGAATGCAACCATGGGTGGGCCTTGGAGGGCATAGGTCCACCCACTGAGTTTTCCCCCACAAAAGGGTTTTTATTACAGACAGAAATACTCCTCAGCAACTCCTCCACACCCCCCTCATACGATCCCACAGGTGAAGAAGCCGGATGTTGAGGTCCTGGGCTGGCGTGGTTACACGTGGTCTGCGGTTGTGAGGCCGGTTGGGACGTACTGCATTCTCTAAAACAATGTTCGAGGAACCTTGTGGTAGAAAAGTTAACATAAAATTATCTGGCAACAACTCTGGTAGAAGTTCCTGCAGTCAGCATGACTTGCACGCTCCCTCAGAATTTGAGACATTGTGTTGTGTGACAAATTAGTGGCATGTTATTGTCCCTAGCGCAAGGTGCACCTGTGTAATGATCATGCTGTTTAATCAGCTTCTTTATATGCCACACCTGTCAGGTGGATGGATTATCTTGGCAAAGGTGAAACGCTCACTAACAGGGATGTAAACAAATTTGTGCACAACATTTTTGAGAAATAAGATTTTGGTGCGCATGGAAAACGTGTTTATTTTCATTGTATGTATAGTCAGACATATTTCTTTCTCTGATCTAGTTCCTTAATATCACAGAGGGAATCATGAAGTGCTCGGTTATGGTCTGAAAGCAGTTATAACAACA
Organism: Brachymystax lenok tsinlingensis; assembly: GCA_030435695.1. Classification (NCBI taxonomy): domain Eukaryota; kingdom Metazoa; phylum Chordata; class Actinopteri; order Salmoniformes; family Salmonidae; genus Brachymystax; species Brachymystax lenok. Next base: position 79,591,815 of record CM059791.1, on the reverse strand, counting down.
GGGCTCAGCCAGTATTCACAAAAGTTAGCAAAGAGAGAATTACTCCATAATGGTAAACCTATTAGTAGTGCAAACAAGTACAAGAAGATACAATCATGGCGGCATGATATATTTTAATAATATTGTGGGCTATGTGAATCTGCACTCAAATATAGGTGTTGATGCATCTGTGTTGACAAAGTTCACATGTGGATACAGTTGGTGTAGGCCATGGTATTAACATGACATTTATTTACACCTTTGTCTCAGGAATCTTTTATCAAATAAAATGTTATTGGTCGCGTACACATTTTGCAGATGTTATCGCATGCTGGTTAAATAAAGGTTAAATAAATAAAATTGCAAGTGCAGCTAAATGCTTATGTTTCTAGTTTCAACATTGCTGTATACTTAACAATACACATAAATCCTAAAAATATGGAAATTAAGAAATATCAGAACGAGCAATGTCAGAGTCTGGGATATATATATTTATATATATACGTATATATATATATATTTATAAACTGGGATGTTCGAGCCCTGAATACTGATTGCCTGACAGCCGTGGTATATCAGACAGTATACCACGGGTATGACAAAACGTTTATTTTTACTGCTCTTGTTATGTTGGTAACTAGTTTATAATAGCAATAAGGTACCTCAGGGGTTTGTGGCACACCCCCTCGTGCCTTATTGCGTAATATAATGGTGTGTATAGACAGTATGGCCAGTATACTGTATGAACAGGAACGGTGTGTACAGCGGTAGTTATAGGATGATTCTGGACTAGAATACAGTATATACATATGAAGTGGGTAAAACAGTGTGTAAACTTTATTAAAGTGACCAGTGTTAAATGACTATGTACATAGGGCAGCAGTTTCTAAGGTAGCTGGCTAGTAAAAGTGCCCTAAGTTCAGGGCAGTTACTGGGGGGAAGCCGGCTAGTGGTGACTATTTAACAGTCTGATGGCTTGGAGATAGAAGCTGTTTTAAAGTCTCTCGGTCCCGGCTTTGATGCACCTGTACTGTCTCGGCCTTCTAGATGGTAGAGGGGTGAACAGGCCGTGTCTCGGATGGCTGAGGGGGGGGCCAAGCCGAATTGCACCAACTATCAAGGAATATGTCAGATCTATCTATTTTTGTATAACCAGCAGTACAGTAAATTCGAGACCATTGCGCTGCTGCACTGATAATAGCAGCACAGGTCCTTGTAGTGATATGACTCAAGGGATCAATTTCAAATTGTCCCTTCTTGATTTGACAGCATAAAGCCCCACTTTATCTCAGCTCACTGGTCACTATAGCAGCACCCACCCATAGCACGCGCTCCAGCAGGTATATCTCACTGGTCACCCCCAAAGCCAATTCCTCCTTTGGCCCGCCTTTCCTTCCAGTTCTCTGCTGCCAATAACTGGAACGAACTACAAAAATCACTGATGCTGGAGAATCATATTTCCCTCACTAGCTTTAAGCACCAGCTGTCAGTGCAGCTCACAGATCTCTGCACCTGCACATAGCCCATCTGTAAACAGCCCATCCTACTACCTCATCCCCATACTGTATTTATGTATTTATCTTGCTCCTTTGCACCCCAGTATCTCTACTTGCACATTCAACTTCTGCACATCTACCATTCCAGTGTTTAATTGCTATATTGTAATTACCTCGCCACCATTGCCTATTTATTGCCCTACCTCCCTTATCTTACCTCATTTGCACTCACTGTATATATACTTATTTTTTTCTTTTTTCTACTGTATGTTTGTTTATTCCATGTGTAACTCGTTGTTGTTGTATGTGTCGAACTGTTGTGTTTTATCTTGGCCAGGTCGCAGTTGTAAATGAGAACTTGTTCTCAACTAGCCTACCTAGTTTAAATAAAGGTGAAATAAAAAATTAAATAATAACTTGAGTAAAACTGTGAAAGGGGCGGTGCACAACAAGCGGACACAGACAGCGTCATCCGTCCTCACGTAACGAGGCTCGTGGCTATAAAGATAGCTTGCGCTCCATTTTAGCGGTTTTTTTCACACGCTGAGTAGTACCGCCGAGGTATTACAAAGGTTTTTACTTAAGACAGGGATCAGTCAGGCTAGTTTTTAGTTCGCTAACAGTTCTTTTTAGCGTAATTGAAACTTCATAATGGCCGATAAGATGGATATGTCTCTAGACGACATCATCAAGCAGAACAGGCAGCAGAGAGGGGGCGCAGGAGGCCGTGGTGGTGGAAGAGGCCGTGGCCGGGGAGGCTCTGGCGGGGGCCGAGGTGGTGGTGTTGGCCGTGGAGCTGCTGGTGGAGGATTTGGGGGCCGAGGTGGGGGATCGGGCCCCTGAGGAGCCGACCGAACCTGAGCCGTGGCAGAGCAAGACCTACGCCATACAGCAGGGTATGAGAAATTTTGAGGAATGGGCTGAGAAAAAGGAAAACGCCTCGTAACCTGAATGCCTGCGTGACGTCCTGTAATCTTCAGGCTTGCTAGCTGCTCCCAATGCAATCAATGGCTAGCTTGCTAGTCGAGATGCACTTAGCTAGCTAAACGAATTCCTCTCGAATTAACGAAGGGAAACCCTTTAAATGGCGGTTGATATGGAAATATAATGCACATAATGTGTCCTTGTCCACCCCAACCCATGCCTGTTACCACTTTTTGAGAAGAAGCTTTTGGAACAGGTTAGCTAGTTGCTAACTCTGGAATAGCTGCTAACCTACAAGGCCCACACGCCGCCATTTTGAATTCAGCATCTTCAATCAATGAAATATTAATTTCATGGTCTGTCGCAGTGTCTTTCGTCCCAGAAAGTCACTTGTTGGGCCACCGAACGGCACTGCATCGAAGAATATCGTTGCATTTGGATGATTTTTGTAGGAGAGGCAACTTTTGGGAGTTTCATCCTGCACCTCTATCCTTTTGTTTGGGAGTGGCTGGCGGGTTGACACAATCCCCTTTGGGCTGCACCATATCAACACAGAATGGTGTCCTTTATGGATGGAGCAGTGGACTTTCCCCCTCTTATTACATACATATTTTTATCTCCACATTTCTAGTAATGTGTTACTAGTCACAACTCAATCAAAATGGCGTGGTTTCAAAATGGACGCTCAGATGGTTGCCATCCATGTTCAGGCCAGGTAGTTGGCCTACTTTATTTTGCTAGTTGTCTCTTTCAGAAAATGGACACTTAAACTCATCAAATCCAACTCGTGGCGTTTAAAGAACAATTTAAGCAAATAACCACACCGCTGGAGTCGACACTGATGACAAGTACTACAGCGCCATACGGATGGATGACTTTCTTCAGCATACTACTCTCGCTGGGGATGGCCGCCTGGAGAGCCTTTGGTGGAGGAGTAGATGGCAAGAGAACAGTGGGCAACATTGCTAGCCTAGTTAGCCAACAAGGGGGTGGGAGCGGAGTGCAGATGGTAGCGAGTAAATGTGTACTGTTATTAATGACTTGTTTACTGATAAATGTTGATCAAAATAGCCTCAATAGACGTCAATGCATACATTTCTTCATTCTGTTATGGGAAATGTTTCAATTGTTATAAGTAGGCCTCATCAGTTTGAGCAAAATGCTTTATGGCCTTGGTCTAGTGGCTAGAATTGATATGTTGCCATGTGTCCTGTTTTTGCACTGGTTTACTTGCTTGTAGTAATGGGGTGGGCAGGGAATGCTGGGAACAGTGTGCCAACCACCAGGCCCTGTTGGCTGTGTAGTCCCTGGTCTCCCCAGCACCTACCCAGCTGTGTGGACTGGACTCTGTGATTGGCAGAGACAGGGGAGCCTGAAGTCAGCAGGTTCGTTCTCTTTCATCTGTTGCAGCCCAAGCAGCTTCCTGATAAATGGCAACACGACATGTACGGCAATCATGGCTTCAATGCCAGTGTTGGGGGTGGCGCTGGTGTGGAAACTGGAGGGAAGCTTCTTGTCTCCAATCTCGACTTTGGCGTTTCAGACGCAGATATTCAGGTACATCTTATTTTCTTTTTGACTTGATTGACTCTTTAGAAATTGCTTATTTGCCTTGGCTTAGCATTTCCAAAATGGCACTTGAAATCACTTACAATCACAATACATGGTTTGTTCTCTCACTGCAGGAGCTCTTTGCGGAGTTTGGTACACTGAAGAAGGCAGCTGTTCACTATGACCGGTCAGGCAGGAGTTTAGGCACTGCTGATGTCCACTTTGAGAGGAAGGCAGATGCTCTGAAAGCTATGAAACAGTACAACGGTGTACCACTTGATGGTAGGTTTCTCAAGTGGCTTTGACAGTTGCCACAAATATTATGTAATTTGTACCTTGCTGAAACAGTAAATTTTTTGTGCTGCTGAGGTTTCTTTCACCATGCTGACACTATATTAATCCAACCTTAAAGTTGCTCAAGTTTAAAACTTTCAAAATTGGTGCTCAGATGGTTGCCATCCATGTTCAGGCCGGGTAGTTAGCCTGTTTTGCTAGTTCTCTTTCAGAAAATTGACATTTAACTCATCAAAGCCAACTCATGGCTTTTAAAGAAAAATTTTAACAAATAACCACACCGCTGGAGTCGACACTGATGCAAAGAACTACAGCGCCATACGGATGTTTTTCTTTCTTCAGCACACTACTCTTGCTGGTGATAACCTGAATACTTTATCTCTTGCAGGGCGTCCCATGAACATACAACTCGTTACATCACAGATCGACACACAAAGACGACCACCCATGCAGGGGTAAGTGTTAAGATTGAACTATTTTCCAAAACACCCTGAGCCAAATGATAAGTATCACGAATGGAAAGTGCTGATGTTCAGATGTTCTACAGTATGAACCGAGGTGGTGGTGGAATGAACAGGGGTCGTGGCGGTGGGTTTAGAGGGATGCAGAGAGGACGTGGAGCAGGTCGTGGAGGAGGCAGGGCCGAGGTGGCGCGGGGAAGCACTAAGCCACTTTCCGCTGAAGAGCTGGATGCCCAGCTAGATGCCTACAATGCCAGGGTGAGTCTCTGAAAATGAGAAAGGGGTTATGAAGTGTTCTAGGGCGTTTAAAAAACATTTGTCTGCCTACATGTATATAGCGTTGGAAATTAATGATGGGACAGGCCTACTATGGTAGCATGCGTCTTATCTGATGCGTTTCCTCCACCCACCCCAGATGGAAACCAGCTAAGAGCCTAGGTGAATCCTCCAGGCTGCATTACTCTCCAGGCTGAACATGAGGACAGTCGCAGTTGTTACAGCGTTGAAGATGCTAGACATTTTACACTTGGATGTCTTCTGATGTGATTTAAATGTGTATCAATCCTTTTAAATGCTCCGATGTGTTTTTTACCAATTTTTGTTTTTGGAGAAAAAATATTGGTTTTGACTGTAGGTTTAAGGGGGTGGGTGGGGCTTTCACTGTTGCTCTGACTCCTTTCCCCGTAGATCATTGTAATAAACCCTGCAGTACATATTAACCATACTCTGACTGCTTTGTTTTTGTCATGTGCACAAGTACAGTGAAATCCCTTGCATTGTTGGGAGGGCCTGCAAGTAAGGGTTTCACCTGGTCTACACCTGTTTATAAAGCATGTGACAATTAAAATAAGATTTGATTGCGCATTGCCAACAATGCAGTAATCAACATCGGTAGTACTATAAAGTACAAACACATGAGAAAAAGAAATAAGAACACGAAGGTATGCTTTCTATAGGGTTAGAGCCAATACCATATTTACAATGTGCAGGGAATGGGATATTAGTGGTAAGGGTTTATATGTAGAGTAAAGGTGATTAGGCATCAGGGTATATGATTAACAGCATAAGTGCATGTGTAGGGTCAGTGTGGGCAAGTAGTGTGCATAGAGCAAACAATAAAATGGGCAATGGAGATGGTAAGTGTATCCATTTTCTTAGCTATTTAGCATTATGGCTTTGAGGGCATATGCCAAATATTGAGTTCTGCAGTGCCAAATGTCTTCCTGGTTCCAAACATTGTGTAACAGCCGGACACTGATCAAATAAAACGAGGGTGAGTACTTGAATGTCTGAGGTTGTCATGCACATCTTAGCTGAAGTACACCGAACACTGCACCCAACCGTGCACTGGGACATGGGGAAACTGTCTAAAAAAGATTTGCCATATTTGGCTACGTGAAATTTCCTGTCGTTCTACTAGAATTCGGCCAACTGCGACTCCATTTGATTTGCAAGCTGCTGCATGTCGCCCAGATCCAAAGGATGCATAAGAATGCCTGCATTACCTAGGCTAAACCACTAGATGTCCACAGTCCATTGAGTGTAAACATTGCTTTGCTGAGGCTACTTTGTCAGTCTGTCCATTACTGATGTTATAAAACATGTTGGTCTGTTACTCCGTGTACTTGATAAGGTCATTCCTGTCCCGTCTGGGCTCTCAAATGACTTGATTGGCTGCACATTTTCATAATGTATTAAGGTAATTGCGCTGATTTACTATGCGTGTATTCTAGTCAACAAATACATTTGCGAGTTTATAGTAACGTGCTGTTACCTGACTAGTGCACTTGACACCAGACTTGTTGCTGAGCGCCCGCCTACGTTCGGACAGCCTTTGTAGTGTGAGTCAATATTCCCGGAAGCGTGCTGTGCGTTCGATTTGAGCTGCTCCTCCTCGCCATTCGGTGGCCCGTACTCCAGTATAGCAGCAGCATAACGGTAAGGTCCGACAAAATATTTCACAAACTTTTCAAACATTTGTCTGAATTGAATTTAAGCTAAAACGCCGATAGCTCATTTGTACGTCAATGTTTGGTAGTACAAAGTCGCGAACTCTGGTTACTCGTGCAACTTGTTACATGCTAACTAGCAACTTCAGGATGTCTAGCTTCATTCGACTAGTGTAGATTACTCATCTGAATTGTGACGCAGATCAGGAACTGTTGTCACTGATGTTTGCTCTGTGGTTGCTGCCAGTTTAATTAATGTAAGTATACAGTGATAAGAAATCGCTTTCCGTTGAGGTGGGCTATTCTTGTGAATATCCACTAAATTGATCTGTGATTAGATCCTGTTGACTAAGCAAGTCATTTAAATGCATTTAAAAACAACCCTATTCAAGAGGAAAAAGTTGTTTGATCAGACCCAGTGAATGGGTATGCATAGTCTAACTTTTCATCTCATGAAAGTTGCTCACGTTCTGTCAGCAGTTGGCACTTCCTGGAATGCAAGTTTATTTTCCGCGATGATTCATCATTGAACATGTTTTTCTTAAACTTTACTAAAGGGAATGAGCGAATCCAGTAAATTGCTACAAATATTATTTATATACCCTCTCTGAAAGTGAGTTTGATACAGATTTGTATTTAAGATAGGCCCAGTGAAGTTCGGATTTGACTGACGGATCCAGGAGGACTCACCAACTGACTGGCACATTTGAAATAAGCTTTCTGGGTTTATAACCCAGTCAGCCTTATCTGTTAGGACGTCTATATATGGCATACCAACGTGCGCATCTTTTCTGAAAATCATTAGGCCCAGTAACCCGATAGACTGGCGGTGACATGCTTGCAAAACTACGAGGGCTGGCTTTTTACGAACGTGAAGCCTCCCTTTCCTTCCTGTTTCTGACGATTGGCGCGGTAGATTTCTAGTTCCTTCTGTTGGAGTAGACCAGGGCGAGTCTTAGAACCATTTCCTCCTAGTATTATCCATTTACAGGTAGTTCACTCACTGTAAGTAAAACGATTTACAGTATCTGTAAGGTAAAGCAAACATACTCAAATTTCAACAGCCAGGCTGCTACAATTGTTGCGCTTATCGGAACACTATACACTATAGAACACTATAGCATCTGCTGGATGTTCAGCAGCTCAAAGGTCCCATAGCCTTGTTATTGTTAACTCAACAAGCTTGCAATGCTCTATGCTACAGGAATAAACACAACTATACATATTAATATTTGTCTTTCCAGAGGTCCAGGGATCAATTCATGATTCATTATTGACTTAATTGATATACACTTCAAGCCAAATAGCGTCTTCAAATTTTCAGCCTTCGGGCTTCACTAGTCTGTGTTATTCAGTTCATGTGGCATTTTGTATTTCCCTGTCAGTTTGGCAATGGAGAGAGGGGGGTGTATTGATCCATAGGGATACTTTGGGCATCTGTCCCCTTTACCACTATCCAATCAATGGTAGCTACCACTGAAACTACAATTGCTTTCTCATCCGGAATGCTGTTTTTCTACAGGCTTTTTGTTTTGAATAGGACTAGAGATTTGAAATCCCTGATGTGATGTTTTTCAGTACACCCCTTTCAACAATAATTGGTTTCATGTTTTCTATGCTATGTTATTTAATGACTTTTTAGAATTTTCCAGCCTTTGGATTGAAATGTAAGTGTTGACAACCACATGCCTTGGACATTACACCACATGATTCCAGGAACCAATCTTAACCTGATGTTTTTATCAAGATGCACAGCTATTTTTCATCTTAGAAGTGTGCAAGCTTCCATCTCTCTCCCAGCTGATTTCTAACCGCCATTACAGGATAGGCTACATGGCTGTGGGTAATCGCTACGCTCCTCTCTCCTTGCCTCTACTTCCATGTCACTCTGCATTAAGGGAGGGGATATGGCTGGGAAATTGTAGCAAACCAAAGGAGATGAAATTCAGGGCTGAGCACAGCACCATCTGATGGCTTACAATATGTAGCACACAGTGTACGTAAAGACAGCTCGCCACAATGGAGGTATGGAGGCATTCAATGACGCCTCCCACACATTCCACCCCCTCCTATAGCCTGTCATGACAAGAACCAGGCCTGATGGTGACTCCTTTTCTCTCAGAGCCAGTTGGCTATCTGTCCTCTTTCTGCCTTTAAGTGGCACGTCAGTCCCTTCTGTTTGTGCTGTAACTCGCAAGGGACTAGAAACGAGGACACTGGCCAGCATCTCAACACATACAGCAATGTTATAGATGATCTCTTCTCTTCTGCTGTTCCTCCTCATTGTACTGTGGCTTAGACTGAACAACAGACCACACACTCTCCCCAAATGGCCCCCAGGGGATATCAGCCTTCACATACAACTCATTCAAAAGGAAATGGCTTCCCTTCATGCTGGATATGTCCTTATTTAGTCATTGCTATCATCCACCAGAGGGGAAACGTTACACCGTGCATACCTTTTGTTTCTTGTTGCAGATGTTGAGATGTTCCTCAGACCACATGACTAGTGCCATCAAGTTTACCACCCATCATCAGGTCATTGCTCTGTCAATGACACCACATTAAAAAGACCAGCTGAATGGAGCCACCATACAACAGTAGGCTTATTACTGCCCGTAGTGGATGCTGTTGCCTTGCTGTTACCAAGGGAGGCAGACATAATCTGGGCATGTGTCGCTACTCGCTAAGCCCCCCCACCGTGCAGGGAGAGAGCCCTGACCTTTCAGCTGACACCTTGGCACTCCCATTCACTCTCGGCTTCCTGCTGTGTCTATACAGAGATATTTCTCAGACCGGCTATTTTTAATGCTCAGACCGTATTTATTCTAGTTTTCCCCCTTGAGGTAAAATATTTTTCTCTTTTGTCTAATACTTCCTCAATTTTGTATCCTCTCTGCTCTGTGTATTCATGTCTCACTCTGTGGAAATGACTGCCTTCTGCATTGCATCAGCTCTGCCAGGCACAATCCTCCTTCCTGAAGGCACTGTTCTGCATTTAGTGCTGCATCCTCTGCTTTGTGCAACTGCCCAGTGTGTGTGTTTGACATTACATCAAGCCAGCGTTGCTTACCTGAATGCTGCTAACAAATCAAGATTGCAATGGGGTTTTTGTCAGGTGGAGAATGGCTTACAGGGGAAGTCAAGGGGATTATTTAGAAGCCTTTTGCGTTACTATGTGTGTTTAAGTGCAGTCCAACATGATGTGGTTAAACACAGTTCTCTTCTCTAAATAGCGGATGTGAGTCATGTTTTCGGCAGAACATGAAGGAAACATAGTTGACAAAAGGAAGTCAAGCACTCTGGTGAATGGCACATAAGTCTAGAAGAGAGTCACAAAGCTACATCACAAGGACACATGAAACGGGGCGTCCTGTGGTGAGGAAAGGAGAAATGCTCACTCAGAGCTAGGCCAATGACAGGGAGGGAGACAACAGAGGATCAAACTATCCATAGATGTTCTGTGTGTGACGTCAGGGTAAAAAGAGTATCCAGGCTGCTTGCCAAATCTAAGGTTGGTACAGCACAACGTTCCTGGAGGCGGTTGTGTCAGTGATTAGGTAGGTTTCTCAGAGACCTGCATGGCGTTGGAGTTCAGCCCAATGAATGATTATTTAATCCTTGATTTCTCAATCCCTTCTTCTCTAGTCCTGACTGCCATTTCTCCTCCCCTCTGTGGTTCAAAGCTAATTGTAGCTTTTGGACAATGCCAGCTGTTCGTTATTGCAGAACACACTTGGGTGATCACTTTTTCCACCCGCCTTAGAACTGGGACATGGCTGAGACACTAGATTGCAGTAAATGCTACTATTTCAGCATTTGTAATGTATCATGTCATCTATTAAAATTGCATTCAAATTGCTGTCAGCCTTGTGCTGTCCTTTTTCCTGTACTCTTCCCTGTGAAATGTCAAAGGTGAAGCCATATGAGAGTACACAGTGAATGGGTTAGTTGGACAAATAAAGTATACAGCTATGTGACCTTTACTACAGAATAATGATTTATGAGCTCGCAGTTCCTTGGAGGAACCCATTCTTGTTGGCCTTTTTTGGGGATTAAGATCTGGTTTCTGACTAAAATCTTCTGATTTTAAGATTAAACTGAAATAACTTTGAGGAACTTAAGGTTTTGTTTTTGAGTTCCTGTCACTTTCCCCTCCAACTCTGACCTGTGTTGAACTTTTTGCTTACAGAAAGCCTCCTCCATCAACCACAATGTCTTTAGCCATTTTCATCAACTCAGTAGGCGTGTCTCGCCCTTGTTGAATTTGGAAATGAAGACCCTTGAATCTCTAGAGAACACCATAGGTTTGTCAGTGGAATCGTCTCGATGTGTTGCTATTCCCCAATGCCTTATTAGCAGCGATCTCTGTCCTAATAATTTTACTGCTCTAATTGTTGCTAAGGAACAGCCCTAATCTGGGTGTCAGCTACTCTAGAAACCAGAGTGCTTGGATGACTATTCCTGAACCTGATCAAATGGGGATAATCCTCCAATTAAAGCTAGTGGTATTTGTTTAGCTGCCAATGGTAAGAACCAGTGTGAGGGGTTCTATGTTGACACATAAGCCGATCACTACCTGTATTTATACCTCAGTTATACCAAAACATGTCACTTAGCAGTCACTTAGCAGTGATGAGTGAACAAGGCCTATTTATTTCTGTAGTCAGTCAGTATTTGTGCCATGTCAGCTGGTGGAAAAATGTGTATTGGGACTTATGTTATTGTTGAAACTAGGCCTAATCTATTTCATTGAGCTCAATGGACCTATAATTGACCAAATCATCAATTTTGTGCTTAGTGAAGATCGCATATGAATCCTTACCTTGACGTGCTAGGTCAAGCCAGAAACTGAATGTGCTCCAATAACTTATTCTATGCAAACCAAATTGTGTTGAGAATGAGATGGCTGCCAACTATTGAACAGTGTTTATAGTCTACTTGCTTGCCTATGGGCATTAGGCAGTCATGCCAAGCAATGGCCACACTGATAAACGTGTGAGACTGAAGTGTATCACTGCTCGGATGGTGCCTCACATCCGTTGTAACTTTCTACTAAAATGTCTTTTTTTTTAAGGTTGTCATGATAATTGTTGCATTGTACTGTATTTAACTCTAGTCAGCCTGACTCCCATCCTAGTACTCCCAACAGTATGCTTTTTGTTTTTCACCCTCTTGTCACTCTTTCCTGATGTCCCCCACCTCACCCCCTCTCTTTATCGATCCACTTATTCTGAAGCACACATCCCCTCCAGCTGTAGCTGCTTGACCCCACAGCAGGTCAGTCATGAGAGGCTGTGTTGTGCTGTGCGTTAGCAGCAGAGAAATATAGCACTCCTAAAGTATGTCCTCCTCATTTATCACCACACCAATCCTGGGGGACAGCTCGGTATGTAGCGGCAGTCCACCAAGGCTCAGGTCTGCATCTAGGCTAGCACATGAGGAGGAGCGACTGCCAAATGAATAGAGATGACGTGAGAAAGACTGCACAATATCCCCAAATCTGATCTCGTCCTGCCACTCCTAACAACAAGTCATGCTCACTATTTCTCCAACTTCACACACATTTGCACAGCTGAGCTGCCAAAACACACTACTGCTAACAACAGGAATTTCTGCTTTAATGGGAACGTGGAGAGGCCCTGTTTGGGGAAAAATTGTGCAATGTGCTCCCTGTTCCTGGTTGGCGCAGGTCCATCTGTGCATGTCAGGCGCTATGCAAAACAGAGAGGGGCAGAAGGAGAGGATTACAGAGCGAGGAGGGGGGTGGAACTGGTTAGTGTGGTGAGAAGTTTGAGAGCCAGGCAGGAGCCCTTGTTTGCAGTGGTGTGATTTTAATGTACTATTGCTGGGATTGCGTGTTGAGTTTTGATTTTATGGCGTGTTATGTCACCAAGGTAATTCTGGCATCTGAGTTCAGCATCTGGAGCCTTGCTCATGGCACAACATCAATGTTGACATGTTGTTTTTCTCTTTGCACTGCGTGTTTGTGTGTAGCCCAATAATATCTTTCACACATTGCTCTTCCCCCGAGTCGTTCTACGTGGCTTTTTAGAGCACAAGCCTGTTTTGTTATGGAATTCTTTTCTACTATTGTTATGGGCCTAAGGTTTCTCTCGTTATATTGGAATGTGTGAGCTACTACGGTCTTTGAACAAGTATGTTTCAAACTCTACTGCTGCATGAGCATGACAGTGTGATATATAGCATAGCCTAGGCTTCCTGTCTCATTGTTGGTTAGCTGGTTTCCTGTGAACTGACTGACATCCACAAACATACTGGCATTGTTCTGTGTTGTGTCAGTGGAGGTCTGCCAGTGCCTTTGTCAAAGTAGTGTTCTTGCCCTTGCCATTTTCTGTTTTACAATTTGTCAGATACTCAATGTTGCTATGTTAGTTGATTGTAATACACTAATACACAATTGTGTATTATGGTGTAATTACACAGTGCTACAGTACAGGCCAAGTTGATTCCCTTTTCCCCAGTTGATTTGCTTTGTTGTAATGTAATTTGGGCCAACTGGTGTCAGATCCTCAGTAACACATTGAGTCAATGGATTTACAGTCTCTCAGTTGAATTTCCACTTAACAAAGTACAGTAAGCTGATAAAAGCACTAGAAGTAGCCTTGACCTGCCCTGTCGGTGCAGAGTTTAAGATTTTTACCCAGAGAAGGAATAGGCCTGTCATTTATTGCTGTGGGGGAAAAACTATTGGTCTGTGGTAAAGTGTACCTTTAAAGTATTATATGCAGTAAATCACTAATGCATCAGTGGAAAATGCAGCATGGCATTGGCGCCATCAAGCTGAACTGCTACCACTAAGACTATGCTGCTGACTGTCTGTGGTGTGTACACGGATACAGAGAGGCGCTCTGTGCCAATCACTCACAATACCACGAGGAACAAGGAGCCCAGTCTTCATGAAGGAAGACCGAAAGCACAGAGCAGCAGTGTTATGAAATCACCTCGTGCAATATAGCAGAGGTATTACACCAGCTAGACATATACATGTAGGCAAGACGTAGGCCTCTATTCTACTACAGAACTTAACCGGCAGGTAGCCTAGCGCAGTGGTTCCCAAACTGTGGGGCAAGGCTCTCCCCCAAAAAAGAAAACTCTGTCCGGCTTTTTGAAAGCTGTAATAGTAGAATGCACAAGGTGCGATTTCGAAATTGAGTTGTGTGTCATCAGTTTTCCTCAGTCGTTGTATACCTTCAAGAGCTATTTATAACTTGTCAGAAATGTCCAAAGATCAACTAGGCCATGTCGGCTACAGATTTTTTTAGCTAGGTTTTTTTTAGCACATAGATTTTGTTGTAATGTTTAAGTCACTCAAATAACACATGAATAAACATTAGACATGACAAAATGTATACCATTGCAAGAACATTAGCTTTAAAACTACAACAAAATTTCTGTACCCCATGACAAAATGTGTAGAATTTCAGGAAATGACCTTTAAACCAGCAAAAATGTTATCTTCGCCAACTCGAGGGGTGTGAACAGTTTGTGTCATGAATAGTGCTTGTACCCATAGAAATGGGGTGGCGCGGGATGTTCCCCAATGTTGGAAGGCGGGCCTGAGTAAAAAAGTGAACCTCTGGCCTAGTGGTTAAAGCTTTGGGCCAGTAACCGAAAGGTCGCTGGCAAGGTGGACAAATCTGCCGTTCTGCCCTTGAGCAAGGTAGTTGACCCCCAACAACAACTGCTCCTGGACGCCGATGACAGGGATGTCGATTTAAGACAGTCCCCTGCACCTCTGATTCTGAGGGGTTGGGTTTAATGTGGAAGACTCATTCAGTTGTGCAAGTGACTAGGTCTCCCCTTTTCCCTAATTTCAACACTCACAGCTCTCTCCTCACGACCCTTCCCCTAATATCATTGTCCTGATTCCTGCGTAGCATCACTCACCCCAGACCCTAGTTGATGTTGACTGGTAATGCAATGCAGCTGGGTGCTGCTCCCCACATTAGCATGTTGTTATCCGCTTGATCCACAGAAGCTTGACTGTAGCTCACTACAGCGTGGTAGAGGTGGGAGGGAGAGGGTTTGAGTTGAGATAAAGCTCTGCTTTTTGACCAACCAGCCCTCCGTGGTTCCCCCACGTGTACAGTGCTGGCCCCTCTCTGGTCTGACCTCCATACTGGGACTGTGTCCAATGTAGTCCAAGCCATGACGTGCGAGTCAGGCCCAGAGCTCTTTATCGCAATTGAATGCTCTGGTTAGGCTCAGTCACATGCCCTGGGTCTGTGTGCGATTGAATATTGTTTCAGAGCAGCAATGAGGCTGCTGAGGTCAAAGTGCAATGAAAGAAGGATGTAAATCCATAATCATCTACAAGGACACCCTATTAACCTGGTGCCTGCCCCACACTGTATGCAAATCAGATTTATTTAAAGGATCCTAATGAGCATCTGGGAAGTGGCGTGTTGACTGCTACCACAGAGTTTCTAAACCCAGAGGCCCAATATCGCGAGACTTCCGTGAACCCATGCAAAGCAGACTGGAGGCCAGACTGGGGTTTGAGAAGTGAAAAATTATTCCTTAGTTCATATTATTACTTGACAAAGTGACAAGTTTTCATTTTTGTCAAAAACAACTATCGAATGAGTGCCTTTTTATTTGATGGCCTGCACATCCGCAGTTCGGCGCCAGACGACCACTAGACCTGATGACGTGTTTCTGCGCATGAGCTTAGCTAGCCAACATCACCATGACATCACCTACAAGCGTGATCTGGGATTTTTATTGGTTCATACTTAACCATCTTTGCTGCTACCATCTTTCAAACTCTGGCCCTGCTAGAATAGTTTGAAAATACAACATCCTTACCTCTTCCCTCCCTTGTAATAGTAGCCAATCTCACATGATTCATTAGTTGGTAGCATGTGAGGTCTCTACTACACCTTTTACCAATTCAGTCATTTCAGACCAGTGGTTTAGCTGAAGACGAGGTACTGTAGGGAGGACCAATTTTTCGCCCTGACAAAGTATTCAGGGAGTACAGTACGCTCAAGTGTGCTGTTTTTAATATTGTCCTCCTGCGTTGTAACTTCATAAAGGCTTTTATATTTTTCAGTAAGACCATGCCCTGGAGGGTTTTTTCAAGTGTTTTGTGTTCACTACGCAACAATAGTGTTTTAAAGTGTTTTGCCTTGCAGTTTGTTGATCTATTTTCAACGTATTGGACCAAACCTCCTGACCTGTGTCTCTCTCTCTCGCCCTCAGTAGACTATGGCAGAGCAGGATCCCACCCCGGAACAGCTGGCGGCCATCGCAGCGGCCAACGAGGAGGCGGAGGGCGGGGTCAACTACAAGCCCCCCGCTCAGAAGAGTCTGCAGGAGATCCAGGAGCTGGACAAGGACGACGAGAGCCTGCGCAAGTACAAGGAGGCCCTGCTGGGGAACGCCGCCGCCGCGGCTGCAGGTTGGTGTTGTTGCTCCTACTACACACGTACTAGAGGCACACACCCATACACACACACTCTGCAGACGCACTCATGCAATTTGGACACACCAGCCCTGCAGACGGTTTCTCGCTCTCCCTCTCGACCTGATTAACAAACAAACCCACATCCACATCATCTCGTGCAACCATCTCTTTGTTTATTTTCTTAAAATTCCCTCCTACTTTCAAGTCCTTCAGCAGGCTTTCTTTTCATGGATTTAATTGAATGAGTTTGTAAACACCATAAGAGAGGGTGGGAGAGGGCAATAGGCTGGCAGTCTTGGTGCTCAGTGGGTACAGCAGTGACAGAGTTACCCCCTCCCTCAGACGGGTCAGTAGCTGACACCTGCAACGGTCTGTGAGCTAGATACAGGCTGGCAAGATACAGGCTGCTGACTGGAAAGGAGGCCAAGCCACCTGGGCTTTAGTTAGAGCTGCGGTATCAAAAAAGGGGTTAAATATGTAAAAAATATATATTTACTGACATTTTTTCCATTCATGAATGTGTTATTCAATGTGTTTCTACGGGCTTTAGTATTAAAGGCCAAAATCAATATTTTATCATTTTTTTATACCTTAAGGGGTCCTAAAATTCAAAATCAAATAGCTAAATGATCCATAGTATGAGCATCTTAATCCCCCCCAATGTCTTAGACTCTAACGAATTAAACATGCACTGCTTATAATAGTCAAATGTTTTTTGTGTTTACCATGAACAATTTTTACATTTTGTACTTTGCTTAGTTTTTACCTTTCTCCCAGTAGACCCCAACGCTCCCAATGTCCAGGTGACACGCTTGACCCTGATGTGTGAGACAGCGCCGCTGCCCCTGACCCTTGACCTACTGGGTGAGTAGAGCAGCAGAGTGGTTGTGGTGGTATTTGGAGGGCGTGTTTCTGAATACGCTGAGGTGCACTTTTTGAGAAAAGGCTCCATATTGAAAGACTTCTAATGAGTTTTAGTGTGAAAAGAAGCCTTTGTAGTGAGCACATGTAATATTTTCCATATGAATGTGTGAGGGTGGAACTAAAGCTTACCATTGGGGGTACAAAAGACATTGCCTCATAGCAGCCGCAACACCTGGCCACCTATGGTTTACAAACATACGTTTTCCAGTAGACATATCAGGCAAATTCCATAGGCCATTCCTAATGGATTGGTTTTATTATTTGAATTAATGAGGCATTTCTTCTGCTGGTTTAAGACTCTTCTGCCCTCATATGGCCTGTAGAGCCACCTACAGGGAAGAAACCAGGGCCATCGAGCTGAACTCTCATACAGGGAAGCGCCATCTAGTGGACACTAATAGCAGGCTACAACCCTTTGGGAACACTTAGAAAATCCTGCCTTGGTGCTTGCATTTTTAAAGATGCTGAATCACTGATCTGACGCCTTTCACCCATCCAGTCTAACACAATTACTTCCAGGGGAGAACATTGTACATTGCATGTGTTTGAACAGGGTTATAGACTCCTGTGGTCTCTGGGTCTTAAAGGGTCTCTGACATTCTCTTTCTGTGGTCTGGCCGCCTCTTTCTCTCTGCTCGACCGCCTCAGGAGACCTGGAGTCCTTTAAGAAACAGTCCTTTGTCCTGAAGGAAGGCGTGGAGTACAAGATAAAGATCAGCTTCAAGGTGAATGAGCCTGGCCTTTTTCAACAACGTTAGATTGGATAAACAGACATAACTAACATGACCAGTGTCAGCATGGCCACTATCAAGCTATTTTGGACATTTGAAATTCAATTGTAAGCTGAATACACACTATGTCCTATCATGAAAGGGCTGCTGTCTTTTCCGAAGGGTGGATGTGGAAAGAGGATGTGACCTCATCACTGACTGTTGTCTCTGTCTGCAGGTCAACAAGGAGATTGTGTCGGGACTAAAGTATGCCCAGCAGACCTACAGGAAAGGAGTCAAGGGTAAGTTCTGCTGTTTTCATTTTCTTGCTCTGTCTACTGTGAGGATTTGAGAAGGCCGGATAAGGTTAAGAAATATAATGTAATCTAGAAGTGAAAGAAACGCACACCTATTTAGGCGAGGTGCTGGCTAGAGGAGTGGGACACTTAAAAAAATAAAGGAGAGATGCACACTAGGAGCTCAGATACAAACATTTTTGCATCTCCTAGAGTGTGCGGCTCTCCTTAATTTTTTTAAGCAATATAGTGTACCTTCCATCTAGAGGACCCTCTCCTCAGAGGACAACATGGGGATATGACCATGTTGTGGATATGAGATAATTGGATAAGTATAAGCAACAAGTGCATCAGAGACAGGTATTAGGGATGTATCAGGGATTGGATGTGGGAGTGGCCTGGTCAACTCAGGAGACTGTATTCGCCTGTGCACACAGTAATTAGGTCAAGTTAGTAGACAAGGTATTTACATTGGCATTCCTAGGCGGTCATTAAATTACTTGTTAACAGTTCCTGAGTGGCCTAAATATTTGTATTTGATGACTCAGTGAGGTGGCCTGTTTTTGACAACAGAGGCAACTTTGGAAAATAAATCTAAGCCCCTCCTCTCTTTCCTCTCTCTCTGTGTAGTTGACAAGTCAGACTACATGGTGGGGAGCTACGGGCCGCGGCCGGCAGAGTATGAGTTCCTGACCCCTCTGGAGGAGGCCCCTAAAGGCATGCTGGCCCGCGGCACCTACAACATCAAGTCCAAGTTCACTGATGACGATAAGCACGACCACCTCTCCTGGGAGTGGAACCTTAACATCAAGAAAGAGTGGAAAGACTGAGTCCCCGTCAACTTAATTCTTCCCCATCCCCCTCTTCTTATTCCCCCTCCATTATTTTGAATTCATAATTGTGATAAGTAATTAAGGCAAATTGCTCTCTCATCCACCCCAATCCCTGCAGTAGTTTCATTCCAATCACTTTGTCATGCCATTCATCCCGCCCCACACTCCTTGTGATGCTGAGTATTGAATATGTGGAGAAAGCAAACCATGTGCACAATCATGAATTTGTTTTTGGTTAGTTTGTATATAAACGGTTATTTTTTTAATAATGAAAAAATGATAGATTGATCTGTTAATGCTCTTGATATGGATGTTATAATCAACTGTGTGAATTCCTACATCCTTTCCCCTCCATCCCCTCTTTTCTTACATTCTTATCTACCCCCCCTTCCTGCTGATTGTTTTATACGACCATGATCTGCCTTGTAAAGGGGGTGTTGCTGTGTGTTAAAGGCTGTTGTAGGTCCACTCTCTGTACTCTTTGTTAGGGACGTTTCCTCTTGTCAGTGGAAAGCCTTTCAGCAGATTATATGTACCAGAGTCCACACAATTTGTTTATTCTGGAACTAGTGTGAATTCCTAACAGTTAAGAGGCGGCATGAACAGCACTTACCGCCAGTCCACCAGAGGCACTGTGACCCCCTGCTGAAGGTGCAAGTGTGCCTCTTCCTGATCAGGGTTTTCACCTCCCTACCTAGTTCATTCAGCAGCCATGTGGCTTTAAAGAGGATTCCTGTAGAACTAACAATGAAGGAAATGATCACTAAGAGCCATTTGCCTTTAGAACAGAACTGTCAGATTGTTACAAGAGCCTCCTACAGGGTTTGAGTAGAAGAGTATAAGGCTGAGTGCAGGTGCTAACAGATGATCAGACAGACCATTGAGATGCTTGAAATACCTTCTCAGATTAGCCAGTAGAAGTAGACCATGAAAGTGAACAGCGGCCATCTCTGCTCCCTTCCCTCGTCACTGTGTCAGGTGGTCTCAATGTGGACCACCTTTAGTGCCGCTTGCTGATGTGAATGTGTTTACGTGATATAAAAAACCTGGTTTTGTTAAGGAGCTAATTTCTTAGTTGTCGTTAAATGCCCTCTAAGCAGACCTTGAGGCCTTCTTCCAGTCACAACTCCATTACTGTAGCGTCTCAGATACGAGGCCTTGCTGGTGGCCCTTGTGAGCAGAGAGGAATGTCACACAAGGGTTGTTAATCCACTCACCTCGAGTATGAAGCTACTCCAGGATGACCAAAACTGGCTGTGCCTCTAGCCTTTACAACCACAAGCTGCTCTCTGCTAAGGTCTGTTGACTGTCAGACATTCAGAATGGGTGCTCAACATCAGATGGTTTAGGTCAGGTCTAACTTGTACACAGACCCAGAGTTTCAAGTAGAACGAGAACAGCCAAGACCTCTTACTAGTACATAACCGTGTTATTTTTCTACACTCCATTTTTCAATGTCATAACTTGTGATGTAGGGCTCGGGCTTTGTTTGGTTTCACTGGTTCAGTAAGCGTCATTGGAACATTGTTTCAGTATGGTTTTGATTCTTTGTAACTACTCCTCTGTGCCACCTGGAGAATACTGTTCACCTGTGTCCCATTAAAGTCTTCAGACTGGAGGTCATGGTGTCTGTTTTTATCAATAAAGTCATGTTACTTTTTACACTGTTCTGTTATTGATCCAGCTCTAAAGTACAACGTTCTGTAAACCATCTTTACTCGTCTATCATGCATGCTCCATCTAACACACCAGCAACCTCTCATTGAACAGAACACAATGAACATTTAGATTTATCTACCAATGCATAGAAGACCATCTCACATGAAGTTTGTACACAATGAAGAGAACAAGGAAAATATTAAAATGAAAAAGCAAAGTACTGATAACAGATGGCAGCTAGAGCCCTTGTGTACTTGAAATAAGCAGTCCAGAAAACACGGAGTCATGGAGATGTACCCATGGTCTGAGTCAGTGCTTAGCAAACAAATACAGTTACAGTAGCTTAGTCAAGTGTGGTTGAGAGTTCCATTTCTACACAGTGTGGTTGAGAGTTCCATTTCTACACAGTGTGGTTGAGAGTTCCATTTCTACACAGTGCATCAGGAGGTCCTCAGTTCTCTAGCTGGGAAAACCAAACTGCATTTTGGAAACATTTTCATATCCATCTTGAGAATCCTTTTACAAATGTAAATTCACCAATACACTGACAGTTTATATACAGTATTTATTTTAGAACAAGTTACTACTTCCTTGAGTACCAGGGGCTCCCTCAATTGAAGTCTACTGGCTTCACCTACTGATTTCAAAACCAATGTATATGTTGGATTGATGCATGTGTGAAGCCTAAGATGTTAAGACAAGTGTTATTCATTGAGAACATCAGGAATATTTAACTAGATTGTTTTTGAAAACACATGAATAGCTCTGCACATGTTATTCATTGTCAGTCATCAAAAACATTAAATAGCAATTATTTATACATTTTAAATAGAATTAGTGCAGTCTCAGTATACACGCTCAGTCATTTAAACATTGGTCAAGACAATCCAGTACAAAGACGGGTCAAACAGATTTTAGTGCACGTCTAGGCTGTCATAAATTATCTTAAATTAGGTCAAGAAACAAGGCATTACATCTACCCAGATGATGAATATCGTCAGATGTACAATTCATTCATATTGGGATGGGTGAAATGTGGCAGTATCCAGAGAGATAGATAAAACAGCAGAGGGGATCATCCACAGTAGATTGTGTCATTTCCTGTGCAGAAGTACAGGTAACCTGTCATTAAGACGTCAAGCGACCACTTTGAACAAACAACACGGTCAAACAAAGAGAAACAAATTAAGAAAAATCTGTGCCTTTTGTACCCATTGTTTTCAGTGCATGTCCAGTAGTACCAGGAGAGGTCATGTTCAGTAATATCAGGAGAGGTCATGTTCAGTAGTATCAGGAGAGGTCATGTTCAGTAGTACCAAGAGAGGTCATGTTCAGTAGTATCAGGAGAGGTCATGTTCAGTAGTATCAGGAGAGGTCATGTTCAGTAGTATCACAAAAGCAGCTCATTTGTCTTTGGACTTTCTTCCCTTAGGACTCCCTACCCTTGGGGACTTCCTACCCTTGGGGACTCCCTTGGTGCAGTTCAAATCACTCTTGGTCTTCTGCAGGCGGGAGAAGATCTCTTTGAACAGGGCCTTGTACTCTGGGGTGTTCTGGCCCAGCCTCTTGTCCACCTGGTCTACCTGCCGGCTGATGCCCTCCAGAGCCTCTGGGGTGGAGGGGGTCTGGGGCGGGTTGGGGGGTGCAGCAGCCATGGCTGAGGAGGGGCCGGGTGGCCATGCCGTAGTCCTTCATGGAGGAGTCTCTGGAGACAGGGCGTGACGTCTGCACCCCCGCGTGGCACATGCTCTCCTCGTGGCGCCGGCACTTCCCCAGCAGCTCCTCGTATTTCTCCAACAGGGTGTGGTACTGCTCGTCCACTTCCCTTAGGATGGACATGCCCCGCTTGCGCACACCATTGGCGTGGATTGCGTAGCTGCCCTGTCGCCTTCCAGAGGCGTCGCAGGCCGAGATGGCGTTGAGCGCCGTGTCGCTGCAGCTCTTCCTCACGGGGCCTCCCTGCTGCCCCCCTCCTCCCCCGGACTCCCCCGTCCCCTCCACTCCCTCCTTTTGCCCCGGTCCCTCGGGTGTGTCGGTCTCGGGGGCATTGTTGAGCAGGGTCTGCTCCAGACCCTCATCCAACAGACAGACCCGGGACCTCCTCAGCTGCTGCATCTCCTGTAGCTCTGCCTCCAGCTCCTTCACTCGCAGCTGGCAG
Organism: Brachymystax lenok tsinlingensis; assembly: GCA_030435695.1. Taxonomy (NCBI): domain Eukaryota; kingdom Metazoa; phylum Chordata; class Actinopteri; order Salmoniformes; family Salmonidae; genus Brachymystax; species Brachymystax lenok. The sequence continues at coordinate 79,569,148 of CM059791.1, read as the reverse complement.
CCCTCAGCCCCCAGGAGGCGTTGTTCCATAAGCTCAAACTCCTGCAGCACAGCTGTGCACTCCCTCTCTGCCCCCTCCCTCCGGCCCCGTTCTGCCACCATGGCGGACCTCAGGGAGGAGACCACACCCTTTAGACGCTCGTTCTCCTCGTCCAGGGGCCGGCGCTCACGCTCAGACACCAGGTCCACACTGCCGGGGTTGGCCACCAGAAAGCCATCCTCATACCTGTAGAGCGATACACCACACAGAGGAGAACAAGGATACAACAGGGAGATTGCATTCTTATGTAATATGAACACCATACATTCAGGTCCTTTGGCAAATGTACTAAGCATATTAGCATATTTTCACATACAGTACTTTGGACTTTTGAGAGAGACTACATAGAGCATTGCTCTTTACTGTACCTGGGTGCAGTGCAGAGTTCTTTAAGGCAGGGAAGGAGTGGACAGTCTTGCGTCGCTCCCGCTTCTCTCTGTGGACCCTCAGCTCCTCTAGTGTACGTAGTTCCTCCACACGACCGGTCATGGTATCCACCTGAGCCTGCAGTGTCTCCATGGTACCCGTCAACCTGTAAGCGCACACACACACACACACACACACACACACACACACACACACACACACACACACACACACACACACACACACACACACACACACACACACACACACACACACACACACACACACACACACACACACACACACACACACACACACACACACACACACACACACAAAATGAAGCCTTCACATAACAAAAGTGGACCAAATCTTATCTACATCACAACATAATGTACAATACTGTACTGTGACTATACTGAGCCTGTGTTACAAAAACAACGGTGACACGCATTTATTTACTATGAACAGTAGGAACCATTCAAGAACTAAGCTTGTTAACTCTTAAACCAAATATTTCTTAGCATTTCTTAGAAATCCTTGGTATTAACACCATGAAGAAAGAGGTCATGGTACATGGTCTTACATAGAGTGAATGCTCATATTGTGGATCATAGCAGCTAGAACAACTCAGGAGAGTATTAACCCTCACCTGTCTATCTTCTGCTGCGAGGCCTTGCTCTCTATAACCAGTTTCTCATTGGTGATCTCCAGCTCTCTGGCCGTCACGTCTAGCTGCTCGTAGACCTTGGCATGCTGCTCGTTCATCTCCCTCAGCATCTCCAGCTGCTTGGACAGGTACTGCAGGGGGAATGGACATGTGAATGAAGACATGGACCTTACAGGGAGACAATCTAAAGAGTCTAAAACAGATATAAAATAACTGGACATCTATATGTTACATCAGTGCAGATGGAGAGGAGGAGAGGAAGCCGTTCTAGACTATTGATGCCAGACACTGCTGTAAAACAAACAATCAGTCACATAGATATGACAGGATTCCATGATGGTTAAGCAAAATAGCGTCACTGTTTCCTAATTCCTGTCTACACAAACAAGTGTGGATCAACTTTATTCTTCTTCTCCAGCAGATTAAAGTGTGTGATTGGCTGATTGGGCCATCATCAGGCAGCTTTGTTGTTGCCTAATAAGGAGCTCAGAGTCAGAGGAGTCAGTGGGTTCCCCTCTCCCACACAGCCGCACACTAAGTAAACACACACTCTCTCTCTCCCTCTCTCATGCAGCTGCACTCTGCTCCTCTCCTATCAGAGCTCTGCAGGGTTTAATTGGCTTGATGGCGCATCAAGGACAATGCAATTGTGCTAGCCTAGAGTGAAGAGCCACTTTGCAGGATCATCAAGTGCACCGTCAGTAGTTTAAAACCCACACACTCCAACTAACACACCAGTCCGGTGCCATGCTTGACAATATGGCCTCTCAGCAATTCAACATTTAATTGTATTTTTACATTTTAGCAGACGCTATTATCCAGAGCAACTTACAGTTAGTACATTCATCTTCAGATACAGTGGGGCAAAAAAGTATTTAGTCAGCCACCAATTGTGCAAGTTCTCTCACTTAAAAAGATGAGAGAGGCCTGTAATTTTCATCATAGGTACACTTCAACTATGACAGACAAAATGAGGGAAAAAAATCCAGAAAATCACATTGTAGGATTTTTTATGAATTTATTTGCAAATTATGGTGGAAAATAAGTATTTGGTCAATAACAAAAGTTTCTCAATACTTTGTTATATACCCTTTGTTGGCAATGACAGAGGTCAAACATTTTCTGTAAGTCTTCACAAGGTTTTCACACACTGTTGCTGGTATTTTGGCCCATTCCTCCATGCAGATCTCCTCTAGAGCAGTGATGTTTTGGGGCTGTCGCTGGGCAACACGGACTTTCAACTCCTTCCAAAGATTTTCTATGGGGTTGAGATCTGGAGACTGGCTAGGCCACTCCAGGACCTTGAAATGCTTCTTCTGAAGCCACTCCTTCGTTGCCGGGCGGTGTGTTTGGGATCATTGTCATGCTGAAAGACCCAGCCACGTTTCATCTTCAATGCCCTTGCTGATGGAAGGAGGTTTTCACTCAAAATCTCACGATACATGGCCCCATTCATTCTTTCCTTTACACGGATCAGTCAGTCCTGGTCCCTTTGCAGAAAAACAGCCCCAAAGCATGATGTTTCCACCCCCATGCTTCACAGTAGGTATGGTGTTCTTTGGATGCAACTCAGCATTCTTTGTCCTCCAAACACGACGAGTTGAGTTTTTACCAAAAAGTTCTATTTTGGTTTCATCTGACCATATGACATTCTCCCAATCCTCATCTGGATCATCCAAATGCTCTCTAGCAAACTTCAGACGGGCCTGAACATGTACTGGCTTAAGCAGGGGACACGTCTGGCACTGCAGGATTTGAGTCCCTGGCGGCGTAGTGTGTTACTGATGGTAGGCTTTGTTACTTTGGTCCCAGCTCTCTGCAGGTCATTCACTAGGTCCCCCCGTGTGGTTCTGGGATTTTTGCGAGATCTTGTGTGGAGCCCCAGATCGAGGAAGATTATCAGTGGTCTTGTATGTCTTCCATTTCCTAATAATTGCTCCCACAGTTGATTTCTTCAAACCAAGCTGCTTACCTATTGCAGATTCAGTCTTCCCAACCTGGTGCAGGTCTACAATTTTGTTTCTGGTGTCCTTTGACAGCTCTTTGGTCTTGGCCATAGTGGAGTTTGGAGTGTGACTGTTTGAGGTTGTGGACAGGTGTCTTTTATACTGATAACAAGTTCAAACAGGTGCCATTAATACAGGTAACGAGTGGAGGACAGAGGAGCCTCTTAAAGAAGAAGTTACAGGTCTGTGAGAGCCAGAAATCTTGCTTGTTTGTATGTGACCAAATACTTATTTTCCACCATAATTTGCAAATAAATAAATTAAAAATCCTACAATGTGATTTTCTGGATTTCTGTCATAGTTGAAGTGTACCTATGATGAAAATTACAGGCCTCTCTCATCTTTTTAAGTGAGAGAACTTGCACAATTGGTGGCTGACTAAATACTTTTTTGCCCCACTGTAGCTAGGTGGGACAACCACATAGAATGTACATGTTTCCTCAATAAAGTAGCTATCACTAGAGCTAGAAAGGGGGAGGGCACTTTGCAGGATTATTCATGACATCAACATCAATCATGACATGCACACACGCTCACACATAGTTAGTGAAAGTGGTGCCAAAGTGGTATCATGCTATACCTCGATCTCCTGCACCTGTTCCTCATTGTTGATGTACATCTGTTGTAGGGAGTCCTCCAGCTCCTTGTTGCGCTCCAGAAGGGTCTTCCCCAGCTCGGCTGCCAGGTGCAGATCTGTGAGAGGGGATAGAGAGGAGGACGAGAGAGACGGTGGTGAGAGTACTCCATTAATACAATGCTATGATTGAGTGTAGTCTGGCCCAGGACTGTGAAGGTGAACGGAAAGGCACTGGAGCAACAAACCACCCTTGCTGTCTCTACCCGGCCGGTTCCCCTCTCCACTGGGATTCTCTGCCTCTAACCCTATTACAGGGGCTGAGTCACTGGTGTACTGGTGCTCTTCCATGCCGTCAACCCACTCGCTTGAGTGGGTTGAGTCACTGACGTGATCTTAACGTCCGGGTTGCCCCCCCCCGCCCCTTGGGTTGTGCCGTGGCTGGGATCTTGTGGGCTATACTTGGCCTCGTATCAGGATGGTAAGTTGGTGGTTGGAGATATCCCTCTAGTGGTGTGGGGGCTGTGCTTCGGCAGAGTGGGTGGGGTTATATCCTGCCTATTTGGCCCTGTCCTGGGGTATCGTCGGACGGGGCCACAGTGTCTCCCGACCCCTCCTGTCTCAGCCCCCAGTATTTATGTTGCAGTAGTTTGTGTCGGGGGGCTAGGGTCCGTCTGTTATATCTCCTCTCTTATCCGGTGTCTTGCATGCTCTCTCTCTCTCTCTCTCTCTCTCTCTCTGAGCATTAGGACCATTCCTCAAGGCCTACCTGGCCTGATGACTCCTTGATGTCCCCAGTCCACCTGGCCGTGCTGCTCCAGTTTCAACTGTTCTGCCAGTTTTATGAATATTTTAAAATCTTGTCCATGTTCTGTTATAATCTGCACCCGGCACAGCCAGAAGAGGACTGGCCACCCCTCACAGCCTGGTTCCTCTCTAGGTTTCTTCCCAGGTTCTGGCCTTTCTAGGGGAGTTTTTCCTAACCACCGTGCTTTTACACCTGCATTGCTTGCTGTTTGGGGTTTTAGGCTAGGTTTCTGTACAGCACTCTGTGACATCAGCTGATGTAAGCTTTATACATAAATAGCTTTATAAATAAATTTGATTTGAAAACAACTATTCACATTTCATCCGCCAGTAATATTGGTAGCTGCTGCTTTAGCCCAGCTCAGTTCAAGTGTTGCATTGACTCATTATGGACTGTTTAACTCCATTAATACAATGCTTTCTGTCTTTTCTTAAAGTGCTGAATTTAAGCCTTTGCCCCCTCATTTCAAATTCAATAAGAACGAGCAAGAGAGAAAATCCCCTCATTCAATTCCCCCTGCTGGAGTAAAAAAATGTTTAATCCTCCATCTTCTCTGATTAAGACCAGCTTCTGTGATCTCTGCCAAGATGAACTCAAGAAAATGGAGTCTGACTGCAGGGGAGAGGAGGAGGATAAGGGAGAACCTAGTTAGCACAGGCTCTGTCTGGATTACACAGGTCAAAACACCAATACAGGTCATCTCAGAACTCATTTACCATTACTCCTGGTCAGAATGACAGAAATATCCCTCTTAGTTCTTATTACCCCACTCCAAAAAGAAGAACGGCTGTACAGTCTGTACATACACGCGTAATGGTTTTAGCTGCACTGGTTGCTAAACATACATCTTTATTGTCACAACAAGATTGTTTAACATTTTCCCCCAGAAACCAATCAACTCCAGCACATCTCTGATCTTTGCTTTTTCCACAAATAAACACACACACAAACATGATCCCATTTTAGACCTGGGAGAGCTAAGGGCAAGGAGCCACTTGGTTTCCACGAGCAGCTTGATGGATCCATTATTCATCGGGTGCTGCAGTGACGAGGCCTACTTGGACAGAGTAAGGATGAGGAGGGGAGCTGTGCTGGCTCCAACATGCCTGCCCCACTATTCAGAGCCAATGACAGTACAGTGGGAGGAGGAAAGGGGGTGTTAAACTGAGAACAATTGACCTCCATTACGGAACATGAATGCAGCATTTTAAATCAGAACAGTGGATGGTGTCAGCACTAACAGGAACACAACAGTGGGGAACACCATGCTGCTGCTGCACAGTACACATCTAAGGAACAGGAGTTGAATTATAGTATGGCTGTCTGGAGCAGTAGCTGTGTGTGTGCGTGCGTGTGTGTATCAGAGATAATACAATGAAGGCAACAGGAGCTAACAATTCAAAAAGGACAGAGGCTGAGGACAAGAGGCCCATCTTCAACACGTACAGTACCAGTCAGAAGTTTGGACACCTACTCATTCAAGGGTTTTTATTTATTTTTACTATTATCTACATTGTAGAATAATAGTGAAGACATCAAAACTATGAAATAACACATTTGAAATCATGTAGTAACCAAAAAAAGTGTTAAACAAATCAAAATATATTTTATATTTGAGATTCTTTATTGTAACCGCCCTTTGCCTTGACAGCTGTGTACACTCTTGCAATTCCCTCAACCAGCTTCATGAGGTACTCACCTGGAATGCATTTCAATTAACAGGTGTGCCTTGTTAAAAGTTAATTTGTGGAATTTCTTTCCTTCTTAATGTGTTTGAGCCAATCAGTTGTGTTGTGACAAGGTAGGGGTGATATACAGAAGATAGCCCTATTTGGCAAAAGACCAAGTCCATATTATGGCAAGAACAGCTCAAATAAGCAAAGAGAAATGATAGTCCATCATTAATTTAAGACATGAAGGTCAGTCAATATGGAAAATTAAGAACTTTGAAAGTTTCTTCAAGTGCAGTCATAAAAACCATCAAGCGATATAATGAAACTAGCTCTCATGAGGACCGCCACAGGAAAGGAAGACCCAGAGTTACCTCTGATGCAGAGGATAAGTTCATTAGAGTTAACTGCACCTCAGATTGCAGCCCAAATAAATGCTTCACAAAGTTCAAGTAACAGACACATCTCAACATCAACTACTCAGAGTAGACTATGTGAATCAGGCCTTCATGGTCGAATTGCTGCAAATAAATCATTACTAAAAGGACACCAATAAGAAGAAGAGACTTGTTTGGTCCAAGAAACACGAGCAACGGACATTAGGCCGGTGGAAATCTGTCCTTTGGTCTGATGAGTCCAAATTTGAGATTTTTGTTTCCAACCGCTGTGTCTTTATGTGACGCAGAGTAGGTGAACGGATTAACTCCGCATGTGTGGTTCCCACTGTGAAGCATGGAGGAGGTGGGATGGTGTGGGTGTGCTTTGCTGGTGACACTGTCAGTGATTTATTTAGAATTCAAGGCACACTTAATCAGCATAACCACAGTGATACGCCATCCCATCTGGTTTGCGCTTAGTGGGACTATAATTTGTTTTTCCAACAGGACAATGATCCAAAACACACCTCCAGGCTATGCAAGGGTTATTTGACCAAGAAGGAGAGTGATGGAGTGCTGCATCAGAAGACCTGGCCTCCACAATTACCCGACCTAAACCCAATTGAGATGGTTTGGGATGAGTTGGACCGCAGAGTGAAGAAAAGCAGCCAAGTGCTCAGCATATGTGGGAACTCCTTCAAGACTGTTGGAAAAGCATTCCAGGTGAAGCTGGTTGAGAGAATGCCAAGTGTGCAAAGCTGTCATCAAGGCAAAGGGTGGCTACTTTGAAGACTTTTTTGGTTACTACATGATTCCATATTTGTTATTTCATAGTTGATGTCTTCACTATTATTCTATAATGTAGAAAATAGTAAAAATAAAGAAAAACCCTTGAATGAGTAGGTGTGTCCAAACCTTTGACTGGTACTGTAGCTAAAAATTTATTAGCTAATCTGTAGACTACCATATATTCCTGTTTTAACACAATGGACAGATGATAACAGAGAGAGAACTAGAAGAGTGATAAGGGTATGTATTATAAACAGTACCAGCTCTTGTGTGTGTGACAATACCGTGAGCATTCTAAATAAATCACTATAACACAGACGCTACGTGACCAACACAAAAGTGCCTGGTACACATTGTCTAAAGCTTAAAAGTTATGTAATCTTATGGTTGTGCCTTTATCAAAACGCTGCCGCACAACGGTTATTTGTGCTGGCAAACGGATAAGAATGTGAGTTTGCTGAGAGGGCAAGAGATATCCCGGTAAATAGGAGAAATCATGTACCAACTTCATTGAATACAAGTGAATAACGAATAAGAATTGTAACAAGACAAAGCAATGACACTGTCAAACTGACATCTCCCCATGGCAACCTTGGCACACACACAGCTCATGTGCACTGCAGCCTTCTGCACGTGTGGCTATGCATCATCCTTATGCCCTCGGATGTGTATAACTCATATAGCATCTAGTAAAGCACATCACAACCACACTGCACCAGCTGCTACAACTATGACATCATACCCTATCCTCTGGACAGACATGCTGCATATGTTGAGCGGATGATTATGACCACTGAGGGCAATAGGTGAGCAGCCCTGAATACAGATCACTTACATAATAATCACATATTCACTCTGTGTGAAAGTGAGTGGAAATAGACCATAGCAAATACAATATGACCCCTTGGTTGGAACAGCATGATAAAACTGTACTATTACAATTTTATATGCAGGGTCGCCTCCAAAATCTCTAACCCCCAGGCTGAAATCTCTGATCCCAGCCTGAGAGGCCGTGTCTGGGCCCCCCTGATCAGATCATCCAGTTGGGCTTAATGCTCCGACTTTCCATTTTGAATAACGGTGTGAGATGAGATTGAGCCTGCTACTGGCTGCAGAACAGCAGGACCCACCTGGTTCCCAAACCCTGACCAGGGAAACACTGATGAGACGTAAGCTGCTTTTATTCTCTGGGTCATCGGTCAATGGGGTGATGTGGAGGACGAGGCTAGGCCTGGGCTAGGGAAGGACATATACTGTACAGTCGCGGCCAAAAGTTTTGAGAATGACACAAATATACATTTTCACAAAGTCTGCTGCCTCAGTTTGTATGATGGCAATTTGCATATACTCCAGAATGTCATGAAGAGTGATCAGATGAATTGCAATTAATTGCAAAGTTCCTCTTTGCCATGCAAATTAACTGAATCCCCAAAAAACATTTCCACTGCATTTCAGCCCTGCCACAAAAGGGCCAGCTGACATCATGTCAGTGATTCTCTCGTTAACACAGGTGTGAGTGTTGACGAGGACAAGGCTGGAGATCACTCTGTCATGCTGATTGAGTTCGAATAACAGACTGGAAGCTTCAAAAGGAGGGTGGTGCTTGGAATCATTGTTCTTCCTCTGTCAGCCATGGTTACCTGCAAGGAAACACGTGCCGTCATCATTGCTTTGCACTAAACGGGTTCACAGGCAAGGATATTGCTGCCAGTAAGAATTGCACCTGAATCAAACATTTGTCGGATCATCAAGAACTTCAAGGAGAGCGGTTCAATTGTTGTGAAAAAGGCTTCAGGGCACCCAAGAAAGTCCAGCAAGCGCCAGGACCGTCACTTAAAGTTGATTCAGCTGCGGGATCAGGGCACCACCAGTACAGAGTTTGCTCAGGAATGGCAGCAGGCAGGTGTGAGTGCATCTGCACGCACAGTGAGGCGAAGACTTTTGGAGGATGGCTGGTTTCAAGAAGGGCAGCAAAGAAGCCACTTCTCCCCAGGAAAAACATCAGGGACAGACTGATATTCTGCAAAAGGTACAGGGATTGGACTGCTGAGGACTGTGGTAAAGTCATTTTCTCTGATGAATCCCCTTTCTGATTGTTTGGGGCATCCGGAAAAAAGCTTGTCCGGAGAAGACAAGGTGAGCGCTACCATCAGTCCTGTGTCATGCCAACAGTAAAGCATTCTGAGACCATTCATGTGTGAGGTTGCTTCTCAGCCAAGGGAGTGGGCTCACTCACAATTTTGCCTAAGAACACAGCCATGAATAAAGAATGGTACCAACACATCCTCCGAAAGCAACTTCTCCCAACCATCTAGGAACAGTTTGGTGACAAACAATGCCTTTTCCAGCATGATGGAGCACCTTGCCATAAGGCAAAAGTGATAACTAAGTGGCTCGGGGAACAAAACATAGATATTTTGGGTCCATGGCCAGGAAACTCCCCAGACCTTAATCCCATTGTGAATTTTTGGTCAATCCTCAAGAGGCGGGTGGACAAACAAAAACCCACAAATTCTGACAAACTCCAAGCATTGATTATGCAAGAATGGGCTGCCATCAGTCAGGATGTGGCCCAGAAGTTAATTGACAGCATGCCAGGGCGGATTGCAGAGGTCTTGAAAAAGAAGGGTCAACACTGCAAATATTGACTATTTGCATCAACTTCATGTAATTGTCAATAAAAGCCTTTGACACTTATGAAATGCTTGTAATTATACTTCAGTATTCCATAGTAACATCTGACAAAAATATCTAAAGACACTGAAGCAGCAAACTTTGTGGAAATTAATATTTATGTCATTCTCAAAACATACCTCATCACACGATCTGGAACTCACACCACCTACTATCGTAATATACCAACCTTACCCTTTAGAATGAATGATTGCTAGGAAAATATGGCTTTGACCTATATCATCATTTGTGGGGACATTTAAAATGCTAAAACAATAGCTTCTTTCCCATTCTGCTTAGAAATAATGGGAGAGATGGGAGAGAGAGAGAGAGAGAGAGCTGCTCTGCCAGATCAATACACAGGGAGTGAGAGCAGACACTACACATGTCCTCATCTATGTCTATCTAGCCATTAGTGGAGGAAGAGACAGACGATGGGGTTCAATTGAGTTAACTAATTCAAACAATTGAGGAAGAGATACAAAGGGGTGTGTCACTCTATAGGAGGGATGTATTATCAGACTAAGCCCTGGGTGAATGGAAAATATTGTGTGTATTATGTGCCTTTTCAACAAGCATCTCAAAACATAGATTCTTTTGTTGATCCCTATGATTTATCAGAGCACAGACATGAGGTTAGTAAATGTCTTGTGTCTTCAGTCTAGCCAGTAATAAATACCAAAAAAGACAGAACTCTGACATTTTCCTCACTCAGAGATTGTAACTGCATAGAATCTTTGTTCAAAATTCCACAGAATCCTGCGAATGTCAACCACTTGTCTCCCTGAATATCTCACCTCTCGGTCTGTCAGCAAATTCTCCGGCAGCCTGATGTCAGGCTCCATCACCTAATACCTCACCAGCACACCCCGTTGCAAGAGAGAACCACAACTCAGCATTTTGGTGACTTGGGGAAAATAACCGAGGGCAGAGGGTTGGCACGTGACCGTTCATCATAAATGATGTGAGAGATGGAGGGTGAAGTCAGACAGACAGTAGGGTTATTCTGAGAACACGCACTTCACTGACAAGATCAGAATAATTGGCAAAGAGCTCAATAATGAATAAATGGGAAGGAAGTCTAGAGCAGTGCCTATACACAGAGGTGGAAATGAGCGAAATGGAAGTAGGCCTGTGTGTGTCAGAGAGAGCAGCGCACACACACACACACACACACACACACAGAGAAGAGAATAACAGAGTGTAACATGGTCTGACAGGTGAAACCTGCAGCAGAATTTCGATAGTTCCCACGCCTCGTTCTCAAATGTATGGGACTTGGGATGATGGGGTCTGTCTTGAAAGTGCATGAGCTCCATCACAAAATCTCAGTTTGATCATATTGTAACGACCCTGGCTTTATAAGCGCGGATATCGACTCTGCCGCTTGAGCATGCTTTTGTGACACAGTCGATAGCCGCTGGACTTCGGGCTAGAAGGTCGAGGGTTCGAGACCTGCTCCCTGCCGTTTCATTACAATATCAAGGATAATATCGACAATCAGGACACCAGTCCATTCCAGACACGCACGCTTGTTTAAAGAGGCAAAATTACAGAACATGTCATGAATTCTTCAAATGAATAATGTCAATAATACCGTCTTATTTTCTTGAAGGGTTAATTAGCATCCTTTGATACATCTTCAGGTTGTTGCATTAAATGACAGTGATGAGGTTGGTAGTCAGCATCAGCTGCTTTTTGCTGGGACTGTTTTTATTGTATCGGAACGATTCGCATACAAGGCTAAACAAAACCTGCAACAAATATAACCACAACGGCCATAAAGTAACAATAATGGTGTGTCAGTCTACTCACCCTGCTCCAAATCCCGTTGGTCGTACCATGGCTCTTCTTCCTCCGTAACAAACTCCTCCATCCTGCCTGCACGAAGCATCGATGCTCGGTCTATCGTTGTGGATGTTCACCGGGCGCTGTGTAAAATCTCTGACCGCTCGCCCGGAAGCGAAAGCATGCCTCGTATAATCAAGAAATCTCGAACAGCGCAGCCTCCCAAACCGTAACCCTTTCAGCAACCTTTATCGTTCACTAGGAAAACCACCGCGGGCGCACCTGCCCCCAACATTCTGCAATGAGCCATTCGAATGAGACAGATGCATCAATTTACCGCACCTGACACTAAATTAATATCTCAAGGCCGACAAATGCACGCACAAACTGGACACTGCAAGCAAGTCCCTATACGCAACGACAGCACTGTCGGGCTACAATAAAAATAGAGAATAACGTACGAAATAATTGTACAATATTGAGACGTGTACGTTCACTGAAAAAATGTGTGACTCCTGCAAATTGGGGCGGCAGGTAGCCTAGTGGTTAGAGTGTTGGACTAGTAACCGAAAGGTTGCAAGATCGAATTTCCGAGCTGACAAGGTAAAAATCGGTCTTTCTGCTCCTGAACAAGGCAGTTAACCCACTGTTTCTAGGCCGTCATTGCAAATAAGTTTTTGTTCTTAACTGACTTGCCTAGTTAAATGAAGGTAAAAAGAATAAAAATGCCACGCAAAATCCCCCCGTTACGTAGGCCTCCAGCTGTTGTTACAAGCCCCCACTCACTCGTGCTTTGCACCGATATCTCTCCAGATCCAATCTGTAACGATCCCCAACCCCTTCCTTATACAGGGGATGATGCTGCTCCATAGAAGTCTTTTCACTTAATCTAACTGTACAGAGTCCATGAGCCATTTAGTACCAGCCACTAGACATTCAGTATTAGAGATTTTATTGTAAACACGTCTCACATGGAGCAATAGTGTGTGATGGCTGGGTGTTTTTCCCATTGGTGCATCAAGTGCTCTTTGGATTCCATCATGTTTGAAATTACTGACTGTTTGAAAAGGCACCCACCCAGTCACCAACCAGCACAGGCAGATGTGGCCAGCTCTGCTCTTTTTAGACAAGATAACCATAAGGACAAGAGAAAAAAAACGAATGAATGTTTTTGGGGATTCCTCAGCATAAACAAAAGTTCTCATTAAGAATCTCATGAAAACAACTAATAACTAACAAACTAACAACAACAAATACATTACAGCTCTAAAATCAATCAAGGATAGAGTGTGGTTGTTACACATCCAGCTGGCTGTCCTCTTTATTCAGGCAGAATGACAGACCAGGTAGCAGCAGGGTTTGGCCTGATATAACCATAGCATCCATCCCCTAGTCACATGGTGCTAACATCAAACAAAGAGCCACCTCTGTTAGGCGTTGAGCAGGGATGACTAATTGTTCCCCAGCAGCACCAGCAGACATGCTTGTAAACAGTACATGTTTTATGGCCGCCATTACAGCGGCTCTCCACGCCCTGACAGCACGAGCCTGGAGTTGACACAGCATAGCAGCATATCATCTCTGTAACAGCTCAGTATCTTGGCCTGGGAGAGATGTGAGGGAGGGATCACACCTCCAGGTTGTTATCCTCCTCCACCTTTCTGTTCATAGTCCCGCCTCCTCCCATCCCTCTGTGTTCAGAGGTCTCAGTGCTGTGTGGTCCCTTCAAGTGCTTCCAGTCTGCTTCACTCTCACAGCGCTTCACACCGCTGAAGAACTTCTTTATCAGATTCTTGGCTTGCATTTTCACTATTGACACAAATATAGTTCATTATTAGAAAAGGCAGCTTGTGTTAGAGTGCCCACACACAATGTTTGTCTTCCTCACCTTGACCTCTTCCCCTACTCCTCCCCTCTGCTAGTAGATGAGACAAGTAGCGGGCAAATGACTTGAACAGCTCCTACAACAAGGAAGATATCACATTTGGAATACTATGATTTGAAAAAGTGACAAATGAAGAACCAAACATCTGCTTCACAGCTTATGCCCCTTCCCTCTCTCCCTCACCTTGGTGGCAAACTTGCCCTGCGTATAGAAGGGGTCTAGACAGTGCACCACGATGTCAGCCACCTCCTTCAGAGACACAGGCTTGGGGGCTTTGCTTGGGCTCCCTGGCTCCAGTACAGTCTCCTGGACGTTGGGGTTAAAGGTCACCTTCTTCCTGCTGTCCTGTAAGGGGCAGCTGCGCTTGGCTGGGGGAAGGGCCTCCCTCTCTTCACTGTCCTCACATAGCTGACACACACACACACACACACACACACACACACAGAGAACATGTGGTAGTAGATGTTAACAATGATGTCATCATTACATTACTGTTAAAAAAAACTTGGAAGACACAATAATACTGTTGTGGCAATATAATATTGATCGCCATACCCTTTGTTTTAGCAACGATTTAGCCTTGTTTTCATGTGCATTTTGCCTGTGAAGAAAACAAAGGAGTTGAGAGAGAGAGAGGCGCAAAATGGAATAAACCAGTCAAAGACTATCTACAACTTCCGAGGGACATCTTACACTGTGATAGAGTCCAAGTCCAGTTTAGCTTCCTCTTTACCCTCCTCATCATCATTATCCAAGTTGTTGATTTCTGTGGGCATGGTGTCCTTAGGGATGATTTCAATGGGGATGGTTTCCATGGGACTAGTGTCCATAGGGATGGTGTCCATGGAGACAGTAGCAGGTGTGATTTCCTGAGTGGGGAGTGACGGGGGTGGTATTGAAAAGGCCTGAGACGACACATCATTGGTTCTCATCTCCACCTCTTGACTCTTTTCAATCGGTTTCTTCCCAAAGTACTGGGTAATGTTGCGGGAGTTCTTAGCAGCCTCCGCTACCTTCTGCTTCTTGCTCAGGGCCTTGCCTCCTGTCTTGGTGGGGCTGTTCAGGGAGGCAGAGGCTGCACTGGCTTTAGCTCTGATGGAGGAGCTGATGGTTGGTGCTGTATCTCCAGTCTTTGTCTCCTTCCTCTTCCCCCTCTCCTCCTCACCAGCTGACTCTCCAGACCCAGCCAGGCAGTCAGGGCCCCAGCTCCCTGTCCCCCTGTTGGCCCCTGACCCTGTAGTGGAGCCCTCACAGTTAGAGGCCCTCAGTAGCTCACTGGCAGTCTGGAAGGGGTTGGAGGAGCCCCTCAGACCTGCTCCTATTCTCTTCCGCTTTAGCTGGTGGAGAGAAGGAGACACAGAAGGAAGGATGCTTAGTTACTAATAGAACCCAGTATGAGGCTGACTCACAATAACACTGACTGCATCCTGTTACTAAATGGGCTGAGACAGTCTCAATGCATTAGCCAGTAGATACATATTTAGTCATTACTGCTGCTTATAAAGGAGTACTACAATATTTTCTAAAGCAAAGTAAAAGCAGAGTCCTCTGTGTTCTGTGATGTTGGGCCTTACTGAGTAGATCTGTGAGGCGGGCGTGAAGCCCTGCTGCTCCTCAGTCAAGGAGGAAGAGGAGGAGGCTGCTTCGTCTTTGGATTCAGTCTTTATCTCTGTGGATTCCCCAGATCCGCTGGTCCCTTCTCCTCTTCCTCCTGCAAAGGAAGCCACTCCCTTCTTCATCTCTGATACCTTTAGGAACAAGAGATGAGTTAGATGAGTGAAAGAATAGCTTCCATAGGGCTCGATACATAAACCTTCTTTAGAGTTGTACAATAAACCAGACCGTAGTCAGGAGCCACTTACTCTCTTCAGGACAGCTGCTTTGTACAGGTTGGAAGACTTGGTGATCTTGAAGACTTCATGTTCAATATCCACTGCCAAGGAAAGTGTGTCAGAGCTGGGTGAGGGCGGGAGGGAAAGAAAGAAATCCAAGTGTCAGTTCAGTTGTTCCAGTGGCATTGGTGACTTGGCATTTTAGGTGCATGTGGTTGGTAGTGACTGGTACCTGTGTGTGTCTGCTGCTGCCACCTGGTGGTTGTTCAGAGCCTCCTGTAGCAGGGCCACACAGTGCTCCCGGGCCTAGAGTTGATGCACACATTTGGCACACACTCTCATCAAAACTATTTTTTTTTTTAAAAGGCAAGTGAAGATGTATTCATTTGATTTCCCACTCTATTCAAAGGAAAGTGCCATTGAGATTTAAAGCATGTCTTTAAAAGGGGAGAAGTGATCAGTAGCAGCTCCAGAATAAAATCAACACTATATATACATTTTTATTTATTTTTAAATCATGACATACAATCAGTCATACACCGCTAAAATTACAAATGGGGCTAAATATTTTCCTTGAAAATGGTTATTCTTGTAATACATGTATGAACCACACAGTGGTAGTACAATCCCCTCTCTGTTCCCTCAATCTGCAAACATAGCTGTTCAGTGCTCTGTGCATTTGATCACATATTGAGAGTGGGACCCTGGATAAGCCAGCATCTTGTTGGGTAAAGGATTTAAAGCAGAATATAATTATGGATGAATAAATAGTTCCTAAAGAGCTCATGATGGTGGAGACGCTGAATACACGAGGACATGTGCATTAAACATCAAAAACATGCGAATGTGCATATTGCTTTGTACGTGTACGTGAGCATGCATGTGAGCATGCGCGTGTGTGAGACGTTTCCATAGTAGAGCTGTACCTTGACAGTGAGCCTGGGGATTTTCTGGCTGCTGGCCTCCCTGAGTGGGCAGTTATCATCTGTAGACACAGTTGAACACAATATCCAAACCCATTCAGTCTCATAACAGTATTATTAGTCAGGCACTTTGCTTGTCTACACTGATATTACAACAATAGAGAACCCACCTGGGGGGATAAATGAATCTTTGTGTCCCTCAGACACCTACAGAGGAAAGAGAGAGAAGAAAACAAAGGGATATAAGACACCCCTCACACTTCTATTGTCAGTTAGAGCAGAGAACCTACAGAGGGCCCCTCAAATTCCTCACTCCAGCACTACACCGCTGCCTCTCTCATCTAGTTGCTAGTGTTTCACTGGTCCAAGCCCCATGCTGTTGCTGGCAGCATCTCAAACCAACAGTCTCAAAATAATGGCTCAACTCAACACGTCTTTTGTTTGTCAGGATTAATAGTATGGATTTGAATAGCCCTGTTGTGCTGATTTGACTCCACATATGGGAGAGATTTACCACATGGTGCCTTACAGGGGCCCCTAGCCCCATAGCCTCCTCGCCTGGCCACAGCAGGAACACAGATGTGGAGAGAGGGAGCTGCTACAGTGTATGAAGTTTTGTTTACTGAAGCAATGGAAAGCTTATGAGTCAGTAGTTGTGTTTAACAGTATGAAAGCAGGGCTGTCCATGTACAGCATGTATACAGTACATGCATGTGAGGTTTCACCTTGCGCAGGTTCATTTGTTTCTTGAAGAGATCTCCAAACTCTTTCCTCCGATGCTCGGAGCGATCATCATCACCACCACTCTCCCAGCCCTCCTCATCATGCCTGAGGAGATGACATCACCACAGACCTCAGCATTCTTACTGTACTGTCTATGAGTGACAGCTAGAAAACACATTTTAAAATCAACAATACATTTGAAATAAATTCTAATCCAACCAAATACTGCAACCAAAACATGAATAGCAAGTCAGAAGGAAAGTTAGCAACTAAAAACTACAACAAATGTTAGCCTGGATGCCAGTCTGTTTCTGCTTTAACCAACAGAGTTAGACTGGCCTCCAGGCTACTAGACCATTGCATTTCTGACCTCTCAAAGCCGTAGCCCTTCCTTCCCCCTGCGTAGAGGTCACGGTCAAACCCAAACGGGCCCCTGGGCTGTGTGCTCCGAGCTGCTCCAGTCTTGGTGCACAAAGTGGCCCCCTTCTCCAGCTGGGCCCGCACAGCTTTGGGGTCACGACAGTAGTCACAGGCCCCCGCACAGTCCGGCTTCTGGTCCCCAAAGAACTTGGAGATGGTGGCATGGCGGCAGCTGAGAGAGCCCAGAAATACAGTTGTGAGAAAGACAAACATAATTCACAGACATGCTCGAGGTCAAACCCCTAGGAGGCCTTGCATTCACAGAGTAGCTCAGTGGAGCCCCACAGTGTCTCAAAATGCTCAGAGCCAAGATACTGTGCATGCCTCATCAAAAGACTCACAATACAGAAAAGTGCACATGACACAGTATGATATCAGAAAGGTAGCTAATTATACAATGATTGTGTCATGGGGAAATGACGAAGAGGGTTGTCATTGATCAATAGCTACCATTGTGTAACAGATTCCACATTACTGTCTATGATCGATGTGTGTGTGTGCATGATGTGTGATCAAACAAGGTCACACTCAACTGGCTATCAAGTGGCCAAATAAGGTTTTGACACGACTTGCTATCACTAGATGTTAATCCCCCTTGAGCAGAGGGGTCGTTCCATTTGATTTAAATGCCTTTTTGACCACACCACTTTTGATTTGAACAAAACTTCCCATACATATTTGCCCATGATAGAAATGGTCAGAAAGTGACTTTTTGGCAGTGGTGGAAAAAGTACCCAATTGTCATACTTGAGTAAAAGTAAAAATACCTTAATAGAAAATGACTCAAGTAAAAGTGAAAGTCACCCAGTAAAATACTACTTGAGTAAAAGTTTGGTTTTAAATATCCTTAAGTATCAAAAGTAAATGCGATTGCTAAAATATACTTAAGTATCAAAAGTAAAAATTCCTTATATTAAGCAAACCAGATGGCACAATTATTATCCTTTTAAAAAAAAACATTTACGGATAGCCAGGGACAATGCTCCAACACTCAGACATAATTTACAAACTAAGCATTTGTGTTTCGTGAGTCCACCAGATAAGAGGCAATAGGGATGACCAGGGATGTTCTCTTGATTAGTGCGTAAATTGGACAATTTTCCTGTCCTGCAAAGTATTCAAAATGTAAGGAGTACTTTCGGTGTCAGGGAAAATGTAAAGATTAAAAAGGTACATCATTTTCTTTAGGAATTTAGTGAAGTAAACATAAAAGTAGTCAAAAATATAAAATAGTAAAGAACAGATACCGGGAAAAAAACAACTTAAGCAGTACTTTAAAGTATTTTTACACCACTGCTTTTTGAAACCTGAATGCCAAAACATTTAGGCGATATAGGTGCTCAAGTTGACTTATTTTGCATACCCCACCATAACATGAGACATGTTATGGTGGGAAATAATTTAAAATATAAATAATTTAAAAAATTATAAAAAGGGTTGTCAAACTATTTGATAATTTCTTCCCCAAACATGTTTTGCCTTTGATGTCAATCTAAAACGTGTAAACTCAACAACAAAAACACATTTTCCCGTATGTTGTAGTGTAGACACTATTTTTCATCATCTGAGGTTTTTGTGTTGTGCCTGCCATTGGTTGATACATTTACTAAAATAAAAATGTAAACTTTCAAATGGTACTACAGAGATGGTTGGAGGTCCACACATCAGAGAATGTTGACTTGAATGGGAATATCAGTTTGTTTAAATAACACTGTCAATCTTCCATAGGAAACCTATTGAAATCAAAGAAATATAGATAACAGAATAGACATTCCCATTTAAGTTGACATTCAATGGTGGGTGGACCAGCAGCCATCTTTATGGTAGTAATTGGAAGTAAACATTTTAATTACATTTGAAAATGTCAATGGTGTATCAGCTTAATTTCAGGGGTCTGAAGGGATAGGTCCATTCTATGAATTATATTTCTATGATTGAAACCCTATTATCAAGAGCTTGCTGTGTCTCAACCAAAGAAATTATCAAATGTTTTGACAACCCTTTTTGTATGCTTTTAACTTATTTAAAACTCAACTGTTTATCTTTTCCAGTGATGAAGAATTGTGGGGTATGCAAAACAAGTCCACTTTGAGCAATGGGTCAACTTTGAGCTAGAATGTTTTGGCATTTAGGTCCAAAAAATACATTTTCTGACCACTTCTACCATGGGCAAATATGTATGGAAAGTTTCATTCAAATCAAAAGGGGTGCGGTCAAACAGTTATTGAAATCAAACGCAGTGACTCAGGACTGTGAAGTGTATTCTCCAGTAAAAGAACACCAGTTTAACGATACGTCTGTGAACTGGATGCGGTTTCTGCTCACTCAGACACACCACTCCCTTACATCCTGGCAAACTCGATTGATGAGGAGAAAAAGGGGTTGTGGGTGTGGAATGACTCCTGTGTGAATAACGTGAAACAGAGACGAGGTTCTATAAAATAACTGCTTCCCTAGAGTCTAGTCTGAATAGCAAACCAAAATGATCTACTTTTAGGAGACTTGTAAGTGAGTGAGATTGGCCACGGGTGGTGGTTGGGGAGGATGTTCCAGTTCTAAATTACTTTTAAATAGATTTCAACATCTGAATGTCTATTCACTCTTTAGAGTATGGCTGTTCCACTTCTTTGTATAACAGCTTGCTCTTTCACTCAATACACAATATTATGTAATGTACACACACACACACACACACACACACACACACACACACACACACACACACACACACACACACACACACACACACACACACACACACACACACAGGCTTGTGTCTCTTGGAGGAATACTAGTCAAGCCACCTCCATCACACACAAAACAAGACTACCTTGGATTGAAACCCAGTCTCCACAGTTTTCAACGAGGGGGAAAGAGGCAGTCTCACCAAGTGAGGAGGGGAGAGTAAGAGAGAGAGAGGATTGAGAGAGAGAGAGAGACAGAGCTCATGAAGCGACACAGTCATTCCAGAGGAGGAGTGAAAGAAGAAGATAACGACCCACAGCAGAAGGAGGAGATGAACTAGCCTATACTAATACAACAGGCAGAGAGCACAAAAACACAGCAGGAGTCCTTTGTAAGTGGAGATAAACAGTGTTGCTCTTGACAACCGCTGCCTTTTCCACTGGCACCAAGAGATGACAACACCTTCTACTAACTGGGAGAGAAGCAAGAAAAAAAGGAGAGAGTAAGAGTGGAGCGAGAGACAGTGGAAAGCAAACCAATGACAGCTGGAGAAAGCTCACTTCGAGACCGATTTGTTTCCTTTCTGAAACCCAGTACAGACTGTACAGAGGACAGCAGTGCAGTGGATGGGGTTTTGGTCATCTCTTGGCTTTGATGCTAATCGCTACTTGAGGACTTATCTCTGATAACCCTAATCCTGAAAAGACCGCTGGGTTGAGGAGGCGAGGGACACCACCTCTGTCTCACTGCTGGCTCCAACTCACCCAGCAACACACAGGGAACTCGCTCTCCACACTCACTCAGGTAGGTGTTGGTTCTTGCGTTACATCACTAACGGATTCGCTTCATTAGACAAGCACAGTTTAGCACCTTTAGTTACTCTGTTGCATATCTGCAAACCACCCAGACAGTTCAGAGTGAGTATGTATGCTGGTTGTGAGTGTGTACATGTAGCCTATATACATGCAAATACAGGCCAGAATAACAGTGTCAGCATACTTTATAGCCTAACCAAAAGAACGTGAAGCATGTCATTTAGCAGTCAACAGTGTATTCCAGCTGTGTATTAATAGGGAGGCTATTTACATGTAAACACAGTGTGGACCAGAGTTGGAACAGCTCTAGAAGGAGAGCACTCTTCCTGTATGTCATTATCATAATGACATTTCTAACAGCTGAATATTTAGCTAGACTTTAATACTGTGGGAAGACTTTCTCCCATTCCACCCGGCCTAGCCATGAAACCTGAGACTGGTGAAAGCCAAGTCTGACTGGGATCTATCACTACACCAGCTGGTGGGAGTCTACCTGGGGGAGAGAGACAGAGTAGCTGTGGGAAACAGAACTAAAGTAAAACATCGGACAGAACACATTCCACCACGATGGACTCGGTCAGGTCCAGCAACACAACAGGAACAGAAACTCTTTAAAAAGGGACACAGACAGCAGGACAAAGAGACTGAGCCAACAGTTAGGTATCTGTTTTACATGCCACACCTATAGTCAATAAAGTATTTTACTGTCAAATGAATTGAGGCACTATTCTATTTTTCTAAAGTCTTCCCCTTTAATAGAATCAATACATTCAATTATATCCTAATCCAAGTCAATCTAGTGTTGTGATGAAGAGAACAGACATGTAATGTAATCAAGTAGCCTACAGCGTGATCAGGGTTGGGAGAGGAGAAGTAACACTGTGGTGTAGCTGCCTAGCTAGAGAGAAGAAGATAAAGAGAGTGTGATGAGGAGGGGAACTGTGGAGTGATAATCATGAGATAATTAATATGAGCAGGATCCTGTCTTGGCATCAATTGTCACACCCAACTGCTATTTACAGTTTATAGGGAACACTTTCCCATAGCAACAGCAACATATGGCCTACTCATATGTGCATAAAGAATAGACAGAAACTTAGACAGAATATGTTTTAACACACAACAAGGAAAACATTGGTGTCTGCCCTTGAAATAGCATAGATAAAAGTCCTCCCTTTATACAGTCAGCCAGTGGGACCCTCCTCTAGGTCTCAAGACTGTTGTGATAACTGTGGTGTGTCAGTCCACAGCTATGCTGCTGGGAGAGCCCTATAATTACTCTAGTAAGCCTGGAACAGACACAGCCCACTGGCCCAGAAAAACCAAATCCTTTACATACCAACATATTACCAGATTACAACACACGTTCTAGATCCTCCTCTCTTATAGGAGGTGCTGGAATCAGTTGATTTCCCTCTGTCTTACCTACTCATCAGAAACACATGCACTAGTAGCTAGCCTATATATTCAAGGATGAACACAATGGTTTGTCAACATTCCACTGGTGTCAGGTCATCTACATAGTTAGACAGTAACATACAGTATCTCTGACTTCTTGACTCACAGTCCATTATGGGTGAAGAATAAGGGAGAAAAAAATGCCTAGATTCCAATAATTACAATATATTGTAATAATAAGCCATTATTAATAATCAATCACCCATCTTTCATTCACTTTTATATCCCTTTATTTGTGCCTTCAGCAAAGTGGTCACATCACACAACCTGCACCCCGATACTACAGAGTTGCACCCACCCTCAGTGTGAGTGACATGGATGCCAGAGAGGAGATGCTGACCCTGCTACAGAAGCTCTGGGCCAAACTGCAGGGTCTCCCCACCGCCAGCCCTCTGGAGATGGGGGCCTTCGCTGTCCTCGTCCTCTTTATCGGTAAGCTACACCTCTCATATATAAACCTCTCAGTGGAGATATACTCCATACACCTAACCATGTGCTTCAGAACATGTCTTGCAAAGGATGAAACTCCATCTTTAATATCACTTTAGATAGTGTGAAATCAATCATCCTGTCTGGGCATAGCCTAGACATAATTCAAATATGTAGGCTAGCTACTATAAAGGTTTTATCAATCTTGTGTTCTTTCCTAGTGGTCTTCCTGTTCATGCTGCTGATGACCTGTTTGACGTGCTGCTGCTGTCACAGGACCGGAACCAAGGGGCCACATAGTCAGCTGACCTGAGGCAATCCCCACTTCCCACAATAATGAGGAGAGACATTATAAACAGGCACTCTATGGACTTCTAAACCCCAGAAGAATGAGGACCCATGCAGAGTGGTGTGAACTGAAAATCCTCTGTCACCACTGTATCACCAGGAGAGACATTCTGGAGAGGCACTCTATGGGCCTCTTAACCCCAGAGGAATGAGGAGGACCCGTGAGGAGGGTGTGGAGCCCATCTTTAAAGGAGCCCGGCCCTTGAACAACACACCTCCATACAAAACACACACAGAGCCTCCCTGAGAAGCAGCCAAACAGGCTCAGCTTCCAGGCTTTCAGGAGTATCAACATTCCACTGGGCATCCCTGGCCTGTGCTGGCTAATAAAGCAGTCTTTGGCGTGAGATATGGACAAGACTAAACCTCTAGGACGGCTTAAACTGATCCACACAACACAAGGACACAGGAGCATGGAACCACACCCACACACACACACACAAAGGCATTAAGTAATACAAACAACTGGACATGTAGCTAAAAGATTCCAATAGAAGCACAGGAGACGGCTTGGGGAGATGAATGTCTGTCAGTTCTAGGATGTATGGGTGTCAACTCAACCTCTGCCACTGGCTCAGAGACTCTAAGATAGAGCCCTCTGCAGTTCCCATCAACAACTCGCTCAAATGGAGGCATCTTGCCAAACCCCTTGTGAGAGTGTTGCCATATGTCTTATATCTAAAGGACTTCCTTTGCTCAAGTGCTAGATGGAACTAGGAAACTCAGAAATGTCTGACTTGCTAACTGGTTGAACGCGGCACGTGTATAAACTACAACCAGTTAGCAAGTCGAAAAAGTCTGTTTCCTAGTTCCGACTAGCACGTGAACACAGCATTAGTTCAGCAAAAACAAGCCATTATCTCATTCTCAGGGGATTCAGAGGACCATGCCTGCCCTCTGCTGTACAAACATGGAACTGAGGCAGTGAGGAAGCCTCGTAATATGCTTCACAGTTGTACACAAAAGCAGAAAAAGAGTCATGCTGTCATTTCCATATAGTTCTTGCATAGGTTAAAAAGGGCATCTCTTCCTTCTGAAAAAGCATTTTCTTAGCCTGCCTAAAATAGTGCAATACGCTTTTGTTTCTCTCTTGCATGAAATAAAACAAAAATGCAGATGATTGTGGTGAGTTATTTCAGTGGTTACTGCTGCACAACCTCCACACACACACACACGAACATTTAAATAATAGAATGCACAAGTAGCAATTTCAAAATAATGTAGTGCATCATCAGTTTCTCAGTCATTGCAGACCATAGAGAGCTATTTATAACTTGTCAGAAATGTCCAGATCAACCAGCCCATGTCAGATAATGTTTATTTAGCCTGTAGATTTTGTTGTAATGTTTGAGTCACTCTAATATCACATTACACATTGTATAGAATTGCAAGAAAATTTGCTTTAAAACTGCAAAGGTTTCTCCACACACCATGACAAAATGTGTAGATTTGCAGGAAATATTGTAAGATTTTATACCTGCAAAATCTTTTCTCCTCCAACAAGAGGGGTGTGACAGTGTGTCATGAACAGTGCTTGTGCCCACAGAAATAGACATGGCGCACGAGCGCAGAGGGAGCGCGAGATGTTCCCCAATGCTGGAAGGGGGTCCTGAGTGAAAAAGTTTGGCAACCCCTGTGTTATGCAACACTCACCCCTCTTGCTCACAGAATGACACCATGGCCTCAAAGTCTGTGATGGAAGCCTTGTCCTGATCTTTCTCGGAGCCACGCTTTGCCTGCAGAGAAGTCACACAATAATTCACTCAACATTAAATAAACAAACATACAAAGATTAAAATACTGTACAACAAGAACTGCAATCCCCATGCATTTACAGCACCATCATATTGCTATACTACTAACAAGCCTGTGAGGCAGGTAGACAGTGTAGTCTAGACGTAACCTGTTTGCGGGCCACCTCCTTGCGGATGAGGAAGTTCAACTGCTCCCTGTCCTTGGGGGAGTAGTATGTCCTGCAGGAAGAGGGCAGCCCATCTCGCCCTGCACGCCCAGATTCCTGGTAGTAACTGGCTAGTGACTTGGCAAGGTTCCAGTGGGCCACAAACCTGACATTAGATTTGTCCACCCCCATGCCAAAGCTGATGGTGGCCACAATGACAAGCACCTTACCCTGCATCCAATCAGTCTGAGCCTCTGTGCGATCTCCTGCCTTCAACCCTACACAAGCAGGAGTTAAAGGTCAAGAGTCATGCCGCCCACTTTGTTATGTCTCATTTCAACATTCAATAAAATAATCTTCTTGATTCTTGTCTTTATTAAACTTTAACATTGCCATTTGCTATCCTGCCCCACAATGTTTATAAGCCCTTGAGGAATGTCTCACCTGCATGGTAAGGCTTGGCCAGGACTCCCAGCTTAGTCAGTTGGTAAGCCACTGTCTCACAGCCTTCTCTGGTCCGACAGTACACAATTCCACAACCCTGAAGAAAGACATACAGATAAATATCCCAAGCTAAGTACCATGCACTGATTATAAGGCTGGATGACATATTGAATTAATGTTTTAGCGAGATATTCCAAATGCCTGTATCGCAATAATCCCTTTTTGGTCTTGTCTCCTTCTATGCACCTTCCCATTCTCTCTCACACACACACAAACCTCCCCCTGCCACTCACAATAACAAAGATGACAGATCACTTCATCTCTGACAAGTGGTTTCAACTCATTTAAGGTTTGGTCCAACAGAATGGGTCATAGGGACACCGAAACACATTCCTCTGATTACACCATCCATTATTTTACTGTAATAGAGGAGAAGATAACCTTTCAACTCCTCAAATTGCATGCAGAGTAGACACTACTAAAACCAGAGAATCAATGAACACTTATTCTGGTAAATTTATGTTCAGTTTGTTAAAAAACTGGCATTTTCATAGACAGACTTGAAAGCAAGAACAGTGAATATTGCAAAAAAGCAGGTTAAACTATTTTGATAAAATAATGACATTATTAGTGGGTTTTATGGTTGTGGCCCTGAATTCATTAGATTATTGCTGACTGTTTGAAATGCAGTGTATTTGACCTTTAAATCTAGATATATATTGTGAATCGCAGATAATAAAAACAGACTTATGATTTTTAGGCCATATCACCCAGCCCTAACTGATTACACCATCCATTAGATATAGGGTACAGTAGGAAGAGATATTGTATATAAGAGAGAGTCAGAGGGGAATCTAGTCCACCAACCTGTCCTTTGGGGCCTTCCCCCAGGGTCAGGGCCTCCCTGATGAAGGCATGCAGATGCTTGTAGGGGTCCTCCAGTAGCTCCCTGTACACTACCTCATAATGCAGGTTACTGCGAAACACAGGTGTGGCAAAGGACAGCGGTGATCGCAGCCTCAGGGACTTTGCTATGTCCTCTTGCACCTTCTGGGGTGCCGTGGCCGTCAGCGCCACGCAGGGTACCCCGGGCAGACGGGCACGCAGACTGCCCAGTTTGAGGTAGTCTGGTCTGAAGTCATGCCCCCACTGGGAGACACAGTGAGCCTCGTCCACAGCCAGGTAGGAGAGGAGGCTCCGGGAGAGCAGGCCTGTAAGGCAAGGCTGGAAGGCAGGGGAGGCCACCATCTCTGGGGTGATGTAAAGCAGCTTCAACCTGGGGCTCTCACTCTCCAGATCGGCCAGGATCAGACGGCGCTCCCCTGCAGGGAGCTTTGAGTTGATGGAGCATGCAGGAATGTTCAGGTCCCTTAGGTGGTCCACTTGGTCCTGTTATGGAGGATACAGAAAAAGGATAATCATTGAAGAAACCTAAACACACAGCTAGCTATGCAGTTAAGGATAGCTCAGTCTACATCAGAATCATTCATGTAATCAGGACAAATCACACAACAGAAGTAAATACTAAAGAAGAGAGACTGACCTGGATGAGAGCGATAAGAGGGGATATGACCAAGGTAATACCCTTAGCCAACACTGCAGGAAGCTGGTAACAGAGGGACTTCCCTGCCCCGGTGGGCATGCACACAAAAACATCCCTGTCACCTGCACACAACAGGGGCAGTAATTTACAATATTCCATCGACAGTCCGATTTGGGCAACAGCATTACTCAGATATGTTTCATGACAATAACTGATCATGCTAGCTAGAAGTAGGCAACAGTCAATGAACCGGTTGAAGAACTAGCTACCTAGCTACCTAGCTACCCAGCGGCTGGCTAAGATTAGCTAAAACTAGAAGAGCCGTTCCTAGATAAGTTATTGTTAGTCCAGCATGTCTATTATGGTTCTCACCTTTAACAACTGCGTTAACAACGTCCTCCTGCTTCTGGGATCGGAACTTATCGAACCCAAAATGGGTTTTTAACGCCTTTTTAATGGAAGTCATCTCTTATCCAGAAAAACGTCCAACTTGACAACAAACTTCATTCTCTCGTTGTCGCGTATCGATGACATCATGACATTCGGCACATAATAAAGGAAGCCACATTTTAACCAGTGAATCTCTTTAAACACATTTTATCTACGGTTCTCTTTTAAATATCAATTTTTATTAAATGTAAAATGACCGAAACAGATCTGTTAATGTTTTGTGCAAAATACATTAAACACACACAACTCTGATTAGATTCATCATCCATGGGTACACGCCTTTGTTTTCCTGGCCAATG
The DNA here is from genome assembly GCA_030435695.1 of Brachymystax lenok tsinlingensis. Lineage (NCBI taxonomy): Eukaryota > Metazoa > Chordata > Actinopteri > Salmoniformes > Salmonidae > Brachymystax > Brachymystax lenok. The sequence continues at coordinate 79,541,234 of CM059791.1, read as the reverse complement.
AGAGTCGAATGCGCTGTGATTAGCACCTGATTAGCACGACCCAGGCCAGGACAGATTTTAATGCTAGGATTTTTGGTCTCGATAGGTGAGGTGAGTCTTCGTTTACGTTTGAGTTTGAGTTCTGGTTGAATTTGGTGACCTCAATAGACCACTTTATCAACACCCAAACCAAAAACACTGATACTATCACAAACTCTGATCTATCAGTAAAGCAGGGAGAGAAGAGGCACAGGATTTCAGAATATTAAAAGGAGGATAACTCCACTCCACTTCATCTCCATGGATCTATCCCTTTTATCCTCTGTTTCTGACACTGTCTGTGTGCTCTGGGGTATGTACTGAGGTTAATGCCACTTTGAGATGGTTTGACATTGGTGACCTAGATGCACAACAATGTATTGTTGAGTGTATTGTAAACCCAGGTTTCTCCTCTCTCCTCTGACTAGGCTGTGAGCTGAGTGTATTGTAAACCCAGGTTTCTCCTCTCTCCTCTGACTAGGCTGTGAGCTGAGTGTATTGTAAACCCAGGTTTCTCCTCTCTCTAGGCTGTGAGCTGAGTGTATTGTAAACCCAGGTTTCTCCTCTGACTAGGCTGTGAGCTGAGTGTATTGTAAACCCAGGTTTCTCCTCTGACTAGGCTGTGAGCTGAGTGTATTGTAAACCCAGGTTTCTCCTCTCTCCTCTGACTAGGCTGTGAGCTGAGTGTATTGTAAACCCAGGTTTCTCCTCTCTCCTCTGACTAGGCTGTGAGCTGAGTGTATTGTAAACCCAGGGTCTCCTCTCTCCTCTGAATAGGCTGTGAGCTGAGTGACACCCAGAGAAAGGCAGCGTTTGAAATAGCGGAGGATTTGTTGGAGCATCAGTTCTTTATCCGAACGGTCAGTCTGTTCAAGTCTTTAGTCCATCTCCAGCCCTCTCCACCCCATTAGCAGAGATCACTTTGACTTAATCTGTGAAACAAAAATAAGCATAGTCCAATGACAGCCCAACCCCTAATCTCTGCTCTCCTTGTGTATAGATGTGTCTGAGTGCAGAGGCCAGTAAGGAGATGCATGTAGTGGAGGTACAGGACAGAATTGGGGAATACTCCAAGCCAGTGCCCATTGCCACTCTTCACCCTATGTGCCAACCTATGGTCAGTTTCAGTGGGTTTGAGCTCATGCCACCTGTCATCTTCAACCTTCGCTCTGGGCAGGGTCCCCTCTTCATTTCTGGACAGCATGTGACATGTAAGTAACTAAAATATGAGAAAAGTATGTTATTGTCGAGAGAATGGCATGGAAATAAATATTCATCAGAAACTATTTGTATGTCAATTCTGGGACTCTGTTCTTTATTTGGCTTTAAGTTTAATTCAAATGATACCTGGTATTTATGTGCTGTCATAGTGGTCTTTGAGGAGGAGGAGGAGAAGGAGGTCTTCTAATCACTACCCCTACTTGGTAAGTAAACAAATCTAGAACTTCTAAGCTTCATAACAGGATTACCTATTTTGATCCCTTATGCCATTGTACAGTTCAGTATGAAATAGTTATTGTGTTTTTATTTCAGATCACAGTGGTCTTCAATAGCATGATCAGATTTGAAGGAATTCAATAAAACACAGCACAAAAAGTAAAACGTTTGAGTTTCGTATGTTTATTCATTACAGAAAGTGCATTGTAATTGCAGGATTAATATTTCACAATAGATTACAATAATACTACGGTATTCTTTCAAATGTACGAAAATACAGAGCATGTGAGCGCATAGCATAACTCGAGTAAGGAAGAGGCAGAAAGAATCACATTGAAGCAGCAGTGGTCACATAGCTATCCAATAGCATGATGGTCTAGTTCTTTACAGTAACGAAGGTTCTGATTACTCTACAGGAGTGGTGAGAGGGTAACCATAGGGTGAAGGAAAGGTGTTAAGAGGGAAAGTTCAGCCCCACAGGCACAGGGAGGGACAGAGGCAGAAGGCCTTGCTCCCAGGGGACTTGATCACCAGGTCCTTAATGAACTCCGTCGTGCCGAACAGAGGGAACAGCTTCTCGTTGAAGCTCTCATTGTAGGTGTAGATATGGGAGCGGCTGTCTACGTCATAGAAGGACAGCTGGCCCTGGTCGTAGTCCAGGTAGACTGCAACCTTGCGGGGGATGAGACCAGGCGGCAGGGCAGTGAAGGGCACTGTCAGGGCCTTGAGCTCTGTGCCCCTCTCCAGGCGCAGGGTCAGGTAGCCTGTGTCTGTGTTCAGGGACTTGAAGCCCTTCCTCAGGGCTGACTCCTTGGCCACGCCCAGCCGAAAGTCCCGCTCCCCCACCTCCACCTCCCAGTAGTGGCGGCCAGAGTTGAAACCCTCCACCCCTGTGGCGCACCACCAGCCATCGAAGCGCTGGTGGTAGTTTGGCACATCCTTCCTCTCGAAGCCGCAGCGCATCTTCTTCTCGTCGTTGGAGATCAGCAGGTCAGGGTTGGCCGTGTCCAGGTCAAGGGAAATCTCCACTGCTGCTTTAGAGATCCAGTCCCATACTGGAATATACATAAAACAGATTAGTAACAAATATTAGGCAAATAAACAATATGTTCTGTGAACATCACATCTGGCTCTGTCCAAGGCATCACATACCTGAGTGAGGAATGTAGCGGGCAGCACCAATCTTCTGAGTCCTCTGCTTCCATATGAGCCACTGTTGAGGGATGGCTTCCTGCAAGCACAAAGACGGAGAGGGAGAAAAGCGGCTTTGGTAAATATCAGAGGTGTTAACATGAATATACATTAATTTATTTGAAAGGGGGACAATTGATATTGAAGGAGGCCCCCACCTTGTCCAGGCCCTGTGTCAGTAAGACCCACATGAGCAGTTCCATGGCTGTCAGGAGGTTGGGCATGTGGCGACTCCTCCATGCGGCCTGGAGGTCCTCCAGAACTTGAGCCACAGCCTCCCCAGGCCACACACTTTGCTCAGGTTGGGCTCTCAGGTCCTTGGTCCAGTTGATGATGGTCCTCTTAGCATTCTCCATGTCATTCTCACTGAACAGGTCCTGCTCCCTCCACTCGCTCTCCTCTGGCCAGCCATCCGACTGAATGGGCCTCTTCTGCTGACAACAGGTGAAGACTCATTCAACACGTGTTTGGATAAAGTCACCTGCAAGCTTTACAGTATATATTAATAGCTGTTACAGTATATTGTCTCCTGCTCTCCATACCTTGCTCTCCAGCAGAGACGCCCACTCCAGGATGAAGGCCCTGCAAAGAGGAGTGGGCCAGATGTCCTCTAATTTCCAGATGTTCCCCAGCACCTCAGACCTCTGCAGAGGGCATAGACAAGTGGGGGATTTAGTAGACTTGTTTATCCTCCAAACTAGACCTGACAAAGATACTTGAATAATGGATGTTACAAAAGGTGTGCATATATTTCAGTGTACCTGGCACACTCTATTGAGATCTCTAGCCAGCTCCACTATAAACAGCTGATTCTCTTCCAGTGGCTCTCTCTTCTCATTCTTCGTCCTCTTGAGATTCCTGACAGACAAAAAAAAAAGAGTGAAAAGAGTTTGCTACTTTCTGTGTTCAATGGCTATGAAATATAAATAGTATGAAAAGAGGAAAGGAAACAGATTTAGGACAGAAATGTGTGTTTTACTAGTGCTTTAGAAAGTAATAAGGTCAACCCAGAAAAGGAGCCACTTGACCTTATGGAAATGCACACCATGTTCTTCTCCTGTCAGCACGAAAGAAAGATATCTCCTCTCTCCCATAACCCCCTGACAGCATATACACTGCTCAAAAAAATAAAGGGAACACTAAAATAACACATCATAGATCTGAATAAATGAAATAATCTTATTAAATACTTTCTTTACATAGTTGAATGTGCTGACAACAAAATCACACAAAAATTATCAATGGAAATCTAATTTATCAACCCATGGAGGTCTGGATTTGGAGTCACACTCAAAATTAAAGTGGAAAACCACACTACAGCCTGATCCAACTTTGATGTAATGTCCTTAAAACAAGTCAAAATGAGGCTCAGTAGTGTGTGTGGCCTCCACGTGCCTGAATGACCTCCCTACAACACCTGGGCATGCTCCTGATGAGGTGGCGGATGGTCTCCTGAGGTATCTCCTCCCAGACCTGGACTAAAGCATCCGCCAACTCCTGGACAGTCTGTGGTGCAACGTGGCGTTGGTGGATGGAGCGAGACATGATGTCCCAGATGTGCTCAATTGGATTCAGGTCTGGGGAACGGGCGGGCCAGTCCTTAGCATCAATGCCTTCCTCTTGCAGGAACTGCTGACACACTCCAGCCACATGAGGTCTAGCATTGTCTTGCATTAGGAGGAATCCAGGGCCAACCGCACCAGCATATGGTCTCACAAGGAGTCTGAGGATCTCATCTCGGTACCTAATGGCAGTCAGGCTACCTCTGGCGAGCACATGGAGGGCTGTGCGGCCCCCCCAAAGAAATGCCACCCCACACCATGACTGACCCACCGCCAAACCGGTCATGCTGGAGGATGTTGCAGGCAGCAGAACGTTCTCCACGGCGTCTCCAGACTCTGTCACGTCCTGTCACGTGCTCAGTGTGAACCTGCTTTCATCTGTGAAGAGCACAGGGCGCCAGTGGCGAATTTGCCAATCTTGGTGTTCTCTGGCAAATGCCAAACGTCCTGCACGGTGTTGGGCTGTAAGCACAAACCCCCACCTGTGGATGTTGGGCCCTCATACCACCCTCATGGAGTCTGTTTCTGACCGTTTGAGCAGACACATGCACATGTGGCCTGCTGGAGGTCATTTTGCAGGGCTCTGGCAGTGCTCCTCCTTGCACAAAGGCGGAGGTAGTGGTCCTGCTGCTGGGTTGTTGCCCTCCTACGGCCTCCTCCACGTCTCCTGATGTACTGGCCTGTCTCCTGGTAGCGCCTCCATGCTCTGGACACTACGCTGACAGACACAGCAAACCTTCTTGCCACAGCTCGCATTGATGTGCCATCCTGGATGAGCTGCACTACCTGAGCCACTTGTGTGGGTTGTAGACTCCATCTCATGCTACCACTAGAGTGAAAGCACCGCCAGCATTCAAAAGTGACCAAAACATCAGCCAGGAAGCATAGGAACTGAGAAGTGGTCTGTGGTCACCACCTTCAGAACCACTCCTTTATTGGGGGTGTCTTGCTAATTGCCTATAATTTCCACCTGTTGTCTATTCCATTTGCACAACAGCATGTGAAATTTATTGTCAATCAGTGTTGCTTCCTAAGTGGACAGTTTGATTTCACAGAAGTGTGATTGACTTGGAGTTACATTGTGTTGTTTAAGTGTTCCCTTTATTTTTTTGAGCAGTGTATTATCTACCCAACAACACTCTCATTTACTTGTTTAGACAATCAAATTCAACTAAATCTGTAGATTACTTGGCCCTGCTGCTGTCTCATCTGCCAGCAGTAATCTGTTTTCCCTGGGGGTTTCCATACCACACACACACACATACAGAAACTTTGATTTGATTTGGTTTAAATCTAAATCAATAGGTTTTAATTGTTTCTGTAGTTTGATTTAATTACATATCTACTTGAGTAAGCATGTGACTGGTGGCGCTCCCATGACAACCCCTCCACAGCTGTTTCAAGGTCACTTTCCTTTATGATAAAATCTCTGACTGTAGCAAAAAAAAGATTTGAACAAAAATACATGTAAATGGTGTTTTTGTTGTTTTGGAGGATTTCTAATGCATGACAGGAGTTTGACCTACTGTACCTTAAGCTTGGCTGTGATGTTCTTGACCGGCTCGACTATAAAGTGGAAACACTGCATCATCTTGGAAACTGTGCTGAGACTCTACAAAGAAAAAGACAGATACAACAGCATTAGAAATGTACCTTGACAGACAGGGCACCTCTACTTGACAGAATATATACTACCTGTGTAAAGATTTCAGATTGACAGGTGCTACTGCTGAACTAAAACCACACCACTGATCTGATTTCAGTGGTAGCAGGACCACCTAAATTATCTAAGGGGACTCAAATGGTTTGAAATCTAAAACTACCCCTGCCCTACTTACATTAGAAATGTGTCAACCCTATATTCTGTCCTGAGTCAAGTAAAAAGCCACTGGAATTATGGCCAAAGGAATAACGCAGCTCCACTGTTAAGAAGATTTATATAAATCGTTAATCATAGGGCAGAGGACAGGTGACACATGTCTAATCGTACTGGACCAACTCATAACAGCAACACCTCTGTGCTCATCATAACATGAAGGATACCTCCCCTTTGGAATCTTTAATGATACTCTGACCTAGTTATTGTGTGGATGTCATTCAAGTCATATTATCATTGTGAGGTAAGCAGGGGGTCCTACCTACTTCTAGAGCCTGGGGCATCAACTGATCATTAACTTGGTTAGGATCAGTGATGAGTCAGAGCAGAGGTTACTTGGCCCTCTGTAACGTCACTGGCCCTGCATGCTCTTTGCTGCTGTCTCATCTGCCAGCAGTAATGTGTTTGGCCTTTTTGTGTTTGGCCTTTTCCATAACACACACACACCTTGTGGGCTAAGCCAGTAAGTCTGCTGTCAGCAGCAGGGTAAATGTGGCACGTGAGTTAGGTCAGTGTGCCACTGAAGCCCTTAGCAGATTACCTAGGAGGACTTCCAAACAGGGTTTAAGGTCCTGATACAGCCAAGCACAAACAGATAGAGGATGGCAAGCACAACAGAGACCAAATAATACTGACTGGCTCAAAATAATAATATTGCTAAATTAAATGCATATTCATCAGCACACATTGTGGAGAGCAAAACCAGGTGGCATTTGTTATAAAATGCATGGTAAACTCATGTCAACCTTTTTAGTAAGAGAATACAAATAAATACAATGGAAGGAAATGGAATAGAATAGAATGCAAAACAAAAATGTGAGTAGGCAAATGAAATCATGAAAACAAAAACAGGAAACATTGTTCAGGTATTCAGAGTAGGCCTATGTGTATTGAATATTTTGTTTGAGTGACAGTGACCCAGTTACAGACCAGTCTAGACGCACGCAGTCTGCGCACAAAGTAATGAGCAGGGTCGTGTGACTTTGCGGCACTGCCAGAGAGCTTGATCGTATCCTATATGTCCTTGGTTGACATTGCAACATGTCGAATTTTGCACTATGCATGATAGCTAAGTTATTTTTGCGACATTAAACAATGCCATGCTGTTATGTGACGTCTGTGGACTTTCATGCAAAATAAATTAATGTATTATATTTTATGGAAAATTTGACACAATCATGCAGTTGAATCGTACAAACTTGTTAGACATACCTGTCACAATGTTGTAATGTAACTCGATTGGTGTCTTCTATACACAGGAGTAATTCTACTGGAGAACAAGTTGACTGTATGCTGCAGTATGACTGACCTTGTTTACATACAAGATTTTCCTAGGAACGAAGATGGTTCGGCTCTCTCCGTTTTCTGAACCCGAAGGCAGACAAACAGCGCCGCCATGATTGTTGTGGTACATCAGTTGTCCACAAAGTGGAACCGTGGGCTGTCTAGCTCCCGCCTATCCTTTCTTTGGATTGGTGGATAAATAGTATTATTGTAATCCTGTTTTTAATATTCGATGAGGTTTGTTGACGTCAACTGCCTGTATTCAGTGGAGAGAGATACTACGCTACTAGCCTAATTTCATGAATATGCATAGCCATCTCGAGACAACTCTGATATAAAGTGTTTTTTTCTCAAAGTTGTCTGGATGTCACCGTGTCCTACTTATATCAGTAGAGGAGAATTAAAGTGTCTGTAATGTAATAAACGTGGTAAAAACAAATGTATACTTTTAATAAATGCATTCTATAGCTTCCAAAATATGTTTTACTCTGTTGGGGGAGTGCCAAGATGGAGGCACGGTGGCATCAAAACAGCCCTGACATCCTCTAGTGTGAGTATATAAGGCATTGACTGAGCCTGGTTTCTCAAAACCATTTGAATGTTTAACTTGGCCTTAATGCTTTCGGGAAACCGGGCCCTGTTCAGTACATTGTATAGGCATCCTCTCTGTAGTATGAACCAGTGTTCACTACTTGACATGAGAATCTGAGTTTCAGAAGCTGAGTAGTTAACTGTGGTATATTTCAGGTTACTTCAAAAGCAAGTTCCATTACAACATGGCTAAAGAGGGAATCCATTTATATATCCATTAGTTCCAAGTTTTAATGTGCAATTATGCATGCAATTAAATGCCTTTCTTGCAAGCTCAAATCAAATCAAACTTTATTGGTCACATACACATGGTTAGCAGATGTTAATGCAAGTGTAGCGAAATGCTTGTGCTTCTAGTTTCAACCGTGCAGTAATATCTAACAAGTAATCTAAGAATTTCACAACAACTACCTTATACACACAAGTGTAAAGGAATGAATATGTATATATGGATGAGCGATGGCCGAACGGCATAGGCAAGATGCAGTAGATGGTATAGAGTACAGTATATACATATGAGATGAGTAATGTAGGGTATGTAAACATTATATAAAGTGGCATTGTTTAAAGTGACTAGTGATACATTTGTTACATCAAATTTTTTGTTATTAGTTTTTCTCAGTCGCTTTGGTGCATTTCTCACATCACTATTTACATTTGCACAACAGTTAATGCAGTTCTCAAAACAATTAGTACAAACTGCAAAACCTAGTTGATAACCTGCAAAAGCGTGTCACTTGCTCAAAATGGATAGCTCATTCCTCAAAAGCAAGTATTCATGTCAATGAAAGTGTCAGTGTCATCAAGATGAAAAGTCCTGACACCATTGTTTATGAACAAGATAGTCAAATGGCTTTGTCATGTTTTCATAATGACAGTTTACTCTGTAAATGTTTTCCAATGCAAAAAGTCAGATCTTAGTGACACTACCTGAAAATGCTCAAGACAGCACTATATACTATTTGCACAGTTATTTGAAAATACAGTAAAGTTACACATTACTGTATTTAGTGAGGTAACTGAGTACAAGACACTGAATATTTATGTTTCACATTTTTACTGCATATGCTCTTGCAATTTAATTTGTTCACAGCATTGTGCAAAAGACATAATACACCCTTATTTACAACAAACATAAACTCCCTTTGGGTAGAGCTGTGCACAACTGTAAACAATATTGCAGTACATATTGGAACTGAACATACAACATACATAGTACTGTAATCATTCATGCACATCCAGACGTTCCTCTCTGTCTGGCCACATAATTTCATCTACATCACAGCTAATATCATCTCTTGCAATGCAGCGAGGAAGGTATCTCTCGAGTGGCGAATCCACCCTCTGCAGGACTCTGCTGTGATGTCATCACATGCTGCATCCATGGCCGCTAGTAGGGCCATTTGGGCATGTGGATGCCGGTCATATACCTTCCACCTCCAGGAAGAGAAAACTCTCTATTGGATTTAGGAATGGTGAGTAGGGAGGGAGATATTCCACCAGCATCCTATCATGTGCTGCAAAACCACTGTTTGACGACATCTGAATGGTGAAAACAAAGACATTATCCAAAACAACAACATGCTTGCTCAGATGGTCTCCAGTTAGACCCCTCTCATTCTCAGGGATTATGTCCCTGTAAAGAGTGTCTAAAAAGTCAGCAGATGTTGTGTGTTGTATGGACCAAGACGGGATATGGGTGAGGACGCCGCTTTTCTGAGATGGCTGCACACATAGTAATATTCCCTCCTCGCTGGCCTGGGACATCAATGGTTGCTCTCTGTCCAATGCGATTCCTTCCACGTCTTCTACCTTTTGCCAGATTGAAACCCGCCTCATCAAGGTATATGAATGTGCAGCGGTTCCCCTGGCCTCCAGCTCCAGTGCACATGCTTTATTACAGAAGAGGGAGGAGAAAAACTATAACAACTTTTCCTGTGTAACATAATGCATTTTGGACAACATATTGTACAGTATGCACTGTGAATACACACACACAGAACTGTCATGTAAGTGTAGTGCATGACACTACACAAAGTAAACAGTTTACAGCACTGAACATTAGAATATGCATAGAACACATACATGTTTTACCTGTACATACTGGTGACGGATCTCCTTCACTCTGTCGCTGTTCCGCTCAAATGGCACATTGAGCACTCTGTCAATTGTAGCGACTGAAACAGATTCAATATTCCCAAAGATGTTGTCATCCTCTATAACAGCACTTTGTATCTCTCTCAACCTTATGGCATTGTTTGCAATCACCATTGCACAAATGGCTTCCTCTTGTTATGGAGTAAAAGGGGCCCTCTTCCACCTCTGCAAGGTTGTCTTGCAATCCTGTGTGGTGCAGAGTAAAATTACAGTAAATATGGCAAATCTTTACTGTAACACTACTGTACACTACAATACACTAAATGTGTGATGCAGTAAAGCTGTACGTCTAAATGTAAAATGTACAGTGACAAGTTATTGTCCCACTGCAAGCTTCATGTATGACACAATGACAGTAGCGCAGTGCAGATTGTTTAGTGCTGAATTACTGTCCATTTATACACACCTGTTCTCCTGACGAAATGTTTGAATAATTGAATTTACAGTGGTTCTCCCAACATTTGGCTGCACCCTTCGACCAGCCTCAGCCATTGTGAGGCCGTGATTGACAACATGATCCACAATTGTAGCCCTGATTTCATCAGGGATCCGCCTATGTACTTGGCCTCTTCTTCCTCTTCCCCTGTTATGTCCCCTTCCTTCCCTTCCCTCGCACCTCACCCCTCTTCCACGAGGCTGACCTTCCATTTCTGTGTCACAGTATTGTAGAAATGGTACACACTATGTCCTGCTTGGTTCATATATGCTTGTAAAGTGGGGGTTTATGGGATTCAGCTCTGACAGTGATTGTAGAAAAGTGGCTTATCATTGGTTGCAACTAATGCTTCACACACCCCTTCTCATCAGTGAAAGTTGAGATTCACCTGAGAGAAATTGTTCAATTTAGGAGACATTTTCATGAAAAAAATATTTTAAAAAATGTGTAAAATTTGTTGACAGATTTTGACAACTAGTTCAACATTTTTGTATGTAATGACTCAAGCAATGAAATGAGGACTATTAGTTTTATATGGAATGACTATTCAGCATCTACAAGTATAGTTAATTTTGACTGACATGACATAAGCAAATGATAATGTTATAAAACAGCAGAGAGTTGTATGAAAGCAATTGATGCATGTCCAAAAGCATTTGCAATTTGTTGGAAGGAATGAGAACCTGCTACTATGATGTGCACAAATGACTAAATGTTGTGGAGGTTGAACTAACTGTTGTGCAAATGTAAATAGTGATGTGAGAAATGCACCAAAGCGACTGAGAAAAACTGTAATATTCCCTCCTCGTTGGCCTGGGACATCAATGGTTGCTCTCTGTCCAATGCAAATTCCTTCCACGTCTTCTACCTTTTGCCAGATTGAAACCCGCCTCATCAAGGTATATGAATGTGTGCAGCGGTTCCCTGGCCTCCAGCGCCAGTACATGCTTTATTTCAGAAGAGGGAGTGAGAAAAACTATAACAACTTTTCCTGTGTAACATAATGCATTTTGGACAACATATTGTACAGTATGCACTGTGAATACACACACACAGAATCAAAAGTCATGTAAGTGTAGTGTATGACACTACACAAAGTAAACAGTTTACAGCACTGAACATTAGAATATGCATAGAACACATACATGTTTTACCTGTACATACTGGTGACGGATCTCCTTCTACTCTGTCGCTGTTCCGCTCAAATGGCACACACTGTACAATTGTTTCATGCGATTTCATTCCTCCTGAGCACTCTGTCAATTGTAGCGACTGAAACAGATTCAATATTCCCAAAGATGTTGTCATCCTCTATAACAGCACTTTGTATCTCTTCAACCTTATGGCATTGTTTGCAATCACCATTGCACAAATGGCTTCCTCTTGTTTGGGGAGTAAAAGGGGCCCTCTCTTCCACCTCTGCAAGGTTGTCTTGCAATCCTGTGTGGTGCAGAGTAAAATTAAAGTAAATATGGCAAATCTTTACTATAACACTACTGTACACTACAATACACTAAATGTGTGATGCAGTAAAGCTGTACGCCTAAATGTAAAATGTACAGTGACAAGTTATTGTCCCACTGCAAGCTTCATGTATGACACAATGACAGTAGCGTGCAGTGCAGATTGTTTTAGTGCTGAATTACTGTCCATTTATACACACCTGTTCTCCCGACGAAATGTTTGAATAATTGAATTTACAGTGGTTCTCCCAACATTTGGCTGCACCCTCGACCAGCCTCAGCCATTGTGAGGCCGTGATTGACAACATGATCCACAATTGTTGCCCTGATTTCATCAGGGATCCGCCTATGTACTTGGCCTCTTCTTCCCTGTTTTGTCCCCTTCCCTTCCTCCCCGCACCCTCACCCTCTCTTCCACGAGGCTGACCTCTTCCATTTCTGTGTCACAGTATTGTAGAAATGGTACACACTATGTCCTGCTTGGTTCATATATGCTTGTAAAGTGGGGGTTTATGGGATTCAGCTCTGACAGTGATTGTAGAAAAGTGGCTTATCATTGGTTGCAACTAATGCTTCACACACCCCTTCTCATCAGTAAAAGTTGAGATTCACCTGAGAGAAATTGTTCAATTTAGGAGACATTTTCATGAAAAAAAATATTTTAAAAAAAATGTGTAAAATTTGCTTGACAGATTTTGACAACTAGTTCAACATTTTTGTATGTAATGACTCAAGCAATGAAATGAGGACTATTAGTTTTATATGGAATGACTATTCAGCATTCACAAGTATAGTTAATTTTGACTGACATGACATAAGCAAATGATAATGTTATAAAACAGCAGAGAAAGCAATTGAAAGCAATTGATGCATGTCCAAAAGCATTTGCAATTTGTTGGAAGGAATGAGAACCTGCTACTATGATGTGCACAAATGACTAAATGTTGTGGAGGTTGAACTAACTGTTGTGCAAATGTAAATAGTGATGTGAGAAATGCACCAAAGCGACTGAGAAAAACTGTAAAGTGGCTAGATATTTGAGTCCGTATGTTGGCAGCAGCCACTCAGTGTTAGTGGTGGCTGTTTAACAGTCTGATGGCCTTGAGATAGAAGCTGTTTTCTGTCTCTCGGTCCCAGCTTTGATGCACCTGTACTGACCTCGCCTTCTGGATGATAGCAGGGTGAACAGGCAGTGGCTCGGGTGGTTGTTGTCCTTGATGATCTTTTTGGCCTTCCTGTGACTACGGGTGGTGTAGGTGTCCTGGAGAGCAGGTAGTTTACCCCGGGTGATGCGTTGTGCGGACCTCACTACCACCTGAAGAGCCTTACAGTTGTGGGCGGAGCAGTTGCCGTACCAGGCGTTGATACAGCTTGACAGGATGCTCTCAATTGTGCATCTGTAAAGGTTTGTGAGTGTGTTTGGTGACAAGCCAAATTTCTTTAGCCTCTTAAGGTTGAAGAGCCCGCAGGTTTTGGTAGCAGGCCGTGTCAGTGGCACTGTGTTGTCCTCAAAGCAAGCAAAAAAGTTGTTTAGTCTGTCTGGGAGCAAAACATTGGTGTCTGCGACGGGGATGGTTTTCTTTTTGAAGTCCATGATTGACTGTAGACCCTGCCACATACGTCTCATGTCTGAGCCATTGAATTGCGACTCTACTTTGTCTCTATACTGACGCTTAGCTTGTTTGATTGCCTTGCGGAGGGAATAGCTACACTGTTTGCATTCGGTCATGTTTCCGAACCCAACAATTCAGTAATCAATATCAATGTAGCACTAAAAATAACAAGGTAGAACAAAAACACACAAGAAATAAAAATAAGAAGAACATGAGAAAGTAAGAAACTATATACAGGGTCAGTTCCAATATCATATTTACAATGTGCAGGGATACTGGAGTGACAGAGGCGTGTGTGTATATACTGAACAAAAATATAAATGCAAACAATTTCAATGATTTTACTGAGTTTACAATCCACATAAGGAAATCAGTAAATTGAAATACATTCCTGAGGCCCTAATCTATGGATTGTACATGACTGGGCAGGGCTGCAGCCATGGGTGGGTTTGGTAGGGCATAGGCCCACCCACTGGGGAGCCAGGCCCAGCCAATCAGAATTAGTTTTTCCCCAAAAAAGAGCTTTATTACATACAGAAATACTCCTCAGTTTCATCAGCTGTCCGGGTGGCTCTCCGCTCCCTCAAAACTGACATTGTGTGGCCATTTATTGTCCCTAGCACAAGGTGCACCTGTGTAATGATCATGCTGTTTAATCAGCTGCTTGATATGCTACACCTGTCAGGTGGATGGATTATCTTGGCGAAGGTATGCAACTGACAGGGATGTAAACAAATTTGTGCACAACATTTGAGAGAAATAAGCTTTTTGTGTGTATTAACTATTATTACAGCTCATGAAACATGGGACCAACACTTTACATGTTGCGTTTATATTTCTGTTTAGTATATGTATAGGGTAGGTGACTAGGCATCAGGATACCGGTGCCCCCTGTATATAGCCTTGTTATTGTTATTCTTATTGTGTTACTTTTTATTATAACTTTTTATTTTAGCCTACTTGGTAAATATTTTCTTCTTCTTGAACTGCACTTTTGGTTAAGGGCTTGTAAGTAAGCATTTCACGGTAAAGTCTACACTTGTTGTATTCGTCGCATGTGGCAAATAAAGTTTGATTTGATATTTGATAAACAGAGTAGCAGCAGCGTAAATGATGATTGTATGTGAGTGTGTGTGCGTGTATGTAGTCAGAATAAATGTGTGTGCATGTTATGTGTGTGTTGGAGTGTCAGTGTGCGTGAGTGTGTAGAGTCCTGTGAGTGTGCATAGAGACAGAGCAACAACAAATATATATATAGTCTGTGTAGCCATTCTGTTAGCTATTTAGCATTCTTATGGCTTGGAGATACAAGCTGTTCAGGAGTCTGTTGTTGTCTTGATGCACCGATACCACTTGCCGTGCGGAAGCAGAGAGAATAGTCCATGGCTTGGGTGGCTGGAATCTTTAACTATTTTCTGGGCCTTCCTATCACACCACCTGATACAGAGGTCCTGGATGACAGGGAGCTCAGCCCCAGTGATGTACTGGGCTGTCCGTAACACCCTCTGTTGTGCTATGCGATCAAGGAGGTGCTGTTGCCATACCAATCTGTGATGTAGAACATTTTGAGGATTTGAGTGCCCATGCCAACCTTTTCAACTTCCTGAGGGGGAAGAGGCACTGTCGCTCCTGTGCACGTGTAAGTGGACCAGTGATAGTTCATGTCAGAGAAAAAAACTGGCCATGAGGTCGAAGGAATTGTCCGTAGAGCTCAGAGACAGGATTGTGTCGAGGCACAGATCTGGGGAAGGGTACCAAAAACATTCTGTAGCATTGAAGGTCCCCAAGAACACAGTAGCCTCCATCATTCTTAAATGGAAGAAGTTTGGAACCACTAAGACTCTTCCTAGAGCTGGCCACCCAGCCAAACTGAGCAGTCAGGGAGGTGACCAAGAACCCAATGGTTACTCTGACAGAGCTTCAGAGTTCCTCTGTGGAGATGGGAGAACCATCCAGAAGAACAACCATCTCTGCAGCACTTAACCAATCAGGCCTTTATGGTAGAGTGGCCAGACGGAAGCCACTCCTTAGTAAAGCAACATGACAGCCCACTTGGAGTTTGCCAAAAGGCACCTAAAGACTCTCAGACCACGAGAAACAAGATTCTCTGGTCTGATGAAACAAAGATTGAACTCTTTGGCCTGAATGCCAAGCGTCACATCTGGAGGAAAACTGGCACCATCCATACGGTGAAGCATGGTGGTGGCAGCATAATGCTGTGGGGATGTTTTTCAGTGGCAGGGACTGGGAGACTAGTCAGGATTGAGGCAAAGATAAACGGAGAAAAGTACAGAGAGATACTTGATGAAAACCTGCTCCAGAGCGCTCAGGCCCTCATGCTGGGGCGAAGGTTCACCTTCCAACAGGACAACGACCCTAAGCACACAGCCAAGACAACGCAAGAGTGGCTTTGGGACAAGTCTCTTAATGTCCTTGAGTGGCCCAGCCAGAGCCTGGACTTGAACCTGATCAAACATCTCTGGAGAGACCTGAAAATAGCTGTGCAGTAACGCTCCCCATCCAACCTGACAGAGCTTGAGAGGATCTGCAGAGAAGAATGGGAGAAACTCTCTAAATACAGGTGTGCCAAGCTTGTAGCGTCATACCAAAGAAGACTCAATGCTGTAATCACTGCCAAAGGCGCTTCAACAAAGTACTGAGTAAAGGGTCTGAATACTTTCAAAACATTTCTAAAACCTGTTTTTGTTTTGTCATTATGGCGTATTGTGTGTAGATTGATGAGGGGGAAAAAACTATTTAATCCATTTAGGCTGTAAGGCTGTAACGTAACAAAATGTAGAAAAGGGAAGGGGTTCAAATGCTTTGTGTGTGTGTGTGTGCGTGTGTGCGTGTGCGTGCGTGCATACAATATATATGATATGAAACGCATATCCATAACTATGGTAGCAATTGAAAGGGAACAGCTTGTAGACGATGGGGAAATGATTAGATCGAAGGTGAGGATGCAACAGTTCACCTGACACAAGACTGAATCCAAACATTACACAGTTTATTTTCTGTGCATTTTACATTTACTGTACTTTTTGACGCATTTCTTGATAACAAAATCAAAAACTACTTTGGATACATTCTGTAACATGATAAGACTATTCCTGGAGAATATGTGGTAGGTGCAACATAAGACCCCAAAATATGTACAAGGGTCTGAGTGAGCAGGTTCGAGAGGACTAACTGTTCTCTCCAAGTGGCCACACACCTCTCCAAAGTGTGCACAGTTCCTAAGCATTTTCAATGCACTTTTATGAGTCAAAGAAGAGTCTTCAACTATAAGGACATTGTTTTAGCTCTCCTAGCTGTGCTGTTGACGAACTAGAGCAAGCACACTTGTAGTTGTTTCGTTTGGAACACAACCCTGCATTCCTGCCATCACACAATTACTGTTGTTGTTTACGCAATCCAAAAGCGGTCCATTATAAATCGCAATCTGGGTCAGGTGGGCATGATTTGAAAGCTTGTTCTATTACCAACACGACTAGCTAAGTTATAAAATAACATCTTACAGTGTTAGGCTTTCACAAGGCAATCAAGAGAAAGATTGTAATGTTGGTGCTCACAGAAAATAGTCATGAGTGCATTCAGGTGTGTGTACTGCGGCGAATATTCTTCCCAATAAACAAATCGTCTCATTCTGTTAAAAAAAACAGGGTATGATGAAATGTCATCTTGTAACTGTACATCAAACATAGTGATCAGAAACATTGACACTGTATATGACATGAGTTTTATGATTTGGAAATGTGAAGTGCACATTTGGACTCATCGATGTTTGTTTTGCTCGTATGACATCAAAGCGGTATTTATTATATTCCTCAACATCTCATCTTTCAAAATACATTGATTCATCTTAATTTACAGCATTTCCCTCACTCAGACAACAAAATATTTGCAAAAGTTGCCCAATTACTGGGAGTGATTGAGGCAACTTCTGTCACGTGTGGAGCTCAAGTTCAGAACGGCTGTCAGTCAAAACCCATACAGCCAGAGCTCTGACTTCATAACATGTATAGCAT
The DNA here is from genome assembly GCA_030435695.1 of Brachymystax lenok tsinlingensis. Taxonomy (NCBI): domain Eukaryota; kingdom Metazoa; phylum Chordata; class Actinopteri; order Salmoniformes; family Salmonidae; genus Brachymystax; species Brachymystax lenok. The sequence continues at coordinate 79,523,575 of CM059791.1, read as the reverse complement.
GTTACTGTACAGCCACTTCCTTCCAATTTAGGCAGTTATTAGTGCCCAAATCTGTCATTTTAAACCATATACGGGTACGAGTGTAAAGGGCTACGAAGATTATGACATTTCTTGAAGAAAAAATCCACTGCTATTTGCTTTCCTTCATTGAAATCTGAATGGTTATCAGAAAATAATTGTAAATTTAACAAAGCCTGTCTTTCAATATAGCATGTGCTAATCCCTTAAATGCCAAATTTGTATGCTTAATTAGCTGTTGAGATGTCAATGATGAAGAGAGCACCCCGTGTCACCTCTTTTTGTGGTCTGTATTTTAAGGGATCAAACGACCATAAGACCTAATTAACTATATGGGGCTCATCTTTTACGACAAGAGCTCAAGGGGATTACCAAACAGTTGCACTTTGTGTCTGTCAGTCAGAAGACGGTGATGGAAGTTGTTCATCCTGTAGTGTCTTCTCATTCTGCCCCTAGGCTGTTTCCAGCTGTGCTGTCCAACTGTGAGGAGCTTAATGACCTCTGAGTGCCCCTTTTTGTTCTCTCTCTCTCTCATTAGACACCCAACAGCAGGACAATGGAACCCTTGTGGACACTTCATCTAATGAGTTAAATACATTACTGACTGTGACATCATTATGTTTATGTGAGAGTATTGTCTCAAAAGTATGGGGTGGGCTGGTTCAGTTTTCAGTTAAAATGTTGTAATCTTCAAGACTGCAATTCTATAGCTGGCCACCAGATGTCAGAGGTCAAGCTTTTGAGTGACAATGGATGGAGAAGGACTTTGACAAGGCACAGAGGTAACATATGTTCATTAATACAGAGACAAATGCATCCATTTTCCTCAGACTGTCATTATGACTTCTAAAAACAATTCACCCATTGCAAGTAACAATTTACATGATTAAGAAAATATAAAATACCCTCTGGTACATAGTCTCGCTATTGTTATTTTACTGTTGCTCTTGAATTACTTGTTACTTTTATTTCTTATTCTTATCCGTATCTTATTCATATATCCAACTGCATTGTTGGTTAAGGGCTCATAAGTAAGCATTTCACTGTAAGGTCTACACCTGTTGTATTCGGCGCATGTGGCTAATACAATTTGATTTAATAACAGTTTATTATTTACATACATATGTTTAATGAGTGTGCACAGGTCAGATGTGGTGGTGGGCTCAAAGTAAACGTACAGGTAATTAATTGACGTGTATAATACGTAGGTTCCAGGGTCATGCTCCCACCCAAGTCAAAGTTAGATGTCCTCCAGTGATTTTGTTTCACTTTTCCTGTTCAAATATCCCAAGTATAAATACATACACTAAAGGGTTAAATATGTTTTGAGCAAAATAGTGTTTTTTGGACACAACCGCAAACTTCAAGGAGTAGGGCATTCAAGGATTTTGGAGCGGCAGGTTTGGGGCGGCAGGTAACCTAGTGGTTAGAGTGTTGGGCCAGTAACCGAAAGGTTGCTAGATCAAATCCCTGAGCTGACAAGGTAAAAATCTGTTGTTCTGTCCCTGAACAAGGCAGTTAACCCACTGTTCCTAGGCCATTAATGTAAATAAGAATTTGTTCTTAACTGACTTAAATAAAATTAAAGGAGATGGAGCTGGTCAGATGTGATGTCTTCAGCCTCCCCCTTGTTTGAGGAACAATAGAGAACAACACCTGCCCCTCCCCCTGCTTGTTCCATGTCATGTCATACCTGGACCACCTATTGAGATGTGCCTTTTGTTAAGTAAATCAGGTGTTAAATGAGGTGAAAAGGAAACTGGTGGACATTAAGACCAGACAGAGGCTATGTAAAACATGTCTTTATCTAGAAGCCACCACCATCTCAATTAGTTCACGTGACAGTCAGGAATTTATAGACACAGGTCTATAAATGATCATCAACTCAAATTCTCACTCTTACACTTGTATAAACATACAAGTATTTCACAATTGCTGTCTTTTGAATATACTTGTCTCTACTTGCTAACGGCTGCTGAAACCTCATACTTTTGTTTCAGACATGATGTGAGGGAAATATTATACACTTTTTCTTGTCATTCATACTGGTTTCTTCTCAAGCTTGTGCAGGGACTGTTAAGACAGGCAGCCCAGTTAATCTTAGAAAACCAGTTTATGAACAAAACAGCTTTTTACACAACTATTCTCATTCACTGTTCACATAGCTCTTGAATAAACAAAGCTAGCTACTTAGTTAACGCTTCCCAGAATCCAAATGCTGAATTGTATCTTAAAGGCCCAGTTGCAGTCAAAATTCAGTTTTCTGTGTTTTGGATCTTATTGTACAACAGCTGATGAAACTAACAAGATTTGATCAGTATTATTTCCTGGTTGAAAATACATTCTACATAGAACCTTCTAAACAGCAGGTTTTACATGGGTGGAGTTTCGGCTTGCCTGGTGACATCTCCGGGTGGTAAATGAGTTAATAGATTAATAACAAAGAGTTCCAAACCTCTCTGACAATAACAACTAGTTATCCCTTTTCTCCTCCCCACTCAGACCACAATTCTTGCGTGTTGAAAGTTTTTGTTGTTGCTTAAAAGAAAAAAACGACATTTTGATAATTTGAATGGAAAACCATTACAGTAAGGTGCATTATTGTTACCCATAAATGATTTGATATAAAAACAGCCTGCATTGGAACTTTAAGACCCGTTACCAGAGCCAACACAGGTTTGGTGTTGTTGACTCACTCTTCACAGGTTCCAAGACTAACACACAAGTTGTAGCTGTCTCAGCTGTACAACCCAAGTTCAGCAGGGTAGGACATAGGAGCATTTTACAACTCACGCTTATATGTTTTTGGCTCAGACATTGCACTAAAGCACTGCTTTGCTTTATCTTGGCCAGGTCGCAGTTGTAAATGAGAACTCGTTCTCAACTAGCCTACCTGGTTAAATAAAGGTGAAAAAAAGAAAGTGGTTTTACTCAGAATAGGACTTGCTACAACACAGTTCCCCAAAAAACAATAATCCAGATTACTTGAATTCATAAAATGATCAAAAGGGTAAAATGATAAATGTAGAAAATATGAGGAACATTTTTCTAAAGTCTAAAGATCATTCTTCCCTTTTTGGTGCTTTTTCTGTTCACAGCAAAATGGTCTTTATTTTTCAGCAGCACATTTGCCATGGAGTGTCTTTCTGCCTGACCTGTCTCCTCTTACAGTTAACTTTGGCATTAGAACCTGCCACCTCAGACACATATAGTCATGGTATTGGTCATCTACAGGATGGTTTCCCTTTTCACTGAAGAATGGCAATCCAAGTCTTCTCAGTTCACCAATCTTATTTAGGTTCCAGTTTAAAATCACAACTGACAAGAGGTGTTTAGACATTCAAGTTTGTCAGTATGGAGTATCCCACAATGGAGAATGTCACTATCTTTGGTCACTATCTTCCAGCATACTGTCACTGCAGGATGTTCCTATAGTACAGTCAACCCATTGGCTGCTGAATCTGATTCAACCTATTGAGAATGTGTGCATTTCCACTGTCTGTTATCCTCTGACCAGTTTGGCACATCAAGGTGGATAAAAAGCATCAATACTCCAGTTGTCCTTGTCATCGTGTGTCAGTAGCAAGTCTGAGGATTCAGACTGGTAGGGTGGCACAGTTGGCATCCTGAGTGGACGGGCACTGAGTGGTTACCTCTGACTGAGTGGTGAGATCTGTGCCAGGGTGCGGAGGGTACATGTTCTGGGGATGAGGGGCGTCTATTACAGACCCCAGAGTGTCAAAGGGCACTTCAATGGAGTGGCGGATGCTCTCCTCATACGTTGGAGGGGGCTGTGGGAGAGAAAGAGAAAGCTTTGGTTAACACTGCTTTAGAACCTAGGGTAAGTGGGCACGTGTCAAATGGGTGAGTGGATGGCTTGATTTGAGTGTGTCGCAGCTCATCCTATCAAGCTATAATTTGTGCCAAAGTGAGCCACTTAGAATGAGTCACCCTCCTAGAATAAAGGTTAAATAAAAATCCAATAAAATGTTTTAACACATAATTGAGAGGCTATAAAACATACTGAAAATGTTAAACGCTATATATTCCACACACATAACAAAATAACCCATGACCTTCTAAAATGACATCCCATCTAAGATTAAAGACTCCATTTCCCAGGTGCAGGTGTTTCCTAGCGTGTATTGGCTGATACATGATCTCTAACACAAAACCTAATGGCATCATGTTAGCATTTACATGACTGATTAGGTTGGCAGCACCCGGGCTGCCTTCAGCATCACTCCTCCAGTACAGAGCCTATCTCCGTCATCAGCCAGCTCCTCACTCCCTGACTAACTCCTTATCTTTTAATTGCTTGGGGGCCCCGCGGGCGGCAAGGACAACCCTGCACGCCTATGAAAACACCACACACGTACAACGCAACAAAGCTTCACTCCAGCCCCTACGGCCACAGCACAGACAGGGCAATTATGGGCCATCAGACCCCCTCTAAAGTCTGACGGGCCACTTTGAGCTACCGGTGACACGATGGGGGTGACACGATGGGGGACTGATGGGAGGGCACTTATTCACTGGGACGTTTATTAAAGAAAAAGACGAGCAAAAAAGACGAGTAAAGGAGAAAAAAAGCACAAAGCTGCATTCTCTGCCACTGTTTACACTGAGGACGCAAGCTTTAATTATGTTTGATTTGCCTTTTTCTCATTACCTTGTTTGCTTGAGCGTTACGCAAGTCAAAGCCCCGGCGAAAGATCAACATGGTAAAACCTGGGAATGCGCAGTCTGTGCATCACTATAGCAGAAGATGAGATGATAGGGCTCCTGTTTTTACGGCGTTCTGAATAGTGTTTCATCTTAGAACAAGCTCCAGTTACCCTGTGACAGCACATTCATAATAAACAAAACCTCTCATTTATTCTCTTTTATAGGCCACTGCACTTTGCAGTAAACAGCAGATTATGTATGTGAGGCTCTTTAATAATGGACTAAAGATTAACTTTGGTAACGTTCAATAACCTACACTTTCCAGGCAGCGGAGGCAGTGTTCAATACTTATGAGGACACATGCCACTTATCTCAATGCTACCCTTCTACCCCCGGTATCTTACCTCAGTCAGCATGGAGCCGTTGAGGCCAAAACGGTCAGCAATCATCATGTGTATCTGTCTCTGGCGGTCCTTCTTCCTGACACTCTCGTAGGAGGGCAGCCTGGGGAGGGGCGCCTCCAGGGAGGGCAGGCGGTAGCTGGAGGGCAGGCCGATAAGGAACAGCTGCCCTGACTGATGGAGAGAAGACGCAGACAGACGGGGAACATAATGGAACAGTTAGAGAGATGTCACAAACACTTTGATGGAAGGTACTGCTGGTGTCTGTTTGGTCATGGAGAATCCTTGTCAGTGCATCACTGCTGACTATACTCATCAGAGCAATAAACCTATTCACACACAGCAGAAGTGGGCCCCCTGTTCCTGGAGATCTTTTACAAGAAAAACATTGTACCAAAAACCAAATAAAATAAATATTATTTAACACTATAAAACATGACAAATGTATACAGTGAGGGGAAAAAGTATTTGATCCCCTGCTGATTTTGTACGTTTGCCTACTGACAAAGAAATGATCAGTCTATAATTTTAATGGTAGGTTTATTTGAACAGTGAGAGACAGAATAACAACAACAAAATCCCCAAAAACGCATGTGAAAAATGTTATAAATTGATTTGCATTTTAATGAGGGAAATAAGTATTTGACCCCCTCTCAATCAGAAAGATTTCTGGCTCCCAGGTGTCTTTTATACAGGTAACGAGCTGAGATTAGGAGCACACTCTTAAAGGGAGTGCTCCTAATCTCAGTTTGTTACCTGTATAAAAGACACCTGTCCACAGAAGCAATCAATCAATCAGATTCCAAACTCTCCACCATGGCCAAGACTAAAGAGCTCTCCAAGGATGTCAGGGACAAGATTGTAGATCTACACAAGGCTGGAATGGGCTACAAGACCATCGCCAAGCAGCTTGGTGAGAAGGTGACAACAGTTGGTGCGATTATTCGCAAATGGAAGAAACACAAAATAACTATCAATCTCCCTCGGCCTGGGGCTCCATGCAAGATCTCACATCGTGGAGTTGCAATGATCATGAGAATGGTGAGGAATCAGCCCAGAACTACACGGGAGGATCTTGTCAATGATCTCAAGGCAGCTGGGACCATAGTCACCAAGAAAACAATTGGTAACACACTACGCCGTGAAGGACTGAAATCCTGCAGTGCCCGTAAGGTCCCCCTGCTCAAGAAAGTACATATACATGCCCGTCTGAAGTTTGCCAATGAACATCTGAATGATTCAGAGGACAACTGGGTGAAAGTGTTGTGGTCAGATGAGACCAAAATGGAGCTCTTTGGCATCAACTCAACTCGCCGTGTTTGGAGGAGGAGGAATGCTGCCTATGACCCCAAGAACACCATCCCCACCGTCAAACATGGAGGTGGAAACATTATGCTTTGGGGGTGTTTTTCTGCTAGGGGGACAGCACAACTTTATTGCATCAAAGGGACGATGGACGGGGCCATGTACCGTAAAATCTTGGGTGAGAACCTCCTTCCCTCAGCCAGGGCATTGAAAATGGGTCGTGGATGGGTATTCCAGCATGACAATGACCCAAAACACACGACCAAGGCAACAAAGGAGTGGTTCAAGAAGAAGCACATTAAGATCCTGGAGTGGCCTAGCCACTCTCCAGACCTTAATCCCATAGAAAATCTGTGGAGGGAGCTGAAGGTTCGAGTTGCCAAACGTCAGCCTCGAAACCTTAATGACTTGGAGAAGATCTGCAAAGAAGAGTGGGACAAAATCCCTCCTGAGATGTGTGCAAACCTGGTGGCCAACTACAAGAAACGTCTGACCTCTGTGATTGCCAACAAGGGTTTTGCCACCAAGTACCAAGTCATGTTTTGCAGAGAGGTCAAATACTTATTTCCCTCATTAAAATGTAAATCAATTTATAACATTTTTCACATGCTCTTTTCTGGATTTTTTTGTTGTTATTCTGTCACTCACTGTTCAAATAAACCTACCATTAAAATTATAGACTGATAATTTCTTTGTCAGTGGGCAAACGTACAAAATCAGCAGGGGATCAAATACTTTTTTCCCTCACTGTATATAATATGATATACTGTATAAGATGATTTTATTAAATCTTGGAATTGGTCTGAGCTGGTATTGCTTATTTTATAAAGCACTGTACAGCTGTGTGTCACTATACCCCCTTGAGGGGTACCCTGGCCTGAGACTGGCGTTGTGCTGCTGGTTAGCTGCTGGTGATTATGGCTATATGAAATTGCATTGGCATAGCCTTGTTTGTTAATTTAGTAGAAAATACACTTTTATATTCCTTTGCCCTTATCACAGTCAAGACACCCCTATTTTATAGGTAGAATATTATGGAATATATAACAAAATAAATAGAAAATCATATTTTTGAAAAGCAAAGAGTTGCAAGTGCGAAGTGAGATGCACATCTCATGACTGGAATGGTTACTTTTTAAAAAGAGTGACAATTTGAGAAGGGTCTCATGCGCTCAATTTTAAGTTGAAAGACAATTTATTCAGGGATATAAACCGTATCATTTCCTATTTTTGACAATATATGTAGATGTTAGTTCAGATTAGGTTCTGCCTGTTCTTTGGACATTTCAAAATGTATTTACAATTTTACATTGCATGATTGCACATGAATGACCTTTTACCCCATGACACGACACATCTGTTAGGTGAGTAGGTTTACTATAATGTTCTTCCCTGTAACTTCTTTTTAAATGGCATATGAAAGCAAAAGTAGTCTATTCTATATTACATTATTAGGCTGAACTATAGCACAGTAGTAGACACATGGGATTCAGTTCCTTGTGCTTGACTACAGAAAGCCATAGCCTATCAAATTGATGTGGATGTGTTTGCTGCTTATGTTGTAGACTGCGGTCTACCTGATCTTGCATGATTGATGTTATTTAGTTCACTGTCTGACTTATCTAAAGAACAAGGTGTAGCCTAGGCCTAATTCTCTCTCCATGGTTCTGACTTGTCTGCTCGTTGCACATTGCCTTGTATCAATCTGTGCTCTTAATAATCCCGGTGCAGGTATAAGCTACCTAATGATGATTGACGACCATTCAAATATTAATGCATTTATGATACCAGCTACTTTGGAATTTATAAGCCCCCCCGTGGCAAAACCTTAGCTCCGCACCTGACACACAGGTATCACTGGGACTGACAACGTATTGACTGAAAACGTATTGACCCACCCAGTGCTGGGCCTTCTTACCTGTGAGTGTGTGTTGTCGTGTATGATGTCATGAGTCTGTTCCAGACAGGGGTTTCCCACCAGTGTCTGTCTGCTGCTGTAGTACTGAGGAGGGGCATCCTGCAGGAGGACAGAGGAACAGTGATCAATGTGAGTTAGCCTCTAGTATGATGAACCCACCATTAGCACATTAACTACAGAGATGACTGAACAACTTCTTACAACCCTACATTTCAATTTGAGATTCAACGACAATCTAATTAAAATAGAGATTGAATGTTGACGATCTGCCCACAGTTAACCTTGTATAACATTCTGAAAGTCTTGCGAGCTTACATTCTGTTTTGATAACGCAGTGGTAATCAGTCTGGTAATTACGAGGCTAGCGAACGCCCCAATTAGGAAGACATTCCTAATTTCAGCCTCATTGACCAATTGTCATGCCATGTTTCATTCGTTTTGGTCCTGACTGTTTTAGCAATACCATAAATGATCTAGCCTATAAGATGACCACCCTACGATTTCCGTGCCTCCTCCCAGTCCCACCCATTTGAAACAAGATTAGGCAGGCTCACACTGTATGAGGTGCTGGAATTCTTCAAAAGCCCTGCCGGAAAACTAGGTGATTACCCTGGGCCTAAATGAGTCTCTTTGTATTGGGGACAATGCAGGGTCCTACTGTGTCACCAGGGTCCCTAGCAAGAAAACACACAGTGTGACCTTTTCAGCATCACTCTCTTCCCTTGTAACTGTATCAGGTTCCTCTTAACAAGCATGCTCAAATACACATTATGGCCCCCATACTTAATTTGGACGACATTACACAGCACTACAACAAAGGAGTTTTTTGCCTGACAGAGTTCAATCCAGCATCACAACCGGCCGTGCTTGGGAGTCCCAATTGGCTCAGCGTCGTCCGGGTTAGGGTTTGGCCATCATTGTAAATAATAATTTGTTCTTAACTGACTTGCCTAGTTAAATAAAGGTTAAATAAAATAAATAAATAATGAGGATGCGTGATGAGTAGGAAAACGGTTGTAGCAATTTACACAGGAACATTTCCCCACTGTGAATCACGCATAGGGAAGTAGGCTTGTTCATATTGACAAAATGGTCACCTTCAAAGCATCAGAGCCAGTTTTTGATGCCTGCCTGAACGGAGACATCACTCACGTTCCCAGTGATGCAGTTTGACCTTTGTCACCACCCCTCCAGCATGTGACAGTGAGACGCCACAGAAACATTGATGTCAAAGGTCACCTTCCCTCGCTAGTTTGCACTTTCAAGGGGCGAAAAAAGTCTTCAGGATAAAAAGGGGAGATGTCCTTTTGTTTACTGCCTCTGATTCACCCAGCGTGAAAAAGCACAACCGTGTAAAATCAGAGCTGAAGTGGGGGTGGACCCCATCGGCAGTGTGCCTTTTTCAATGCTGCGACCTGAAGGACAGCCATTGTCCCCAACACCCACAGGAGGGTCTGGCCATTATTCATGAAGCAAACTGAAGCAGGGAAAGGTATGTAGCAACACATATAGAGGAAAGTAAACGTTCCATAGAAAACAATAATAGAGGCTTTTTTCCATGTGAGCCTCCCTCGCAATCTGGCTTGCCTTCAAGTTGGTGTCCTTGTAATGATCTTGTAACAAAATCACCCTCTTCTGCAACATGCCTCAGTTAACCAGTCACTATGACTATATGGGTGACTGGATAGGATTGCAGGGAATGTGTAAACGACATAACAGGGACACCAAAAACAACAAACTGATTTCAATAAATCTGTTTCTATATAAAAAATAACTTAAATCGTCAGGAATCTTGATTTTTACTTTGCTCACACCGTCAGCTAGCTGGGTATTCTTTCACCCAGTAGCACTTTGTCACCTGTATAGCTCCCAGAGGTCATCTCCATACCCACCAAGATCTTTCCATATTTACACCCTGTCACCCACTGTTTACTATATAGACTCCACTCCCCACACTGACAATATATTAGGAAATAGTGGTGAGCAATGTTGTCTGATCTGTCATGTGTGGGTTACTCTAGCTGACAGCAGGTCAAAATGGCTGACAAGTACAAGAGGACAAGCCTGTCTATTCCTGACAAGAGACAGCAAAACTTTTCTTTTCTCGAATCTGTTCAGGCCAGAGCCAAACATAGCAGAGACAAAGGAGATGTTGGTGTTTCATGTCTGTCTGAGAAAGAGAAAGAGTTGGAAGGTATGAGTAGTGTCCCTGTGCTCCAGAGATAACATACTAACCCTACCCCAGGGACGCAGGTCAGGAAGAGGAAAGATGGAGAATGGGCAGAAAATGAAGACTGACCTCCATGGAGAGTTTATACTTCCTGTTCCCTATTTCTTGCACCAAGTTAGGGACTTGAATATTGGTCATAGTTTGGAGTTGTTTAATAGTATTGATATGTATGAACCTCTTTGGGCATCCATCATGGTACCATTCATATAAGATACTCTTGTCTGCTAAGTTCTATTCTCTGGAAGGGAGAGGAAAGGAAAGGAGGTCAACAGTGATACAGAAGACTCCTCCTCTGTGCCAGTGTTTGTGTTCCTCACTCAGGGGAACACTGAATATTGTATCCAGTTTCTGGGTGAGATTTGCCAGTAGGCTGTGCAAAATATGCTTGTCTGTAGTCAAGATCAGATTTTCCTCCGCCCTGTGTTAGCCATTCACATGTTTTCATACAACATGTTTTGAGTCAAATGTTTAGCTAAACAATCTGTTTGTAATATTCTCATTCTAGTGGTGTTGACACATTACAAGATTGGCACATGTATCAATAGGATTTGTCAATGCTGCCTCAACACACACTATGGCTCATGATTGTTTTGGCACTCAGGGATAGTTATGGAAGCCGGAGCTCATAGCCAAAGCACTGTTAATTCCATTAAATGCAAATGCATGTTTTTACAGTGATCATATCAAGTTTATTCTGGGCCTGTCCCCATAGCCATGCAAATTAAACATGACACCTCTTAGCCAGCAGCATACCACCCTGTATCCCAGTGCTGGCTTGCTTCTGAAGCTAAACAGGGTTGGTCCTGGTCAGTCCCTGGATGGGAGACCAGATGCTGCTGGAAGTGATGTTGGGCCAGTAGGAGGCACTCTTTCCTCAGGTCTAAAAAAATATATATATATCCCAATGTGCCAGGGCAGTGATTGGGGACATTGCCCTGTGTAGGGTGCTGTTTTTTGGATGGGACGTTAAACAGGTGTCCTGACTCACAGAGGTCATTAAAGATCTCATGGCACTTATTGTAAGAGTAGGGGTGTTAACCCTGGTGTCCTGGCTAAATTCCCAAGCTGTCCCTCATACCATCATGGTCACCTAATCATCCCCAGCTTACAATTGGCTCATTCATCCCCTCCTCTCCCCTGTAACTATTCCCCGGGTTGTTGCTGTAAATGAGAATGTGTTCTCAGTCAACTTACCTGGTAAAATTAAAAAATGGCGGTACATTTAATTTGCATGGTACATTTGGCCTCAAGTCACATCTAATCTGTATTGTGCCTAACTTTAATTTATGGTTTGTTTACAAGTGACACTTTCTCATTAATTGTATCTTTCAATAAAATAGTGAGTGAGCTCAAGGTCCTTACTGTGTCTCCATAGGTGTCCTTGCAGCAGTGAGGTTCTTTCCGGGATATGGACAGCAACACCACGATCACCACAAAGAACACCAGACCTGAAACTAGTAAATGAGAAGAGGAGGAGAAGAAAACTCATCACCCTCTGTTAACAATCCATCAAAATGACAATGGACATGCACTTGTACAAAAGGTACATTATGTAATGCCCCAGTCTAATTAATGTAAAGTAATAGTTTATTATTGAGTTCAGAACACTGTAATATGCTGTTTCTAGGGGACAGAGCTTTTCCTGCTCAGGTCACAGGTAATTAAGTTGAAACGCTGTGTGGACATACCTTGTAGACTATTTAATGGAACGCTGTTAACAATATGTTTCTCAATCTGTGGACAGGGATAATTTGCTATCGTAATGTTAGTCGCAGTCGATTTTCCACCCTTCAAATGAATTTACTATCAAATCTAAATGTGAAGTCAACCATGTAATTCATCTTCTGATACAAAACAAGTCCAAGAGGAACACTAGCAGCTTCAAGATAATACAGAAAGGTTCTAAAAATAGAAAGCGTCATATCTAACGTGGTAGGCAAATAGGCTGCTATCTACAGTGATAGCAGCTGGCGAACAGTGTATTCAACATATTCCTTATCACACCACCACAGCAGTGATTTGATGAAGTAAAAGGATCCATCACTGGTGTGAACAACCTGCTGAGGCAACAGACTCCCCATCCAGATCTATAGCATAGGTCAGTGGTCCACATAGGCTACACTGTTGCAGTTTTCTACAACTTTACAATAGTTGTGTTGTGTCCAAAAAAACGAATGAACACATACAACTGCTATTATTGTAACAGGCAAAAGTGACATGCCAATAGCCTGTTTATCATAACAGATGGGTTAATTACAAAAATATGCCTAAGATTATATCTGATTCTGATCTATGCTCAAATGCCACCATCAGTTTCATGCAAAATTTGACATTTTGAGAGATTAAAATCTTACTTACATGCTGCCACAATGACTGTGAGTTGATCCGATGTTAACTGAGAGGGAATGGTTGGAGTTGCAGCGGTGGACATCTCTGGCGAATAGACTAATCTATGCCCAATTGGATCCTGAAGTCAGAGTGTAAAAGGGGACTGTTTTCATCAAAGGGACGGAGATCATAGATTCTGATTATTTTCCTTATCCCTTGTACTATTCCAATGCAAGAGAGACGAGCTCCAAACAAGTGTCGGATCAGGGAAACTCACGTCCGTAAACATGCCACAGTATTTGAGTCCTAGGGCGCACTGTCGCGCTCTCAAATTCCGTGACGTCGCCGGGCATCCGACAAGAAACAGTCCTTGTACGATGTTGATAGAGGCGCGCGTAGTCGCCAAGGAGGCAATTTGGCTGACACTTGTTATTAAGTAGCCATTGAACTCATAGCAGCACACCGAAGCCTTTTTTCATAATGTTGAGACAATGTAATACAGGTTTTTCTGATGCATTTTCTTGACAGACCATAGACTAAATCCAACATTACTCGATCAATCGTTCAGAAATGCACTAGTTTGTATTCTTCATGACAGACTAGATAGGCTTAATCATCAACCAGACTATATCACACGCTAATGCAAATAGTGTATTTATTTGATTAAATGTAACTTATTGACTCCATTCACACAACATCACGCTTTACAATATCTTAAAGTTTAAAAAGTAAAAAACCTAAATAGTTCTCTTGGTTGGGAACCCCAATATTAGGGTCCAAATCAGCTAAGAGGACATCACATTCCAGCGTTGTAGTCACAGGTTACCTTGGAGATGCCTGTGATGGGATAATGTGCGATAAGAGGGAACAGCCAGTTGGTGGAGTCCAAAACTGCATTTCTGCTGCATGTACAGTTCCGTCGGAAAGTATTCAGACCCCTTGACTTTTTCCACATTTTGTTACGTTACAGCTTTATTCTAAAATTGATGAAATTGTTTTTTTCCCTCATCAATCTACACACAATACCCCAAAATGACAAAGCAAAAACAGGTTACTAGAAATGTTTGCTAATTTATAAAAAATAAAAAAACGAAATATTACATTTACATATGTTGTCACGCCTGCCCATGCTCCTCCTCTCTGGCTGCCCATCATTTTGTTTAATATTTTTTTATTATTAATATTATTTGTACTTTTACCCCTTTTTTGTGGTATCCAATTGGTAGTTACAGTCTTGTCTCATCGCTGCAACTCCCATACAGGAGAGGCGAAGGTCGAAAGCCATGTGTGCTTTGAAACATGACCCAACCAAGCCGCACTGCTTCTTGACACAATGCCTGCTTAACCCGGAAGTCAGCCACACCAATGTGTCGGAAGAAACACTGTACACCTGGCGACCGTGTCAGTGTGCATGCAGTGCCTTAGACCACTGCGCCACTCGGGAGGACCAGGCTCCCCATCATTACAACACCTGTCACCATTATTATGCACATCAGCGCTCATTGGACTCCATTACCTTGTTGATTGCCTCTCCTATCTGGTTTTTCCCTAGTTAGATCCCTGTGTCAGCATTGATGTCTTAATTTTTCCCCTGTCCAGACGCTGTTCCTGTTCTGTTTCATGTCTGTTGTTTATTAAATGTTCTCTCCCTGTACCTGCTTTTCGTCTCCAGCGTCGATCCTCACAGAATGCTGACACCAATATGTGAAGCATCAGGGAGTTCTTGTTTTTGTTGGCAACGTCGGGTCCGGGTGCCGTCTCCGATGGAACCGGGGGTGCCTCGGCCGGCCTGTTAGGCTCGCCCAGGTGGGACCCCGGGGGGGGGTCCTGTCCTGTCACGCCTGCTCCTGCTCCTCCTCTCTGGAGCTAGAGGGCGCCAGGCTGCCCATCGTCACGCACACATGTCACCATCACGCGCATCAGCGCTCATTGGACTCACCTGGACTCCATTACCTTGTTGATTGCCCCTCCCATATCTGTTTGTTCCTCAGTCAGATCCCTGTGTCAGCATTGATGTCGTTATGTTTCCCCTGTCTAGACACTGTTCCTGTTCTGTTTCATGTCCGTTGTTTATTAGTCTCCAGCGTCAATCCTCACATAAGTATTCAGACCCTTTACTCAGTACTTTGTTGAAGCACCTTTGGCAGCAATTACAGCCTTGAGTCTTCTTGGGTATGACGCTACAAGCTTGGCACACCTGTATTTGAGGAAGTTTCTCCCTTTCTTCTCTGCAGATCCTCTCAAGCTCTGTCAGGTTGGATGGGAGCGTTGCTGCACAGCTATTTTCAGGTCTCTCCAGAGATGTTCAATCAGGTTCAAGTCCGGGCTCTGGCTGGGACACTCAAGGACATTGAGAGACTTGTCCCGAAGCCACTCCTGTTTTGTCTTTGCTGTGTGCTTAGGGTCGTTGTCCCATTGGAATGTGAACCTTTGCCCACAGTCTGAGGTCCTGAGCTCTGGAGTAGGTTTTCATCAAGGATCTCTCTGTACTTTGCTCTGTTCATCTTTGCCTCAATCCTGTCTAGTCTCTCAGTCCCTGTTGCTGAAAAACATCCCCACACCATAATGATGCCACCATCATGCTTCACCGAAGGGATGGTGCCAAGTTTCTTCTAGATGTGACGCTTGGCATTCAGGCCAAATAATTCAATCTTGGTTTGATCAGACCAAAGAATCTTGTTTCTCATGGTC
The DNA here is from genome assembly GCA_030435695.1 of Brachymystax lenok tsinlingensis. NCBI lineage: Eukaryota > Metazoa > Chordata > Actinopteri > Salmoniformes > Salmonidae > Brachymystax > Brachymystax lenok. The sequence goes on along the minus strand of CM059791.1, from coordinate 79,508,016 downwards.
TGAGAGTCTTTAGGTGCCCTTTGGCAAACTCCAAGAGGGCTGTCATTTGCCTTTTACTGAGGGGTGGCTTCCGTCTGGCCACTCTACCATAAAGGCCTGATTGGTGGAGTACTGCAAAGAAGTTTGTCCTTCTGGAAGGTTCTCCCATCTCCACAGAGGAACTCTAGAGCTATGTCAGAGTGACCATTGGTTTCTTGGTCACCTCCCTGACCAAGGCTCTTCGCCCCCGATTGCTCAGTTTGGCCGGGCGGACAGCTCTAGGAAGAGTCTTAGTGGTTCCAAACTTCTTCCATTTAAGAATGAGGAATGCCACTGTTCTTGGGGACCTTCAATGCTGCAGAATTTCTTTGGTACCCTTCCCCAGATCTGTGCCTCGACACAATCCTGTCTCAGAGCTCTACGGACAATTCCTTTGGCCTCATGGCTTGGTTTTTGCTCTGACATGCACTGTCAACTGTGGGACCTTTGTATAGACAGGTGTGTGCCTTTCCAAATCACGTCAAATCAATTGAATTTACCACAAGTGGACTCCAATCAAGTTGTAGAAACATCTCAAGGATGATCAATGTAAACAGGATGCACTGAGCTCAATTTCGAGTCTCATAGCAAAGGGTCTGAATACTTATGTAAATAAGGTATTTCTGTTAATTTTAATACATTTGCAAAAATGTCTAAACTTGTTTTTGCTTCGTCATTATGGGGTATTGTGTGTAGTTTGCTGAGGAACATGTTTAATTTAATCAATTTTAGAATAAGGCTGTAATGTAACAAAATGTGGAAAAAGTCAAGGGGTCTGAATACTTTCCGAAGGCACAGTAGTTAAAGAAATTATAGAATCTGATTATCATTGTCATTTAAAAAGGATCCATAATGATCATGCTAGTTCATAATCTAATAAACCATAAAAGGATTGACAAAACGTTTGTAGGCTAAAGAAAGGGCCGCACTTTTCATCCTTATATGTAATTAGGAACACGCAAATAGCATTTTGTATTAAAATTTAAATAAATTCAATGCAATGTTATTACTAATGATGACAGGCTTTAATTGTATTTGTTCTGTTTCACACAGTCTCTGATTATGTTCATCATGTAAATGACACATTCTCTATAGAACTATCTAGCTGTAAACCTATAACATTCTTGAAAACAAAACAAAAACAATGCTTTTAAACCATAATCAAACGTATTGTATAAGACTTCAACTCAGAATTAAACCAAAAATGTGCAATCAGTAGCCTGCCTACAATTTCTAACCTGAGGAAATGCCAGTCTATGACGTTGCGTGCGCGTTGCTCAGATTTGCTTCTCTCCTCCCCTGGCAAACGCTCATGTAAACTAGAATTGGAAAAATGGTGGCCAGCGTCAGAGTGCAGAAGCTCCTCCGACGATACAAACTAGCGATTGCTGCTGCGTTAACGATTCTTCTGATTCAAGGGCTAGTAGTATGGAGTCTGAGAAGTCTCGAAGAGGGCGAGGCGGAGGTAAGAAAGCTTAATTTGACTTTGGTTAGCTGGTTAAAATAAGATTTGGTTTCTGTAAAGCTGGTAGCGGTAGTTAGCAAGCTAGCTTACACTACTATGCTAACGTAAACGTTAGCTAGCTGTTTCTAGTACTCTAGCTAATTACAGTAAAGGTACTGTAGTTAACCAAAGCTAGTTCCAAGTAAGCTTATTCAGCTTATTATAGATAGAATTTCACATTTAAACCAATTCGCTAGATAAACCACACCAGACTAGTGAACCACTAATTTGGCCAACCTGTCTCCAGAATTCAGGTTAGACGTTTCCTGAGTGTAACGTTACTCATAAGAACTTGTGTATGAGGTCATTGTGTTGTAAACTGTAATCTGCCAACCAGCTAGCAAGAAAATATTTAAAAACAGGTCGCATTGTTTAGGCTCTCATTTCATTCTGTTGTGACTTGGCATGTCCTTGGATGAATGTTGATGGGTTCTGCCACTGTCACTTCAATTAGTATTGTGTGACTGTGTCGTGTAGTGATGAAGAGAACGGAAATGCATGGCGAGGTTGATTATCGGGCTTGCCAACTGGATTAATAGATTCGGTGATTATTCAAAGTAGGTGTCAAGACTAGCGAGCATAATGTAAATGTATGACATGCAACGAGTTGGAGCGAGCATATGGAATGTGCCGTCGTGCTTCCCTCTGGCTCATCTTTCCTTATTATCCTTGGACCAAGTTATCTGAGTTCAAATCAAATCAAATCAAATTTTATTTGTCACATACACATGGTTAGCAGATGTTAATGCGAGTGTAGCGAAATGCTTGTGCTTCTAGTTCCGACCATGCAGTAGTATCTAACAAGTAATCTAACAAATTCACAACAACTACCTTATACACACAAGAGTAAAGGAATGAATACGAGTATGTACATATAAATATATGGATGAGCGATGGCTGACCGGCATAGGCAAGATGCAGTAGATGGTATGGAGTACAGTACATACACACATATATATATATATATATATATACACACACACACACACACACACATATATATATATGAGATGAGTAATGTAGGATATGTAAACATTATATAAATGGCATTGTTTAAAGTGGCTAGTGATACATTATTTCATCCAATTATAATTTGTTGGCTCATGATCCATTGCATACCATAGTCATCTTAGTCATTTATTTGATTCACAATTTATTGGTGTTGATATAAGCATAGTAATTGACTTGTATTCTTTCCAAGTATAAAACTACATCTGGAACTATTTCTAGGTAAACAACACATTTAGCCAATTTGGTCTATATTTTCTAAAGTACATTGAAGTAGAGCGTCTGAACCGACCTGTAACATACTTATCCATGGGCATCTTGGCTCTCCAATCTCACATGCACACCTGGAACACTACCCTAGAGGCAGTGGCCTGGAACCTCATTGTGAGCTGTCAACAGATTTAGCCCTGGGGGCTTGCATTTAGTTATCATTTGAGGCATTGATAGAGACTCCGCTTCAGGAATGTGTGCTGAAAGAGTCTGAAGTCCCGCTCTGCCTTTCATGATGTGACTTGTGTTGCGTGTGTGCATAACCCTCCAGACTGATCAAATCAAATGTTATTGGTCACATAAACATATTTAGCAGATGTTATTGCGGGTGTAGTGCAATGCTTCTGTTTCTAGCTCCAACAGTGCAGTAGTATCTAACAATTCACAACAATACACACATATAAAAGTAAAAGAACGCATTAAGAAATATATAAATATTAGGACGAGCAATGTCGGAGTAGCATTGACTAAAATACAGTAGAATACAATATATACATGAAATGAGTAAAACGGTATGTAAACATTATTAAAGTGACTAGTGGTCCATTATTATAGTGACCACTGATTCCATGTCTATGTATATAGGGCAGCAGACTCCTAAGGTGCAGGGTTGAAATAATCGGGTGGTAACCGGCTAGTGATGGCTATTTAACAGTCTGATGGCCTTGAGATAGAAGCTGTTTTTCAGTCTCTCGGTCCCAGCTTTGATGCACCTGTACTGACCTCGGCTGGATGGTAGCGAGGTGAACAGCCCGTGGCTTGGGTGGTCACACAGAGCTGTCTCACTGAGCTGTGCGTACCTGGAGGGAGAGGGAGCAGCTAAGGAGGGCCCCAGAAGAGGTACTGTGCATCGGGTGGGTAGGTTTGCTCCAGAACTCTTTGGACTCTGTGTCTGGACTCTGTGTTTCACTGTTGATGGTTTAAATCTATGTTATTTCATGGAGCAAACCCACTATTAGCCATTCTCTGCTTATTGTGTTTCTATGTTACATCCTTTATCGCAATCAAGAAGATGTTATTACTTGGACCAGTAGGAACATTACATCATCTGTCTGAATCAATAACGGCCAAGATGCAATGAATGCATTTCCCTTTGGCCGGACACAGTGTAAACAGGAAATGTGACATGACATGAGATCCCTCTGAGAGCAGGATGTTCCCATTATGACCTCTAGTAGATTGCTTTAAATCATGTTACTCTCCATGTTCATTCCACGAGGATGCATCCAGCTCTTTCTATCACTTCAGTCCTGAGTCAGCCAGCCTAAACAAAGGCACATGTATACGCCCCATCGCCCAATGGTGCAACATCATTATGAACCTCATACCTACTGCCTGCTAAAATGTACTTTTTTGTTAGGTAAATCATGTGATAAATGAGGTAATTGGGAGGCTGGAGGAGGCATTCTTACAGTTCCCGTGTGGCTCAGTTGGTAGAGCATGGTGCTTGAAACATCATGGTTGTAGGTTTGATACTACTGTAAGTCCCCCTGGATAAGAGCGTTTGCTAAATGACTGAAATGAGGAAAAATGTATTTAACACAATGGCAGTGGCCCTCCCCTTTTGAGTGAGTGGGTATAGAGCTGGGGCCTATGCAGGGCTGAGTGATTGTGATTGGACTGAATCGGTTGGACTGCTCAGTGGCCTCGATGTAACTCACATCTGCTCTAATCAGAAGCTGGCTGCTTGCTGTGCATGTGTGAACACAGCCACATGCATCCTATTATAGCCGCCACAGAAAAGTACTTGAGAAGAAGTGAAGAAAACCGCACACTCGGTTCAGTGGTCAGTGGCTTCATAAAGAGCTGCTGGGGCATGCTGGTCCGCTCTCCTCACGTGGTGGTGATGGCAGTGATATGGCTTCAACTAATTAGAATGAAAGAAAAGATAAACCCGCCTTTGAGTTGAAGCATTTCTGATGTGAGGCGTTAATTAAAAAGTGTGAAAAATGAGGAAAAGTTTAATTGAAATTGCAGTGTTTTTCTTCAATATGATGACATTGCCCAGATAAGTCCACTTACAATTTGGTTGCAGTTTTGAACCAGTGAACTACCAGTAGAGTAACAGTCTTTTAAAATATGGACTTTTCTCTCCAAACTCAACTCTTTTTTTTTTGGGGCCCTATGTGATGCTTTTCAGTAGACTCCATGTCGCAAAACACATTCAATTGGGCTGGGCTGTAATATATCATTGTCGACAAATGCCTTTTTAACTGGAACAGCGCTTGTGGTGCACTGGGTGATCAGTAGCTGTGTTGTTTGGGTTAGCTACTGTCTGGCTGACTGGCACTGGTCTAGCTCCCTGTGCTGTCTGTCCCAGGCCATAGCCTCTGTTCCCACAGTCTGTGCTCTGGTCTGTCTCTTTGCCAACGGCGTGTGGCGAGGGCCCACTCTGGGCCATGCCGTCTGACGGGCAGGAAACGCACGGCCCACTCCCTGTTTTTCTATCTCCTCTCCGGGTGCATATTTTGGGGCCTTTCTGTACAATTCCAATAAGCTGTGATATTTTCCTGCCAGAAGGGAAATAAGCTGGGGGTTTGATGCTTTCGAGGCATCCATTTGTGGAGGACCTGTTTGTTTGCATTCCAATAAGAGTGTGGTGAGCAGTTTTTCCCCGTGTTTAGAGCAAGAAGAGTCATGATGGTTTTATGTCTTGTGATTTGCTAGAGTTGTTCCAAATGAATGTGTCCCTGCCCACACACACACACACACACACATACATCCCCTCCTCCCCAGGTAGCCCTGGTCCTAGTGATGGTGGATGGCCATTGCTGTGCACTGGACAGTTGAAGTGGCAGGGGCTCAGGGCTGGGTGCTGAAGTGGGCAGCGCTGAGTGCTCCTGGGGCTGCAGGGGTGGCTGCTGATAAGGCCACTTGGCTCCTGGCCGACAGTGATCTTATTGGGCAGCTCAGAGCATGGTAACCCTCCAGCTCTGCCTGCCTGCCTGTCGCTGCCCATTTACAAGCCTCACTAATTACACCTCAGAGGACTTCTCTGTCTGTCACACACACACATACAGTGAGGGAAAAAGTATTTGATCCCCTGCTGGTTTGTATGTTTGCCCACTGACAAAGAAATGATCAGTCTATAATTTTAATGGTAGGTTTATTTGAACAGTGAGAGACAGAATAACAACAAAAATCCAGAAAAAAACGCATGTCAAAAATGTTATAAATTGATTTGCATTTTAATGAGGGAAATAAGTATTTGACCCCTCTGCAAAACATGACTTAGTACTTGGTGGCAAAACCCTTGTTGGCAATCACAGAGGTCAGACGTTTCTTGTAGTTGGCCACCAGGTTTGAACACATCTCAGGAGGGATTTTGTCCCACTCCTCTTTGCAGATCTTCTCCAAGTCATTAAGGTTTCGAGGCTGATGTTTGGCAACTCGAACCTTCAGCTCCCTCCACATATTTTCTATGGGATTAAGGTCTGGAGACTGGCTAGGCCACTCCAGGACCTTAATGTGCTTCTTCTTGAGCCACTCCTTTGTTGCCTTGGCCGTGTGTTTTGGGTCATTGTCATGCTGGAATACCCATCCACGACCCATTTTCAATGCCCTGGCTGAGGGAAGGAGGTTCTCACCCAAGATTTGACGGTACATGGCCCCATCCATCGTCCCTTTGATGCGGTGAAGTTGTCCTGTCCCCTTAGCAGAAAAACACCCCCAAAGCATAATGTTTCCACCTCCATGTTTGACGGTGGGGATGGTGTTCTTGGGGTCATAGGCAGCATTCCTCCTCCTCCAAACACGGCGAGTTGAGTTGATGCCAAAGAGCTCCATTTTGGTCTCATCTGACCACAACACTTTCACCCAGTTGTCCTCTGAATCATTGATGTTCATTGGCAAACTTCAGACGGGCATGTATATGTGCTTTCTTGAGCAGGGGGACCTTGCGGGCGCTGCAGGATTTCAGTCCTTCACGGCGTAGTGTGTTACCAATTCCTTGGTGACTATGGTCCCAGCTGCCTTGAGATCATTGACAAGATCCTCCCGTGTAGTTCTGGGCTGATTCCTCACCGTTCTCATGATCATTGCAACTCCACAAGGTGAGATCTTGCATGGAGCCCCAGACCGAGGGAGATTGACAGTTCTTTTGTGTTTCTTCCATTTAAGAATAATCGCACCAACTGTTGTCACCTTCTCACCAAGGTGCTTGGCGATGGTCTTGTAGCCCATTCCAGCCTTGTGTAGGTCTACAATCTTGTCCCCGACATCCTTGGAGAGCTCTTTGGTCTTGGCCATGGTGGAGAGTTTGGAATCTGATTGATTGATTGCTTCTGTGGACAGGTGTCTTTTATACAGGTATCGAGCTGAGATTAGGAGCAGAGTGTGCTCCTAATCTCAGCTCGTTACCTGTATAAAAGACACCTGGGAGCCAGAAATCTTTGGTTGAGAGGGGGTCAAATACTTATTTCCCTCATTAAAATGCAAATCAATTTAAAATTTTTCACATGGTTTTTTTTCTGGATTTTTTTTGTTATTCTGTCTCACTGTTCAAATAAACCTACCATTAAAATTATAGACTGATTATTTCTTTGTCAGTGGGCAAACGTACAAAATCAGCAGGGGATCAAATACTTTTTTCCCTCACTGTACATACAGTTGAAGTCAGAAGTTTACAAACACTTAGGTTGTAGTCATTTAAAACTCGTTTTTCAACCAATCCACAAATTTCTTTTCAACAAACTATAGTTTTGGCAAGTCGGTTAGGGACATCTACTTTATGCATGACACAAGTATTTTTTTCCAACAATTGTTTACAGACAGTGAATTAAGTGAAATAATCTGTATCACAATTCCAGTGGGTCAGAAGTTTACATACACTAAGTTGACTGTGCCTTTAAACAGCTTGGAAAATTCCAGAAAATGATGTCATGGCTTTAGAAGCTTCTGATGGGCTAATTGGCATAATTTGAGTCAATTGGAGGTGTACCTGAGGATGTATTTCGAGGCCTACCTTCAAACTTAGTGCCTCTTTGCTTGACATAATGGGAAAATCAAAAGAAATCAGCCAAGAAAACACCTCCACAAGTCTGGTTCATCCTTGGGAGCAATTTCCAAATGCCTGAAGGTACCACGTTCATCTGTACAAACAATAGTACGTAAGTATAAACACCATGGGACCATGCAGTTGTCTTACCACTCAGGAAGGAGACGCCTTCTGTCGCCTAGAGATAGTACAAAAGTATCTATATCCACAGTAAAACGAGTCCTATATCGACATAACCTGAAAGGCCTCTCAGCAAGGAAGAAGCTACTGCTCCAAAACCACCATAAAAAAGCCAGACTACGGTTTGCAACTGCACATGGGGACTAAGATTGTGCTTTTTGGAGAAATGTCCTCTGGTCTGATGAAACAAAAATAGAACTGTTTGGTCATAATGACCATCGTTCTGTTTGGAGGAAAAAGGGGGAGGCTTGCAAGCCCAAGAACACCATCCCAACCGTGAAGCACGGGGTGGCAGCATCATGTTGTGGGTGTGCTTTGCTGTAAGAGGGACTGGTGCACTTCACAAAATAGATGGCATCATGAGGAGGGAAAATTATGTGGATATATTGAAGCAACATCTCAAGACATCAGTCAGGAAGTTAAAGCTTGGTTGCAAATGGGTCTTCCAAATGGACAATGACTCCAAGCATACTTCCAAAGTTGTGGCAAAATGGTTTAAGGACAACAAAGTCAAGGTATTGGAGTGGCCATCACAAAGCCCTGACCTCAATCCCATAGAGAATTTGTGGGTAGAACTGAAAAAGTGTGTGCGAGCAAGGAGGCCTACCAACCTGACTCAGTTACACCAGCTCTGTCAGGAGGAATGGGCCAAAATTCACCCAACTTATTGTGGGAAGCTTGTGGAAGGCTACCTGAAACGTTTGACCCAAGTTAAACAATTTAAAGGCAATGCTACCAAATACTAATTGAGTGTATGTAAACTTCTGACCCACTTGGAATGTGATGAAAGATATAAAAGCTGAAATAAATCATTCTCTCTACTAATATTCTGACCTTTTCACATTCTTAAAATAAAGTGGTGATCCTAACTGACCTAAGACAGGGAATTTTTAAATGTATTTGGCTAAGGTGTATGTAAACTTCCGACTTCAACTGTACATACACACACTCCCCTTAGTGGTCTGATAAGGACTCTCATTGTAGATGTGAGCATATGTCCAATTTCATGTGGTGTGACTGAATGTGTACGGTCCATGCATGCGCTGTGTGCTCTGTACTGTGCCCAGGGTCTGACTGAGGTTTATTAGGGTCACTGCGGTGAATCACTGCCTTCATTACCCATCTGTATGTTGTGTCTTCTCTGGACTCTCTTTCCCTGATTACTTCAACAAAAGGCAGAGGCTAAAAATATCCCAGAGCAGAAACAACACACACTGTAAACACATCTCGCCTCTGGTGCTCCTGCTCTGTTGTCGACTTGTTGTTTTGTTTGTTCTTTTAGAGGGTGAATCATCACCTCGTTTCACAAACACTATTCCTAATAATTTGATTGGTCCCAGCATGTTGTGTAGTGTATTGACAGGAAAGAAGGAGAATGAGAATCTTCTCTGTGCTAACTCTCTCTTCCCCACTCCCTCCCCAGAGGAAAACTTGGCGGTCTAAGCTACCTGACCACAACAGCCAGGACCCCAAAAGGGAGGCGGTGGCCTGGGAGAGACAGAACTCCTTGTCTGGGAGGAGCGGGGCTCGATGGAATAGCAGGCTGGAGAGGACGGGGGCGACGGCCGCCAGCGCCCTCCGGAGGGGCACCAAGCGCCGGGGGAAGCACACCATCAGGGTGAAGGTGCCCCTGGGCCAGGGGGTAGCAGCTGACGGCGTTCCCGCCCACGACCCCTCCAGCAGCCGTAACTTCACTGATACCCGGGGCGGAGGGAAGGGGGCGGCCAGACTACCCCCTCCAGCCATGCCAGGGGAACCGGGCAGCGTGGAGGGGGCACCCCAAGCCCCCAGCAGCGACTTTGTGCCCAAGTGTGACATCATGGGCAAGGACGCCCTGTCGGCCCTGCACCGCGCCGGGTCTCGGCAGTGCCGGCAGGAGATTGCCAACATTGTGTGCCAGCATCAGGCCGGGCAACTCATACCAAGGGCACTTCCTCAGTTCTGCCCGCTGCACGGTGAGACACACCTCTACCTAGCCATCATTCCTCTAGAGATCAGAGACTAACTGTACATCCAGACAGACCACACACTGCAGACTCTTAATGATCTATGGGATATTTCTTCTCCCTGGTACATTTTTCATTTGTGTCTTGAAGTGCCTCCCAAGACTAAATTTGTGCATGAATATTACATTTGCAGTTCCATTTCTTGTTTCAATGTAAACGGATGTCCTCAAACCCCCTTAGTAAATAAAGGTTGTGTCCTCCTCCCAGGTTTTTCCAACCTGGTCCAGACAGCTGATGAGCTGGACAATGACCTGTCCAAGGTGGAGAACCCGGTCAGGGTGGCCTTCGTCCTGGTGGTCCACGGTCGGGCCATCAGACAGCTCAAACGCCTCATCAAAGCCATATACCACCAAGACCACTTCTACTACATCCACGTGGACAAGGTAACTACTGGCAGACATACACACTGTACTGTGATGGGTATTGAAGATTTCATCTTCAATAACAACATCCAATAAAAAAACGTTCACAAAAAAAGCATGACTCAGTTGGAACTTCCCTAGATGCACCATACAGTCTCTTATGGCTGGAAATTGTATTTTGTCATTGGGATGTTCTGAATCTGGTTTGGCTGGCTCAGTTGCTTGAATTCAACACTCAACTATCACATAAAGGTGATACAGAGGGGGTACGATTAAGCTTATGCTTTATTGTACTCCGCATGTTCCTTGTTAGCTTATGAGGATGCCATGATATGTTGAATTGCTTCTCTGGTTCTCATATGCTGGCAGGAGCTCTAACCTGGAAGGTGTCGCTGACTCGTACATGCTTGATGAGGTCACTGTGTTCTTCGTGTGTAGTAGAGTCTAAAATAACCCTCAAGTAAGGAAGTGTTTGGAGGATTAGACAGGATAAAGGGGTTTGTCTGGTTACTGTAGGAGAAGTGGGAGCTATAAGAGTTGGCTGTCTGAAGGGAAGGGAAAGCACTGATAAATGAGGAGTCAATGGGCTCCCACTGTAGAGACTACACTAGACGCTAAAGGCCCACCACCTTATCGCTCCTCTCACTGGGACGGGTAGGCAGGCGCCTTGAGGGATGGGACAGGATGGAAAGCAGGTCAGGCTGTTCTTGAGTCCTTCCACCAGGCGCAGCCCCTTCTGTGTCTCTGTGTCTGTGTCTCTTTGTCTCTACCAGTCTCTCTGTGTCAGCCTGGAGCTGGGCCCTGTCACAATACTTTCTACCTGCTCCTCTTCTCAACGCAAGAATCTGATCTCTCACACCTTCAGGCCTGTTGTCACCAACCCTGCTGCAGTCCCACCCCATCCATCTTTCCCTCCGAATGTTTAATCCTCTTCTTTACAGTTTGGAAGTAGCCTCTTAGCTGAGTTCTTCTTATTCTTTCTTCATGTCCTGCTGCCAGAAGAACCTACAGCTATATCATACCAGGAGATTTCTATACAGGTGTCTGTTTTTGATTTAATGAGTATGTTTACATGCACACTAATAAGTCAATATGAAACTGATTATGGCAGAAGGCAGATTGTTACCTTAAGGTGTTTACGTGTCCTAAATTTTAAAGATTGATTAGAAAACCAGGTGTTTTAATCGGCGTATGCTTACTTTTATTTTGACCTTACGCCGATATGTAAGGTGTTTACATGACTAATGCATAATCTGCCAACTGCCATAATCAGTTTAATATCAGATTATTACTGTGCATGTAAATGCGTTCTGTTTCCTAACCACCCCAGCGCTCCAACTACCTGCATCGGGAGGTGCAGCAGATCGCCCAGCAGTACCCCAATGTGCGTGCCACACCCTGGCGCATGGTGACCATCTGGGGCGGTGCCAGTCTGCTGAAGGCCTACCTGCGCAGCATGCAGGACCTCCTCTCCATGCTGGACTGGAATTGGGACTTCTTCATCAACCTCAGTGCCACTGACTTCCCCACCAGGTCAGTGACCACAACACCACTGTCATATGATGGGCTTTGAAACTATTGTTTAATGTTTATGATGGTTAATTGACATATGTGTGATGAAGGCTGTATTCCTCCTACCACACAACTCTGTCTGTTTTAGAAGAAACATGCTCTGGGATTTGTAGTTTTTCATCTGTGCTGGAGCTTTTTGGTTTCACTTCACTCTGTGATTTTCTGCAGTGACTTTGACTCCTATAGCTACAAGATAAATGAGAGCCACGGTTCTTTCTAGATGAAAGCCCAGGCTGTCATGGACTGTTTTGGTCACTGATGCACAGAGACCGACTGCTAAAATCGCCTCTTTCTTGTCAATCAGTTCTGGGGTGGATTTCTGAGCAGTGGCCAATCCTCCTGAACCATCCCAGGGTTTAAAGGGGCGAATAAACGGGAATGCTTGGATGCACACAGAGGAGCTGCCGCTGCCTCCCAAATCCTGCCGTCAGTGGCTAATTCCACCCATGGAAAGTCATCGTCCCCCCTTCCCTGCTCCTCGCGCCACGCTCCAGTCAGCGTTTTATTCCCAACCTAATCCTCTCTTCTTTCCTTCACTCCTTTCTTTCTGTCTTCTCCTCGGCCTATCGCCTTCCGGCAGGACCAACGATGAACTGGTGGCTTTTCTGTCGCAGCACAGAGACCAGAACTTCCTCAAGTCACATGGGCGGGAGAACGCGAGGTAGGGCGCTTAGTTAGGAAACCTCTGACTCATAGCCTCGTCAGTCTGACACATTTGGCTCTCACTGTTAGTGTCTGACACAGCTCACATTGGATGAGATTTTCCTCAACTGCTCTTCTCATCAAGCTTAGCTTCACTCAGTATGATGTAATGGTTAAGTTTCATATTGGAGGACAGGACTAAGATGTTGGAAGGGAAAGTTAAAGGAATGATGATTATGATGTAAAGCTTCTGTTTGATGTTTATTTCCCATATAGTCAAGGACCGCTCTCTGACAAACTATTTAAGATCAGTTATTAGTGCTGAAGTTAGGCAACACGGCAACAGGTTGTCAATGAACTTGCCTGGTAAAGTAGTGGTTAGATAAATGAATACCTCTTAATCACTGTCCTTTCCTGTGCTGTGTTAATTTTGGCAGCTATTTTAGATTTAGTCTTAGTATTTTAGTAGGTGCCGCCTGGTAGCTGTGTGTGTGGTAGAGCCGGGCAGATCAGCTCAATCAGCATGTGCAACTGAAAGACCAATGAGAAGATTGCATTATATTATGCAAAGGCATGCATATTCATGATTGGACAAAACAGATAAGAAGGAAAAATAGGTCGTTGATGAATATCTTCTGTCATAGTTATTGTTGATGAAATGAACACTGCCTGTGACCTCCAGGTTCATAAAGAAGCAGGGTCTGGACCGGCTGTTCCATGAGTGTGACAACCACATGTGGCGGCTGGGTGAGCGGACCATCCCAGAGGGCTTGGAGGTGTCTGGGGGCTCTGACTGGTTCTCCCTCACTAGGCGATTTGTAGAGTATGTCATCAACTCCCAGGATGAGCTGGTGGCGGGCCTGAAACAGTTCTACACCTACGCCCTGCTCCCCGCTGAGGTAATGGACAGGAAAATGGTGAAGATGACTATGTGACTGCTGAAGTCACAGCCTCTCTAGGCAGTAGAGGTGCTAGACTGAAGAGGGGGTCACAGAGAGTTTATCTGCCAGTTAAAGTGGGTTAGTTGAGGTCATATCTCAGTATTGAATGTTGTACACTAGAGTCAAAAGTATTGATTTTATGTTTTGAAACATGTCTGGATTGTCTTCATTGTTCAGGAATCCCTGTGGAGGTGGTGAAATGTTGCAATTCTATTTACAGTAAATGTCACATCCTGGTGTTTGAAATGTTAATATAATCCCTCTTTGTCCCAGTCCTTCTTCCACACAGTGCTGGGGAACAGTCACATGTGTGACTCTCTGGTGGACAACAACCTGCGTGTTACCAACTGGAACAGGAAGCTGGGCTGTAAGTGCCAGTACAAACACATAGTGGACTGGTGCGGCTGCTCTCCCAACGACTTCAAACCACAGGACCTCATCAGGATACAGGTCAGTCAGCCAGCCAGCAGAGGGCACTGTTGTACCTATCATGAGAGTTCAAATTGAGTGTCCTTAACTGCTGCACTCCTCCTCAGCCAACAAGTGTAGTATTTAACCTTGATTCTCATGTGTTCGTTCCCCCACAGCAACTGACTCGGCCCACGTTCTTTGCCCGAAAGTTTGAGTCCACGGTGAACCAAGAGGCTATAGACATCCTGGACACCCACCTGTATGGACACTACGCCCCAGGGACCGTGGCCATCAAGGCCTACTGGGAGAGCCTGTTTGAGCGGGCGGACGGGGTGGGCTCCCTCAGTGACGTGGCCCTCACGGCCTACTCTTCCTTCTTCCGCCTGGGCCTCAGGAGCCTGGAGAGCAGCCAGACCAGCCTGGAGACCTGCAGGTGAGGCCCTGCCCTGAATATTACAATTCTTCCAAAGGGTAGATTCAGACTGGAAGATTTCACTATTACTTAGACTAGTTGAGGCTCAAAAACAGGACAACTTGATTTGATTTGACAACTTGATTTGACCATCTCATATTGTCTCTTCAAATATCACTTCCTACTTTTGTGCAGGTATGAGCCAATAGGCTACCCAGTGTCGGTGCACCTGTATTTCTATGACGAGCGTTTCCAGGGCTACCTGGTCCGTCAGGAGGTGCAGAACGTGGGGTCAAGGGTCAGGGAAACGGTGGAGGTGTGGGCCGTGCCTCAGGCCACCATGCAGCTGGAGAACAACCTCAGGGAGTTTGAGAGGCTCAAGAACCTGGAGGTGGGTGGGACCTGAGAGAGATCTATCTATCTGTATTTCTATGGGTATTGTGTACAGTCAAGGCAGTTGCAGTTTAGATCGTGGTGTATGACAAGGGCTGAGACTACAGGTGAACAAGTTTGTGGACCTAGTTTGATGATGTAATACCAGTACATACTGAAGACTAGATGTTGGATACAAATTAGCAAGTTAGAATACCAATAGGACAACAAGGATACAAGATTGCCTTACCACATTGATGTGAAATGTCTGTGCTTATGTTTCACCCTCAGGTGGGCACAGAGTGGGACCCCAAGGAGAGAATCTTCCGGAACTTCGGCGGTGTGATCGGGCCACTGGACGAGCCGGTGGCGGTACAGAAGTGGGTTCGGGGGCCCAACCTCACTGCCACCATTGTGTGGATCGACCCTGCCCAGACGGTGGCGGCGTCTTATGACATTAGCGTGGATGTGGACGCAGAGTACACGCAGTACAAGCCTCCGCTGCAGCGCCGCTCCGCCCGGGGCCTGGACAGTCAGGGTGCTGAGGCTGTGGGAGTGCGTGGCTGAGGCTCGCTTCCTCGTCATGCCCCTGGCCTTCAAAGGACGAGAGCCACTACGCCAAGGTGAGCCTGGTGGTTTGAGTGTCGGGTAGTTAATTACTTTTACCAGGAAGTTAAGGGGTTCCAAGGGTAGTGTAGTTCAGGGTAGTTTGCCACTTTTGGTGTTCTGTTTGATTCAGTGCAGCCATTCAGCCTCCGTATTCAACTCACTGGAAGACTTTCAATGTGTATTTATGTATCAGATGAGGATGTTGTGAACTGATCCCTAACAGTCCTCTCTCCTTCCCTTTCCTCCTCTCTCTGCCACCCTGCCTGATCCAGAGGAGGACAGCTGGCTGCACGCGGGGCCACCAGGCAACCTGTACCTGGAGCAGGGTTTCCAGCAGCTGAGATCTGTTCTGAAGCTGCCCCCACAGGAGCCCGCCCTGCAGGAGGCCCAGCAGAGGGCCCAGCTGGTGGGCAAGCCCCTGGAAGCCTGGGTGGACCGCACCGTGGGGGCCTTCTGGGTGACTGGGGACCTGTGCTCCACCCTGCCCTCCCCGGGCCCCTGCCCTTCCTTGGGCCCCTGTACCAAGTCCACCTGGAGCTCCCTCGCCCCAGACCCTAAGTCAGAACTTGGCCCCGTCAAAGGTGACGGCCGAATCAGGTAGCCCCCCGGAGAGGAGGCATGCTGGACTACAGTAGAGGGAGAGGGGAGGATATGTGAGCCCTGAGGGGAGGATATGTGAGCCCTGAGGGGAGGATATGTGAGCCCTGAGGGGAGGATATGTGAGCCCTGAGGGGAGGATATGTGAGCCCTGAGGGGAGGATATGTGAGCCCTGAGGGGAGGATATGTGAGCCCTGAGAAGAGATGGGAGAGTGGGGTCTGGTCTCTGAGGCTAACTCATAAGGCACATAAATAGACACAGCTTCTCCCTACATACGTTGAGGAGTGGCTATGCTCTCAGTTTAGAGGCTACATGCCCTTTTCAGAGGAGATGCGTGCTGGAAATATGCACATGAAGACTGCAAGATAACCTTTTTTTGTGTTCGAACGTCATTGCATCATTACATGGACAAATTCTGTTATGTTATCTGTCTGCATATAAGTCTTCATTCAGTGTTTGTCTGGGTAGAACTTTGGAAAGAGGAGAATCCCACCTACATATGTTTGAACTCAAACTGTTCAATGCACAGCTTTCTTCTGCTTTAAGGAATTTAAAGCACTGGCCAACATTTTGACAGTGGCTAAATGCTGTGTTGTTGTCAGAGGGCAGTGGGTCCTCTGGACTAGTATCTTCATGCTTATTTTCAAGCATTATTATCAGAACAGCAGCAGCAGATGGGGAAGTGCACTTTACTGTAAGACTAAGGTTACACAGGACAGGGTCGATCAGTAGTTGGAGAATGACAACGAGGAGGATTAGGAGCTTAAAAGGTCAAGGTGGAGGTCATCATAATGGTGACATGGCGTCCTCTTCACTTACTTACATGTCTTTTGTATAAAGGTGCTGCTCAAACGTTGCGGCGTCACTATCACATATCTGAGCCAGCTGGCTCACCTGGAGGAGGAATAATAATGATGTTCTGTGTTACCAGCTGGGGGACAACAGAGTTAGTTGGGAGAGAGTCCTCTTCTCGCATGAGTTCTGTTTACTGTGACATATCATGTTTTTGAATGTTTGTTTCTTGAACATTAAGATGTGAAATGTCTTTGTTGTCCGTGATCACAGCAAAGCAAAGCCACCGGGGTTTTATGTGTCAGAGGAAGTGCCTAACTGATGTGGATAATATTCTAGGCTACAGTTACAGTGGCCTGGCTCTCCAGTGTGGCATCATCATATTCACAGTGGACTGCATCGCTTCTCAATGGGTCTAGTCACAGTTATGCTATATAGGCCTAGCTAGAGCCATGTATTCAGAGTTAGGCAAACTTAGAATATTGAATATTGTTCTAATTCTAGACAGTCATGCAAATACATCATAATGCAGAAACCACATTGGCCCAACTCTCTCTCTCTAAATACATGGCTCTGGGCTAGCTGCCTCTTCTGTATCAGTGTATATGCAGTGCAGTACTGTCCATGCGGTCTATGCTCTGTATGCCAACAAAGTGAAGACTCTTCTGTCATCTATCTACCACTTGAATGTTAGTGTTTGTCCATAAGCATTTCTACAACAATGAAACTCCTGCCCAAGAGGGGTCAACATGACTATTTCACGGTCTGGTTAAGAAATCGAAGCTGCCTTTACTTTGTTAATATGAACTGTTTATAATGGGAGAATAGCTTCAAGATGTGCAATTATTACCTTTTTAGACAATAATGAAACCCTACCCTATACCTTAGTTTTTAATTAATGTTTTAAAACTAAACTGGCTCCTACTTTTCTTGTTTTTTTCAGTCTCTGCCACTGAGTTTACAAGTGACCTTGTTTCCATTGCACACTTGCTTCAGTGAAGCTTCTATTTAACAGACTGAATAGCAGAGCACCGTTTAGTGTAAATGGAATATGTTATTCATATTTTAGTCTTTGAGAAATATATTTGTCCATCCATTCAATATCAACCCCTCTGTCAAACTATTGAGAACCACTTCTTGTATTATTTTTTGGACACGTCACACTTCATTCAATGTTACTTCCGTCCATGCTGTATCACCCCACAGCCCACTCATGACTCACTCTGATGATGATATAGTGACACTGGCTCCCTGACTGAGGCATGACAGTGCTGGACTGGAGAGGGGAGTGCTGGCCAATCACAGAACGCCTCTAGTAAAACATGGCAACAGGTTGACAGGTGGCACAATAAATAAAATACAAATCTAATCTTGTCCAGTCTTGCTTTTTTGGGGTATTTTGTTTTTGACTAGTTGATTGAATTCAAATAGCTGAATGAAATGTATTCTGCTAGTGAGTAATGTCAGTGCTTTATGGGATTATTTTAACATGTTCCCAAGCCCCTCAGAGAGGCTGGATAGTATCACTAATCATTAAGGGGTCGTGTGTGTTCATGTGTGAAATTAGTCATTGATATACAATATTTTATTTCGGCCACAGTTACTAGTTTTAAAGCAGGTTTAGGAAATGACTCAAAATAGGCCTCATCCATCCCTCAAGTATATAGCTAAATCGCAGTAATCCCAAAGAGAAGACACGTGATGCTTTGCGTCTGAAGAAAGGCGCTCACCATGGTGCTTAACACGATGCACCACCTCCACTTCAACGCACACAGTTGACATGGTTTCCTAAATACTATAGTACACCTCCGTGTCCACTGCCAGTATGAGCGCTTTGCTTTAAATTTGAATTCGACTCTGTGGAAATGATCCTCCTAGGTGGCTATAGTTCTTGCCAAGAGCATCAGTATCAAACCTGCAAGTGCAAGGGATTTAGACAAGGAGGGGGCGGTGAGTGTAGAGAAGAGCGACTGCAAACGAGAGAGAGCGTGGAAGGGAGATAAAGTTATTGCAGCGACGTGTCTAAAAGCTCCGCTTGTAAAAATAAATAAAGCTTCCCAACTCGTTGACAAAAAGATTCTATAGGAACAAATAAAGGAGATGGATATCATTATGGAGAATAACCCTGAAATGGAATGTGTTGACCAGGGCGAGGCGCTTCACTCGGACAGTGCCTATGGGTCATCTGCGGTGGACACGGATACAGAGGACTGCCTGACTCCCCTCGAGATCACTTTCCCCTATAACGAGAACCTAATGCACAAGGTGATTAGGCAATTTTTCATAACTTCATTTAACTCTTAGGCTAACTTAAAATCACCAAAGAGGCTGAACTCACATAAGATGATGTGCTAAATTGGCTAATACTATTGGTAGCCTATCTCTTTATACATAATTTACCTTTTAAATTGTACTCCTTTATAAATATATATTTTAATATTTAAGTGTGTCTCTGTAATAGTATAAAAGTAAACTTTTCTGTCTGCGTGAACAATGCCTTCATTATGTGACATGGGAGGTCCTACAACAGTCAGCACTATACTTAAGTGGCTATTTCAGATGTATGTGTAATGTAGAGGTAATAATACCAAAGTTGGACTGACTATGTTGGTAAGCATTTTGGAATGGTTGCGCATTGCAGGGACATCTCAGTGTGTGGTGACTGCTTGTAGAGAACCCATTCCCTTTGCCAGCTTCCATGACTTCATTCATCTCTCTCACCTGAATCAGCACCTGCCAGGCTTCAGGGGCCCTGGACAGCCAGGCTGACACCTGTACATGTCTAATGGCAATGGGACAAAAAATATATATAACTTTGTCATCCAGGTTACATCTTAAAAATGTAACCTGACTATGACTTTCTGTAGTGGAATGTATGGTTGAACTGCTCCCCACAGCAACACGCATACAGCAGCAAGTGCCTACTCATATGATGTATACTTTGTCATTATTGACTGCATTTTTATTTGTACTTCATGTGAGGAAATTGAAGGAAATATATCAGCGTTGGGGTCAATTCCATTTAAATTCCAGTCAATTCAGGAAGTACACATAAATACAAATTCAATTCTCTTCAATGCTTTTCAATGAGAAGAATTTGGTATTAGAATTGGAATTTAGTTTACTTTCTGAATTGACTGGAATTAAAATGAAATTGACCCTAAACCTGATATGTATGCTTCCTGTACTTTCTCTGTTCCTTCCTATGTGTAATCTCATAGCCTTGATAGAACATCTTTCTGTTAAAGACCAAGGTTGCTTTTTAGGACATTAGCACTGATGCCAACGTTAAGTTATTCTAGAGAAATGTGCATTTTTAATGACTTTTTTTAACCTCAGGAAATATGTGGTGTGTGGTGGAAGTAGATGGGCGGAAATGCCATGAAAGAAAGATGAGACTTGGGACATGTTTATTCCTTTACAGTTGGAGACCAAATTCACTTTATCGCCACATCATTTTTTTCACAATACACCCACTTATACTCATCAACATTGTTGGGGTCAATTACTTTAGTAAGCAACATCTAATATTAACTTCATACTTTTTCATATCATTTTATTTTTAGGGAAAGTATTTAAATTCATAGCAAGTATATATTATTTATCCATAGGCATCAGGTGTTATGCTAATAATTTTATCATTCTATAACAACTCCATTCCCCAAAGCAGCTAGACAAATCCAGACCCCACGTCAACTGACTGAAAATACTCCAGTGTAGGAACAGAAAGTGCTTATGTTGAATGTTTCCATTTACCCTCTGTGTTACTTTCACAAACAATGCAGCGTAATGACTCAGCGGGTGTATAAGGACATCCCCAGAGGTAGATTCTCATTAACTGAAGGAAAACAACAACCTTTTGCTATATTAGAAAGAGAGAGATGTGCAGGGAGATGGGTGTTTCCCTAGTTTGACAGAATCACATAGCCTTATAGTTTGTTTTTGACTTAGTTAATTGTGAGGGGTTATTAGTCTGGGTACCAGTCTGTTTAGCTATCATTCCACTCCTGTCAGCAATCTCAATGTTCAATATGCAGCTGGAATTCCAGCTGAGTTGCTCATTGGTTGTTGGAACACACGGAGTACACGGACAGGTACCCAGGCTAGGGGGTTATGCCTGATTAACTAAAACAACTCAGGGGGGAGTTGGTACTCTCTTACTACGAGAGCTTGTGTGTTGCTATGGTAAAAGCATCTCTCCCCTGCCCCCTGTGGTAGGCTACACCCCACTTCCTTTCCATTTTCCCAAACTCTCCCACCCCCTGTTTCCCCCCACATACAGACATTAAAGTTGGATGAGGATGACAAGAAATAGTAATGTAGTTGGTTGAGAGTGGCTTCTGGTTGCTCAGGCCTTCACACAGGGTACACCCACTGTGTGTGTTTGTGCTCCATGCGTCATCAGACGAAACCGCAAGTCTGCGTCAGACTGTTGTTGGTGTTGTGACCGTGTATTCATGAATGCTATCCTTTCCTAAGCATCTATCCCCACAATTAACCTGTAATAAAATATAAATAAAAGTGCAAATACAAAGAAATGTTATGGCACATATGTATTCCAAAGCTCTCTATAAGCTAATGTTAAAGTCGCTTCAAAGGTCAGTGTCTATTGGTTGATTTGAGATTTCAAATTGATCTGAGATTTTCAATCCCAGATTTTAAAAGGTCAACACTAATGTCAGCACTTATATCTAGTCCAGTCCCCAGACAGTCTCCACTTTGTATTCTGTAGGAAGAGAAAGAATTCTTTCTGGGTGAAGACTAGAAATAATGTATTTTAGCTAAATCTAACATATCTGGTGAGACAGTGATGAAGAAATTAACATTTTCTTTCTGAGGCCAAAAAATGAGAAAGTTGTTGAAGGGATATGAGTGATTAGATTGTTGGGGAGCTGAGTGGGCTGTGAGGCTCTATGAGCCAGCAGATAAGAGGCAGTGGGGCCGCCTGCTGGGAGGTGATAAATGTCAACAAAAGAGGTGAAGAGCGTCTGCTGACTGCTTCCACGGAGCCCCAGGCTAGCCACACAACGCCAGCCACCAACCTGATAACCATGGCGACAGAGCCTTATTGATGCCCACGTGCAACGCTCCCCTCTCAAATCAACAGCAGATCCCCGTTGGGATGACGCATGACCCTCAGCAATGGGAAATCATTCCTATCCTATAAGAGGACTCTCTCTCTCTCTCTCTCTCTCTCTCTCTCTCTCCAGAGGTGCCTGGAGAAGTGGGTATACTCTAATTTTGCCAAACGGCCCAGCACCTAGCACTGTTGTTTGGTTAGTGGTGTGTCTGAAGCACATATAGCACAAGATGGAGATTGCAAAACAAATGGCAATAATTGATATCATTCTAATATCACTTTATATTATGAGGCATGTCTTACCTAGCTTCAAAGTAGCCTATATAGCCAAAATCCCACCATAGAAAGCTGGAGGTAATTATTTTATAACGACTTCCTCTTATGCATACTCCTGTTCTATTGGTTTTCTTTAAACTTTATTTCATTGTCTAGCAGCCACAGGTATGATCCTAGTCATAGTAGCAACCCATGATAGTTGCTGCATCTTAGATCTCCCCTCTTTCTACATTCCGTGCATAGGCCTACCGCCATGTGCACATTGCTGCGCCTAAAATGTGAAGAAATAATAGTTGATCAACATTTTAAGCTAAACATTCTGATCTGTTCCATCAGACTTATTTATTGATACAGCATATACCTCCACTACACTACTTGTATATGCATCATGTGGATTAAGAAAGGAGTATACACAAGGCCCACTGAAAAATAAGAGGGTAAGGAGAGATCTCTTAATGCTCCCTTTGGGGCACAGAGAGCATCGTCTTGAATCTGACATGATGCTCAGGCTGCAGCTGCCTTATATCCTTGGTCCATTCAGACTCATCCACTGCCATTTCCCTCCTCCCGCCGGGTATTTACCCAACTGACCTTCATAGCATCACATTATATGGCATCAGGCAAGGGCATGTTCCGTACTGTAAGCAACAGATGGACATATACAGTAGGGTACGCTACACCCGCTCATTGTACAGGCCTATAGATGAGCAGTGTGCTGTGCTGTTCTGTACTGTACACTCAGAAAAAAGGTGCTATCTAGAACCTAAAATGGTTTTTCGGCTGTCCCCAAAGGAGAACCATTTAAAGAACCCTTTTTGGTTCAAGGTAGAACCCTTTTGGGTTCCATGTAGGACCCTTTCCATGGAGGGTTCTACATGGAACCCAAAAGGGTTCTTTGACCAAAAATGGTTCTCCCTGGAACCAAATAGGGTTATGCTATGGGTGCAGCCAAATAACCCTTTTTATAAGAGTGTACTATGCTGTGCTGTGCAGTGCTGTGCTTTGTAGTGCTGTGTAGTGCTGTGTAGTGATGTGCTTTGCTGTGTAGTGCTGTGCTTTGCTGTGTAGTGCTGTGTAGTGATGTGCTGTGCTGTGTAGTGCTGTGATGTGATGTCGCTAACCTGCTCTCTGTTCTTCCTGCTATCCACAGACCATCATGGTGGGAGACAGCGGAGTGGGGAAGACCTCTCTGCTGGTCCAGTACGACCAAGGCAAGTTCATACCCGGCTCCTTCTCTGCCACTGTGGGCATCGGCTTCACGGTGAGTCTCTGCGTTATTGTCTGCCATGAGCCATAGGGGACAAGTGACCATGAAGGGACCAGGTCACTTTGTTACAGGGATTGATGGGACAACAAGTGTCTTCCCTTCCAGGGTCCCTAAATCCTGTTGTCTGAGGAGCCAATCATCTTCCTCTTTCTGCAATCATAATGATCTTTAGCACACAGTTGGGGGATGCTAGAAAGCGGGTGTATGATTACAGGTAATGATGCACCAGTCGGTCTGTTCCCTGATGGATAGCTGTGTTTCACAGATGTATCACTCACTGTTGTGAATGTGAACTGGAGTGATTAATTGTCTGCATATACAGTCTACATTATCACTGTAGTGATGTATGGTAGGCTTCCATTCACAGAGAAAATGAAAGAAAGAAAAAAAAGAAAGGCACTGTAGAAGATATAAAGCTCAGGGTGATGCTATTTTCAGAAATAGACCTGAATGTTTTGTGCTGTGACAGACAGTGATGACGAAGGCTTTGTTTTTCTGAAGGCATATAAGCCACACAAAAGCAATGCATAAAAAGGACACAAAAAGCTGCTTACCTTGGAGATACGAAAAATGCTTTGTCACAGTAAAATGATGTGACACAAATGCAGTGGGTTTAAAAAAAGGTTTGGTTGCACTTGCAGCAACCTGTTGTACTAGGTGGATAGATGATTAACCAATGTTCGTCCGTCTTTCTGTCTGTCTGTTTGTCTGTTTGTTTGTCTGTCTGAGCCCACAACTGCCTGTAATGTGAAGTGATAGAGCTAGAGAGAGAGAAACACCCACAAACATCTCTTTCTCGTCTCTCTGTCTTTTGAACACTGGGGGGAGACAAACTCTTTTTCAAAGATTCAGCTGGTATCCACATGATCATACATGGCTTGGCTATTTTTTTTTACATTATGTCATGTCAATTAAGTGAAAGAAAATTAGATTCTCATATGAACACTGTCTGTTTATAGTGTATTTTGTCAAGGCTACATACATCCTTTGAAAAGTAGACATTGGTGAGGAAAGACCACCTACCTGACATGTTGTGGATTAAATTGTAGGTATTTTTCAGAATTCTGAAATAACTGGAATATAATTAATTTAGGATTGAAACTGAAAAGTGTATGTTTCAGTGGCAACACGCTGACAGTCGTTGAACCGTATTTTATTTTTATTTATTTATTCGTTCGCTGAACCCCTCCTCTTTCATGGTCAACGAGTTCAGTACCACCTGTGACTAATAACTCGTGCCATCACTGCCTGTTGCGTCCGTTGCTCGGTTGAATACCTAGTTGTTTTCATGTATAAAAATGACAAAAAACTGCCTCATTTCATAGACCTAAATAACATTATCTTCATTGGACAAACGACAATAGCAACGTGGTTTCATCTGCCAACGCGTAAAGAATGATGCGGATCCGTTCCAACGTTCTGCATAACTGAGAAATGTTTCCGCATATTGATCATATTTTATCCTTGAATGTAGCCGCGTCCTCAAGAAAACCCCCCTTTAAGTTTTAACCACGACTCTATGATTGACATTAGTTGATTCAGCGTCAAGAAATTGTTCTTAGAAAGCGCTGGGTGGTTTTGGACAACGCTAAATGACTGCTGATGGACTCATTGCTCGTGTCAACTGGTTTTGAGTCACTGGCATCTCGGGAGGAACATCGCGCGGCGCGCTGACATCTCGGTGATACTGTGGTGATAGTCATTGCGATGTCCACAAAGAAGGCATCGTTGAAGGATAAAGAGACTAAAAACGGAACATCAAAATATGTGTTGGAGAGATGCGCCTCGGTTTGCGAGTATTTTGATATTGCCTTCAAGGTCTGTATTATGCTATTCTTATTATTAGGATATATATTATTACGTTTATTATGTTCTTATGAAAGTATTATACTTATGATCATGTTATGGCGCGGCCTGCTGGTATTAATATTGACTGTAGCCTAATTGAGAAGCTTCACTGGTGGTACAGGTGTCCATCTCTCAAACAAATGTAGGAAAATCTATTAAAATACAGTAGTCTGTCTACTTTGCACACCGGTACACTCTTAGAAAAATGGGTTCCAAAAGGGTTCTTTGGCTGTCCCCATAGAAGAACCCCTTTGGTTCCAGGTGAAACCCTTTTTTTGTTCCAGGTAGAACCATCATGTAAAACCCTCTGTGGAAAAGGTTTTAAACTCAGCAAAAAAAGAAATGTCCTTTCACTGTCAACTGTGTTTATTTTCAGCAAACTTAACATGTGTAAATATTTGTATGAACATAACAAGATTCAACAACTGAGACATAAACTGAACTAGTTCCACAGACATGTGACTAACAGAAATTGAATAATGTGTCCCTGAACAAAGGGGGTCAAAATCAAAAGTAACAGTCAGTATCTGGTGTGGCCACCAGCTGCATTAAGTACTGCAGTGCATCTCCTCCTGATGTACTGCACCAGATTTGCCAGTTCTTGCTGTGAGATGTTACCCCACTCTTCCACCAAGGCACCTGCAAGTTCCCAGACATTTCTGGGGGGAATGGCTCTAGCCCTCACCCTCCGATCCAACAGGTCCCAGACGTGCTCAATGGGATTGAGATCCGGGCTCTTTGCTGGCCATGACAGAACACTGACATTCCTGTCTTGCAGGAAATCACGCACAGAACGAGCAGTATGGCTGGTGGCATTATCATGCTGAAGGGTCATGTCAGGATGAGCCTGCAGGAAGGGTACCACATGAGGGAGGAGGTTGTCTTCCCTGTAACGCACAGCGTTGAGATTTCCTGCAATGACAACAAGCTCAGTCCGATGATGCTGTGACACACCGCCCCAGACCATGACGGACCCTCCACCTCCAAATCGATCCCGCTCCAGAGTACAGGCCTCGGTGTAACGCTCATTCCTTCGACGATAAATGCGAATCCGACCATCACCCCTGGTGAGACAAAACCGACTCGTCAGTGAAGAGCACTTTTTGCCAGTCCTGTCAGGTCCAGCGACGGTAGGTTTGTGCCCATAGGCGACGTTGTTGCAGGTGATGTCTGGTGAGGACCTGCCTTACAACAGGCCTGCAAGCCCTCAGTCCAGCCTATTGCGGGCAGTCTGAGCACTGATGGAGGGATTGTGCGTTCCTGGTGTAACTCGGGCAGTTGTTGTTGCCATCCTGTACCTGTCCCACAGGTGTGATGTTCGAATGTACCGATCCTATGCAGGTGTTGTTACACGTGGTCTGCCACTGTGGGGACGATCAGCTGTTCGCCCTGTCTCTCTGTAGCGCTGTCTTAGGTGTCTCACAGTACGGACATTGCAATTTATTGCCCTGGCCATATCTGCAGTCCTCATGCCTCCTTGCAGCATACCTAAGGCACATTCACACAGATGAGCAGGGACCCTGAGCATCTTTCTTTTGGTGTTTTTCAGAGTCAGTAGAAAGGCCTCTTTAGTGTCCTAAGTTTTCATAACTGTGATCTTAATTGCCTCTTGCCGTCTGTAAGCTGTTAGTGTCTTAACGACCGTTCCACAGGTGCATGTTCATTAATTGTTTATGGTTCATTGAACAAGCATGGAAAACAGTGTTTAAACCCTTTCCAATGAAGATCTGTGAAGTTATTTAGATTTTTACTAATTATCTTTTAAAGACAGGGTCCTGAAAAAGGGACGTTTCTTTTTTTGCTGAGTTTACATGGAATCCAAAATGGGTCTACTTTGAACCAACAAGGGTTCTTCATAGGGTTCTCCAATCGGGACAGCCAAATAACCCTTTTAGGTTCTAGATAGCACCTTTTTTTTCTAAGAGTGTAGTTCTTGCTTCTGTGAAGTTTCCCCTTAATGTAGCATAATATACCACTATTGAATAAGAACAGCTGTTATCATTGTGGCAAGCTTCTAATCTGTTTACATTACTCTTAACTACCACACCACTATCAATTATGTGCCTTGCCACACACCAGTGCACACCAATTTCCTTATGGATAATGTCAGTGGTGGAATAAATAACTAGGAAGTTCAGATGAGGCTAAAACAACAAGAACATTTTGCAATAGGATCATGAGTCAGTTCTTTGACACTTAACAACACTAGTCATCATGATGTCGTGAAATTCTAGTTTTATAATTTTCACTTCTCATGGATGCACAGCATCATGAAATAATCAACAGATTACTTTCAGAAAGTCATTTGCATATGAACCAATTGAAATCTATGATTCATCTCTTAAGACCACACATTGTTCGGAGTTATTGTTTGGAGTTATTACCATTCTTCTGGTCATGTGAGGGTTGATGTCAGTGTGTTGGGCCCAGGTATGACCCCTAACCCCTCTCTCTGACCTCTGGCTGTGCCGCCTCTCTAGGTGATGCTGCTGGGAGACTCTGCGGTGGGGAAGACATGTTTGCTGGTGCGCTTTAAAGACGGGGCCTTTTTGGGAGGCAACTTCATAGCCACCGTGGGAATAGACTTTAGGGTGAGAGAGATGTCAGTAGATTCACAGAGTGGGGTCAGCTCATAGTTGGAAGGTTCTTTGTGTCTATACATTCATAATGTATACATTATGTCTGCTGTTTTTCTCTATCATTTCTAAATGGTCTATTTACAAGATAAACGCTAGAATGTTATTGAAGAATCCATACATAAAATATTTTCCCATAACCACTTTAAAGTCTTTTCATGCAGTGATGATGGCTCAAAATGTACAAACCCTTTCACAAATCAGTCAAGTCCATAGAGCACTTCTGCTACTGTGCTGCATATGGCTCCAGAATGATTGTTTTCAGCCTGGAGGAGCTGTACTACAGACAGGCTGCTAGTCCCCTGTTAGGAGAGATGTTACGTTACCCCCACAAACGATGCTCTGCCCTGGCTGGGGTCAAATAAACAAGCAGCTCTCATGTCATTGGTGGGGGCCAGATTTCCATAGCTACCAACCAGCTGCTGGAGAGACAGAGAGTAGAAGATAGTGAGAGATGGAAAAAGAGAGAGAACTCTTGCACCAGTGGATTTGGACCCGCTCACCCTCCAAAGAAAACACTCTAACTAATGGCTGGTAAAATAGCGGTTTTGGAGAAAATTGTGTTGCATTAAGGCAGAGTACTGTGTTACCACTGTGTTGGTGGTGTAGACATTAGGACTGCCTGGGATGGGAGTCCAACATGGATAGGGATGTGTGGAGCATTTATGTAGACAAATGGAGATTGTTATTTTCTCCATGCTTGTGCAACAGGTAATAACTATTCATGAGATTCATAAATAAGTGCATTATAACAATGAGCTGTGTGTAGTGACCACCCACGGCTACTTGCATTGCATCTGTATGGAACAGAATATTATAAGGAGAGATGATTTTGAGATTGATACAGGATCAGTCAATATGTTCCTTGCTGAGCCTCCAGCTATGCCAGTCAATACCCTGTGTGGATCGGAAGACTGCTGTGACTAGCTCTAACGTGCCAGGGCTATTTTGGCCCTGCTTCCTTGTATCAGTTACTCAGCATGCGGGCGTGTCAACGCGAAGCCGCGTGTGGCCAATCTGCGTAATAATTGGATGGAAAAACGGAAACCCATGGCAACTAATGCAGGGGTTGGACCATGTCCGTTCTGCGAAGGTGAAAGTCTCAATGGGTGGTGAACCCGTTGAGAGGGCCATTTTAGAAGATTGGACTCACTTCAGAGAGAGTGTGTGTCTGTCAGTGTGCTCATAGGAAAGGCAGGGGCTGACTGTGACCGGTTACTGATAGTGGAGTTATGAGGTTAGATAAGAGGAAGTGATATGTACCAGTTGTACCATTCACTTCCTTCATTTCAACATTGTTGCTTGTGTCATGTTTTCACTTAGTGACTTTCACCCTGTTTTCCCCTCAAAAGTTTAAAAGGCCAGGGTGAGGTAAACTGGTTCAGTTACCTGCAAAATAATGACACCTACACAGCAGACTGACCTTACAACAGGCTGTTATTGGTTGACCTCTAGAATGTGTGTCATTGGGTTTGTTCGTGAGTGTGTGGGTGGGTGTATGTACGTACGTATTTGGGACTTAGTTTAGAAGGGACACATCGTTGCACATGACTTAGGCATCTTATTCCTTCTCAATCTTCCATATTCTTTCTATACTCCCTCGAAGAGCGTTTTTCATAAGATATGTTTTTCACTTGGAAGGATCTTATTCCTCCTCAATCTTCCATATTCCTTCTATATTGTCTTGAAGAGCATCTTACACAAGATATGTTTTTCACTAATCCATATCTGGAGCTAATATTCTTTTTTTCACTCATGAGTATTTTAGAATCCTGCCTATACAGGAAAATACATGGCGTCCCTGATAGCCACAGGAAATTAGCGGGGGAGTGGGTTGTTATTTTGCCAGTCTTCTTTCTCACTATTGTGCAATTAAGTCTAATTCGAGAACCTCTGTAGTGTGGGTGTAGCGATTGGCTTTCTTTGCCGGCCTCTGAAGCTCCTCTTAGTTTTCATGTTGTCTGTATGAGTTTATATAGCAGTGGCGATTTTAGCATGTAAATCTTGGTGGGGCCCCCCCAAAAAAGTGGGATGCATTCTAGCAAAGCCACAACACTAAACAATACATTAATTGCACTATAACTGTGACAAACGGTGCCCACAAACTGTTAGGGCCTACATAAAGCTGTCCCAACAGCACTGTCCCAACACCTTACCACTGCTAAACCTGGCTTTCAGCGGAGCCTTGTCTGGCAGCGAAACAGTTAATTCAGCCTCATTTACTGCCTTTTAAAAAAACATAGCTGACATGGCTGACTTGCTTAAACAAATGTGGTTCTACTGGCAATTGAGATGTACAAACTATGGCATAAGGGGACGACAAGCGGATGAGGCAATCAGTAATTCCGATTAAGACGTTTGAAATGTATAGCACTTTTGAAATGTATAGCGATTAGAATTCAGAACATGGGCCGTTCTTACAGTGTACTTCCTGTACAAGTCAGAACCGTAGGATAAAAAAAGGGGGCATATAAACAGACAATGAAAGCTTTTACAATATTCGATAATTACAGTTTTATCTATAATTTCTCTTCATTATTTATCTTCATATGACAAGGATTAAATAGGATTTGCCAGTAGATTGTGGACTTGATGACAACTGATGATGACTGCCAGCTAAGACTTTGAAAGTAAGATGTTGACATGATCAGTCCAATCAAAGCTACTGTAGATATAAATTGATTTTACGTCATTTTATTTGTGGCCAATGACCTTGAGCCTTCTTGGCACGTCTAATCTAAGTCAATGGCAGAACCCAAAGGGCTCACATTCTTGATGTCTGCCCTTACTAAAGGTGGGTGACAGTGTGTCCCCATGAGTGACAGAACACTGAGCCAATCACAGTGCATTGCTCCTATTTTCTGCTGGCCTGCCCCACCACCACAGAAAGCACTGAGCTAGGCTGAAACACCTGCATTTTAGAGCTGCCTGTTTATAAGCAGCTTTATTAACTCAACGATATATATATATATATATATATATAGATTGTTTGCAAACTGATTTGTGACATGTATTAATGCCAAAATAACATGCAAAACAGGCAAGCCCCCAAAAAAACAAAATATATATATAAATATTAATTTATTTTTGCAAAAAAGGTGGGGTTCACAGGCCCACCTGGCCTTAATGACGGGTCGTCACAGCTATACAAACAGTGTAGCTATTCCCTCCGCAAGGCAATCAAACAAGCTAGCGTCAGTATAGAGACAAAGTAGTCACAATTCAACGGCTCAGACACGAGAGGAATGTGGCAGGGTCTACAGTCAATCATGGACTACAAAAAGAAAACCAGCCCCGTCGCGGACCACGATGTCCTGCTCCCAGACAAACTAAACAACTTCTTTGCTCGCTTTGAGGACACCGCAGCCAACGTGAGTGAAACATTTAAATGTGTTAACCCTCGCAAAGCTGCCGGCCCAGATGGCATCCCTGGCTGCGTCCTCAGAGCATGCGCAGACCAGTTGGCTGCTGTGTTTACGGACATATTTAATCAAGCCTTATCCCAGTCTGCTGTTCCCACATGCTTCAAGAGGGCCACCATTGTTCCTGTTCCCAAGAAAGCTAAGGTAACTGAGCTAAATGACTATCGCCCCATAGCACTCACTTCCGTCATCATGAAGTGCTTTGAGAGACTAGTCAAGGATCGTATCACCTCCATCCTACCAGACACCCTAGACCCACTCCAATTTGCTTACCGTCCCAATAGGTCCACAGACGACGCAATCGCAATCACACTGCACACTGCCCTAACCAATCTGGACAAGAGGAATACCTATGTAAGAATGCTGTTCATCAACTACAGCTCAGCATTTAACACCATAGTACCCTCCAAACTCATCATTAAGCTTGAGACCCTAGGTCTCGACCCAGCCCTGTGCAACTAGGTCCTGGACTTCCTGACGGCACGGCCCCAGGTGGTGAGGGTAGGAAACAACATCTCCACCCCGCTGATCCTCAACACTGGGGCCCCACAAGGGTGCGTTCTCAGCCCTCTCCTGTACTCACTGTTCACCCATGACTGCGTGGCCAAGCACGCCTCCAACTCAATCATCAAGTTTGCTGACGACACTACAGTGGTAGGCTTGATTACCAACAACGACGAGACGGCCTACAGGGAGGAGGTGAGGGCCCTCGGAGTGTGGTGTCAGGAAAATAACCTCTCACTCAACGTCAACAAAACTAAGGAGATGATCGTGGACTTCAGGAACAGCAGAGGGAGCACCCCCCTATCCACATCGACGGGACAGTAGTGGAGAAGGTGGAAAGTTTTAAGTTCCTCGGCGTACACATCACGGACAAACTTAAATGGTCCACCCACACAGACAGCGTGGTGAAGAAGGCGCAACAGCGCCTCTTCAACCTCAGGAGGCAGAATAAATTTGGCTTGTCACCAAAAACACTCACAAACTTCTACAGATGCACAATCGAGAGCATCCTGTCGGGCTGTATCACCGCCTGGTACGGCAACTGCTCCACCCACAACCGTAAGGCTCTCCAGAGGGTAGTGAGGACTGCACAACGCATCACCAGGGGTAAACTACCTGCCCTCCAGGACACCTACACCACCCGATGTCACAGGAAGGCCAAAAAGATCATCAAGGACAACAACCACCCGAGCCACTGCCTGTTCACCCTGCTATCATCCAGAAGGCGAGGTCAGTACAGGTGCATCAAAGCTGGGACCGAGAGACAGAAAAACAGCTTCTATCTCAAGGCCATCAGACTGTTAAACAGCCACCACTAACATTGAGTGGCTGCTGCCAACATACTGACTTAAATCTCTAGCCACTTTAAATAATAGAAAATTGGATGTAACAAATGTATCACTAGCCACTTTAAACAATTTTGTATATAATGTCTACATATCCGACATTACTCATATCAAATTATACACTACTCTATACCATCTACTGAATCTTGCCTATGCCGTTCGGCCATCGACTCAAATCTCTAGCCACTTTAATAATTAAAAAGTGGATGTAATAAATGTATCACTAGCCACTTTAAACGATGCCATTTATATAATGTTTACATATCCTACACTACTCATCTCACATGTATATACTGTACTATATACCATCTACTGCATCTTGCTTATGCCGGTCAGCCATCGCTCATCCATATATTTATATGTACATACTCGTATTCATTCCTTTACACTGTGTGTATAAGGTAGTTGTTGTGAAATCGTTAGATTACTTGTAGATACTACTGCATGGTCAGAACTAGAAGTACAAGCATTTCGCTACACTCGCATTAACATCTGCTAACCATGTGTATGTGACAAATAAAATGTTATTTGATTTACAGCATGCTGTGCCATTTCCGGTCTGTCTGTTTGTTCTTTAGAATATTCTTGCTTTCTGAAGCTTCTTAATATTTAAATGCCTGTGGTGTGTTTTGTCTGAGTCTGTCTCTTTTTATGCAAAAAGACCCCACAGACAGTCCTGTGGTTAACTGTTTCCTCTCCTCATCAGAATAAAGTTGTGACGGTGGACAACGTGAAGGTCAAACTCCAGGTGAGAGAGCAGGGACCTCTACACCCAACATTGATGCCACTATTCCTGTGATCCTATTCCTACCAGTCTAATTCATTAAACCACAGTCCGTATCATAATATTACACAGTGGGCAGTGGCATATGTGGTCATTTTTGTAACTGAGAATGTGTTCTCAATCAACTTACCTGGTAAAATAACAAATAAATAAAAACATTGGGCTGTGAGCAAGCCATGTGACTATTCTAATGTATTTCACTGTCAAATATATTGATAATTAATTTAATGTATTTCCCATAATGACGTGAATACCTTTGCATGCTCATTGGTTGCTGCTGGTTGGGATATTATCCAGTTTTCCAGGTTTATTACATTGTTATAATTAATTTGTTTCACCTCTTTCTCACAGATCTGGGATACTGCAGGACAGGAGAGATTCCGCAGTGTCACGCACGCCTACTACAGAGACGCACAGGGTAATCTCTGCTCTCTTCCTGGTTGTGTATGTTGTAGAATGCTATGAACACGTGGCTGTGTGAGACTCTCTGCCTTTCTCTCCTCAGCCCTCCTCCTGCTCTATGACATCACCAGCAAGTCATCCTTTGACAACATCAGGGTGAGAAACCTATCATGTCACTCTTCACTCCTCCTTCTTATCTCCTCCTTCTTCTCAAGCCCCCTTTCAGAGGAAGAACCCAGAATCCTTTTACATGCCAAGTAATAAATGGCCTCCACATTACATTACTGAAGTGACCCCCATTTCATAACATTTCCAAGAAGCAATTGTTTTAATTTTTGAAGGTTTGGGGATAAGAGGAAGTGCAGCTCAGAATGGAGAATAGTAACCAAAGCTGCAGAGCAGAGAAATGGATTCTGTTTTTGTAGAGAGGATCTCCTTTAGCACTGGCATTTTTACTGACTAATCTCCTCCTTTAATTTCTCTCCCCACCCCCTTTCCATATAGGCCTGGCTGACTGAAATTCATGAATATGCTCAGAAGGATGTGGTCATCATGTTGCTCGGCAACAAGGTGTGAGCTAGACATCCTTTTGGTTTTGTAGAGTGTATCAAGAGAAGTCGTCATACCAGAAGTAACAATAAGAACACAACACACACAGAAACATATTTGTCTCTGCTATTGACTTTGTAGCCTAATTACACATGCACGCACCCACACACACAGTGTGCCAGCCTCAGAGTTTATATTGAAGCTGACAGTCCTCCGAAGTGGATACATGTGTTGTGATGATTTAAATAGAACTGGTGGCATCTCCAGTTCAACAGCACCCATAGATCATGTGCCCCCTCTGGTGGTGCTACTACAGAGACACTAGGTCATTGCTGTCACATTCCACCAGACATCATTTATTCCCAGAGCTGGGGAGAGCAGCAGGACCGGGCACATTTCTCTCTCTGAGCAATGTTTGGCCTGTGGTCAGACACTCAGAGGCAGCCTGGAGACTGCTCTGGGAACTGCTGTGGCTTGTGTGGGCTGATGTAGTGGTGCCTCTCTGGATCTAATGGACTAGTTGTGTCCATGACTCTCCTCTGCTCTGTCCAAACAGACGGACATGGCCGGAGAGAGGGTCATCAAGCGTGAGGAGGGAGAGAAGCTGGCCAAGGTAAGAGACAAGGCCCACATAAAGGGTTTGCTCCACTCTCCTACTGAAAAACACCAAGTAGCCTCTTCAAAAGCAACTGTACAGCACTGTGAAATGAAAACAAGCTTGAAATGTTGATTTATATACTGCACTTGTGAACTGATGTTCCCTCAAGTGTTGGAGAGATGTATCACTCTGAGTGTTTGCTAGTGAGTTCATTCATATGATGAATGTGGTGTAATTGAGTAGTGCCATTAAAAGCCCTGGATCCATTTCAGGAATATGGAGTCCCTTTCATGGAGACCAGTGCCAAGACTGGAGTCAACGTAGAGCTGGCCTTCCTGGCTGTAGCAAAGTAAGTCACGACTCATGTTATTTCTAAAGGAAAGTTGCACTGTATGTGAAAGGGCAAAGACATATTGCCCAATTATGTTCCTCATCTCTCCTTCTCTTTTCCCTTATGTTTTCAATTTCTCTGCTCTTGCACTGCTCCATCCCACACACTCTCCTTTCTCTCTCTCTTTCTCTCTCTCTGTCTGTCTGTCTGTCTGTCTGTGCCAGGAGTTGAAGCACAGAGCTGCCCAGCAGCCCAACGAACCCAAGTTCCAGATCCACGACTACATTGCGTCTGAGAAGCAGAAGTCTGGCTGTTGTGGTGGCTACATGTAGCTAAACCTCTCACCAACTGTTACACCACACCAGGCCACAGTGAGAGAGGAGCGAGGGAGAGATACACACAAATGTCTACAGAGGGAGGGAGATAAAGAGAGAGAGACAGAGCAGTAGGGAGACAGACCCCTAAAATAGCATCATCAGATAGCGAGCAGTCAAAAAGAGCAGAGCAACCACATTGTGAAAAAGAGAACACCTGGTCTGCTCCCCACCTACTTGGAAGGCATATGGCAACTAGCCAACCCTCATTCTACCCCTATCAGGAGAAAAACCATGTCAGTGTTTTCAGTTGGATAGAAATCCATTACCAGTATATTAAAATGTGAATTTATATTTGAAACATGCTCGGATCATTTAGTTCATGTGTATCACATGCTGCAGCTGCAGCCTGCCAGCCTTACTCATTATTGCCATCAGGAAGGATTGGAAATCCAAAAATAGAATTTCTTGCCCCAATTTTGCCATATTTACAAAGAAATTAGGAAATGATCTGATCACTTTATGTAAAGATCTTAGGTGGAATAAAATACAGATTCTTTGGGGCTCATGGCTTCATATGTTTCACCACATTGTATTCAGGACTAAATGCCATATGTTGTATGAGGAGTACCGTCTACTACTGCGGTGTCATGCACAGTGTGTCCCAGATGCGGCCTCTACCGGCTAAAAATATGTCTAATGACAGTCAGTTTGTAATTATACTCCAAATTAAACTTATTTTCTGAAATGTTGTGGTCAAATGTTAAGTTCCAGCATGAGTTTTGATTTGCTTTTAAACGTGCCATCCACCACGTGCCATCCACCAATGAGAGTTCCCTCAGACACCGTTGTTGTGGAGCCTCTATCAGTCATCATTAATGGACGTTGTTGTTGTTGTGTCTCTACTGTACATGGGTTGTTCATGGGTTGCATTGTGTAACATGTTCCTTTGTATTTGGTTCATTATGAATATTTGCTTATTGAATTTGCTTGATGTCACAATTATTGTCACTCTCTATGGAGGTGTCACAGTGATCACAAAGTGCCATGGGAAAGTGCTTTGTTATCGTACGGTATATAAAAACTATTTTTTTGTAATGAAGATGGTGGTGTTTTATTGCAGTGTGCGTTTGTATATCTGTTATTTGAGTCTCTGGGGAGGAGGTTATAGGTCAGGGTTCCCCAACTGGCGGCCACGGGTGGCTTTATTTGGCCCCCTAAGTTTTATGAGCAAAGAAATATATATATATATACAGTACCAGTCAAATGTTTGGACACCTACTCAAGGGGTTTTCTATAATTTTACTATGTTCTACACTGTATAATAATAGTAAAGACATCACAACTATGAAATAACACATGGAATCATGTAGAAACCAAAAATGACTTAAACAAATCAAAATATATGTTTTATTATTCAAAGTAGCCACCGTTTGACTTGACAGCTTTGCAAACTCTTGGCATTCTCTCAACCAGCTTCACCTGGAAGGCTTTCCAAAAGTGTTGGAGTTTCCACATATGCTGAGCACTTGTTGGCTGCTTTTCCTTCACTCTGCAGTCCAACTCATCCCAAACCATCTCAATTGGGTTAAGGTTGGGAGATTGTGGAGGCCAGGTAATCTGATGCAGCACTCCATCATTCTCCTTCCTGGTCAAATAGCCCTTGCACAGCCTAGATGTGTGTGTTGGGTCATTGTCCTGTTGAAAACCAATGATAAGCGCAAACCAGATGGGATGGCGTATCGCTGCAGAACGCTGTGGTAGCCATGCTGGTTAAGTGTGCCTTGAATTCTAAATAAATCACTGACAGTGTCACCAGCAAAGCACCCCCACACCATCACTTCTCTTGCATGCTTCACGGTGGGAACCACACATGCGGAGATCATCCGTTCACCTACTCTGCGTCTCACAAAGACAGTGGTTGGAACCAGAAATCTCAAATTTGGACTCATCAGACCAAAGGACAGATTTCCACCAGTCTAATGTCCATTGCTCGTGTTTCTTGACCCAAGCAAGTCTCTTCTTATTATTGGTGTCCTTTACTAGTGGTTTCTTTGCAGCAATTCGACCATGAAGGCCTGATTCATGCAGTCTCCTCAGAACAGTTGATGTTGAGATGTGTCTGTTACTTTAATTTTGTGAAGCATTTATTTGGGCTGCAATTTCTGAGGCTGGTAACTCTACTGAACTTATCCTCTGCAGCAGAGGTAACTCTGGGTCTTCCTTTACTGTGGCAGTCCTTATGAGAGCCAGTTTCCTTACAGCGCTTGATGGTTTTAGCGACTGCACTTCTTGAAATTTTCCTCATTGACTCATTTCTCCATGCTTATTTGAGCTGTTCTTGCCATAATATAACCTTGGTCTTTTACCAAATAGGGATATCTTCTGAATACCACTCCTACCTTGTCACAACACAACTGATTGACTCAAACACA
The DNA here is from genome assembly GCA_030435695.1 of Brachymystax lenok tsinlingensis. Lineage (NCBI taxonomy): Eukaryota > Metazoa > Chordata > Actinopteri > Salmoniformes > Salmonidae > Brachymystax > Brachymystax lenok. The sequence continues at coordinate 79,470,031 of CM059791.1, read as the reverse complement.
TTAAGAAGGAAAGAAATTCAACAAATTAACTTTTAAAAAGGCACACCTGTTAATTGAAATGCATTCCAGGAGACTACCTCATGAAGGTGGTTGAGATTCTTCCAATGGCATTGAGGAGTACACCACATCAGTCACTGGCTTCATCAATAAGTGCATCAATGATGTCGTCCCCACAGTGACTGTACATACCCCAACCAGAAGTCATGAATTACAGGCAACATCCGCACTGAGCTAAAGGGTAGAGCTGCCACTTTCAAAGAGCGGGACTCTAACCCAGACGCTTATAAGAAATCCTGCTATGCCCTCCGATGAACCATAAAAGAGGCAAAGCGTCAATACAGGACTAAGATTGAATCATACTACACCGGCTCCGATGCTTGTCGGATGTGGCAGGACTTACAAACTGTTACAGACTACAAAGGGAAGCACAGCCAATAGCTGCCCATTGACACAAGCCTACCAGATGAGCTAAATTATTTCTATGCTCGCTTCGAGGCTAGCAACACTGAAGCATGCATGAGAGCATCAGCTGTTCCGGACAACTGTGTGATCACGCTCTCCATAGCCAATGTTAGTAAGACCTTTAAACAGGTCAACATTCACAAGGCCGCAGGGACAGACGGATTACCAGGACGTGTACTCTGAGCATGTGCTGACCAACTGGCAAGTGTCTTCACTGACATTTTCAACCTGTCCCTGACTGAGTTTGTAATACCAACATGTTTCAAGCAGACCACCATAGTGCCTGTGCCCAAGAACACTAAGCTAACCTGCCTAAATGACTACCGACCCGTTGCACTCACGTCTGTAGCCATGAAGTGCTTTGAAAGGCTGGTCATGGCTCACATCAACACCATTATCCCAGAAACCCTAGACCCACTCCAATTTGCATACCGCCCCAACGGATCCACAGATGACGTAATCTCTATTGCACTCCTCACTGCCCTTTTCCCCCTGGACAAAAGGAACACCTACATGAGAATGCTATTCATTGACTACAGCTCAGCGTTCAACACCATAGTGCCCTCAAAGCTCATCAATAAGCTAAGGACCCTGGGACTAAACACCTCCCTCTGCAACTTGATCCTGGACTTCCTGACGGGCCGCCCCCCAGGTGGTAAGGGTAGGTAACAACACATCTGCCACTCTGATCCTCAACACAGGGGCCCCTCAGGGGTGCATGCTCTGTCCCCTCCTGTACTCCCTGTTCACCCATGACTGCATGGCCAGGCACGACTCCAACACCATCATTAAGTTTGTTGACGACACAACAGTGGTAGGCCTGATCACCGACAATGATGAGACAGCCTAAAGGGATGAGGTCAGAGACCAGGCCGTGTGGTGCCAGGATAACAACCTCTCCCTCAACGTGATCAAGACAAAGGAGATGATTGTGGACTAAAGGAAAAGGACGACCAAGCACGCCCCCCATTCTCATTGACGGGGCTGTAGTTGGGCAGGTTGAGAGCTTCAAGTTCCTTGGTGTCCACATAACCAACAAACTTCTTTAACAGTTTCTACCCCCAAACCATAAGATTCCTGAACAGCTAATTAAATTCTACAGTTAATTCTATCCCCCAACCTGCTGCTCTTTATTTTAATTTTTATTAATTTTTTTACTCATATTTTTTACTCTTACCCAAAATGAAATCTATAATAGGCTTCCTATTTCGCAACAAAGCCTCCTTCACTCTCGCTGCCAAACATACCCTCGTAAAACTGACTATCCTACCGATCCTCGACTTCGGCGATGTCATTTACAAAATAGCCTCCAACGCTCTACTCAGCAAACTGGATGCAGTCTATCACAGTGCCATCCGTTTTGTCAACAAAGCCCCATATACCACCCACCACTGCGACCTGTATGCTCTTGTCGGCTGGCCCTCGCTACATATTTGTCGCCAGACCCACTGGCTCCAGGTCATCTATAAGTGTTTGCTAGGTGAAGCTCCGCCTTATCTCAGCTCACTGGTCACCATAACAACACCCACCCGTAGCACGCGCTCCAGCAGGTATATTTCACTGGTCATCCCCAAAGCCAACACCTCCTTTGGCTGCCTTTCCTTCCAGTTCTCTGTTGCCAATGACTGGAACGAATTGCAAAAATCGTTGAAGTTGGAGACATATCTCCCTCACTAACTTTAAGCATTAGCTATCTGAGCAGCTTACCAATCGCTGCAGCTGTACACAGCCCATCTGTAAATAGCCCATCCAACTACCTACCTCATCCCCATATTGTTTTTATTTACTTTTTTTGCTCTTTTGCACACCAGTATTTCTACTTGCACATCACCATCTGCTCATCTACCACTCCAGTGTTAATTTGCTAAATTGTAATTACTTTGCTACTATGGCCTATTTATTACCTTACCTCCTTATGCCATTTGCACACACTGTATATAGTATTTTTCTATTGTGTTATTGACTGTGCGTTTGTTTATTCCATGTGTAACTCTGTGTTGTTGTTTGTGTCGCACTGCTTTGCTTTATCTTGGCCAGGTTGCAGTTGTAAATGAGAACTTGTTCTCAACTGGCTTACCTGGTTTAATAAAGGTGAAATAAAACAAAAAAATCTAATAAAAAACGAATCTATTTTTTACTTAACACTTATTTTTCTTAAAACTGCATTGTTGGTTAAGGGCTAGTAAGTACATTTCACAAACTTTTGACTGGTACTGTATATATATATATTTTCTTTGTGTGGAATTACCATTGTTGGACATAAAATACTAAAAATACCAGGAAAACCAGCTTCAGGTGATTTTAATTTAAGAAATCTGTACCTAAGTATTCCAACGCATAATAGAGAGACACATGATCGTATACAAATGCAAGCAAGGTTCGAAATGATTATGTTTTAGTCAAACATTATGTATGTTTGGCCTTCTTTCAGTCTACAAATTATTTGTAATTATGTGCCGGCCCCGAACCAACCGCTCCAGAAAAAAAATCGGCCGCGGCTGAATCAAGTTGATGATCCCTGCTGTAGGTGGATGGGATTTGATGTACTGAAGTTGCCTCCCACCAGGTGGCAGCATTGCTTTTCAAATAATAATAGTGCGTTACGCTATTTACCACCGCTGGCTCAGTTTTACTTTTTAAAGAGCCGCTGAACACGCTGATTGGCAGGTGTCTTTTTCTGTAGAAAAACAAGATTTCAGTCTTGGGGTGTGTTTCCTGACAGATTCCGCGTTTGATTAATGATGTTTGTCCGCCATGAGAAGCCTATTTCACTTCCTTAAAATCCCCATAATGAATCTAATATAACTCAAAAAATGTGTAATTAATTTGGACGTTTTTGCCTAGGATGTTTTAGTTGCGTGATTTTACATCTAACTGAAGTGTGCGGGGAAGTATTTCTCATGTAAAGAAATGCAACACACGTTGTCTTATGTAAACAAAGTCGGAGCTGCTGGGCAGGTCTGTCTCACTGTCTATGCTATTGGATAGAAAGCAATCACCGCAGCTGTTCACCCCATGTTAGTAGGCAAATTAAAATCATCAAAAGCCAACCTTCCTTTACCAGTTGTGACGCACCGATGTTCCAAGCTCAGTTTTAGACAAGACTGACTTTATGACCAAAATGATCCTATTTACACTTTGTAGTCAATTTTGACACAGTGTTTCTGATTCATATCAATGCCACATAGCCGTTTTCAAAGGGATTCGTTGCTTTTTAAAGGCAGTCGCTCCTTAATATCACCACTCGTTATTTGTTTCACACAAATAGCTCCAAACACACAGTCACAAAGGACTGGATTGTTTTGTGAAATACATCCTACTGAAAAATAAATAAGCCAGTAATACATCCACTTATTGAGACAGACAGAACATGTTAATTTCAAACCACCACATATAGAGATGAACATGGAAATGTGAGATTATGGGAATCCTCACAGCCTTGTAATTTGAAAAGGCTTATTTATCTATACTGTACGAAAGAGGTTCAATTTGAGCTGAGTTGCAGGGCTCTATCAACCTGGATGGGGGAGTCTAGTGGAGATGGTGATGCCAGGCAGAACACCCATTACTCATTGTACCTGGATCAGCTGTGTACCTGGAATCTAGCTCTAGGAACTCTTCTTCCTCTACACAGTTGTACAGCTGTACCAACGATTAAATCAAACACAAACAAGAATCATTCGCTCTTCAGAAACATCACATAGCACCTGACCCTCAGCCTTTCTGTATACATAGTTTGAGATGATAGGCCTATGAGTGAGTCATCAATAAATTATAGTGAGTTATCAATATATGAAGTTAAGCAAAAAGTACATGAATATAATTATCTAACTACACCTCCAATTAATTACACTTCATGACCATTACCATGCATTGATAAGTGTACCTGGTAAATGTCCCAGTATAGAGAAGTAACAACTCTGCTGTGGTTTTGGGTCAGTGAGGTCCTTGCCGTTTTAGTGATGATGTAATAGAGCATTTCTCAAGGAGGGTCTAGGCCCCTTCCTTCCACATAAAGGTTTGCATTTCTTCAGAATTGCAGGGTGGTGAGGTAGGCCTATTCAGAAGAGTTTCTGTCTGTCAGTGAGTGTGTGTGTTCTCACAGAGACAGCCAGACATAGAGCGAGAGGAGGGAGAGAGAAGGAGCGCATGTGGCAAATGCGGATGTCTTCTCCTGGGCATATTATTTGTAAGTAGAAAACATATTTTAACATCAGGAATATGCAGTACAGTGAAGGCTGCTGAGGGGAGGACGGCTCATAATAATGGCTGGAACGGAGCGAATAGGACGCCATCAAACACCTGGAAACCATATGTTTGATGTTGTTGATACTGTACCACCAACCTCCTGTGATACAGTACCATATGTTTACAGAAGGACCACAAGCATTTATCAAAACACCGCAGCAGCAATCATTTTTGCGCATGCACTTGTCAATCTTTAGGGCCAATAGCATGCATGCCCTATTAATTTATGCGCCTCCCTCCTCCTGGGGTATTTGAGAAGTGATTGGTGATACTATCTGTCTTCTCCACCTACGTCACTGATCTTTATAAAGTAGTCTACTGAGTTTAATTCGGTGTCAGATTAGAGAATAGAGTTTTGGAGGAGAGTCAACGCATACATATAGTTAGTAGAACTTCAGGGTTTGGCGACACATCTTGGGTTGGCATACATCCCCTGTATGCACACATTTTAAGAGTTGCTTTTGAAAGTGAGTTGCGACTGCGGGTGACATCCAGTCACCACGGACGGCGCCTTATAAACAGACCGATTGGATGCCAGACGCTCTTCCTTGAGAGCGGCAGAGATTCCTGTTGACGGGTACCACTCGTGCTCAGCATCCCAAACTGAGTTTTCTTGGCAACTTCCAGCTAGTGAACGATCATTCTCATAAGCAACGGGTTGAATTGGTGAAATAAATAACAGAAACTATGCCCAGCAAAAGCGAAGATAATCGGCCAAGACTCTGCCTGCTGGAGAAAGGGGACAATGGTTATGGGTTCCATCTCCACGGTGAGAAGGGTAAGACCGGGCAGTTCATACGGCTTGTGGAGCCCGACAGTCCGTCTGAAACATCTGGGATTCGCGCGGGGGACCGACTAGTTTTCGTGAACGGGGAGAACGTGGAGAGCGAGAGCCATCAACAGGTTGTGTCCCGGATAAGAGCCACGGTGGGCAAGCTCGAGCTCATTGTTGTCGATCAGGACACTGAGCAACTGTTGAAAAAACACAAGATGAAGTGTCTCAAAGAATATGTCACGGAGCGCATTCCTTTACCCAGCGACGACGAGTCAGAAAGCGAAGACGTTAAGGAGAACGGGACCCCATGCGGGACACCGAGAGAATCCACACCCGTCCCGGAAAATAACGGAGAGCTCCATAGCCACGTAGAGCTCCATAGCCATGTTGAGAAAAAGCTGAGCATCAACTCTGAGAAGGTGAGTGTGCCAAAGTGCAAAACCTGAATAATCAATTAAATTCTTATTTTGGGTCATTGATGTAGCCTGGTGGTCACAGTAAGCTATATTCTGCAAATATACAATACTGATTCAGTTACAGTTTTCGTAGTAGTACCACTGACACTGCCCTAGGGATTTCAATTAAACGAATGAGATGTTTTTTTTATTCATACATTTATTCACCAGCAATGTAATTATATTATTTTAACTTTTCAGTCGCCTGTTGTATAAGTGCCCTGTGAAAATAACAATTGATATGGTCAGCTGCAAAGCCCAATTTTCCCACTATCTTCATTGTAGCAGTTTTGGCAGAGGTAGCAGGTTGTAGGCGAGTCAGTTGGCTGCACATTTGTTGTGGGTGGTGGTGGGGTATGGGGGATAGGAGTGGAAGGACAAACAGCCTACTTCAGCCTCGAGTTCAAGTTAATTTGACAGTGATGCTGCACAAGACACACATTTGGGGGACAGTGCAACACATTTTTTGGGTTGTTGTTCTGAGGTTTGAGAAAGAACTGACACTTGACATTGGGGTTGAAGAGAAAGAATTTGAGGTTTACTGAAGCAGATGTCTTTGAACACACCACATCCAACATATTTCTGGTGTCTTTATGTTTTCATGACTCGCAACGTAGTGCATCCACAATGGAACACAAGAAACAGTTCAAAATACAATTCTTAGTCCTTGATTATGACCTACTGCTGTCTATGAAAACAAATGAAGAGTTTCATTCCAAAATGCTATATATCCATTTTCAGAAACGTTGGTAAATTAGCTTTTATTGTTTAAAAACCTTCTGAAAGAGATTGGTGTGTTTTTTAACTATCTTATCATGTCATGAGGTTGTTCATTGACAGGCATGTATTTAAAACAAATCTAAATGGTTTAATTTCAGAGGGACAAATAATCATGTTTTCTTTAGCAAACGCTATATATCCGCATCACTCTCAGAGAAATAAGTAGTACTGCTAGGTTTTACACAGTCAAATTTAACAAATAACATTTTGTTTTATAAAGAACTGAACAAATGATACATTTGTGACATCAATATTTCATTGTTATTTTTATTATACGAGATCTGTATGTAAAACATTTAGATTTGACATTTTAGTAATCTTATCCAGAGCAACATACAGTTAGTGCAACCACATACAACACCTTCAGAAAGTATTGACGCCCCTTGACTTTTTCCACATTTGGTTGTTTTACAGCCTGAAATTAAAATGGATTTAGTTCAGATTTGTTGTCACTGGCTTACACACTTTACCCCATAATGTCAAAGTGGAATTATGTATTCGATAAAAGCTGAAATGTCTTGTCAATAAGAATTCAACCCCATTGTTATGGCAAGCCTAAATAAGTTCAGGAGTAAACATGTGCTTAACAAGTCACATAATAAGTTGTATGGACTCACTCTGTGTGCAATAAGTATTTAACATGATTTTAGAATGACTACCTCATCTCTGTACCCCACACATACAATTACTGTAAGGTTCCTTCAGTCGAGCAGTGAATTTTGAACACAGACCAGGGAGGTATTCCAATGCTTCGCAAAGAACGGCACCTATTGGTAAAAAATTTAAAAGCAGATATTGAATATTCCTTTGAGCATGGTGAAGTTACATGTTGGATTGTGTATCAATACACCCAGTCACTACAAAGATACAGGCATCCTTCCTAACTCATTTGCCGGAAAGGAAGAAACCACTCAGGGATTTTACCATGAGGCCAAAGGTGACTTTAAAATAGTTTAATGGCTGTGATAGAAGAAACCGAGGATGGATCAACAACATTATAGTCACTCCACAATACTAACCGAATGGACAGAGTGAAAAGAAGAAAGCCTGTACAGAATTAAAATATTCCAAAACATACATCCTGTTTGCAACAAGGCACTAAAGTAATACTGCAAATAATGTGGCATAGCAAGTAACTTTTTGTCCTGAATACAAAGTGTTATGTTTGGAGCAAATCCAATACAACACATTACTGAGTACCACACTCCATATTTTCAAACATAGAGGTGGCTGCATCATGTTATGGGTATGCTTGTAATTGTTAAGGACTGGGTAGTTTTTCAGGATAAAAAGAAAGGGAATTGAGATAAGCACAGGCAAAATCCTAAAGGAAAACATAGTTCAGTCTGCTTTTCACCAGACACTGGGAGATTAATTCACATTTTAGCAGGACGATAACCTTATAACACAAGGCTAAATATACACTGGAATTGCTTACCAAGAAGACAGTGAATGTTCCTGCGTGGCTTAAATCTGCTTGAAAATCTATGGCAAGACCTGAAAATGATTGTTTATTAATGATCAACAATCAATTTGACAGAGCTTGTAGAATTTGGAAAATAATGGGCCAATGTCGCTGTCACGGTTCATGAATTCACCGGCTCGCTCTGTGTGTATGTGTGTGCGTGTGGGTGTGGCCGCTGATCACCACTCAGCTCATTATCAGCGCCAGCTGCCACTCATCATCTGTGTCTATTTATACTCATTGTCATTCGTCTTGTGTTTGTCAGTTCGTTGGGTTGGTTCCTGTGTGCTAGTTCGTTCTCCTGGCTGGGTCTTGTGCCTCCTGTGGTTTCGGTTTCAGTTTGGATTCTACGATCGCTCTGCTGTCTGTCCTGAGGAGGGTTCGACGCCGGGTACTTCCTGGTTCTGCGGAGATTGGATTTCCTCTCGCTTCTCTCACCGCCACGGAGGATCTGGGTTGCCCATTCAGTCCCTGTGCTGCCACGGCTCAGACATTCATTATACTACTTCCTCATCTGACCCTGTTCTACTACTCTCACTATTGCTGTAATAATTGTTAGACTTTCACTCGCAATTGAACCCTCAGTTATTCCAACGTAACAGAACGAACTGACCAACATGGATTCAGCGAGTGCACCGGGTTTGACGGAATTTCTGTCCAGAAGCATGTCTCGTATGGATCAGCAGGAGGAGCAGATGACGGCTACAGGTCGTGCGGTGCAAACCTTGGTAGCGCAGGTGTCCGAGCTCACCCAACAGCTCCAACGTCTAAGCGTTCCCACTGCGCCACCCCCACCGCCTGTTCCCCCTACTCCTACACCACCTTACCACCAACCTGAGCCACGTATGCCTACCCCGGAGGCATATTCTGGTGAGCCCAATTTTTGCAGACCTTTTATCAACAAGTGCTCCTTGTTTTTCTCGCTCCAGCCACAGACGTTTGCCTCAATCCAAGGTGGCTTTTGTGCTAACTTTGTTGACAGGACGCACGGCTCAGTGGGGAACGGCGGTGTGGGAGAACCGTCACCAATGCTGCACCTCATTCCAGGCACTATCAGAAGAACTGAGGAGGGTCTTCGACCGTGTGGTGACGGGACGCGAGGCAGCCCGTATACTCGCGGGTCTTCGGCAAGGGAATAGACCGGTGTCGGACTATTCTATCGAATTTAGGACTCTAGCAGCAGAGTGCCAATGGAGCGAGGCGCAGTGGGACATGTTCCTGCATGGGCTGGCTGACCGTATACAGGGGGAGATTTACGCGCTGGACCTGCCCAGGAACCTGGACGGGCTCATTGAGTTGGCTCTATGGGTCGACGCTCGCTTAAACCGGTGGGAACAACGAACACACCAGACCCCGGTTCCCGCGAGGTTCGAGCGTCACTCGTTCCCCAGCAGCGATACGGCCAGTCCCGCTTTCCAACCACAAGCCCATGCAGGTGGGAGGAGCTCGGCTCTCCCGGGTGGAGAGACAACGACGGAGAACCAGAGGACTGTGTTTGTATTGCGGAGGTACAGGACATTTTCTGAACGACTGTCCGGTAAAAGATCAAGCCCGATAGTAAGTAAGAGGCTACTATCGGGCGGGCTCTCTGTGGATAAGCCCTCTTCTTCAACCCTCCTCCCGGTAAGACTGCAATGGGCGACCCACTCACACCACTGTCAAGCCTTATTGGACTCAGGGGCGGAGGGTAACTTTATGGACCCGAATCTTGCCCAGCAACTTCACATTCCCATCATTTCTCTCACACGCCAGATTAGTGTTAAGGCACTCAACGGAAAAGAACTCCCAAACATTCATCTTTGCACTAAACTCATAACTCTCATCACTTCTGGCAATCACTCGGAGGAGATCTCATTTCTGCTCATGGACTCCCCACTCATCCCCATGGTACTCTGCCATCCCTGGCTAGTGAAACATTGTCCCAGGGTGGACTGGGGCCACAGTTCAGTCTCGGCCTGGAGTAATGAGTGTTATGCATCCTGTCTTGTGTCTGCTTGTTCGTCTGTGCCTGGTTCTGTGTTGCAGGAGGAGTCTGTGAATTTGTCAAACGTGCCCACTGAGTACCTCGACCTGAAGGAAGTGTTCAGTAAGTCTCGTGCCGCTGCTCTGCCTCCCTACGTCCCTACGACTGTGCTATAGAGTTACTGCCAGATACGTCTCCGCCTAAGGGCAAGTTATACTCACTTTCGGCTCCAGAAAGGGAGGCCATGGAGAAATACATTTCGGATTCTCTAGCAACCGGATTCATCCGCCCTTCCTCTTCTCCAGCGGGGGCGGGGTTCTTTTTTGTGGGGAAGAGGGATGGGTCTCTGCAACCTTGTATTGATTACCGAGGGCTGAACAACATCACGGTAAAGAATACTTATCCTTTGCCGTTGATGTCTTCGGCCTTCGAGAGGTTACAGGGAGCATCCGTCTTCACAAAACTGGATTTACGCAATGCTTATCATTTGGTTCGCATAAGGCAGGGGGATGAGTGGAAGACCGCGTTTAATACCCCCAGGGGCCATTTTGAATATTTGGTCATGCCTTTCGGGCTGTCTAACTCCCCTGCGGTCTTCCAGGCACTCATCAATGATGTGCTGAGAGACATGGTGGATCAGTTTATTTATGTCTATCTAGATGACATACTGATCTTTTCATCCTCCCTCCAGCAACACGTTCAGCACGTTAGACAAGTGCTCCAGAGGTTACTAGAGAACAGACTTTTTGTCAAGGCGGAGAAATGCGAATTTCATGCACAGTCTGTTCCCTTCCTAGGGTACATCATCTCGTCCGAGGGAATACGCATGGATCCCGACAAGGTCAAGGCTGTGGTGGATTGGCCAAGTCCAGATTCCTGTAAGGCCCTGCAGAGGTTTCTGGGATTCGCCAATTTTTACCGACGATTTATTCGCAATTTCAGCCAGCTAGCCGCTCCTCTGACTGCCTTGACCTCCCCCAGAACAACGTTCAGGTGGTCCGGTGCAGCCGAAACTGCATTTTCCAACCTTAAAGGCCGCTTTGTTTCGGCCCCCATTCTCATAGCCCCTGATCCTTCACGTCAGTTCGTGGTGGAGGTCGACGCATCAGAGGTGGGGGTAGGTGCGGTTCTTTCCCAGCGCTCTTCCGCGGACGACAAGATGCATCCTTGCGCATTTTTGTCCCATCGTTTATCACCTGCCGAACGTAACTATGATATTGGTAACAGAGAGTTGTTGGCAGTCAAACTAGCGTTGGAGGAATGGCGTCATTGGTTAGAAGGGTCGGGGGTACCTTTTATCGTCTGGACCGACCACAAGAACTTGGAATATATCAGATCCGCCAAAAGACTCAACTCCAGGCAGGCTCGGTGGGCTCTTTTTTTCAGACGTTTTGATTTTTCCCTCTCGTACCGCCCGGGTTTTAAGAACATCAAACCCGACGCCTTGTCTCGCGTTTTTGACCGCTCCGAACGCCCGTCTACTCCCGAGTGCATTTTACCTGAGAGACTCATTGTTTCCACACTCACATGGGAGGTCGAGTTGAGGGTCAAATCGGCCTTAGAAGGGGTAATGCCTCCGCCCGGTTGCCCACTGAGTCGGTTATTCGTGCCGGAGGGACTGCGGTCCGACGTAATTCGTTGGGGTCACTGTTCCAAAGTAGCTTGTCATCCAGGAGTAAACCGTACTAGTTTTTTGGTTAAGCAACGATTCTGGTGGCCAGCTATGGCCCAGGACATTCAGAGTTTTGTTTTGGCCAGTTCGAGTTGTGCTACTGGCAAGACCTCCCACCGACCCCCAGATGGGTTACTCCAACCGCTGCCTGTCCCTTCGAGACCTTGGTCCCATATAGCGCTAGATTTTATCACCGCCCTTCCACCCTCTCAGGGCAAGACAGTCGTTTTGACTGTTGTGGACCGTTTCTCGAAGGCGGCTCATTTCATTCCCTTGCCTAAATTACCTTCGGCCAAGGAGACAGCGGTAGCTGTCGTGGATCACGTCTTTTGTTTACATGGCCTCCCGATGGACGTGGTCTCCGACAGGGGGCCCCAATTTGTGTCCAAATTCTGGCGAGAGTTTTGTAAACTACTGGGGGCGACTGTCAGTCTATCTTCGGGGTTCCATCCCCAAAGCAATGGTCAAACAGAGAGAGCCAACCACGACTTAGAGAGAGTGTTGCGGTGTTTGGTATCCCAGAACCCTTCATCCTGGAGTCAGCAACTCTCAGTGGTCGAGTACGCTCATAACTCGTTACCAGTGTCATCCACGGGCCTCACCCCGTTTGAATGTAGTTTAGGTTACCAGCCACCTATTTTCCCTAGCCTAGAATCCGACGTCGCGGTCCCCTCCGCTCACACCTTTGTCCAGAGGTGCCACCGCACGTGGACCAGAGCCCGGGAGACTCTCCTCCGGGTGGGGGTGCGCACCAAGGCTAAGGACGATCGCCACCGGCTGAAGCCTCCTGTTTACGTCGTAGGTCAAAGAGTGTGGCTTTCAACCAAGAATATTCCTCTCTGCTCCGTTAGTAACAAGTTAGCTCCCAAATCTATCGGCCCGTTCAGGGTCACCAAGGTCCTTAGTCCGGTGGCAGTCCGCCTCAAACTTCCTCCGGCGTACAGGAGAATCCACCCCGCTTTTCATGTATCCAGATTAAAGCCCGTGTTTCATTCACATATCAATCCGCCAGCCCCGGTTCCCCCCCTGCCGCGACTCGTAGATGGGGGGGTACTGTCACGGTTCATGAATTCACCGGCTCGCTCTGTGTGTATGTGTGTGCGTGTGGGTGTGGCCGCTGATCACCACTCAGCTCATTATCAGCGCCAGCTGCCACTCATCATCTGTGTCTATTTATACTCATTGTCATTCGTCTTGTGTTTGTCAGTTCGTTGGGTTGGTTCCTGTGTGCTAGTTCGTTCTCCTGGCTGGGTCTTGTGCCTCCTGTGGTTTCGGTTTCAGTTTGGATTCTACGATCGCTCTGCTGTCTGTCCTGAGGAGGGTTCGACGCCGGGTACTTCCCGGTTCTGTGGAGATTGGATTTCCTCTCGCTTCTCTCACCGTCACGGAGGATCTGGGTTGCCCATTCAGTCCCTGTGCTGCCACGGCTCAGACATTCATTATACTACTTCCTCATCTGACCCTGTTCTACTACTCTCACTATTGCTGTAATAAATGTTAGACTTTCTCTCACAATTGAATCCTCAGTTATTCCAACGTAACAGTCGCACAATCCAGGTGTGGAAAGCTCTTAGACAATTACCCAGAAAGACTTTGGCAGCTGTAATCGCTGCCAGAGGTGACTCTAACATGTATTAACTCAGTGAGTTGAATACTTATCTAATGAAGATATATTATTCTTTTATTTTTCATATTTTTTTTGTACAAATGTTAGGATTTTTCTTCTACAATAACTTTAGAGTATTTTGTATAGATCATTGACAAAAAAAATGAAATTTCAATACATTTTATCCCACTTTGTAACATAACAAAATGTGGAAAAAGTCAAGGGGTGTGAATTCTTTCAGAAGGTACTATATCACAGTCAAATACACAGTAAACAAACATTCCAACTAAACAATGGATATATAAACTTTTTCTGAATAACACATTTTTAAATCTGAGAACAGTAATATTTTACACACACACGAAGGTACCAATAAGCAATAATTTCTTGTGAAAAAAACACAAACACTGCAAAAAATTGTGGATAAAGCGTTTTGGAAATTATCTCTTCAAGTGCTCCTCACATTGTTCAATAGCCGGTTCTCACTTAATTTATTCTTTAAAGGGACGACATTTTGTCTTCACATACTTTTTATACCCTCTAGCTAACAGCATGCACATGACGTGGATTCATTCAAACATTAAAGAAAAGAGGGGCACTCCAAAACATCTGTTCCCCCCGCCGTGTCCCGGATGTTTACCCCTGGGGCTCTCCCAGCCCCTCTCTCTGGTTCCTCTATTGCTGTGACGTAATAACCCAGACTTCTTCACTGACACTGCACTGTCTGTTTGGGTCTTTGTGTTCCAATGTGGCGCTCCGAGTGAATCTCACTGCTGAGTGATTTGCTACCATAACAGTCTAAACAACAGTCTCACTACCATACCCTGCAGTGCCCAGCCATGACCAGCCCACTCATGTGTTGGACAGGATGCAGACAGCCAGACACGTGCAGCATCCTATGGGCTGCTCGAGGGGCTCCTATACATCCTGCATATCCTGTGTATGATATGTGTACATGTACCGTACTGACTTAAACTCATCCAATATTACACTTCCAATAAAGCAGTAACTCACTGTGTTCTCATTAAATGAATCAATATTAAGAGCAGGATTTCCAACAGGGGTTAATCTCTGAACATGCAGAGAAGGTAATGGGGTCATCTAAGAAACCTTATGAGAACCCTGTTTCCCTCACCCTTGACTTCCATGTTTCGTCCCAATATCCAAAAACACAGCAAATCCACCGCACCTATAGGCCCTGCTGTGTCCTGGCTGTAACTCTGTGTCTGCAGGGTAGTTAAATGCCGTGTCTGCCTCATCTCTTATCAGTGCTGTGTGTTAACACTACAAGGCAGAGGCCCAGTCAAGGGTCCAGTGAGACATCACTGTGGAAGGTAGAGGACTTGTGCCACATAAAGGCACAGCAATACTGTTGTTGAACAATCAGATCCCCTCAACAGCTGAACATGTTACAGTACATCAGACCACCATATCACATTAGTTAACTCTATAGACTAGAGCAATTGAAGCTCATGGAAACAATGTCCAGTGTATTAATGTAAATGTAAATGTCTTACTGTAAATGGCCCTCACTTGTAGAGCTCCTTTAGGTCCTGGAAAAGTACTCAAAAGCACCATAGAAAAACAGACGTAGTTATGTTGTTTGTCTTAGAAATACACACCGATTGTTCCTCTGTTTACTTTCAAACTCACCCAGATGGCCTAATGGAGTTGTGGTATTATAGTTGACGCTGGCACGCAACTCAGAAGGAAGTGTTCCATGAACAAACAAGCCCACTTCTGTACCGCTCATATTTCATTGGTTGAATTATAGTTTTCATATTGGACATTTAATGTTTCCCTGGTTTCTAGTGTGTTTGCTTGCTTTCTAAATCAAATAGTTAGAGAGAATACATTACTTGACAGTTTAAAGGCCCAGTGCAGGCAAAAATGTGATTTTACTCTGTTTTATATATATTTCCACACTATGAGGTTGTAATAATACTGTGTGTTTGTGAAAATGATGATAGTGTAAGAGCTGTTTAAAAAGATCACCTGAAATGTCAGCCTGTTTTGGTGGGATGGAGTTTTGGCCCGCCTGGTGACAATACCAGACGGTAACTTAGTTAATATACCAATAAGAAAGAGAGGTCTAATCCACTCTGTCAATAACAGCTAGATTTCAGACTTCAGCTGTTATTGACAGCATTCTGAGCGAAGTTTTTGCTTGTGAAATTGCTCTTTGCTAAGAAGCTAATTATGTTTGCATTCAATTAAAATGGTTAAAAATAATCACAGTAAGTTACTTCATTGTTACCCAGAAATGATTTAATATTGAGATATAAACGGCTGCATTGGACCTTTAAAGAAGCTCAACCTACTGCTTTATTGCTTGAAGGTTGAGAAGATCATAAGAGCCTATATATTGGAACAGTGGCAGTGACACAACTCAGGCTTAGACGATATTACTATGTTCCAGGAATTTTCTGCCTGCATCCTGTCCGGCATTCCTCTACCCTGGCCCATGCAGTCAGTGTGACACACACACACACACACACACACACACACACACACACACACACACACACACACACACACACACACACACACACACACACACACACACACACACACACACACACACACACACACACACACACACACACACACACACACACACACACACACACACACACACAACTGCCTGTCCCTGTCTTTGAAAAAACAAAAGAGGGGACCAAGAGGAACGCCCTCTCCGGAAACCAAGGAGGGGTTGCCTTGGTTACACTGATGTGGTGTGTGCTATCCATGCTGAGTGTTGGTCTGTGTGTGTGGAGGTGAGAGGCAAAGTGAGAAACAGGGGTGTGAAGCAAAGGAGAGGAGAAAAGTAGAGAGGGAACATTTTGAATGCAATAAGGAATTGCAGTCTTCTCTGTTGTTAGAAACCAAGGACAGAGATAATCTTTCCAGCATTCTGAGTTTGATTGTCTATTCCTTCTCTGATAGCCATATTTTGGCTGCCCTTATTACACCCTAACAGATTTAGGTGCCTCTTGTCATATTGGCTGGATCCTATTGGATCTG
Source organism: Brachymystax lenok tsinlingensis (assembly GCA_030435695.1). NCBI lineage: Eukaryota > Metazoa > Chordata > Actinopteri > Salmoniformes > Salmonidae > Brachymystax > Brachymystax lenok. The sequence goes on along the minus strand of CM059791.1, from coordinate 79,453,581 downwards.
TCATTAAAGCCACTCTAAACATCTGATATGAAAATAAGGGTGTGATGCATGCCTTGAGTTGAGCCTCTAAGTTTATTTTCCATCCACAGTTTCTATCTTATCTGTTTGTGTTGTTATTGTTTTGTGTGCCTAATTCCCTCCATTTGCTGTTGAGGAAAGCCCACATCAACCGAGGCTTTGGTCCATTGAGATTCCACTGGGAGACTGAGGAGGATGCCAGCCAGTCAGCTTGGTGTTTCTGGAGTCCTCACGAATGACTGCCTGGTTACATAAGCCTGTTTTTAAAGGCAAATTACAGGAGAGAAAGAGTCCTCCGTGTGTCAGATGAAATCAACTGTGACTTGTAGGCTGAGAGTTCTGCTGTTCAGGGAGGGGCCGTTGTGTGTGTTCCATGTCTTGGAGGAAGTCTGTAGAGAACAGTAGCATAGAGATTTCGCCTGGAGAGCAGCAACATGCAGACAGGCCAATAGGCATATGCCAGTTGGCTGTCTGTCTTCACTGGGCTGTCTGTCTGTTTCCACCAGGTTTCTACCAGATACCAAGCCTGTAATCTACTCATTCATATAAAAGCTGCTTATTAAAGAGCATGGATCAACCACTGACACACCCACTGCCTCTAGGCTTTTTGGCCCTTGTGGTGTGCCGTAGTGGGGAGAGGCTTTTGTTATAGCAAAACATGGTTCCTCAGGCATAGGAATAGCCCACTTTAGTGACTGTGTAGGAGGATTCTCTCTATATAGTTTTTCTCCCAAAGAATGGAGTGCCATGGGTTGACAATGGCTTTAAAAGGAGCAAGCAACTCGTAAAGAGATTTGAAACCAGGGCTTTTCTTTAAGCATTCCTGGTGGATTATTTAGTGGGTTTGATTATTGACCTATAGTGGGTAATAGTTTATTTACTGGGTTATAGTTATGTATTTCAGACCAAGTCTCTGGGTGTACCTCACCATGTTGAAGTTACGACACAAAGCCTGACATCATTTATGTTAGCTTTACCAACTATTCAACCAGACGCTGATGCCATACAATCCACAATGGCTGGTCAATAATATTGTCCTATGCCATTTAAAGAAAATATCTCAACTCTTCATGAACTTCTCTTATGACGGTAGGCCGTCATTGGAAAATAAGAATTTGTTCTTAACTGACTTGCCTAGGCTACTGTAGCCTAGTGGTTAGAGCGTTGGACTAGTAACCGAAAGGTTGCAAGATCGAATTCCTGAGCTGACAAGGTAAAAATCTGTCGTTCTGCCCCCTGAACAAGGCAGTTAACAAATTCTTATTTTCAATGACAGCGGGTTCTTAACTGACTTGCCTAGTTAAATAAAGATTAAAAAAAATAAAGGTAAAATAAAAATACATATTTTAGGAAACGGGCAGCCACACCTTAGTTTGTGACTCTCTCTTTAAATCTCCTTAACGTAGCTTGCTTCTGTGGGAATCTTTTCCTGGGGCCTTGGTCAGCACATAGACTCCAGAAAGCTTAGGCTGGTTTCCTGTCATTGTTGTTTGTGGAGGTAGAGAGAGTCAGGCAGACCCCATCTCCCTCATCCCCCTCTTCTGCTCTCTCCACAATGGGTTGCCTCTACTGGTCACAATGAAAACTCCTGGCCTTTATTACTGTCATTTCTCTACAATTAACAGTACACTTTTTTATTGTAGCCCAGACAAGCACACCTGATTCAACTTGTCAACTAATCATCAAGCCCTCGATGAGTTGAATCAGGTGAGTTTGTCTGGGCCTACAACAGAAATGTATGCTGTTGGGGGTACTGGAGAACTACAGTATATCATTTATATAGCCCGATTACCACATTGTTTTTGATGTGTGGTCGCGTGTAGGGCATCTGTCTTCATGTGTATTTGCTCAATCACGTGTGTGTGTGTGTGTGTGTGTGTGTGTGTATGTGAATGTGTGTGTGTGTGTGTGTGTGTGAGAATGTTTGGGAATCACCCTTTCCTTCCCTCCTCTTTGTTGAGCAGTGTGCTCCAGAGGAAATGGTCAACATGACAAGACAGACAGGGTGGAGGACTAAACACAGGGTTCATTATGTTTCAGTAGAAGGATCCATTTATTTGTGTACTGTGCAGTCCCTGTTTGTGCACGTGTGTGTGGTGTCAACTTGTGTAAATGTGTGTGTATTTGTTTGTAGAGGGTAAGAGTTCAGCAGCTTGTGAGTGTATTACGTAACTAACTCTTACACACCCTCTCTAGGCTCTACAGTCAGTCCTGTACATCTGCTTCTCCAGTAAGGGTTTAGTTGTATCAAACAGACTCTGATTTTGGCCTTAGATCTACTGCACACAATAGCCTATAATTGTAGGCATCACATGGACAGAGAGGTGTATTGGAAGTCCCTCACTGCAGGTCACTGGACTTCCTGCTCTGCTCAGTGTGTTCTCTGTCTCCAGTCTTGTCTGGGGCCCAGGGTGGAGCTCTGGCCATACATTCACACCCACCATGGCCCTCTTCCTGAGACCCAGTGGCTTTGTCTGAGGAGCGGTGTGAGAGAGAGTGGATGGTAGAGGGTTTGTAGTGAAGTGAACGAGTGACTCTGGACCAAAACAGCAGCACCACCGTCTCTCCTACAGTTAGGGCCAAGTCAGGGTGGGTGGACGTGGACCCCATGAGGGGAAGGGGAGCCCCCTGGGATGCAAGAGGGGAGAATGCTACAATGCCACATTCCATTTCTCATTCCATACCCCTCAGGGTTCATAACCCCTCCTTGACAATGAGAGAAAGGGCCGCACCCTCCAAGGATAGGGGTGGGGGGGTGACACTCAGGTACCCTGAAATAGACTCTCCTTCACCCGCGCCCAGCAATGACACCACAGAGTAGGACCAGGACAGACTATACAAGACATTCAGGCATAGTGTTTAAACTGTGTGCGTTCTGTCTGAAAGGGATTCTATGGAGTTCCGTAAGGCCAGGGGTATAATGTATTCTACAGGCGTGGGCGTATGGTGTTGGTTTCTGCAGTGTTGGTGAGCTTGATTATCTTATCAAAGCTGACTACAGTCTGACAGCAAAGTGGGAGCAAATGTTTGTCACATGTTGACCATCCACAACCATCCACAGCCTGAATGACGCCACACAGGATGTCACAACATTCTCTTTCACTTATTCATCCCTCTCATCCTTTCCTAGCCTTTTTCCTCTCCCCTCGGAGCTAACAGTATGATCTAATCTTCATCATTGTCTCTGTCAATCTGTGCAGTGACAGGTTCACTGGGGCTGGGCTCAGTTGTATGTGGGAGACATTTTGTGTGCCTGCAACTCGTTGGGTGGAGGTCAGAGACAGGAAGCATGGCCTCACAGATAAACCATGTTGACTCCTCAGGCCTGGTGCCTGATAGGGTAGGACTAACACACTGATACTAACACACTGATAGAGAGCCATAGGGATGGAGGAGGGACAGCTGCTTTGGAAAGGTGTGTCCTGAGAAGAGACAGAACTAGAGATTTGAATGAAAAGGATGTCTGGGGATGCCGGGCACTTCAGTACCTAATCAGGGCACATCCACCCATTAGTGTTAAAATATCAACATGGGCATCCCCCATAATTGTTGTGATTGACAATGGTCTACTGTTTTTAGTGAAGCCACTACGAGTGACTTGTTATTTGAACCCTTGGCAGAGCCATCCCATAGGTGCCCAGTCTGTTCCAACTTCAAATGGAGGTGGACAGTAGCAGTGGTGGAAAAAGTACCCGATTGTCATACTTGAGTAAAAGTAAAAATACCTTAATAGAAAATGACTCAAGTAAAAATGAAAGTCACCCAGTAAAATACTACTTGAATAAAAGTATAAAAGTATTTGGTTTTAAGTATACTTAAGTATCAAAAGTAAAAGTAAAATTATGAATCATTTATAATTCCTTATATTAAGCAAACCAGACGTCACAATTTACCCAACATTTTTTTTACGGATAGTCAGGGGGCACATGCCAACACTCAGACATAATTTACAAACAAAGCATTTGTGTTTAGTGAGTCTGTCACGTTCAGGCCTGATATTATTAGGCTGGCGTGTTTAGTTTCATTTTGGTGTAGGTTTTCTTTGTTCTAGGTGTTGTATTTCTATGTTGGGGTAATGGTTCCCAATTAGAGGCAGCTGAGTGTCGTTACCTCTAATTGGGAACCATATATATGTTTGTAGTTTTCAGAAGGGTTTTTGTGGGTTATTGTTTGAGCATAGCTTGGTGTATGTTTAGTTGTGTTCAGCTTCACGATCTTCGTTTTGTTCCAGTTACGTGAATAATAAAACATGTATACTGGAAGCATCGCTGCGTCTTGGTCTGTCCCTTCTGAAGATCGTGACAGAGTCCGCCAGATCAGAGGCGGTAGGGATGACCAGGGATGTTTTCTTGATAAGTGTGTGAGTTGGAAAAAAAATTCTGTCCTGTAAAGCATTCAAAACGTAACAAGCACTTTTGGGTGTCAAAGAAAATGTATGGAGTAAAAAGTACATTATTTTCTTTAGGAATGTAGTGAAGGAAAAGTTGTCAAAAATATAAATACCCCTTTCCCCAAATACTTAAGTACTACTGTAAAGTATTTTTACTTAAGTACTTTACACCACTGGACAGTAGGGTGCATTGTTCACCCCTGCCACACTGACTGAAAAACCAGGTTTACAACAGTGAGTTTGTCAGTCAGGCACTTATTAACTCTCTCCCCTATAGGGGTTTGTTAGGGTCACTAAACTAAGCTCTTGTCAAAATTACACATGACAATCACGAGGCTAAGGATTTGTCCTATTCCACTGAGTAACCATGGAGCTTTTGACTTTGTCATCTCTGAGGTTATTCTTTCACCTGATCAAGGGGTGTTGCACAGCTTTCTACCACTTATTAAAACCCCAGGAGTTAGAGGCCCTGTTTAAAAGTTGCTGAGATAGCAGGCGGCAGCAGTGGACTGACTGCATGACAGATCTATTGTATATAGAGGCCGGCTGAGTGCGTGCGGAACGCCTGGGTTGATGATTTGCGGGCGCTTGGCAGAGGAGGGTGCCTAGACTTTGGACATTATCGATGGCACAAAATGCAGCCATGTGCAGCATGGAAAACTCTGCGAGAACCATTGCCTATCAGGCAGAGCAAGACACATTCTCTGTCCATTACAGCTGCAGTAGAATAACTCTTGTATGGCGTTATCATGAATTATAAACTGGGTGGTTCAAACCCTGAATGCTTATTGGCCGAAAGCCGTGGTGTATCGGACCGTATACCAAGGGTATGACAAAAATTGCAATAATTACGTTGGTATCCAGTTTTATAATAGCAAAGTCAAAGTCACCATTATTAGTCAGTTGTACAACCAAATGCCTTCAACCGAAATGTGTCTTCCGCATTTAACCCAACCCCTCTGAATCAGAGAGGTGCGGGGGGCTGCCTTAATCGACATCCACGTCTTACGGCGCCCGGGGCAATAAGGCACCTCAGGTTTTTGTGGTATTTTGCCAATATTCCACAACTAAGGGCTGTATCCAGGCACTCCGCGTTGCGTTGTGCATAAGAACAGCCCTTAGCCATGGTTTATTGGCCATATACCACACCCCCTCGGGCCTTACTGCTTAAGAATAACATGATTTAACATGAGTCTTTTTCCTGGATGTTGCCCTGTAGTTGAGTCACTCAGAGACCCTGGCATTCTGTAGTAATAATGACACATGTTACCCGGCTACAGTATGATGATGTCCTGGTGAATACACAGTAGTTACACTTCAGTCCCCACTGGCTTCACATGGGGAAAATATTAACCAGGCATCTGGCAGAGTGTCATCCGCTGGCATGGTGTATGAAGCTGTTTTCAATCTGGTGAGGTGGTGACTTTGACAGCTGCCTTAGTGTTCCATTAGAAAGGCCCTCTGTGTCAAATATGGTCAGGAGAAGAGAATGAGAGGATGGACGATGCAAATTGCCTGAGATCATTAACCTTTGAGATATTTTACTAGAGCTCATCATGGTGTTTTACAGCTCTCCACATCAGATCAGGTTTTTATGGGATGCTATCTCTGAGGTCAATCATTAACTCAGGTGCTGAAGAGACAGTGAAGCTCTCTTGACAGGGATTTAGGTAAATAGTAAATATGGGTTAATATCAGGTAAGTATGAACTAAAAAAGGCTACAAAAGAGTGAAATAAGTGTTATCCTTTTTTGCCATGTGTGATTTTGGTTGGTTTGTGCATCCCAGGTATAAACAAGGTCAGTCAGTTTTAGTGGCAGTTCTTTGTCAGGAGTATTCAGTAGAGCGGTGGTTTGAGGTGTTGCGGCTGTGTGCTGCCAGTTAAACAGAAGCTCTGGTGGTACTGTAACTTATCTGGTAAATACTGCTTCCTGAGGGGTTCATACGTTACGTTGAACTGGGTTATATCATGTCCTGGGTGGGGGCTGTCACATCTCTAACTTTCAGAAGAGATCGATTAAGAAAGAAGCATCACCAGCAGCTGCAGATAGTTGAGCATATCAGGCTTAAGGATGTGGGTTAATAGTTGTGTGTAGATAGACTGGACTCTTAGAAAAAAGGGTTCCAAAAGGGTTCTTCAGTTGTCCCCATAGGAGAACCCTTTTTGGTTCCAGGTAGAACCCTTTTGGGTTCCATGTAGAACCCTCTGTGGAAAGGGTTCTACGTGGAACCCAAAATGGTTCTACCTGGAACTAAAAGGGTCTGACTACTAAAGGTTCTCCTATGGGGACAGCCGAAGAACCCTTTAAGGTTCTAGACAGCAATGACTCAATAAGCCATGCCTTCTGGGAATGCTATAAATCTGGAAGTTATGGACAGAGTTAGAAAGTTGGCCTTCAGTATTACAATGTAAATGTACTTTTAATCTGTCTGTCTGCAATTCTCATCTTGAAAATACGTATATACTTAAAAACTGGAAATCAACCAATCCTCCATCGTTAAAACAATGGAAAGGTCAATTGCTTTATTATCTAAATGTTGAAAGTGCGTTGGCGAAGAAGAGAAACAAGATGGTGCAGTTTGAGGCCATGAGAGGGATGCGGACGCTGGAGAAGGGGGTGTGAGCAGGTGGATCTGGGTAGGTGTGATGTCGTTGATGTTTGTGTATGTTTCGTATTGTTAAAAAATTATTATAATAATCATACTAATGTTTTGTGTATGCAAACAGAGAGAAGAAGTGTGTCTCTGCTTGAGGTTAGATGCAATTGAAAGCCCGGTACGTAGCAGGAAGGAAGAAGTGGGCTGAAGTAGAGGATGCTAAGTCTCATTCTCTCCAATGAGCTACCTGCTCCAAAGGTCCCCTTCCTAGACTTGGACTGGATGACGATGACATGATGGCTGTTCTGTTTTTGCATCAGGCCATAGTAAAACATTTGGCACAATTGGCAGTCAGGGAAAGCCTGGTATTGAATTATGACTCAAATGCTTTTAGTCGGTTTCAAGTAAGACCCCAAGGTTTGTTAATGTGTTTGTTCATACTGAAAGTGTTGTACTTGTTCATATGAAACTAGGGCTTCTGGTGAGCCCACGTGTCAACAGTTGTTCTCCACAGATGATGGTGATCACAATATTCTTTCTGCCCTAAAAAGAAGATAGTAGAGATGGTTCTTGGTAAGGTACTGATTCTCCTCCCTCCTGTCACCTCCATATAGAGGGTGTTAGTGAGTCCCTCCATGAGAATGACAGAGGAGAGCGCACAGGCAGTGCCATTGAGGCCATCTTCATTTTGAAGTAGTCCGTTTTCTTCTTCTACTACTTCTATGAGTTGCTAAACAAACTGAAAGGGTGCATACTGACACCTGGAGTGTGTTGTCTGAACAGGTATAAAGCCAACGTTGGTGATTTACTGACACCTGGAGTGTGTTGTCTGAACAGGTATAAAGCCAACGTCTGTGATTTACTGACACCTGGAGTGTGTTGTCTGAACACGTATAAAGCCAAAGTTGGTGATTTACTGTCACCTGGAGTGTGTTGAACAGGTATAAAGCCAACGTTGGTGATTTACTGACACCTGGAGTGTGTTGTCTGAACAGGTATAAAGCCAACGTTGGTGATTTACTGACACCTGGAGTGTGTTGTCTGAACAGGTATAAAGCCAACGTTGGTGATTTACTGTCACCTGCAGTTATGGAATGTTTGCTCAGGTCCCTCCTGATTGCCCGGATGGAAATATGTGATCCTTCCTTAACTTCAAAATGGTGAAAGTCCTCAATGGCGCTGCCCTTGCGAAAAGGGGCTTTCCGGGCACTAGAGTCCTCTATCATTCTCTCTGGTGACAGCCAATGACCTGTCAGAACAGCTCCGACCGCTGACTTACTGTAAGTCACAGCTTTAGAAAGGGATGAGCCTCTGTACGCCTGTGTGCCACTAAATCCTCATAGCTGGAAAACAGTGCAGTCACATTTGCTTGATGGTTTCGGTAACCAGCATGTAGAAATGCAGGTGTAGGGGTGTGTATCTGTATTGTGTATTGATTTCTCTTGCATGTGAGGAAGTTGAATACAGAGGGAAGAGAATGCTTCAGGAAAGAAGTAGCAGTTCCTGTGCTGCGCACTTCCCCTCATGATGGAAAAGGTTGCGTGATCTTCATCCAGTTAACGTGCTCAGCTAGGAACCCAGTCTCTTACACACACTGGATGTGAAATCTACGCCTAAGAATTTCAAAAAGTCCACAAAGCACAGTACTTTCTCTGGCTTTGAAAATGCTTACTAGTATGGTTATTTCTGATGATTCAGGATATGCAAAACCTTGTCATTTATTCACAGTTTCTCTCCCTGTATTTTCTGTTATTCATGAGGTGTTTCTTCTCAGTTGACTGGAGATATGAGGTTCCTGTTTGGGACCACAGACCCCAGAGGTCATGACTGTTAGAAACCTCCTCATATAGAAGTCAACACAAGGTGGTGTAGATATGTAGGTGTGGGGGATAGAGATGAGAGCGTGGATATTCCTGAGAGGTCACTGAACTCAATTGGAGCACAAAGTGCCCCTATGTGAGATCTCAGGGAGCTTTAAAGGAACATGTTGTTTAAGGTATAGGCTTAGAAACAACTGTTCAGGAGTTGTAGCACACACGGTTTTCCTATTTACAGTATATAATTACCACAGAAATGTTTCATTTCCTAAAACAAGATGAAGCTTAATATGATGTAATGAATTTAATTGAATGTTAACTATGTAATAGTTGGTCACCATAATCTTCCCCCACCTGAGTGGTTACCATGACCAACCCCTTCCCTTTTGGAATTTCGAACCAGTAATTGCCTCTCCCAAATTGGATGGACTTTCCAGCGTTCTTCTCCCACATTCTCCAAATATTATGTCTTGGTAGAGAGAACTAGGTTCTGGGAACCATTCAAAACAAAATAAAGAGTGAAAAGATTATACAAATATTTCTGACCTGAGACTGAACTCAGGTCACAGCTAAGCTTATCTAAAACAAATATTGGTTTCATGTGGGAGACTTTTATAATACAGAGACGGACAGACAGTCACCCTAATTTTTCCAATAGCACACCATGGCATCTGCTATGGGTATTCCCTATATTCTGTCATAGCTGGGTTGTGTTTTCTCCCGTTTAGTGCCTAATAAATGCGACGCAGGCTATTGCGACGCAGGCTATTGTGACTGTAAAACTGTCTGTTTGGGCTGACTGTTTTAAAAGCTGACCATTGCAGGTGACTGTTGTTCGTTCTCTCACACACACACACACACGCACGCACGCACGCACGCAGTAGGAGTGAAGCACGGTTTCCTCCCCAGGAGAAGGCCCTGGTTTGTGTGTATGCAGCAGATTTCACAGATTCCGTGCCCTCCCGGAGATTCTTCCCTGCTCCCGACACAAACTGTCTTCTGTTATCCAAGCCACTCTGCCATGGTCCCTTTCTGTTGGTTGGCAGGGACGCTCAACGTTGGCCAGTTGACCTCATCCTTCCTGGCTGTGTTCCGCTGTGAATGTCTGTTATTAAAGCTGCAATATGTAACTTTTTGGGAGACCTGTCCAAATGCACATAGAAATGATAGTTAAAGATCTTTCATTCTCATTGAAAGCAAGTCTAAGAAACTGTAGATCTTTCTATGTGCACTATTTCTATGCTTCTCGTTCTTAAATTTTATTTTGGGGTCTTTTACTTTCGGTTTTGTACACCAGCTTCAAATAGTTGAAAATACTATATATTTGGTTATGGAAAATATATTTCACAGCGGTTTCGATGGTACAATGATTTTCTACACAATACAGTACTTGCTTGTTTTGTTACATTAACTGACATTAGGACTAGCTATTAGAATTTTAGCAACCAGGAAATGACGTAGCAATTTCTGCATAGTCCACCTGAAGAGTAATAGGACTCCAATTGGACTTAAACAGATCTGTCCTTGCCAGACACTGTGCTTAGTGCTCGTCTGTAAAATGTGTGGTGAGACTTGAGCAGTGGACAGTCGATGGGATCTACATTCCAGAAGGACATCCTCAAGCCATGCTGTATTTTTCTTATCTTACATGACCTTCCATGACCCCGTGTTTCTAGCCTTCAGTTTGTAGGACGCAGGTGCACCCTCAGTCGCACTTCTTCATTTTGAAGGGAAAATCCTTTGTGGCGTACAGTTTGCAGTTTGTGTGTATTTATGTAGCAAAACGGAGATTTCACACCAAAAACAGGAAGCAGAAAAACCACTGTAACCAGCTTTTTCAGTTTAACCAGGACTTTGGCCTTCGGGTAGAGAGGGATTACACCAAGAACTACTCAGGGAGAATTCCAATTAATGTGCTTTTTCTGCATACTTTCCAATTATCTCTTCTTTCCTATACTTTCCCTTTAAATATGTTTGTTTAAACTTTATTGATATGTTGTGACAGTTGATTTTGATTTACTCACAGTTTGGAATGTATATTTTCTATGGAGGTCTGGAAGGAAGAACATGGAGGAGAATCAGACCAGATGAACATGTAAGATGGTTGTCAGTTTCATCAGATGCAGAGGTACTCAACTTAAGTCTGATTGGCAGGATCAGTGTTTGGCACACTCCTGTTGCTCCCTATCCTCCTAGCCATGTTCAACTCTGTTCCTCCGACTAGAACCTCCTACAGAGACATGTAATGAATTCAGGCGCAGTTGAGCCTCATTGAAGCTCTGGCCAGCCCCAGCATTATTGATGTTGTCTCAGAGAGGATCAGTATTTGTCGTTGACAGCAAGAATGGTCTACTGAACAGTCTAGTCTCTTTATGATAGACTAGTTAGCTCTCAAGCGGTTGCATCTTGAGATGGCTGAGGGACCGTATGCGTTGTGGGGGAGGGGCTTTGCCTGGGCCATTCCTGAAAGCGGAAAGCAGGTGGAGTCTTCAGGAAACCTGTCTTTTCCTGGACCTCTACTCCACAGAAGGAAAGGCTGCGGCTCGTTGGAAGGGGGAAGGCTTTGTGTGCGATTCCTTAAACAAAAGGCTTCTTCCGTTCGGAGTCTCAGTGACTACAGCGCTCCACCCAGCAGCCTGCCCCTTTTGTTTTACTCACTGATTGGACTGACTAATACAGCACTCCACTCCTCCTTAAGACTGCAATCAACTTACATAAGACAAAGGCTATCCGCATTCATGACTGCTCTGCTTTGATGTAGTGTATGTGTGTGTGTGTGTGATTGGCTGATGGTTTCTAGAATCTCAATTATAGGTCTCGATCAAAGTCTCGTCAAAAGTGTATTTGGAAAAACTGATTACGTCAATAATCATATTGGCCAATAGGGGGAGTATGGGGTTGTTGGGTCAGAGAGACATTGATTATGATTGTGTCATTTTTGGCTCCTGTTCTATATCTGTGCTGTATTTAACTCTGCACCTACATTTTAACATTCCCTGAGGCTTTGTAAAACTCTGTAAAAGGTCCCCTTACTAAAAAAGACACTGTGTTCTCTTACCGACGGATGGGAGTAGCTGGACTTGGTCAAGTTTTTTCCTGGATGACAATACAGTGCTATGTCTTCCTGTCATCTCAGAGAGGCAGGAGGACGGGGGTCACCTCCCAGCCTGCTATTGTCCTGCCCTGGGCTCACTGGGCTGACTGGGCTCACACAACACAGGGGCCTGGTCCTCAGGAACTGGCCCTTCCTCAGGCCGGGGTAGTGGCTCCATGCCTCCTGGCTCCTGCCCTGCCCCTCCCAGTCCTCCCTACACTAACACAGCTCCAGTCACATGCTCTGTACACCCTCCTATTCTGTCAGACTACTTTCCTTCCTCTGGTGTAATTTTAGTCTGATTTTATCATCAATGTCAGAGTCATGGTCTTAAATGTAGCCTATTACTGCATTTCATACTATATCAGCATACTGGACATGGGGAAGGAAGGGAAGGGAAATGAAAGGGGATATCTAGTCACAACTGAATCCATTCAACTGAAATGTGTCTTCCACATTTAACCCAACCCCTTGCCGTCCACGTCATCGATGCCCGGAAAGCAGTTGTAATTGATGGTTAACTGCCATGATCAATGGCTTGGAGATTCAAACCAGCGACCTTTCGGTTACTGGCCCAATACCTCTAGGCTACCCGCTGCCCCATATTGGGATGTATTAGGTATTAATGGTAAAGGAAAAACATATTTTGTGAATGTGAATAATTTCATGTAAGTTCTGTGAATGTGATTCCTTGTCTTAGCACAGTAAGCCAAGAGAGTGGAAAGGGAAAGTAGATTCTCCAACAGGCTAATATTCAACTAACTGTGTTTCATCTCTTCATGCAGAGTGAGCTGAGGCCGCGTCTGTGTGTGATCAAGAAGGGGCCTCATGGCTACGGCTTCAACCTGCACAGTGAGAAGGCCAGACCAGGCCAGTTCATCAGAGCAGTGGATGAGGACTCACCTGCACAGAGGTCAGGCCTGCTGGCCAAGGACATGATAGTACAGGTAACTATCTAGCTCACCTTTGACCTCTGGCATCATACTGTATTCTTATTATTCCATGTATGGTAATAGTACATTACTATTGTTAGTAGTATTCAATGCACAGTACTATTATTACTGTATAGTAGTAAATTGAATAATATTGTATTAATGAAAATACTTCTGAATGTCATGCTAGCTTTTCTGAAACTACGGGACTTGTTTTTAATGGCCTTGGCACCATTCAGTCATGTTCAAGTTGAAGTGTATAGTGAGGAGGACTGTGAGTGGTAGTAACAGTCTCTGTGTGGGGTCCTAATCTCATAGGAGGGTAGAGGTGGACACAACTGTCACTGGGAGTTAGCTCAGACTGGGATAATCCAGCTTTGTCACTGGTGACTTGTCTGCACTCCATCACCCCAGTCTATCCTGCTCATTGCTCAGTACTGTAGAGCAGGGTGTGTGTGTGTGTGTGTGTGTGTGTGTGTGTGTGTGTGTGTGTGTGTGTGTGTGTTGTCAGAGGTGTGTATGACTGCCTGGCTGCCCTCATTCTACTCTAGCCACTGTTTTGTAAATTAGTTTCTGCTATACCCCAGCAGCCATGTGAGACTGCCATAGAAAAGTTTAGAGGAATGAGAGTAGAGTTGAATCTTTGAGACAGAGAGGGGTTTCCATCCACCAGCGGGCCCCACACTCCCACCACCTACGGAGGACTGTATACTTTGTGTTAAATGGACAGATATTGTTACTGCCCAAGCATGTATTGTTTGGTCTCCTTCCTGGGACTGTGGTAGACAGGCAGGCCCACCCTATGACCGACACAGATACACACATACGACACACATGTGCATACACGCACACACACAAAATACACACTTAGAGCTCACAGAACCCACACATACAAAGTAAACACATGCTATCTCAGCAGTGGTTCCTCAGAATGTTCAGCTGTCATTATGACATATGCTGGGCCTATGGCCTTATGGCTGAGATGGTGTTGCTAGAACTCTCTAGCTACTAGCAGTTGTTGCTATCCAAGAACCTGCTGTATGAAGGGAAAGGAAAGTAGAATGTTTTTGCACTCCTTTATGTTTTCTCTGAATTGTCCACTGTTCTCTTCAGCAAGGTTTGATTTTGTATTCAGACTACGTACTACATATTCTTATGCAACAGTGAAGAGTTTAACACTCATTTCCCAAGCCCCTGGGAGAGCTTCAGTTCCTCTCTGTGTGTGCAGAAGCATATTCTGTGTTTATGTGTAGAGACAGGATTTCCTGCTGGACAACAGACTGATAATATTGAAAACTGAGTCCTTGCTTTGATAAACAGATTATCGTCCTCGTTGTGAGAACAATATGCAAGAAATATTTTTCCATAAATAGTTAGTTACTTGAACAAACTATGGTGCTGATGTGAAAGGGAAACCTGTAGTTTTCGACTGTTGGACTAGCCTTCACCGTTTTGACTTGGTAAACTATAGTTACACTACTTATACAACTAAGGAGTTAATGACTCATGAGCTGATTTGTGCAAACATGATTCTTGTGTCTGAGTGTGTTTTGAAGTTCCTTATACTCTCTCTCTCTCCCCCCTCTGTCTCTCTCTCTCTCTACCCCTCTGTCTCTCTCCTCCTCTCTGTCCCTCTCTCTCCCTCTCTCCATCTCTCCCCCTCTCTCTCCAGGTGAATGGTATGACAGTGGAGGGGAAGCAGCACTCGGAGGTGGTGGCAGCCATCAAGTCTGGTGGTGAGGAGACCTCTCTACTGGTTGTAGACACAGACACAGATGCCTTCTTCAGGAGGTGCAGAGTCACTCCCACCCCAGAACACATCACAGGTGAGACCAGAAACATCTACAAGAAAGGGCCAGAACTCGGTTGATACAGTTTGGCTGGAATAGTGATCCTTTCTGTAGACATACATGTCCAAGCATTCACACACTATGGACGTTATCAGCTTGCACGTTCCTCACTGTGTGTGTGTGAAGGACAGACTTCTGAAGCCCTTCACTCACACGATCCCTGACGGACATGGTAATCATTATCAGAACTGAGACAGCCTCACAGTGTAGGGAGCGTTTTGCCTCTGCAATCACCTCATCATTTTTTTATTTAACCTTTATTTAACTAGGCAGGTAATGATTAAACCACTTACTTCTCCTTTAACAGCCTCATTCAAGGTCTATAGTCCCCAGAGATTTCTCTCTCGGGCCTGATCTCTTACCCCCTGTCCCCCTGTCCTTGGTAAACACTAACAGATGAAGGGTCTGTCTGACTGCTTGGCCAGGCTTCTCTGCTCCTCTCTCTCTGCCAAGGAACACAGACACAGAGACACACAGATACTGAGCTCATCTCATTTCCTGTCCCCTCACGTTGTTTGCTCGAGGTACAAAATCCAAACTCTTAGGTACGGATCTAGAATCAGCTTAACCTCCCTGAATGTCAACCACTATTAGGGGCTAAATGCAAACTTCCCCAACTGTCTAGGGGCAACTTCCCCCAACAACCACTGAGGTCTTCACAAAGAGAAGGCTGTTGTACCTCTGAAAACCCCTAGAGGGAGCCTCAGCCTGTGAATTGACTCCAGTGCTGGAGAGTCTGGCTGCAGTTTGGCATTTATTGTCCTGAATTTTGCCCTGGAGGCAGCTCTGCAGAGTAGTCACTAGCTGACACAGCCACAAAGTCTTAAAATCAGATTTTAAACCTAACCTTAACCATAACCTTAACCGCACTGCTAACCCTGACCTTAAAACAAGACCAAAAAGCATTTTTGCTATCATACATTTTTACAATATAGCCAATAATTACTTTGTAGCTGGCCCATCTAGCGGAAATTGCTTGGTTCTGCTTCCAAGGCAAGATTCATGACAATAAACATCAAGCTGTGTTTTGCTTAGGAGGCCAACTGTGCCCAAGTAACACTTGTTGAAACAGGGTGGTGTCCCATGACAACACTTGGCTGGCTACTCTGAGTGCCATTCTGATGCCTACGGCCTCATAGAACGATGATGCCAGCCCAGCCGACGCTATGACAACCATATGGGTGTGGAGGAAATATATTTTATATTTCCTCTGCTTGAAGCCCTGCCATAAACAACAATGAAGCGCTGCTGCCTGATCAAGAAAAAGGTTACCTGTCTGTGCCTCTGAGTGAACCGTATTAATAAGAAGGTGGGTAGAAGTAGACAATATTTATTTAACTAGGCAAGTCAGTTAAGAACAAATTCTTATTTACAATGATGGCCTGGGAACAGTGGGTTAACTGCATTGTTCAAGGGCAGAACGACAGATTTTTACCTTGTCAGCTCTGGGATTCAATCTTGCAACCTTTCAGTTACTAGTCCAACACTTTAACCACTAGGCTACCTGCCGCCCCTGTCAGTTAGTGTCACTGGGAGTTTTATGCTTCTTTAGTGCACCAATAAAAATACAGTAGCTGCTTTGTTGTAATAAGAATTTCCTCTGTTTTACATGGAGGAATGTTCTGGTAGTCTGAGTCTTCACTGGTTGTTTAGACAAGCATTTCGCTACAACCGCAATAAGATCTGCTAAATATGTGTATGTGACCAATAACATTTGATTTGATTTGACAGCTGTCCATGGCACGGTTACACCTCAAAGTCTACTGATGATTGACATGCTGTATCCACTCCTCTGAATGTGTATAGTGAGGCAGTAAAAGGAGATAGAAACTTCTGTTCTATTCAGGGGGATATATGGGCTCAGGTCTTAGCCCTATCGAACTTCCTTTGGTTTCTGCTATTGGCTTCTAAACCTGACTGAAAAATGGCAAACAGGAGCAAAATTCCATTGAGGCGTTGCCCAGGTAACTGCTCTCTCATGTTGCCCACTCAGAGGGCACCTGATCACCGTGACTTTGGTACACACTCAAGCACATACACACACACGCGCACACACACACACATATACATGTGTGCGTGAACACGCGGCCAGACACACACACACACACACACACACACACACACACACACACACACACACGGACACACACTCCCCTCTCGCCACCCCTCTGGCCAGCACTTGTGTTTGGTTTCCAAGGCGCTGGCTCCAAGTGGCCTCTCAACCTGTAGTGTTAGCTGTATTGGGACTGAAGAGCCTCTTGTCCGTGTGCAAACAGTGAGAGGGACCCAATGAGCACAGAGATACATAGAGACAGCTTCAACAGGTCTCAGAACAGCCCAGGGGGACGCAGACCAGGGTCAGGCTATCTTTACATGATAACAGGTTACTATCTTAGTTCTCACCGATTGTGTGTGAGGAATTGAAGCATGGAAGGTAAGGGTCCGTCTTAGTATTACACCAGCTCTGACCAGGGGTCAGTTGTTCATCAGTCAGCTGTATCTGTTTGTTTTAGATAGACACACGGGTTTAGATATAGTGTATTGTCTCTTTCTGTGGTTGACTTAGCCAAGTGGAAACCATTCCTTGATATCCTTGTGACAGGGGTAGGGAGAGTTTCTTACCAGGGCTATTTGATATAGGTAGGCTACTAGGGTACTGGGTTTCATATGCAGCAGCTTGTTTGGACGTGATGATGCGTGGCAGGTAACCAGGGTCAGAGAACATCTCTGTGAAGATGAACCCTGTTTGAATAATGGATGACCTACACATACCTGCGCTATGTAACAGAGTAGGTGTCGCTGGGATAAAACCTGAACTGGATAGTAGCTGTTTTCTGGAGCAGGGATATGAGTCACTCTGGAATTGTGTTCTGGTGTTTGACGGAGGTGGGACAGTTCCAGGATATAGAGGACTGACTATAAGATTGGAGAATTGCCATGATTAGATGTTGTTGAATGGTTGTGAATAGCTGGTATGGAGGAGGGAGTGTGTGGAGTCCATGACTGAGCAGTGTTCTCTTCTGCTTTCAGGATCTTTGCCTGAGCCTGTCATCAACGGAGACATGGAAAAGACGGTAAGACTTGGATGCCAAATACCTTATTGACCTAATATCACGACAGACAGAGAGAGAGAGAGAGAGAGAGAGAGAGAGAGAGAGAGAGAGAGAGAGAGAGAGAGAGAGAGAGAGAGAGAGAGAGTTGCGCTCTCACAGAGTGGACTTCCCAAAACACTGTCTTTTTCCTGGTACTGTGGAAGTCACTGACAGGTCAGCACCCAGAAATAAAACACTGTCGAGGTCACTGACAGGTCAGCACCCAGAAATAAAACACTGTGGAGGTCACTGACAGGTCAGCACCCAGAAATAAAACACTGTCGAGGTCACTGACAGGTCAGCACCCAGAAATAAAACACTGTGGAGGTCACTGACAGGTCAGCACCCAGAAATAAAACACTGTGGAGGTCACTGACAGGTCAGCACCCAGAAATAAAACACTGTGGAGGTCACTGACAGGTCAGCACCCAGAAATAAAACACTGTGGAGATCACTGACCTTACTGGGGAGGGTATCTTGCTCTCTGTGTTGATATTATATGTAAATCCTGTGTAATCTGAATACATTCACTCAGGGAGCCAGGAGAGCAGTCTACCCTGACAGAACAGAACCAGGTCCAGGTCTCTGTAAGATATACAGTACCAGGTCTAGTGTAGCCCTCAATAGTGTGCTCAGAGCCTGGTAGACATGTATAGAGGGTTTACATGGTAATGCTGGATAACCAGAAGCTGAAAGCAATACACGGTGCTGTTCAGGCATGGAGAATTCAGCAGCACCATGTTAATCCCTCTGAGGTATTTGTGCATAATCCCTTAGTAAGGGGACAGGCCAGCCCCACCTACCACCTACTGTACTGTAGAGACTCAGGAACAGAGAGAGAGATCTGACATATGATAGCAGCCCACTGTATTATCTGGGGATTCTCTATTGTATGTTGTGATATAATCTAGATATGGTCAGTGATTTGGAGGCTTGCCAAACAGGCAGATAAACCCAGAGTCAGGCCACTGGCCACAAACCCGAAGAAGAAGATTTCATTAGGTTAACTCCACTACATTAATACTATGCTAATAGACTTCATATGTAAAGAAGACAGATGCGGGTCAGTAGTGAGACCCTAGTCCTCAGTCATTGACCATCATTTTAACCCCAAAATCTAACAGTCAAAACATTGGATTAAGTGAGAGGGGAGGCAGGGTAGAGAGGTGAGGGAAAGGCAGAGAGAGAGAGAGGAGTTGAGAGGTTGTAGAGAGGTTAGGGTGAGGTCACTCTCCATGGGGTTGGTAGAAAGCGGATGTTTCCGGGTTTTAGGGATGCAGTATTTCCAACCTAACTTCTGTTTCCCCTGAAAAACAGATGTGGGGTCTCCGCTCTATCTTAGATTAGGGTGAGGTAGGCACTGACATGGCAGAACAGGGTGATTGGGTCTTCTCTAATGCTCTGAGCCCAGCAGGCTCTAGTAAACTGCTGCTGCTGCTTCTACTGGCCTAGGGAGACATATCATACAACTTCCCAACCAGCATGGTCAGACAGTGTGTGTATGGGGCACAGGCAAGTCTGCCTCCTTGTGGGCAAACATAATATTGCAGCCAGACTCTCCGTGGAGAGTTCTCTCATACTTGACCCCCACTTTGGCTACTTGTATTTGATCTGATTTGTTGCTTGCTGTCTGTGTGTCCACTGCAGGTGAATGGAAATGGAAAACTGGCCAAAGAGGTGGAGCAGGACTCTAAGCTGTCAATCAGCCCGTCTCCAAGCAACACCTCCTCCAACACCTCACTCACAACCCCGCCCACAGAGGTAAGTCCCGCCCTGAAAACACACACATGAAGCAGCATTATAAAGCAGCTGAAGTCTCCTGATCTGAATGTGTATCCATAATGACACAGTAATGGATAGAGTCTATTATTTGAGCACACACTTGTAAAATAAACTTTACTGCAATATCAAAATATCAATTTCTTCTCTCTCTAGCCTAGTTTATACTTTGTGCTAACATGTGTCCTTTTTCGTGATCTTATCCACATTCTTATTGGGCCCACATTGTAGACGTTGCATCTACATCTCTTATCCGTCTATTGTGTCCACATTGTGACCAGATATCCTGGTCCCTGCCTGAATGAAAATGATTTGACAGATATTCTTTCAAAATAATATGTATTTATTTTAAGATACATTGATGCCATAAGTCAATGGCGTCACCTGGCAATTATTTTAGAGGGCAGGATAATGATTTAAATGGTTTCACTATCCAGATCTGTCTACACTTGCGTGTGTGACGCAAGATCAGATCACAATCAGTTCACAATGTGTATTTTAGTAATCTACACCTGTCTAAATATGCTGGCAAAATCAGAATGCGGACAAGATCAGTACAAAGTACTCATGTTTAGAACCAGGTATAAACGGGGCTTGTGTCTCTTGTGCTTTCTCGCTCTACTTCTACTCCTCTCTCTCCTCCCTGGTTGGTCAGTTGTCTGAGCCAGTGATCATGGGCGCCATCCCGGGTCTGAACCTGTCCCTGCAGCAGGTCAAGGAGCGTGCTCACCAGAAACGTTCCAACAAGAGGGCCCCGCCCATGGACTGGAGCAAGAAAAATGAACTGTTCAGCAACCTGTAGATAGAGCACCTCACCCTGCACACACCCACATACAGTAGACACTCAGAGAGGTCAGTGAAAGAGAGAGAGGGGTTGCTCTAAGCCCCATGTTTTCTATGACTCATTAAAACCAGCAGTTTAACTATTGGTGAGGGAGAATACAGGTATATGTATGTAAAATATATACACACATTTGTATTATATTCCAGATGCTATAAATGATGTACTAACAATATCTAGACGAATATGCCAATGGTGGAAAGGAAACTGCTTAGATCAGATAAGAATCTTTGTATTGTGATTTGAAAATCAGTTTAAGTATTCCATTTCACGTGTCGAGGTGGTTGTGTGTGTTTGTACCTGGGTGTGTATGCCCAGAAGACCCTGGAAGTCCCTGCTGGTCATAGCCTGGTGCCTGTCGGTATCGTGGAGTAGGTCTCTCTTATGGCCATTCTTCTACACGTTAATCAGTCATTGAAACACATTCAACAATATTTTTCTCACCTTAAACGAGAATGGGACCAGCCACTAGCAAGCCTCTTCACACTTCCAGTCAGATGCAAATGTCTTTCATGTAGCTGAGCTTTGGGTCAGTCGAGCTTCAGAAGAAATTTGCTTCTGACTGGAAGTGTGCGGAGACTTTTTCATGTTTCTCCAGTTTTTGCCTTCAGCACCTTCACTAATCAGTTCTGGGTGTATGGTAGATTCTATTATCTGCAAACCTTTTAGGGACCAAAAACCTGATGAACGACAACCACGGACAGCCAGTCAGTCATTGGGGAAGGATATGTTGGTGCAGTGTCCATGTGAAGGCTGAAAACCTTACGTCCATAGCATTGCCATTACCACTCTATATTGCGATACTGTTCATTTCAGAGTTTTTTTTTTTATTGCCATTGTCAAAATGCTTTGAGGTTTTTACGTTTACGTAGATGTACTTAAACAATTTCTTTCTTTAATAAGAATATAAATGTCTGCGCTTCACTAGATTTTATGTGTATGTTCAGTATTGAGAATGACAGTGAGATTCACTATTTTGACTATTGAATTGTATGGGGGTGTCATGCTCTTAAACTGTTCGTGTTATTTCTATACTGTATTAAATTGTAGATCTCACCATTGTTGTCCCATGACTCTCCATTTAAATTAAGACTACAGTAAGATACATGTTAGGAATCTATTTAAATGAAGACTACAGTAAGATAAACGTTAGGAATCTATTTAAATTAAGACTACAGTAAGATACATGTTAGGAATCTATTTCTGTGCTATGAAGGTGTAGATGAACTGCACCCACTCTTAAAAGGCTTCTGGATATTTAAATCCAGAAATGAACGAGAGAAGTCAACAAGATCAGACTTGAATATTTAATGGTTAACTGTAACCAAATGAAGATCCAGCTGGATGAAAAAGGGCAGATGTTGATTTCTCAAGACAGTATAACATTTATCCACAGACCCATCTTAAATAAGGTGCCTCTAGCAGGTCTCACAGACCTATTTCACATTCACGCAAGGCCTCACCTTCACCAGACCTTCACCTCACCTCTTCAAGACCACTGTTCCTCCTTCCATAACACAAAGCCAGGTGTGCGTGTTTGATGTGAGAGCAGCTTAAACTGAATAGGTGGGACATTCCTGAGAATGACAGAGATGAAACCCAGTTTGGCCACTGTAATATTTTTTCAAATGATATTTTTGCAGGAATCTCCATGCGAATGATTCACACAGGGATCACATTCACACTGAAACGACACAAACATTTACAGTACAGAGGACACTACACAATCATACAGGTCAGGGTTAATGATTTGAAAGTTCATGAGGAAGACAAACACACCATAGAAGAGTTAATTCTCTCTGCTAGACGTACTGTAGCATGCCCAAATATGGAACACAGCCATATAATGCTGGGTGGACAGGGGAAAAAACATTAAGACCATTTTTGATAATCATGTAGATAATTAATTTCATTCATGTTACAATAAGGAAGACCAGAACCCCTTAACAATGGCTCTGCATTTTATGGAAATATTGAAAATATTGAAGGAAAATCTGTACAAAGAACTTTGGTTGAATATGATTCTGCTCCCAGATATACCTATAAGTATACAATATACATATTTAGATACTCTAATTTAAATACTAGTTGGACTAATCTACATTAAAATGTTTTTTCTTTCAAAAACAGTGTACATTATTGATATCTTGCATGTCATCCCTCGGCTGTACAAAGCACCTATAACTCCTTATATTGACAGTGTGGACAGTGATGATAGCTAAATATGCTTTGAAAAGCAAAGGTCTTCTTCCCTTTTGTATAAACAATATCATCGAGCACTTTTACATAGCTTCATAAAACCAGAAATTATCTAGCATCTAGTTATTCTGTATTACTAAAGAATGACTGTTTTAACAGCACAAATGTACTGGCACCATGCCTTGAGGAAGACAAACACACTTTCATTGTGGTCAACATGGTATAAAATGGATAAAATACAAGAGTATTGAAAATATCAACAAGGTCCAATTGAAATGGTCAGACATAGTGAAATGCAAAGGTCAAATGACAGATACAGCGTCTAATACAAATGGTATTGTATGGTAAAATTCGATCTAGGAATGGATCCTCTATAGGCCAGTATAAAAACACTCCACTTCTCCCCATTGTCTCTCTCTCTCTCTCTCTACTGCTACAGTGGCCAAATAATGACTTTACACAGCGGTGGATACTGTGAGAAAGGAAATAATGACTTTACACAGCGGTGGATACTGTGAGAAAGGAAATAATGACTTTACACAGCGGTGGATACTGTGAGAAAGGAAATAATGACTTTACACAGCGGTGGATACTGTGAGAAAGGAAAGAATGACTTTACACAGCGGTGGATACTGTGAGAAAGGAGGGGAAGAAAGGCACATCAACAAGACAAAGAAATGGAGGATGTTGGGCAGAATAAAAAGGACAACACAGTTTAACTCGTGTTATATGAAACAACCCAATACAATGGTGTAGTGGTGCAGTATGTTGTCCAGCCCTCATGTATCTACAGTCAGTCAGTCAGTCAAGCCCTGTGTTGAAACCAACAGGGTTGTTGTGACTGATGGCAAAGCACTGTAGAGCAGAGTTAAGTGCTGGTGTTGAAAGGAGAGGAAGTGGCAACATGGAGGCAGGGAGGAGGGAGATGGATCCACACTGTTCATTAAAACCTTCCCACTCCATGGCACATCCTACAATGTAGTCCCATATGTTTTCTGTTAGTCTGGTGGTGGGGGTTGGTCTGTAGTTTTAATGTAGTCCCATATGTTTTCTGTTAGTCTGGTGGTGGGGTTGGTCTGTAGTTTTAATGTAGTCCCATATGTTTTCTGTTAGTCTGGTGGTGGGGTTGGTCTGTAGTTTTAATGTAGTCCCATATGTTTTCTGTTAGTCTGGTGGTGGGGTTGGTCTGTAGTTTTAATGTAGTCCCATATGTTTTCTGTTAGTCTGGTGGTGGGGGTTGGTCTGTAGTTTTAATGTAGTCCCATATGTTTTCTGTTAGTCTGGTGGTGGGGTTGGTCTGTAGTTTTAATGTAGTCCCATATGTTTTCTGTTAGTCTGGTGGTGGGGTTGGTCTGTAGTTTTAATGTAGTCCCATATGTTTTCTGTTAGTCTGGTGGTGGGGGTTGGTCTGTAGTTTTAATGTAGTCCCATATGTTTTCTGTTAGTCTGGTGGTGGGGTTGGTCTGTAGTTTTAATGTAGTCCCATATGTTTTCTGTTAGTCTGGTGGTGGGGGTTGGTCTGTAGTTTTAATATAGTCCCATATGTTTTCTGTTAGTCTGGTGGTGGGGGTTGGTCTGTAGTTTTAGGAGATAACACTTAGATGGGGTGACCTGCTCCATCCTCCCTCTCATGGTCATTAGTACTTCCTGAGGTGAAGGGTCAAGGGGCTGGTCAGTGGAGTGGATAGAGGGCTTAGTCCAGCATGGCATCCAGCTGGTCAGCAAGGTCATCAAACATGTTGCCAATGTCATCCAGAATGTTGCCTGCTGACTTCACTGTGTTAGCCCCACTGTCAGGAGGAGGTGGAAAAAGAAGCAGGGTTTAGTCATAGAGATAGACAGAGGACTCTAGTGCTCAAAAGCCTGTTTTATCAAGGGCAGCGCCATTGAGGACTTTCATCATTTTTAAGTAGTCAACTACGGGTTAAGGAAGAATCACATAATTCCATCCAGGTCATCAGGTGGGACCTGAGCAACCATTCCATAACTCCAGGTGTCAGTAAATCACCAACGTTGGCTTTATACCTGTTCAGACAACACACTCCAGGTGCAGTATGCACCCTTTCAGTTTGTTTACCAACTCATTGAAGTAGTAGAAGAAGAAGAAAACTGACTACTTCAAAATGGAGATGGCCTCAATGGCGCTGCCCATGCTCTCACAGATACCATAATGGGACAGATACAATGTTGCAAGAATGCTTCTTCAGTTCACATAAACAATAGTGTATATGGCCTGTAAATACAGGAAATGGTGAGGTGTTTATAGTGTTCTCTTACCCGTCAGTGCTGTCCTCCTGTGTGAGTTTTCTCTCCACAGCCTGCAGTGCTGCCTCCAGAGAGGTGCTGGTCTGCTCCAGCCTCTGCTGCTGCACCACCTCTAACCCCGGGCCAGACTCTACCCCTGGGCCTGGGCCGACCACACAGACCTGGGGCTTGCCTGTCTGGGCTGCCTGGCTCTGAGGCCCTGGGGCTGGGGGACACTGGCTGGGTGTGGGTGATGGTGGGGCTGAGAAGGCAAGACTCTGTACCACGTTGACAGTCATAGTGGGCGGCACTATGGCTGTTGGACAGGAAGCAAAAGCAGAAACTCAGAATTTATGCTAAAAACAAAAGACTTAATAATGAGCTTACACATGTAATAAACTACCTGTAGCAGCAGCCAGACTGTGGCGGGACGGTTTGGGGGCTGTGACGGGGGGTCCGTGGGAGCTGTGAGGCTTGGGGGAGACGGGGGGTTTGAGGGGTGTGCCTGTCCCTGCTAGGTTCTCCAGCCCCTCCAGACTGGCCTCACTGATCCTCAGACTGACCAGGCTCACCTCCTCACAGCTCTGGGACTGGGGCCTGCTGCCTGGACTGGAGTCTGACCCTATCTGGCCCTCACTGTCACTGGTGGGAGAACTGCCAGCATGGTCTTTAGGCTTGTATCTCCGCTTCACAGTGTCTGACTCCTTCAGGTTAAACTCAGGCACCTCCAGGGCTGTCTTGGTGGGGTGGTTCTTGTCTGCCGGGATCTCCACAGTGCTCTCGGCCCTGGGTGGCCCTCCAACCTTGGGCCTCTGCTTGATGGTGAGGTTGCCCTCCTCGGCGAAGGGGATACACTCGCTGGAGCTATTGTGAGGGGATGAGGAGCCATCCAACCCCGGTGCCTTAGGTTCCTCCTCCTCAGAGTCTGACTTCACCCCTCGCTCTGAGTCTGGGTAATGGTCTGGGATGTCGGTCTGGGCTGGAACACATTCGCTCTGCACCCTCCTCCTCATCCCAGTGGAGGCCTCTCTGGGCTCCAGTCCTGAGGGGGTGAGGCTGGGGAGGGGAAGGCGCTGGTTGGAGGAGGTCCAGCCTGGGCCTAGACAGGCTCTTCCCCTCAGTGGAGGCCTCCAGACAGGCTGCGATGCTCCTCACGCTCCCTGGGCTGTCGGTCTCCACCCCCCCAGGAGAGGACGCCATATTCTCAGTGGACCCAACGCTGGGGCTGCTGCTCACCGAGCTCAGTCTCTTGGGCGGGGCTGGAGGGGGACCCTTTCTACGAGCGCGCACGGCAAAGGACTGGCTACGTCCCACAGTGCCGTACTTTACGGGTGTGGTCTGCATGCGTGCCAGATGGCTGCGTCCGGGCCGGCGGGTCAGAGTGGCGTAGGACTCTAGGGTGCTAGAGGGCGGAGCCAGGTCGTCATCCTCTTCGTCTGGTTCGCCGTCTGACAGGGCATAGCGTGTCAGGCTCTGGCTGCGCTTCTTAGGCGGGGCCAGGGTCATGGCGTGGTAGGTGTGTGCCAAGGGCTTGGTGGGCGAGCCGTGGCCCAGGTCGGTGCTGCCACAGTGGGAGTGGAGGTAGCTGAAGCCCCTCTGTGCCGGGGAGCCCTGGGGAGAGGAGCCTAGGGAGTGAGACCCAGGGCCTTTAGGCTTGGCTGGGATGGCTGGGTACTTGAACACGGTGGCTGCCCCCAGGGGGATCTGCTTGGGCAGCTGCTGCTGCAGTATGGACCTCTGGTCCCAGCCCTCTGGAATGTTCCTCTCCTTGGCAGGGCTGCTGTCAGCACTGAGGCTGGTGGAGGTGCTGCTGCTGCCTAGGCTCTCCTGTGAGCGGCTGTGGGGAGTGATGGAGGCCGTGGGGGGGTCCTGGGAGCGCCCTGAGCCCCTGGACCGGGCGTCGATGCTCTCTTGGCTACGAGACATGCCCACGGCACTCTTGATGGCCAGGCCCTCCTGGTAGTGGCTGGACATGGCTGTCTGCAGCTCATCGCTCAGCTCGCTGTCCTGGAAGGTCAGCATCTTGGGGGTGTGGGGCGAGGGGCAGTGGGAGGCGCTGTCAGGGGGCTCGATGGTGACCAGGTGAAGGGCTCCAGGGGGCTTGCGGCGCAACGTGCCCTGGCCAGATTCTGCAGCCAGGATGGCCCTCTGAATGTCACACAGCTTCTTCACAGCCAGCATCATCTTCTTCTGGTGGCCCAGCTTGGTGATGCCTATCTCCTGCAGGTCCTCCCAGGTCAGGTCCCGTACGATGCTGATGGAGTCATAGCCGTTCTCTGACAGCTTCCTTTGGTACTGAGGCAAGCCTATGGTACTCAGCCACTCCCCCAGGTCTGCCTGGAGAGAGAAGAGTCACAGTCAGACCTACACAGTTGAAACCTTTATGAAAGTAATGTAAAACCTAACTTGCACACAAAAGCAGACAGACAGACACAGGCATCAGTAAGACCTTACCGGGATGTATTCAGGCAGCCACTCAGGGATGCTGAGGTTTCCTATCTCGATGGAGATCTTCTTGCGGTGGCCTGGCTTGGTGACGCCGATGGCCGTCAGGTCCTCTGGGGTCATCCTGCTGATGGTGGGGACGTCGTAGCCGGCCGTGATGAAGTTCCCGGTGTACTGCTCCAACTGGAAGTCACTCAGCCACTGGTAGATGGCCTCTGCATCCTACACCAGAGAGGAGGGGTTGAGTATCACATTGACATCAATTACTGGCCTATTCGCTGTCCTCCTTCCTTTTCACAGATACATTTATTTTCACTGTGGCAGACAGAGTACATAGAAACATACAATCATGAGTTGTAAAGTGTGGCAAACATAGACAATATTTCCTGTGCTGTGTCTGTCCTGTGTCTGAGTCTCACCTTGCCCTCCAGTAGCTGCTGAGGACGTACAAACTGTGGGGAGACAAACTGCTGTTCCCCTGGTCTCTGTATATTCACCATCGGCCTCCGAGGAGCACCCAGAACCACTAGACAAGAAAACACACACTGGAGAGTTAGATGAATGGTGTTCAGGATGTTTTCTAACATAAAGCACAAATCAAATTAGAAAAGGTGAAGTTTCAGGAGAAATGTTGTGGTATGCAACAGTAATGAGAGAAAGGGCTAGTACTTCTACCTGCAGTCAGGTCAGGCTGTTTATTGGGGACTGGTTGCCCTGAGTCACCAGCAGAGGGCGCTGGCTGCACATCAAAACAGAGCACAAGACAAGTTACAGAGAACACAGGAATAAACAATCTGTTGACTGGCACTACATACTAAGACAGTAAATCACAATATCACATTTCCTCTGTTCATATCTGTAACGTTTGCAATTATTTTAGCATTGTTATCTATCTCAATAAGACTAGCCAGGATAAATAAAGCTGAAATAACAATTGGTCCAGTACTTTGGCTGTGTCTGGGAGTGCGGTGGTCTGGTGGTGTTGTCCGTTGGGGGCAGTGTTACTGTTGTTCTCTGTGCTCTGCCCACTCCCAGCACTACGGGTGCTGCCCACACTGCCTGTACTCCCTACACTGTTCCTGTCACCTGCTAGATAGGACCACAGGAGAGGAGGATGGAGAGAGGGAGAAGAGAAAGAGAGAAGTGAGGGATGTTAAAGACAACTGTGGTGGCTGGACAGCGAGAGGAGAGCAAAATGAGGTACCTCCCCTCTGTGTCCTTCCAGAGCTCACGTCAACACAGTCACACACATCCACATGACTCTAACTGAAGCTGGCAGAGGATGGCAGAGGTTGGGGCTGTGGACCCTGTCACTGAGCCAGCCAAGTCATCACAGATCAGGGGGTGGCACAGGCCAGGACAGGACGTCATTTGCTGCCATACGAAGCCAAGGGAGATGGTTGCATGGTGGAGCGGAGCTGCAGGCATAGAGCAACAACAGCCAAGGGTACAGAACTACAGAACTACAGGGTAAACTACAACTACAGTCCTGCAGTAGGACAGATGAAAGGTCATCCACAATGGAAAATTCCTACAGCTGAGTACACAGGGCACCCGTTAAGCTTGCAGTGTTCTGTAGACTGTCGAAATGGTCACTTTCTTTAGTCACTGGAACAGAGGTTTCCTGGTGGTCCCATCTTGTGGCAGCAGGGAGAACAGCAGGAGCTATGGGAAGCTCAGTTTGAAGCTGGCACATGACAAAGGTAGAGCATGGGGACAGGGGGCAGAGACAGCCAGCTAAAGTCATGGGGGGACAGTGGAGGGACTCTTACCCGCGGTGTGTGAGTTCCTGAGCACCCAGATGTCCTCCAGGGGACAACCAGGCTGTGAGAGGCTGCTGGGAGGCCGACCTATCAGACATAACAACACTGTTGGGCCATGGGGGTACCATGGTCCACGGAGCAGCACTGGGGATTGGCTGGGCCTGAGCATGAGAGGGGTTTAGAGGCGAACATAGATGTCCTTGTGCCCTCGGTTCACAGTGGTGGGGGAGTTGTCTGGCTGGTTAGGGGGCTGAGTACCGTATACCTGTTTCGATGTGCGCCTGTCCTCTGAGTGCATGTATAAGGGTGTGTGTGTATATACCTGGGTTGGCGCTGAGGCCGATGGCGTGGGGGAGGGCCAGGTGGGGATTGTTGGGGGTGTACAGTGTGTAGGAGTCGTTGGTCTGGGGGGCTGAGCTCAGGCTGGAGGAGAGGTGGGCTCTGGAGAGGAGCTGGTGGCGCTGGGTGGGCAGAGAGGCGTGCCGGGACAGGGTGCCCCCTACAGGGTCAAACAGGTAGAACACACAGACAGAGAGGAGGTTAACGCAAGCTGATGGTTAGAGGTGGACATTACATGGTATGGATGGAGAGATGCTGAGAGAACAGGAGGAGGAAGAGAGAAAAATAGGAGCAAGGGATGGATTGGAAGCAAGAGGGATTAGTCCAACCAAGGCAGTCTGGGTAATGGGGTGTTCTCTGGAGGGGCCAACCTGTAATGAAGAGGGGCCACCACTGCTCTTCCAATGCAGTGATGTGTAACGATACAACCTATCAGTGTGTGTGTGTGAGGAGCCAAGGGAGAAACAGTTCCTTCAGAAAGTATTCATACCCCTTACTTATTCCACATTTTGTTGTGTTACAGCCTGAATTCTATTTTTTTATCTCACCCATCTATACACGATACCCCAAAGACAAAGTGAAATAAATAAATATATATATATATACACACACACACACTTCTTTTTTGTAGTACATTTTTGCAAATGTATTGAAAATGAATACAGAAATATCAAATTTACATAACTATTCACACCCCCTGAGTAAATACATGTTAGAATCACCTTTGGCAGCGATTCCAGCTGTGAGTCTTTCTGGGTGAGTCTAAGAGCTGTGCACATCTGGATTGTACAATATCTGCAATATAAATCTAAAATTCTTCATGCTGTCAAGTTGGTTGTTGATCATTGTTAGACAGCCATTGTCATACCTTGCCATAGCCGATTTAAGTCAAAACTGCAACTAGGTCACTCAATGTCTACTTTTTTTTTACACCTATCTACCAATAGGTTCTATTCTTTGTGAGACACAGGAAAACCTCCCTGGTCTTTGTGGTTGAATCTGTGCTTGATATTCACTACTTGACTGAGGGACCTTACAGATAATTGTATGTGTGGGGTACAGAGACAGGGTTATCATAAAAAAATGATGTTAACACTATTATTGAACACAAAGTGAGTCCTTATGACGTGTGACTTTTTACATGTGTACTTATTTAGGCTTGCCATAACAAAGGGGTTGAATAGATTTCAGTTTTTCATTTTCTATGAATTTGTAAAGATTTGTAAAAACGAAATTCCACTTTGACATTATGGGGTATTGTGTGTAGATCAGTGACATAACATTTCAATGTAATCATTTTTAAATTCAGGCTGTAACGGGGTGTGAATACTTTCTGAAGGAAAAGTAGGTGCAGAAGGAGAATTTAAGATGGGTCTCCCGTTCCCCTGATCTTTGTTGTGGTGACAGATTTGCAGAGAAGACAGAAACCTGTAATCTTTCTCTGACTGCAGTGCTGCCCTGTGCATCACCATGCCAACCTATTCACTCAGCGATTTCTCCCTCTAGTGCACATCAAAGAGGTGGTGTGGGGCGGATTATCTTCTTCTGTGGTGTTAGGTAGGTAACTGACACCTTCTGTTAATCTAACCGGTATTAGAGGTAGACTGCGTGGGTAAGGGTGGGAGTTTTTACATAATGTACAATAGCAGATGACTCCTGCAGTTCTAAGCCATTTCCCTTTCCATTTCTGACTTAGTCCTGCATTGTGAATGTTCTGACATGTCTGGGAGATGAGTGAGTGAGTCTGTCTGTGTGTTGATGTTCCGACATGCCGGCAGCTGACTCAACAAGCTACGAATCCTCCGTTTGCTGTGGGTGCCACAGTTACGCAATGAAAGAGGCAAATGTCAGAGGGCTCGCTCTCTTTGCCCATTGCTTTCAGATGGGAGGGGGAATGGCTAATGATTACACTGAACTTATAGGGTGTGTGTGTGACTGACCTGAGCGTCTGCTGATGACCTCTACAATGTTCGGGGGGAAGTAGCCCACCCGGTCGGTGCCCTTCTGGCTGTCGTGGATGTGCCCCTTCCAGCGCCCGTCCATGTGCTGCTCTAGGACCTGCCAGGCAGCCAATCAAAACAAACATTAAGACAGGTCTAAACCAATCAGATGGCTATTACTACCCAATGTCTCTCCATATTGAGGCAGGTAGGTCTGTGAGATTCTATAACAACGCAGTGTTATTTCCACTGTTTATGTACGTGTGTATAGGAATGTACCTGACCTGAAGTGTGCCGTTCTGGGACAATGACAGAAAGCACATGTTCCAACTTGAAACACATTCTGTGTGTTAACAACTTGTGTGTTAACAACTTGTGTATCTATGTCTCTGTATGGTTTGTTTTCATAATGTCAAAGATGTTCTACATATGTTGGAAGGGTGATACAAAGGCAGCACCACAGCCCTGAGATCAACTGTAGTACAATAACAAGCCAAAAGAGAGAGAACCAAAAGGTCAAGCACATAAACAGATGATGACAGTAGTCATGTGTTTCTGATCATGTTCCATTTGTCCACATGAGCTGCTAAAACCCAGGCCATTGTCTCTGCTCCCTAATTTAGCAGCCTTAGTCTGAGGATACAAGCCAAGGGACATTAGGGTTAAGGGGCTGAGGATATGGGGTAGAAGAGGGTGTTGGGTTGTGTGTCTGGTAAAAGATGTGGGTAGAGGGAGAAATAGCATGTACTGAATGGGCAGGTTTGGCAGCTATAGAAAAATACATTTAAATTAATTGACCCGTCCAAGTTGGCAAAACATATTTTTCTAAAGGCCTAAACTCTCTAAAGGCTCTTATGCGTGGGATTTATTTTAGAATGTATTGTTTTCAATGATAAAAACCCTGTAGGCTCTGACGCCTCGCTCAATTAGAACGGCTCTATTTTTGCTTTTTATCGCTGGCGCTGTAGTCACACAAAATTATATATTGTTGTTGTAATGATTCACTTTTTTCCTAGCTCATTTGAAATGGAAGATGTAGCTAAGATTTGAGGCTTTACCATACATGCTAAATTAGACCAATTCATTCACTTATGGAAACACAACATCGCTATCATCCTGTCCAATCCTCTTCACCCGCCTCGCTCCGCCCGACCTCTTTCTGAGCTTTAGTTGGGCACCAGTCCCCACTATGATGTCAGCTAACCTTCTGCCCACTATCTAACATGTACGTGTCTGAGGGGTGGAAAGGCTAGTTGATGGGTGAGGTGGATGGCCTGAAGACAAGGGCAATGAATTGTTTCTCTCTGGTATTGAAGCAACCCCACAGCAGCAGAATAGGCCGACACACTCCCAAGAAGACAAACATGAGACGGTGTGTGTGTGTGTGTGTGTGAGACAGTAGTAGTAGAAGTAGTAGAGTCATTGCAGAGAGGTAGTGATGGATGAATACCAGGGCCTGTCCCTACCAGTCTCTCTCTCTCTCTGGGCTCAAAGAGATCCATCCTTCAGATATAGGGGCTCACTGTACTCTCTCTCTATAAACTAGTACTCCCTCAGGAATTTGGATAGTGAAGTTCACCTGTTGTACACTATACCCCTAAGGACATACTGGACCTTGAACTGATAGATGACATGTACATCAGGTGCAGTACAGTGCCTGGTGATGGTCTCTACACACTGTCACAGTCTACACATTTTGCTGCCTTACAATGAAGTATTGACTCTGGCGTGTAAAGACACACAATCAAGACATCTTTTTAAAAGTAAAATTATTATAAAAAAAATTATTCTATAATGTTTTATTTAACTTTGGGAATGTGGAGTAGGTTGTGTTGATCGGTAGGAACAAAATCAAATGTATTCCCTTTTGAGATAACATTTTAAGGCAGCAAAATGTGACGACTGTGCAAGGGTGTGTAGACTTTCACTAGTGACTGTATGTGCTTCAGTATGACTGATGGTAAGTTGATCACATCAAGATCTATTCATGGACTCATGGGTTGTTTGTTTACTGTCCTGTAGTCCAGTGGTTTTCAAACAGTCCTATAGTCCAGTGGTTTTCAAACCGTCCTATAGTCCAGTAGTTTTCAAACCGTCCTATAGTCCAGTAGTTTTCAAACCGTCCTATAGTCCAGTAGTTTTCAAACCTATCCTCTGGGACCTGCAGATGTTTCACAATTTAGCTGTAGCCCTGAACTAGTTTACCAGAGTCACATATTCAAGGGCTTGATGATTAGTTGACATGTTGAATCAGGTGTGCTAGCTGTGGAATAGTTCAACTATGCAGTATTTTGTTTTTTTATGTATTACGCCGATCAGCCATCGCTCATCCATGTATTTATATGTACATACTCGTATTCATTCCTATACTCTTGTGTGTATAAGGTAGTTGTTGTGAATTTGTTAAGATTACTTGTTAGATACTACTGCATGGTCGGAACTAGAAGCACAAGCATTTCGCTACACTCGCATTAACATCTGCTAACCATGTGTATGTGACAAATAAAATTTGATTTGACATGGAATAGCTGAAAACCCCTGCTGTAGTCCACACATATCTACATACTGTGTGTACTGAATACTCATGAAGCCATCCGCACATAAACACTGCCAGCCTGTCTCCTTGCTTGCTACTAAAACACCTGTTAGAGAGGATGAGCCTGACAGTTCACAGAGAAAACACACCTGTCCTAACAGACAACATGGGGGCACAGTGAGTGTGGGAACAACACTGCAATGCCAGCCGAGGCACATCTGAGGAGTTAAAGACAGCAAATAGAGAGGGTTGTGTGTGTGTGTGTGTGTTGTTCCTGCTGCCTACCATGATGACATCCCCAGCCCGGATGTTGAGAGCGGTGGGGTCGTGGATGTTCCAGTAGTCTTTCAGAGCTCTCACCTGCAGGACACCTGTAGCATCTGTGTGTGAGAAAGACAGAGAGGGGGAGAAAGAGAGAGAGGGAGAGAGAGAAAGGGGACAGAGAGAGGGAGATAGAGGGAGAGAGAAGGGGGACAGAGAGAGGGGAGAAAGAGAGAGAGAGAGAGAAGGGGGAAGAAAGATGGGGAGAGAGAGAGACACACACAACATTAGTTCAGGGAATTGGTATGAATGAAGGCAGGAAGAAAATACAGTCCAATGGTTGATACATACTGACATGTACACCTTTTTCAAATCACCTTAAGGGGATATACCCAGACGCCGCTACAATCCCAATGCCTGTTGTTTTTTTATTAGTCACATCCGGCACTGGTATGGAATGCAGTGACATCAGAGAGCAGACTCAGTCAGTGCTGTATTCAGCCTCTGACTGGTTGGTACACATCAATAATTAATCCATGACGAGGAGGTGTGGTGGCTGACTGTGTTTTATTCATCTGTTATTCACTCTGCTCTGAACACAGACAAAACTGGATCATAACAGGAATTCTCTCTCCATAGCCTCCATGTTTGAAGCAGCAGTCTGCTGACTGAGGAACACAAGTGCTCATTATGACCTGAGTTCCCAGGCTGCGAGAACCAGATCAAAGACCCAGGCCTGCTGGATTACAGAGGAGATAGCACAAACAGCACAGGTCCAAAACACAGTCTCATGCATGCGCATGTACACAGGGGTGGCACGCACCAACCACACACAAACAAACAAACGCATAGGTCGCACACACCCACACCTAGTATTTTGGTTGTGTGTGCGCATGTGTGTGTGTGAGCTGATAGGGTTATGTAACCTGTACTCCCTGAGGTTAAACACAGCTGCTTGGTGAATTACAGCTTAGAGCATATCATATCCCTCAGTCTCTCCTCTGGGCCTCTCTCGTTATAGGAACGTCTGCACTGGCTCTGTCTGTCTCCTCTCCCAACACACACACACCTCTGAACACTGTCCTGCAGAACTCAAACTGCAAAAGAATGCAAGAGTCTCTTCACTACACAAAAGCACAAAGAAAGAAATCCGCTAGCAGGAATCTATGCTGAAATTTTCTAACTTTTTTAATACACAAATACATTTAGGAACACAATAAAAGAATTTGAGGAAGAGCGTTTTTATGTGAAAGAATATAATGTTTTTATGTGAAAGAATATAATGTTTTTGTGGTGTTCCATGTGTAACCGGTGTGGGGCCGCGGCTTTTGTGGCGCGATGGGTAACGATGCTTCGAGGGAGGGAGTTGTTGATGTGTGCAGAGGGTCCCTGGTTCGAGCCCAGGTAGGGGCGAGGAAAGGGACGGAAGCTAAACTGTTACACATGCTCAAGCGAGTACAATGTACCCTCAAATATTTTAGTCAATTAGGGGAGACAGAAATGTTCAGCTGCCCCTTTAAGGGTAACAGTGAGACTGGCATGAGATTCTCCGATGTCCCTTCACTAGCAATTGAGTTGAGCGAGCTCAAACAAGCTAACATTGAAAAACAACCGAGCATGTGAACAAAATGATATCCACTGCCAAGAAACACAAGGACAAAGTCTCTCAAGTAGACTCTATTGCTGCACACTTCTAAAACAGCCAACATAATTTGAAAAGAACTACAGCAGCAATTTCTATGCTATAACTTTTTCAGTTTGTGAGTAAAATGGTCACACTATAGAGCCCTGGTTCGAGGACAATAAAGCAGGCGGGAAAACACAGAATGAGAGGTAAAGACTGCCAAAGAATGATACTTCATGGAATAATGTCTTCATTTTTTAACAACTATCTCCTGTCCCAGTGTATTCCAGTGGTGAGTGGTGCTCTGTTCACCTCGTAGGAGCTGCTTGATGTCCTTGCTGGCGTGAGAGGTGGTGAACTGGTTCACGATGTCCAGGGCTGTCTGGTTGTACGTGTTACGGATGTTCACGTCTATACCAGCCTGTCAAAACCACACACAACATTATCATTCAATCAGATATGCACTGAAACACAGTAACACATTCAACATCAATGTTCTCAAGTCTAATGCAGTCAAGGGCAATGTACTCTACAGCCTGTTCAATAATACACTTCACTTACATTGGACAACATGTTACCAACTGTTAGTTGAATGTGGTAGAATAGTGATTGAATCAGACTAGTTAAAGACTAAGTGAGGTTGATGTCCCTCCAGGTGTCTTACCTCTAGCAGCTGTCTGACCACCTCCGTCTTGCCGTAGAGGGCAGCCTCGTGCAGGGCAGTGCCAGCCTTAGTGGCCCTGTTGATGTCGATGCCCGCTTTCAGCAGCAACCTGAACCAGAGAGGAACAGCACAGTACTACTTTAGTACAGCTTCAAATTTACAAAGGCTGTTAACTCCAGGGTGAATTGTAAAGGTTTATGCGAGGCAGAGCCATGGATGGAGCCAGCAGGACCAGACGCCAGGACAGTACATTATGTAAATGGCAGTGTGTTACAGTGATCCACCGTAGCTAGTCTGGTCAACATCCCACATCACATGAACTCACTGAGGTGCCAGGGGTAAATGTGGAGAACTCACACTGGATTGCAGCTGCACAGACACACACACACACACACACACACGCACGCAGAAACACACGCAGATGCAGAGGCACACACACTCAAATATCCTGGTAGTAGACAAATTAGGCTTTAGGAATATTAGTGGGAATGTCAGCGCTCTTCTGGGAATGTGCGACATGGAAAGTTTGTGAGAGTGGCAGGAGAGATTCACACACACACACACAAACGCACACACAAACACTAGGCGAGGGGAAGTGGGCATCCACACACGCCCATATGCAAAATGGTTTGGTAACTAACTACCACAAACCCATAACCCGTTCTTTCCATGGCATTCCTGCTCATCAGCCAAAACAGAACCATACCCCAACCACACCATCTCACAATGACCTCTGTCACAATCACACCATTTATCTATAGTAACCCAAAATAACAACACAAGACTGATTCAGACAGTGACAGTGATTTGCATCATCAGTTTGCCTCACCACTCACTTTAGTAAATAAGGCACGAATCTAACAATAAGTCACACACACAGAGAGAGAGAGAGAGAGAGAGAGAGAGAGAGAGAGAGAGAGAGAGAGAGAGAGAGAGAGAGAGAGAGAGAGAGAGAGAGAGAGATTTTTGGGGCTCAGTTGCCAAGCACAGAGCGATGACTCAGAAGACTGAGCCCTGGTAGAGGGGCCATGCTGGGGACAAAGACAGGAGAGAGAGACAGAGATATAGAGACAGGGAGAGGAAGAATACCTTTCCCTTACTTGAACTTCATTATCCTCATCCTGTTACAGATACTGTGCTTCAGCTGCCCATCTCATCCCTCTCCCTCTCTCTTCCCATCTCCCTCGCGGCTGCTAAGCCCCGGGTCAGTGTGCTCGTTTCATTTCCCCTTAGAAACACAAAGGAGGGCAGGCTCATCAAAGTCTCTCTGTCCCTCTGGTTTGGCTGGATGCTGAAAGAGAGAGCCCTATCCTGTTCTCCTCTCCTCCTTTGGGGCTGCACTGACTCAATTACATGGATGTCTATGTGTGGCCAAAGTGGTGGAACCATGGGGACAGGTTACAGCATGTATTGTGGTGACATAACCATGTGATTGGACCACAGAGCATTGTTATGGAGTCATATGGCCACTGGATCCCAGAGATCCTTGTGCCGTGGTTGAATACACAGTTTCTCTCCTTCATTAACAATTGAAGCCAATGAAAGCCTGGACTGTTTCTTTGGTAAGGTGGTTTGGACCAGGGAGGTGTGTCGAGAAAAGGCAGACCACCACACCACTAATAGGACTCCTTAACACTAGAACTGCTAAAGAAGTCATTTTGACTGTTCATTCATTGTATTTATTACTCTGCCATTTAAGTCATGCCCCCCTCAGTCCTTGACTTTTCCCAAATAACCCTAAATAACACACTGTCGTTGTTAGAATCTTAATATCACAAACAGAACTGGTGTTATAATTCCTTTTAGGAGGGCCTGTCATTTTTTTTTATGGTTTCCCCCTCTGCCCCTTCTCCCGCCAGTGGGGCCAGCTCCACTCCTTCTCCCGCCAGTGGGGCCTGCTCCACACCTCCTCCCGACAGTGGGGCCTGCTCCACACCTCCTCCCGACAGTGGGGCCTGCTCCACACCTCCTCCCGACAGTGGGGCCTGCTCCACACCTCCTCCCGACAGTGGGGCCTGCTCCACTCCTCCTCCCGACAGTGGGGCCTGCTCCACTCCTCCTCCCGACAGTGGGGCCTGCTCCACTCCTCCTCCCGACAGTGGGGCCTGCTCCACTCCTCCTCCCGACAGTGGGGCCTGCTCCACTCCTCCTCCCGACAGTGGGGCCTGCTCCACTCCTCCTCCCGACAGTGGGGCCTGCTCCACTCCTCCTCCCGACAGTAGGGCCTGCTCCACTCCTTCTCCCAACAGTAGGGCCTGCTCCACTCCTTCTCCCAACAGTAGGGCCTGCTCCACTCCTTCTCCCAACAATAGGGCCTGCTCATTCCACTGAATCACAGCAGTCTTATCAGTCTACTCTGGGCTACTTGGAGTAGTCTACACCGTGAGAGCCTGCGGAATTAAACATGCTGAACGTTCAAGGGGAGGGGAGGGGAGAAATGTCTCCATGGACAATTTCTTAACTTCACTGTCATTGGCGAACAATTTGCTTGTAAAGAAAACAAGTCTGGCTGGCACCATGAACAAAGTGAGACGGGAGTTCCCTACCTCTGCACAAAAGAATGCACCTGCACAGCTGTTGTACTCCTCAACAGTGCTGAAGAATGACAAGACAACGGAACACAAAGAGAAAACTGGAGACTATTACGCACTACAACCAAACAAAAAGGTGTCAAAGTGTGTTAAGGCAAGTGACATTTATTTGAGTCAATTGTTAGGACAAGGGATAACAGCTAAATGAAATCCAACTGATGCCATTGAAGATGCACACAATATAAGCGCGAGCTGACAATAACTGACTATTTTTGACTGCTGTCATATCAACACTTGTATCGATATAATGCCTTTGTTGCTTTTTGAGTTTCACTATTTATCAAGCCCACTTCACGCTTAGAATGATGTGTAGGCTACTGATGTTTTCATCTTTTGACCGTGTGTAATGGTGGTTGGGGATTTTTGTGTCGTTATAAAAATAAGCTGTTACCGCAATCCAACACATACTTTCTGTTTCAAAGGAACTCCACTAAGAACATTTCTTGAACACTTGTTTTTGTTGTTGTTTGCGTATAGCCTACAGTAACAAACTAATTAAAATGCTATTGAGTTATTTGAAATAAAAATGGTATTCTAATGTTACCCAAGGCCTTCATAAACACAACCAAATGATTATTTTTGCAACAGCATATACTAAAAATATGAATTCCACTGTTAGAATGTTGCAGTCAGAATGACTGCTCATTAGCTTGAAGGCGGGGTCTATCGAGGCCCAGCAGTTCTAGTGTTAACGGTCTGGTCCCAGCTACTACTGATAAATCAGCAGCCACATCTCACTGGCAGATCTGGGTCACATTGGCAGCACTGCAACCTCACACCAGAGAGCCTCCCTCTCAGTCTCTCTCTCCGTTTCTCTCCAGTGTCTTTCTGCATATCCATCTCTCTCGCTCTCTCAGGCTGGTGACAGACTGCTGCAGCTGTTAGTGAAACATGGGAACAGGGCTGCAGAGTAGACCCCCCTTCTCTATGGCAGGGCCCAGGGTGAGCTGGGTGTCTGGTACTGGACTGCACCAGACAGACTCTGATGTAGGTCTCCATGGAGGTACTAGGGGATTGGGACTGTGGCCCCTGGTGGAGTAGACATTGGACAGGCCGTTTTATAGCCTCCCAGCTAGTCAGAGCAGAGATTGGGGTACTAAATATATGGCTAGATCCACTTGAGAGAGAGAATAAACACATACACACACCACAGTGTTCCAGAGCGAGGGTGTGGAGACAGAGCCGTGTCTGATGGTTCTTGTCTTCTCCATAGTACAGTGGAGAGGAAGAGGAGGGAAGGAGAGAGGAGGGGCAGAATGTATACCCATGGGAACCATTTCCTGTCCTGTTGAGTCTCCCAGCACACCAGTTCCAGATCAGTGACTGTGTTAACCCTGTCAGACCCCTGTCCACCTCAGAGTAGGTGTTCAATCACACAAACCTGTACTGACCAACCATGATCAATCATAGCCTTTCATTTAGTATGGGACAAATTAGCGGAATGACAGGAAGAGGATTAAGTCCCACAAGAAAATATCAATCTATCAATGGGCATTGTACACACAAATCATTATGGTCTGAATCCCAGCCTGACAAACACGTACACAAATCTGCATTAAAACTTGACATCAATGCATGATTTAGACAACACTTATTACACAATACGAGTTTTGCATACGTTTCTCAAGTTCAGATTGTGAAAAACAATAGGAAGTCTCTTACCGGATGATGTCCTTGTGTCCGTTGCGTGCGGCGAGGTGCAGCGGAGTGTTGAAGCCTGAGTCTGCAGGTTCCTTACTATTACCCTCTAACAGAGCCACCACCATGTTACTGCTCAACAGCAGCTGAGCAACCTGACAGGAGGAGGGAGGTCAAGAACGTCATAAAGCCAGACAGAAGAGAGGAGAAAGGGAAATTGAAGGAGAGAGAGAGAGAGAGAAGGGAGGGAGGGGTGGTAAAGGAAAGACAGGGCGATGAGTACAGGCTTCCACTGTTACCAACACATGTACATTTCATGCACTATTAGGACAAGGGATAACGCGCACACACACACGTTTGAAACCTTTAGGAGTTCTGTGATTTGACATGGGAGGACCCACAGGTGAGTGTGAGGTAAAACAGGAGTGACCCAGGAGCATAAACAACCCCACACATCTGGATGACACCTCAACACTCAGACTGACTACTGCTGCTGGGAGACTGGTCTGGGACAGAGGACAGGAGGAAAACACAAAAGGACAGAGAGGGAAAAGGAAGAGTGTAAGGAGAGAGAGAAATAGAAATAGGGAGGGCCTCGCCACTCCCTGGCACCCCAACACAGCAGCTGATGCCCAAAAACACACACACACTGCACACACAGGGTGGAGCCAGTGTCAGCATTCTAAAGATATCCCATTCTAAATCAATCCTGGGGGACAATAGTTACAGGCTAACTCTCAAGTCTCATTTAACAAACACACAAGCACAAACAAAGCTGCCCAGCAAACCTTCCAGTAGTAGAAGCTACAGACAGACTTGCCAATACTTCCTCTCCAGCCCACATCCAGATAAATAAGAATGAAAGACAAGGGGATTTTCCAGCCCAGTAGGAGAGGAGAGCAGCGTTCACAATGAGTGTGTGTGTACTATTACTTCACCCTGGCTTGGTTTGGCTTCACACTGTCCTATCCAAACTAAACGCTGCCGCAGCACTATTTGGGACCAGGGACTTTGATTGAGGCAGCGCACAGAGTTTGAAATACACACACATTGGCTTGGTGGTGTTTGAATGGCTATAGGAACTGACAAATTCATATACAAAGCTATCGTGCGGTCAGGAAGAAAGAGTTGTTTCTGAAATTGTCAAACTGGTTTAATGATGCAGGCCTAAACTGCCCAATTCACCATTAAGTCATAGTAACCAAATTTACATTTGAGATGGAGATGAAAAATGAGTGAAAATTAACTGTTCTCAAGGGAGAGAGAAAGAGAGAGAAATGGAGAGTAGAGGGAGAAAGAGAGGAGAGAAATGTTGAGAGAGAGAAGTAAATGTGCTCTAGTAAGAAAACCAGCATGCTCAAGGAAGACAAAGTAAAGAGTGCAGAAATGAGATGTATTTGACAGAAGAGGAGCAGTTGTAACAACGCAGCCCATCCCAGCTCCAGAGGGGTTCTATCTGTCCAGACTAACACAGGCCATGACAGAGTTACATCACGTACACTCTCACAGCAGGCTGCAGCCCCCCTGTCTGTCTCTGTGAGCCTGGGCCAGTGGTGGGGTAGGAAAACACACAGTCTTACCTTGACTCTACCGAACTCACAGGCCAGGTCTAGGGGGGTCTTCTTGGTTTTGTTGATCAGACAGGGGTTGGACTGGTGCTGCAGCAGCATCTCAGACTGAGAGAGAGACAGAGGATCAACACACACACATATAAAAATACACACACGCACACACACTATACATGCAATCATACATGCGGTGCTGCAGCATCATCTTAGACTGAGAAACAGACAGACAGGGAATCAACACACACAAATATTAACACAAAATCAAATACACATACACACTGTCACCGGGGCCATTAGGGGAGTAGGTTATGTTATGTGGATGTGGTCATGCAGATAATATTACAACACACACAGCCAGGGAGATGATGTAAGCTGTTTCTATCAGCACCTGGTGCTGCCTGCCGTATCCAAGGACACAGAGTATTTGGTGAAAACAGACAGTCCATTAGCCCTGGTCATTCTGCTCTGGGAATACCTAGTAGACTAGAGGACCGGAGGCTGTTACAATCAAATGGGACTTCATGGTCTGTGCAGATAAAGGCTTTTCACACAAACTGTGGTCCTAAAAGGCTTACAAATCAATTCACGTTGCGTAACCAGAACACATCCTGATAATGTTTGTAGGATAGTTCCTGATCTATTTCCCAATTATTTGAAATCCATTTTTATAAAAAAAAATCTTTGCGCTCAATGCGCAGTTTCTCTAGAGATGAATCAGATCAAAGCCGAACTGTGCGATGTAGTAGGGAGTTGTAGTTTCCAAAAGGCCAATATTCAACATTAATTAACTACAATGACCATAATCCATTGCATGCCTACTTGTCCCGTCTGTGTGGGGCATACGCGTGATAGAAAGCAGTTGTGCAAGGTTTCTTTACCTGAAAATACATGATCTAAGTGATTGATAGTTGGTATTCAGCAGTCGTAAAAGTATGCCTTATTTACTTTGAAGAACTATTAAAATAGTGATTTTGTCAGGAAACATTGGCAGCAGCTCTAGAGAGATGAGATGACTTGGAATGAAATAATAAAGTTATAAAATAAAACAAATGTAACTACACACAACTGAACTATTTTATTAAAGTAATGTGAACAAATGATGGTTAAAAGATGATGAACAGTAATGGGCAGTCTATCATCATGGGACTTTTTATTCTGTGTTGTTAAAGCGAAAACCATGACTTTTAAATACATCGGTACAAAACCGAACCGACTTCTCACTGAGCACTACAGGGGGTGAGACGGGGACGGACAGATGGGGGTCGGTAACAAAGACACGGTCCCTAATCCCCCATAAACCTGGTCATCCCGGATCACCTGACCCCCCCATCATTAGCCCCTCAATCCCTACAAATCCAATACCCCTCATCCTGCCTCGATGTTCTCTCTCCCTCTCCAGTCCAATCACACCAACATGCCTCTCCTCTCCCTGCTTGCTACGTCTCCCCTAACCCCTAAATCCCTTAAATGACTGTACCACCAACCCCACTCATCCTGCTCTATCCCCTGCCATGTCACATCTGTTTTGGGGCTATGGCTGTGATTTGTTGACAGTTTGTTTACTGTTTAGGACTTAAGTGGACTGACCAAACATGACCACACACATCTAAATCTCAGATAAGTGACCAACAGTAACCCAGTGTCAGCTTTGTGGACAGAACAACATACATTCCACCCAATCCATCAGAATGGGGATATTTGTTGACAGTGCTTAACCATGGCTGTGTGTAGTGTCATGCCTGTTGTGTAGAGCTCAGTGTGTGTGTGTGTGTGTCTGTGTACTGACCACGTCATAGTGTCCGTACTGTGCGGCCAGGTGCAGGGGGATGTGTCCATCCTGTGAGACCCCATTGACTCCAGCTCCGGCCCGCAGCAGCATAAGGACAGAGTCAGCCTTGCCCTGCCACGCTGCATAGTGGAGCGGACGCATACCTGCAGGAGGCAGCACATCTATGATCATATACAGTGGCTTGTGAAAGTATACACCCCCCTTGGCATTTTTCCTATTTTGTTGCCTTACAACCTGGAATTCATTTTTTTATTAAAATAATAAAAATTAAAAAAAAGTCTCAAATCTCCGGAAGACAAACAGGTTTCCATCAAGAATTTCCCTGTATTTAGTGCCATCCATCATTCCTTCAATTCTGACCAGTTTCCCAGTCCCTGCCGATGAAAAACATCCCCACAGCATGATGGTGTTCTTCGGGGTGATGAGAGGTGTTGGGTTTCCTTGATGGCCAAAAAGCTAAATTTGAGTCTCATCTGACCAGAGTACCTTCTTCCATATGT
This sequence comes from Brachymystax lenok tsinlingensis, assembly GCA_030435695.1. Classification (NCBI taxonomy): domain Eukaryota; kingdom Metazoa; phylum Chordata; class Actinopteri; order Salmoniformes; family Salmonidae; genus Brachymystax; species Brachymystax lenok. The sequence goes on along the minus strand of CM059791.1, from coordinate 79,409,069 downwards.
TTGGGGAGTCTCCCACATGCTTTTTGGCGAACACCAAACGTTTGCTTATTTTTTTCTTTAATCAGTAGCTTTTCTGGCTACTCTTCCGTAAAGCCCAGCTCTGTGGAGTATATGGCTTAAAGTGGTCCTTTGGACAGATACTCCAAACTCCGCTGTGGAGCATTGCAGCTCCTTCAGGGTTATCTTAGGTCTCTTTGTTGCCTCTGATTAATGCCCACCTTGTCTGGTCCGTGAGTTTTGGTGGGCGGCCCTCTCTTGGCAGGTTTGTTGTGGTGCCATATTCTTTCCATTTTTTAATAATGGATTTAATGGTGCTCCATGGGATGTTCAAAGTTTCTGATCTTTTTTATAACCCAACCCTGATCTGTACTTCTCCACAACTTTGTCCCTGACCTGTTTGGAGAACTACTTGGTCTTCATGGTGCCGCTTGCTTGGTGGTGCCCCTTGCTTTGTGGTGTTGCAGACTCTGGGGCCTTTCGGAACAGGTGTATGTATACTGAGATCATGTGACAGATCATGTGACACTTAGATTGCACACAGGTGGACTTTATTCAACTGATTATGTGACTTCTGAAGGTAATTGGTTGCACCAGATCTTATTTAGGGGCTTCATAGCAAAGGGGGTGAATACATATGCACGCACCACTTTTCAGGATTTTTATGTTTTTTTTATTTTGTCTTCACCAATTTGGACTATTTTGTATATGTCCATTACATGAAATCAAAATAAAAATCCATTTAAATTACAGGTTGTAATGCAACAAAATAGGAAAAACGCCAAGGGGGTGAATACTTTTGCAAGGCACTGTACGATACACATATAAACAAACACAAGAGAGACAGACAGACAGTGAGTGACAGACAGAAGTACAGTTGACATTTTTGGGTTATCCATATGAAAGCTGATATTAAAATCACAATGTGTTCCACAGATGGAACTAATAGAATGTACCAGCTGATATACAGTAGAATCACAAGACAATGTGTGTGTCACTAATAAAAACATCACAGATAATATTAATTAAAGGCGAGTCTGTTTGTACTGAGGCACATGTTGCTAACTGGTCTGAGATCTGGATGTACCAGCTAACATGAAATCTCAAGACAATGTGTGCCACTGATAGAAAACATCAGAGATAATGTCTTGGCTGACTGAGATGATCTCACTGAGACCTGTGTTAGCTGTTATGCTAGCTGGTCTGAGAGCAGGTGATAAATAGTGCTGTCTCTCACCGTTCCTGTCCTTGATGTCCACGGTGGCCTGGGCCTCCAGCAGCACAGACAGCAGGTCTGTAGTTCCGGTCAGAGCAGCATGGTGGAGAGCTGAGAACCTGAAGACAACAACACACACAGAAAGATGACAGAGGGATATAGCACAGAGGCACAAAGACAATGGAGAAGAGGAGATGGGAAGATGACGTTTGGAGAGATATAGTTCAGTACAGACATAGTATAGTTGAGTGAAAGACACAATTGAGAGGGCATTGGGATTGTTTGGCAATGGGGAGGCTTCGAGGCCAATGGCATTGCTTGTGTCTTTCAACAGTAAACAACCCACCACCGGCACCCAGACAGAGAGACAGAGAGACAGACAGAGAGGCATACAGAGAGCCAGTACTCTTCCATTAGCCCAATAACACACCACAGCCCTGGGATGTTAGTCACACACTCATCCTCTCACTGGTGACGATTCAATTAAAGTCTGCATGTGATCTGATGGTAAAGTGAATGGAAAACAACCTCTTCAATATGTAGAAAGAGGCCACAATATAAAGCAAAGCCAGGCTCAGCCAGAACCCTGCTCTGGGCTGTGGGCTGAGGGCTGTGTTATTGGGCAGTACTGTAGTGTAGAAGCCAGCCAGCCAGTAGTCTAGGATTCACTAGACACCAGGAGACATGAATAACAGGAAAGATAATGGAGCTGGAGGCTTTGGCTCAATCAAGACCAGACTCCCCCCATCCTCATCCAGACAGTTTTCTCTCTTTGTTGTTCAGCTTTATCTGTTTTGGGGAGAAAGGGAGGAGGGATATGAGGGTAGTAAATAAAAAATTAAAGCCCTCAAACTGTGGGAGGGAGGATTTGGCATCCCCCAATCATGTTTTATGAATGCCATGACGTGTGTGTGTGTTGTCGGGGCATGCCAACACAAAGGGTGGCCTCTAGAGGTGGCTCAGCTCAGAGGGGAAGAAGGACTCAACTCATCAGGCTGGTGAGTAACAGTCCTGCCTCCAGCACCACCGTCAAGTCCAAACACCACAGATATAAATCTCCTCTCACACACACACACACACACACACGCAGGTCCAGGCCGCAGCCTGCAGCCACCACAATCCACATGGAGAGGAGAGGGAGGAAGCTGCCAGTCACAACATAATATACTGTACAGCACCTAACCATAAATAACCAGACCAGAGACACGAGAGACAGCCGTACTAGAGAAAGACAGTCCGTACTAGAGAGAGACAGCCTGTACTAGAGAGAGACAGTCCGTACTAGAGAGAGACAGCCCGTACCAGAGAGAGACAGCCCGTACTAGAGAGAGACAGCCCGTACTAGAGAGAGACAGCCCGTACTAGAGAGAGACAGCCCGTACTAGAGAGAGACAGCCCGTACTAGAGAGAGACAGTCCGTACTAGAGAGAGACAGTCCGTACTATAGCTCTACAGGGTGTGTTGGAATAAGTGGTGCCTCAGTGGGCATGTAGCACTTCCTGTCTCTCTACCAGAGGGAGTTGTGTACTATGAAGGGAGGCTGGGGGGTTCTGCTGTGTCTGGCTACAGTAACCGACAGGGCCAGGATCATCTCTAAGAGTAATGGCATAGAATGAGGGAGAGAGGGAGGGGGAAGGAGAGAGAGATAGAGGAAGGGGAGGAAGAGAGAGTCTAATCCCTCTGTTCAATCCAGCAGCCTGACTGAGGTGATAAAATAATCAGACATTAAAAATGCATGTGTGAGGAGCATCTCTGCAAACAGGCTAGTTATCAGAACGGCTTCTAAAATCTAAATAAACAATGTCTGTCTATTGGAGGATAGGAAACAAGTTTGCTCCGGTCCAAAGTCTATGGAGGGACCTCAGAGTAAAGACAAAGGCCTACTGTAAAGACTGAGGTATCTTAGACATACGACAACGTAAATAGAAAGGTATCAAGTTTGATAATGCGATACTAAATACGGCTTACCTGGAGGCTTCTTAATTAATTGAATAGAGTATCATAGACTGATCTTACCATTATGTCAGCATATTATAATGGAGTTTACCGTGAGCTGCACTGCAGGGCTTCCTCACACAAAGAGAGTCTGAAGAAAGAGCACAAGTAGGGGAGACTAGACATGCAGGGAAAGAAACTGATATTTTGTGTGAATAAAACCAGCTGCTGGGGCCCAGACTAGGGATGAGCACAAGTGCTGTCACGATACAATCATTTTGACTTGGATACCGATACCAGGTTTAGTATCACGAGTGGTGCAGCGGTCTAAGGCACTGCATCTCAGTGGTTTGATTCCAGGCTGTATCACATCCGGCCGTGATTGGGAGTCCCATAGGGTGGCGCTGGCGGCCCAGCGTGGTCCGGGTTTGGCCGGGGCAGGCCGTCATGGTAAATAAGAATGTGTTTTAACTGACTTGCCTGGTTAAATAAAGGTTCAATAAAAACAAACCCCTCTATACCAAAACGATAACACGGCAAAAAAAGCAGGGAGAATGTGATTTTTCCCAGTTTGTTCGGCTTTTTAAAAGATTAAAAACTAAATTGGACGTTCTAAGTCCACGACAATGATTAAAACACATCAGGGGATTACTTTTGAAGTCTGGGAAAAATGTAAGACGTTAAAATGTTTTAGTGTAGATACCCTTTAATTCAAGCGCAGACGCTTAGCACTGTTGTTTGGTTAGCGGTGTTTCTGTAGCGCGTGTGTGATGGAGTTTGCAAAACAATTGACCACTGAATTGATGCAAATAATCATGATTCTGCCAGGTAGGCATATAGGCTACTGGGAAAAGTTTTCCATCCAAAGTGATAGACATATGCGCACCGCACACAGACAGGGACATTTCTCTTCAGAAAATTGCAGGGAATATGAATCCTTGATGCATTCTGGTCATGTGTTGTGATAAATTAATAAATGATCTATTAAGTTCAATACATTTAGTTCATTTCCAAACGTGAGACACATTTGATTAAACTGAAAGTAACAAAATTTGAGTACCGAACCGTTTTTCATGTTGTAATATTGAGTACAGAAGGGTCAGTGCACCGCGGCCCAAATCACTTGACTTCCTAAGTGCTTCTGAAAACACTTCACACCTCTGTGAGAGTCACACACCAAGCAGAGTATACACACACACCCCTCTCTTTCGTGAACCTTCAGTGTAGATCTCTCTAAACCTAGATGAAAGCCCTGTGACGTTGGTCTCATTAGGCCTGCCTCAGGGCCTCTTAACCCAGTGAATCCTGCCTCTATCCTCTGAGGTAGAGCTCTGTTTCCTACCCTAATGCAGCAGGGTCTATTTGGGCCATGGGGTGGGGATGTATTAAGTCACTCAGGGGCCAGGGCTTTACACAGGGCCCAGCCATGAAAGAGGGACGTCAGGAGAGGGAGAGAGGGAGGTGAGAGGCCGGAGGTACACAATCCCTTCTCTGTCCTTCCCTTCAATTCTCTCTCCTGTTCTCCCCTGGCAGGACGTGAGAGTCCAGAAGAGAGAAAGGCCCTTGAAAAGGCTCTGTGTTCAAAGCACGCAGGTCTCTCCTCCTGTCAACCCCGCCGTCTCTCCCTCTCTAGAAGAGAACAGGGACACCTCTTACCCCATCACTCTAGCTCACCACTGCAAAGAAAGAGAGAGATAGAGGATGAGAGAGAGAGAAAGAGAGGATGAGAGAGGGAGATGGAGAGGGTCTGACCAGTCTCCAATCAGGCCCCTCAGTACTGGGTTGGAGTGATCTCTTCCCTGCAGACTGGAATGCACTGGGGTAGTATATCACCCACCTCAAACAAACACACTCGCACACAAGCAAGCAAACACACACAGGCACACACACACACACAAGCTCACACACACACACACACACACACACAGGTTCACACACAAGCTCACACACACACACACTACTCCCCAGCCAGACCAGAGAGTTACAGCCTCTCAGAGCCAAGGCACCATCCTGTCAAATGACATTCCTGCTGATAGTGTCACATTCCCCAAGGTGAATGGCCAGTCTAGTATCTCTCTGTCTATCTGACTGGCTGGCCTTTTTGTATTTTTTTATTTCACCTTTATTTAACCAGGTAGGCAAGTTGAGAACAAGTTCTCATTTACAACTGCGACCTGGCCAAGGTAAAGCAAAGCAGTTCACACATACAACAACACATAGTTACACATTGGAGTAAACAAACACAGTCAATAATACAGTAGAAAAAAAAGAAAAAATAATAATCTATACACAATGTGTGCAAATGAGTTAAGATAAGGAATGTAAGGCAATAAATAGGCCATGGTGGCGAAGTAATTACAGTAGAGCAATTTAACACTGGAATGGTAAATGTGCATTAGATGAATGTGCAAAGAAAAAATACTGGGGTGCAAAGAGCAAGATAAATAAATGAATGGTAGGGGATGATAGTTGGTTGGGCTATGTACAGGTGCAGTGATCTGTGAGCTGCTCTGACAGCTGGTGCTTAAAGCTGGAGGGAGATAAGTGTCTCAGTTTCAGTGATTTTTGAGTTCGTTCCAGTCATTGGCAGCAGAGAAATGGAAGAAGGCAGCTAAAATAGGAATTGGCTTTGGGGTGACCAGTGAGATATCCTGCTGGAGCGCGTGCTACGGGTGGGTGCTGCTATGGTTACCAGTGCAAGCTGGAGATAAGGCGAGCTTTACCAAGCAGGGACTTGTAGATGACCTGGAGCCAGTGGGTCTGGCGGCAGTATGTTGAGGCCAGCCGACTAGAGCATACAGGTCGCAGTGGTGGGTGGTATAAGGGCTTTTGGTGACAAAGTGGATTGGCACTGTGATAGACTGCATCCAGTTTGCTGAGCAGAGTATCGGAAGCTGTTTTGTAGATGACATCGTGAAGTCAAGGATCGGTAGGATAGTCAGTTTTACTAGTGCAAGTTTGGCAGCATGAGTGAAAGAGGCTTTGTTGCAAAATAGAAGCCCGATTCTAGATTTAATTTTGGATTGGAGATGTTTAATGTGAGTCTGCAAGGAGAGTCTACAGTCTAGCCAGACACCTAGGTATTTGTAGTTTGTCCACATATTCTAGAGTCAGAGCCGCCCAGGAGTAGTGATGCTAGTCGGGCAGGCAGGTGCAGGCAACAAGCGGTTGAAAAGCATGCATGGTTTTACTAGCGTTTAAGTGCAGTTGGAGGCCACGGAAGGAGTGTTGTATGGCATTGAAGCTCGTTTGGAGGTTAGTTAACACAGTGTCCAAGAAGGGCCAGAAGTATACAGAATGGTGTGCGTCTGCGTAGAGGTGGATCAGAGAATCATGCAGCTAAGAGCGACATCATTGATGTATACAGAGAAAGAGTCGGCCCAAGAATTGAACCCTGTGGCACCCCCAGAGACACCGATGCCTGGACAACAGGACCTCCGATTTAACACACTGAACTCTGTCTGCAAAGTAGTTGGTGAACCAGGCGAGGCAATCATTAGAGAAACCAAGGCTGTTGAGTCTGCCGATAAGAATCGGTGATTGACAGAGTGAAAGCCTAGCCAGGTCAATTAATACAGCTGCAGCAGTAATGTCTCTTATCGATGGCAGTTATGATATCGTTTAGTACCTTGAGCGTGGCTGAGGTGCACATGTGACCAGCTTCGAGCGGATTACTGTGGAGAAGGTGCGGTGGGATTGAAAGGGTCAATGATCAGTTTATTAACTAGGCTTTTAGAAGACTTTAGAGAGGCAGGGCAGGATGGATATAGGTCTATAGCAATTTGGGTCTAGGGTGTCACCCCTTTGAAGAGGGGATGACCGCGGCAGCTTTCAATCTTTGGGATCTCGACGACACTAAAGAGAGGTTGAGCAGACTGGTAATAGGAGTTGCAACAATGGCGGCAGATAGTTTTAAAACTGAGGTCCAGATTATCTAGTCCAGCTGATTTATGCAGGTCCAGATTTTGCAGCTCTTTCAGAACATCTACTATCTGGATTTGCGTGAAGGGCTGGGAGAGGCTTGGACAAGTAGCTGCGAAGCGGAGCTGTTGCCCAGGGTTGGGAGTAGCCAGGAGGAAAGCATGGCCAGGCGTGAGAAATGCTTGTTGAAATTTTTGATTATCATGGATTTATCTACCTAGCCTCAGTGCAGTGGGCAGCTGGGAGGAAGTGCTATTGTTCTCCATGGACTTGACAGTATCCCAAAACTTTTTTGGAGTTAGAGCTACAGGATGCAAATTTCTGTTTGAAAAAGCTAGCCTTTGCTTTCCTGACTGCGTGTATTGGTTCGACTTTGAACAGTTGCATGTCGCGGGGACTATTCAATGCAATCTTGATCCATACAGGATGTTCTTGTGCTGGTCAAGGGCAGTCAGGTCTGGAGTGAACCAAAGTGCTGTATCTGTTCTTAGTTCTACATCTTTTGAAAGGGGGCATGCTTATTTAAGATGGTGAGAAGTTGTTTTAAAGAGCGACCAGGCATCCTCGACTGACTGACTGACTGGCTGGCTGGCTGGCTGGCTGACAAGCTGGCTGGCTGACTGGGAGGTCAGAGGCTAATAACTTCCTTCCAGTCTGGACTGTGTGCTAATCGTTTCAGCAAACAGAGTGGCCCGGCCATGGTCATCTATAGGCACAGCATCAATGCAGGTGGGTCATATAGCTCTGTGTAGTATAGTAGTAGTGCCAATGAAATGGCTTGGAAACACGGAAACTAAGACATCACTTTTAGCTACATTTCAATGGTGAGGTATTTTTTGGATGCCTTTGGTATCTTTCCTATGTTCCTTTATAAGTCAAATGGATTTTATATGACGTACAAGCAGTCTGAATGAAAACATTTACAGGGAGTTTTTACAAGCGCAGGTTTCATTCTCTTAAATATACAGTCTTTCAAACACACACACATCTTCCTCCCACAGGGAGCTGTGTTGACATACACTTCTAACATGGCATGGATGTCAGCTTCTATGGTAGTTTGGAAACAAGGCAGGCTTTCTGTCCAGCTCTCAGAGGGAGAGTTAGTAGTGTATAGTCCTCTCCTGCCAGGGTTGGTTGTTTCCCTCCATTGCTTCAGATGACAGGGGTGTGTTGACGGGTCCTGGCAGTACTGCCCTCTGTGGACACACAGACACAGGCCAGGGATCCAACCAGTCCCCCACAGACAGGCACAGCCATTCAGCTCAGGCCATTCCAGTGCTGCTCTCCATGGAAACTGCACCCCAAACACAGACCAAAAGCTGGAAAAGTTCATGGAGACTCAAATACTAATTTGTCTCACAGGGTTGCAGAAAAGAGACCCTTTCATATATTACAGCACCAGTGTTTGTTCAGCATGCCTTTCTCTGACACACACACACACTCTCTTTCTCTCATGCATGCTAGCACATACACGCAGAGAGGGCAAATAAAGTCTACGGAAATGTGATGAATGGGTGCCAAACACACTCTCATAGCCACACACACCTTAATAACACAGTTGTGTGAGCTGAGTTGGCCAGCTCACAAAAATGGATCGCTCCTACAGACAGTGAGTCATGTGGCCGTGGCTTACAATATAAATCAGGCAGACAGGCATCAAGTTACTGCTCGATTAAACGTTAGAACGGGTAAAACGAGTGACCTAAGCACCTGAGTTCGGTATGATCGTCGGTGCCAGGCGCATCGGTTCCAGTATCTCAGAAATGGCCACCCTTATGGGCTTTTCACACACGACAGTGTCTAGGGTTTACAGAGAATAGTGACAAACAAAAAACATCCAGTCAGCGGCAGTGGGCGAAAATGGAAAGAATTGTGGAAGCTAACAGGCGGGCCATAAAGAGGCAAAAAGCGGCGCAGTACAACAGTGGTGTGCAGAACAGCATCTCGGAACGCACAACTCGTCTGTCCTTGTCACGGATGGGCTATTGCAGCAGACGAACAAAGAGGGCTCTACTTAAAAAGAAGACGACGCGGCTCCAGTGGGCACACCATCACCAACACAAAACACTGCCTGGTCCGACGAATCCCGGTTCCTATTGTGTCATGCTGATGACAGAGTCTGGATTTAGCATAAACAGTATGGGTCCATGGTCCCATCCTGCCTGCTGTCAACGGTACAGGGTGGTGGCGGTGTTGTAATGGTGTGGGGAATGTTTTCCTGGCAAAGTTAGGTCCCTTGATACCAATTGAGCAATTATTCTATGCCCTGAAGAATTCAGGGTGTTCTGGAGGTAAAGGGGGGTCCAACCCGGTACGAGATGTGTGAACCTAATAAACTGGACACTGAGTGTATATAAACCATGTCCACGCCTACAGTAGGGGATGAGTAAGAACCTTTCATCATCCTCTCATACAGGTCTTCACCTGAACAACATTCATAGTACTACATACTAAAGAGCCCAGTCATATCCCCCCTCACTACTGCCAAGACAGACTGAACACTTCCCATGATTGCCCAACAACAAAGTGTTCTAGAAAAACAAACAGCCTACAATATACATGAGTGATGACTGTTGTAAACAGAATTGCTGTGTTTCAACATGATACTGTACGGCCTACTGATGAAGCGCTAGACTAAGCTATAGGATATGAGACTGAGTTGTAGTGATAAGATGAGGGGTCGGGTTCTTGCAGTAGTATAGTCTGTGTTTAACACTAGAGAGAAAAAGCAGAGCAGTGCCAACAGCACTGATGAATAATGAAAGACCTTTCCCTCCACTTGAAATTCCATGTCCCCACGGGGGCCATTAAGAACCGAGCTGCACAAACACACATGCACACACGCAGAGACACAAATGAACACTCTTCCGACATGCTAATGTTGAGCCCCACATACCCTATACAGTATATACAAAAGCATGTGGGCACTCCTTCAAACTAGTGGATTCGGCTATTTCAGCCACACCCATTGCTGACAGGTGTATAAAATCGAGCACACAGCCATGCAATCTCCATAGACAAACATGTGCACTAGAATGGCCTTACTGAAGAGCTCAGTGACTTTCAACGTGGCACCGTCATAGGATGCCACCTTACCAACAAGTCAGTTCGTAAGATTTCTGCCCTGCTAGAGCTGCCCCCGGTCAACTAAGTGCTGTTACTGTGAAGTGGAAACGTCTAGGAGCAAAACATGGCAGGTCACGAAGTGGCAGGTCACACAAGCTCACAGAACAGGACCGCCGAGTGCTGAAGCCTGTAGTGCGGAAAAATTGCCTGTCCTCGGTTGCAACACTCACTACAGAGTTCCAAACTGCCTCTGGAAGCAATGTCAGTACAAGAACTGTTCGTCGGAAAGCTTCATGTCCGAGCAGCCGCAAACAAGCCTAAGATCACCATGCACAATGCCAAGCATCGGCTGGAGTGGTGTAAAGCTCACCGCCATTGGATTCTGGAGTAGTGAAAACTCATTCTCTGGAGTGATGAATCACGCTTCACCATCTCGCAGTACGATAGATGAATCTGTGTTTTGCGGATGCCAGGAAAACGCTACCTGCCCAAATGCATAGTGCCAACTGTAAAATTGGTGGAGGAAGAATAATGGTCTGGGGCTGTTTTTAATGGTTCGGGCTAGGCCCCTTAGTTCCAGTGAAGGGGAATCTTAACGCTACAGCAGACAATGACATTCTAGACTTCTGTGCTTCCAACTTTGTGGCAACAGTTTGGGGAAGGCCCTTTCCTGTTTCAGCATGACAATGCCCCCGTACACAAAGCGATGTACATACAGAAATGGGTTTGTCAAGATCGGTGTGGAAGAACTTGACTGGCCTGCACAGAGCCCTGACTTCAACCCCACTGAACACCTTTGGGATGAATTGGAACGTCGACTGCAAGCCAGGCCTAATCGCCCAACATTAGTGTCCGACCTCACTAATTCTCGTGGCTGAATGGAAGCAAGTCCAGGCAGCAATGTTCCAACATCTAGTGGAAAGCCTTCCCAGAAGAGTGGAGGCTGTTACAGCACCAAAGGGGGGGACCAACTCTATACTAATGCCCATGATTTTGGAATTAAATGTTCAATGAGCAAGTGTCCACATACTTTTGGTCATGTAGAGTATCAGCATCATCAAGCCTTCAACTCTGTTTCCAGCCACGTTTTTCCTCTCTGGTGCACTAGTATATAATTCCCGGACGCTGTATCTGTCATCACTGCATTGAGTTGTGTGGCAGCTTTTGTAAACACTCCCATCTAAATCGGTCACAGTCCCGCCCTCTACACCAGACAAACCCCACCCCTGACTCCGGCCCCCTCAGGCTCCTCCTCTGAATTCCCTGCCCCCCCTGGCCCCTGAGAGCTGACAAAGAGAGGAGGGGGTTGGAGAAGATGCATAACAAGCAGTAAACCATGACCAGAGCCTGGGGCCTGGGGGACCTGGGCTCTGATATATGGTGCACCAATGTCCTGCTCTCTGGACCGTTTTACAGCCATCTCAGGGGCATGGCTTATCTAAAGGTCTCCCACTGTTGCTTTGGCTCTTCTCTCCACTTTTGTTACTCTGTTTATTTAGGCTGAGTGAGGGGGCACCAGTAGTGTCTAATGGGGCAATGCTGTTTGGATGGATGTGGGAACGCTATAAGAGGTAGTTATATTTGGATATCTCGGGTGTGCTAAGCCTATCGGACTCAGTCTGAACTCAGACAGTCTAACTGTAGACTTTGCCAGAGTTTGCATGGTCTACTTCTTGACTAGTTCATATTCTACAGGGAGCTGAGCGACTCTTTAAAAAAGCCATGCTGCACCAAGGGATCTCACCAATTGTATCAAATGTGCTATTCTGTCAGCTACTGAGAACAATTGTGAAAATTATTATGGCTCTAGCAGCCAACAAAAATATCTGCAATGAAAACACACCACCCTGTGAGAAGGGAAGAAGAGAGAAAACTGAGAAAGTGAGAACTTTCATATGGGATCCAAGTCCCTCCACAAAGAGAAAGATAGATGAGGAGAAACTAGACCTATGCTAATAAGCGAGGGAACATTTTTACAGTCAGCATTTCCACTGGCAGACAGGGTAACTGGGGGGTTAGTAGACTGTGGTGTGTCTGCTTTTGGGCAAGAAGCAGTAGTAAAAACAACAACTAAATGAGCGTTTTCAGCAGTGACACCTCCGCTTCTCCTCCAGACACAATTACCAGTTAGTCTGCTTTGGCTGACTTAGCAGGAGGCCATGATTCAACCCAAGGCAAACTAATGCAGAGTGTTTATCACAAGCCAAGACAAGACGCAATGAGCTTTAAAAACCCAGCACTTATATGTAGAAGCTACACAGTAGAAATACTGTTTTACAGATAAAGAAAGAGTAGCTTATTGGTAGGCCATCTTTTATTGTTGTCAGTGAGTTCTTTAGGACAGTGTTATTATCATCAACACTTACCCATCTCCATCCTGGTAGTTGACGTTCAGTCTCTTCGTGGAGCCCAACAACTCTGCAAAAACACAAGGATTTTAGAACAAACACTGTGCTACTGGTTAACCTAGAAACTATTCACTTAAGCCTGGAGGGAAGTGTCTTGCATGGTGCATCTTCACTTCATGGTTTGTAGTAGTATACTGGATTGGATTGGCTTTTTGGTTGTGCAAAATCTGGAGGTTGAGCATTGTTTTACAGATCTATTATTAGTTCACTCATGATCATGTGTTTGCTTGCGAGCTCAAACCATCTCCAGGTTCAACAAGATTATCTGTGGGAACCAACTCAGTCACTCTAAAAGATTATAGAGCATCTGGTTCTGGAAAGGCTGAAGACCTGCAGGCCACAGGACTAAGAGATCCTGGTCTAGATACTCACCCTGATTAGTTGCTACCATGTTGTTGTCATGTTGTGTTGCTACCATGCTGTATTGTCATGTGTTGCTGCCTTGCTATGTTGTCTTAGGTCTCTCTTTATGTAGTGTTGTCTCTCTTGTTGTGATGTGTGTTTTGTCCTATATTGTATTTATTTATTTATTTTAATCCCCGTCCCCGCAGGAGGCCTTTAGCCTTTTGGTAGGCCGTCATTGGAAATATGCTACAATTATTTAATTAGAGGGCTATGGGGTCATGGTTCAGGGTTTAAGAACAGAGCGACAGACAGTGGAGTAGAGACTCCGGTCCCAAAAACCTGATGGGTGAGCTAGCTATCCCAAACAAACTATCCCAAACAAACTGTCCCTGATAGATCTGTCCCTTTCTCTCCGTCTCTAGAGGCACTTCATTAGCCTCTGACCCCAGGCTGACCTCTGTGGCCAGGTCAGGAGACAATACACTGTTCAGAGAACAGGAGGGATGGAGGAGACCTTGTTGTGTTCTTTGATCTTCTGATACAGACGCCTCTCCATCAGCCTAGTGTGGCTTTAGAAGAAACAATGTCACTGGCCACCACAGGGACTCATATTGTGCTTTTCCATCTAGAGTTAGCTCCGCACCAAGGTGTTGCCAGTGTTTTATGTTACCGTACCTCTAGTTATTCTGTTTCCATCAGGAGTGTAACAATAAGGACTTGCAGCGAGCAGAATCAACAACCTCTGCATCATTCAAGAAGACTGTTGCTTTGTCATGGCTCCAATTCAGAGCAGGTCTGCCGGAGCCATGACCAAGTGAGACATGGGTGCTGGCCCACGTAGATGGAAACAGAAAAGTCTGCATCTTTTGGGTAAAACACTGGGGTAAATCCTCATTGGAAATGTGCCAAGTCACTACAGTCTCTACGGGCAACGTCCAGACCTGTCAACTAAACTGATGGAGACATCTCCTGCCCTCCCCAGACGTGATCAACCAATGGCAGGGTCGTTCCCTTGTGTATCTCACTGGCCCTGCTGACTGCTGGGGAGCGGTCTTTGACATCTTTCATACAATTTCTCTAAACATAAGCACAGACTCACCACTTGCATGTGATAAGGAGCACATTCTTATAAATTCTGTGAAATCCAAACAAAATCTGTGCTTTGTAGAGCCATGCAGCTCATGCCCTGCGTTCAATCAGAATGTCATTGTGATGCCACAGTCATCATCCCGGAGCTGAAAATAGTCACTCATTTCACAGCAAGGTCATTGAGACTATGAATCACCACCACCAGCGGTAGATATACAGTTTAATGTCAGACACTAAGCATTTGTCATCTGCTGTAACAGTAATGGAGGTCTGTGAGGCAGAGCTCCATCCATGTCAGCTGGTCATAAGATAGAGTCTGCACTTGTGTTCTGGTCTCCTATTGCGTCTGAAGGTGGGTCAGCCGCTGTGAGGGTCACAGTTTGCTATGAGTTCAGCAAGGTCAAAGGGCAGGCCACAGGGGGGTAACACAGAACCGAGTGGGAAAGAAGTCCCAGACACTGGATACACCCACGGTGTGGAGACATGGCGACAGCCCCAGTCTTACTACTGCTCATTATGTCTGAGCAGGAGTCGAGCAAGGCAAGGTAGCCTCAACAGCCCCAAAACAAGTGCTTTGAAGTGAGCTTCTATTCCAGATCTCTGCTACACAGCCAGTTTCCCTTTGGGGATCTCTGTGGCTCTTTGATTATGACCTCAATTCCATAATTAATTAGATGTATCAAACATTGCGTGTCACAGTCAAGTCATGGGAACACAAACCCGTCTTCGAAAAAGTTCTCAGAACATTTTGCTGGCCGTGTAACAAGCACACACACTGACATCAAATCCCTCATGTGTGACTGACGGGACAGGCTGCCTGGCCTTGTCTTCACTACAGGAACCAGTCTCTAATGCTGAATATTGCAGCAAATTGCCCATTGAAGTTTTCATCTGCTGTACGTTTGTTAAAAGTTATTTTTATGGAGAGGGGGGAAAGCGCCGCCTGTTCGGTTACAACGTTTTGAGGACTCCATATCTTTTTTAAATTTAACGTATCATAGATTTGGTACCGCAAGAATGCTGGGCAAAGGGGAGATTTCGCTAAAGTCTGCACATTTGAGAATTTTGTCTTGGAACAAGTTCATGGATTCAAGTCGCAGCCTGTGTCTCTGGTGCGACTGGCAGAAACAGAATCCGTTGTAAAATATCAGACTAAAATTAGACTACCACTGTGAGTATCAAAACTATGATTATATGTTCTTCCATAAAAGAGCAGGCAACGCCTCAAAAATCCATTTTGTTTCTGGGGCTCAAATGACTGCACTTAGGTCTACGCAATAAACATACAAAAGTTCAGGTCATCATTTTCCTGCTGCACTCATTGTGGTGTAGAACAGAGACCAGGCCACCATTATCCATCCAAAATGTGAGGCAGGAACAGCTCTGTTACAGAAGAAAGAGCTTCCAAAAGTAGGCCTTGTTGAAAACTGCCCTGTGAAAAACTGTCAGCAGTCCCATCATGCCATATTCCCTGCCATTTGACTTCATGCCCAAGATTCAAGCTTTAAGTTGCAATAAAGAAACCCTGATAGCTTTAAAGGACCCTTTTAAAAAAACGCCACATCTACATCTTCCAGATTAATTGTGAGTAAATCCATATGGCTGTTTTGTATGGTTTTAAATGGCTTGATGGCTGGTTTTGGTCCAACACTACTATGGTATCTGCCTGTCGCAATAACAAGACTTACACGGAACCCAAACCGGCTGCACGTGTGCGCCATCGTGCATACAT
The DNA here is from genome assembly GCA_030435695.1 of Brachymystax lenok tsinlingensis. Taxonomy (NCBI): domain Eukaryota; kingdom Metazoa; phylum Chordata; class Actinopteri; order Salmoniformes; family Salmonidae; genus Brachymystax; species Brachymystax lenok. The sequence continues at coordinate 79,393,360 of CM059791.1, read as the reverse complement.
TTATTTTGTACCCCCACACCAAACGCGATCACGACACGCAAGTTAAAATACAAACTCTGAAACAATTATATTTGGGGACAGGTCGAAAAGCATTAAACATTTATGGAAATTTAGCTAAATAGCTTGCACTTGCTAGCTAATTTGTCTTATTTAACTAGCTTGCTGTTGCTAGCTAATTTGTCCTGGGATATAAACATTGAGTTGTTATTTTACCTGAAATGCACAAGATCCTCTACTCTGACAATTAATCCACACATAAAACGGTCAACCGTTTCTAGTCGACTCTCCTCCTTCCAGGCCTTTTCTTCTCTGGACTTTATATTGCGATTGGCAACTTTCATAAAATTAGGTGCATTACCCGCAGTTGACCTCGTTAGTCTTTCAGTCACCCACGTGGGTATAACCAATGAGGAGATGGCACGTGGTACCTGCTTCTATAAACCAATGAGGAGATGGGAGAGGCAGGACTTGCAGCACGATCTACGTCACAAATAGAACTGACTTCTATTTTAGCCCTTGGCAACGCAGATGCTCGTTGGCGCGCGAGCAGTATGGGTGCAATAATTGAATACTATAGATTTCCACATTTATTTTGTAACGCTTGCGCACGCGATGCGAGCGTTGTAGTCAGGGTATTACTGTGACTGGCATCACTCAAACCAGTAAATAAAGAGGACCAATGCCAAGATGAATATACATCCCTTCACATCTCTGTTCCCGAGGATATATTATACTCAAATAGTAACAAATTAGGTGAACTACAGTAGTGGTTTAACAGCTGGCCATCTTCCTCCTCGAGAGCTGCAACAAGTCAACGAGGAAGCATCTTGCTTGGATGATTAAAGGGCTGAAGAAAGCCCTTTCCTCCCCTCGCCTTATGGAGGCCTGATTGTTTAGCATCTGAGACAGAGTGTTTGATCTGATGGCACCATTTGAAGACTCAAGAGTGTCAGCGGAAACCTCAGGTCCACAATCAGGGCTAGTGGATTCCAGCAAATTCATAGCTCTGCTGTGATCCTCGGGCTCTCACAGGCCTGACACTGGAACACAGGAAGCTGCATGCAGTTTGGCTAAGGAAGGAACAGGATGGGACCTGCAGCGTCTTAGAGCTACACTTACTACACTTCATGTAAAAATACAGTCAGCTACACATATTACTCAAATGTAAACTTGTGTACTTGCTACGTCTCGACCGGTACCTCCAGAGGTAGAGCACGACACCCACCAAACAGTTACCCCTTGAAGCAGGGCAGTACAAACAGAATAAATGGTAATAGCAGAGCATTGTTTTTGAATATCTGAGACTCGTTTAAAAGAGTTTTTACCTGGATTTTGTTTTTAACCTGGAATGTATCCCTGTTACATTCTAGGGATGAGCATGAGTAATTGATTGCTCGAACGGAGGTCAAAACTCAATCTTTAACCAGAGATCAACATTTTAAAAAAATCCAGTGCAGGTCTTCTGTTCTAAAAATAGCTTGTTCTTTTTATTTAGAGTACTCAAAAGAAAATGATGTGAATACTCGAACAGTCAAATAATGACAAATGGCCATCCTTATTACATTCTGAAATTGTCGGAGTAGCTGCCGGCTGCAATGAGCCACATAAAACTATGGAAGCCCATCTCCACAGGCGAGAAAATAAACCCCTTAAAAGGGAAGGTAACATGTAACATATGGATTTGCATTAGTATACGCATTAAAAGTCCCAGTGCAAAGTTACACCTCACTTTTCTTATTTCTCAAGTTATTACATAAAACCAAATCAGAATTCGGGAGAATGCCAAAGTCAAGTCGGAAAATGTTTTTCCGAGTGTGTGGTGTAATATGGATTACATATAGGCAAGCCAGCCTATTCCCTATAATGTACTCCCAACAGAAATAACTTCAAATACTAGTTTCAATAACATTTTCGGCAAATTTATAAGTAAATAGTTTATGAATGCATTGTTACGTTAGCACAGCATGAGTCAGCCATCTACAGCTACATTAAAGTAAACCAACGTTTTGGAAATGCATAACGCCATCTAACCAGTTATCAAAGAATGTTATCAATGCAGTTATTTTAGCAAGCAAGCTAGCCAGCCAGCTAACATGAGCTATTTAGCCAACTAGCTAATAGCCTACCACCAAGCCAGAGCCTAACAACTGGAGACAAGCTAGAAAACGAACACAACTAAAACATAACTACAGAACAAAAGCAAAGAGAGAGCAGAGACTTACAGATTGATGGCTGGGACCCATCCTATTGTACTTTTAAAAAGAGTGCAGGCTGAGTTAGCTACCAAAGTGAGGGGGAGGCGGGCGCTTCCCCCAGGCCGATAGAGAGTCAGTGAGGGAAATCCAATAGCTATAGCAATAGATTCCAGATATCAGCTAGCACGCTAGCACTAAGCCAAGATGGGAAAAGTTACAAAACTCCCGTAGCCTACTTCCCAGAGAACATGCCGAAAAGTTTTATTTTATTTAGTAAAAAAAAAAGAATGCCCCATATTCTCCCCAATTTTGTGGTATCCAATTGGCAGTTAACGCCCGTACGGACTCGGTCGAGGCGAAGGTCGAGAGCTGTGCGTCCTCCGAAACACAAGCCAACCAAGCCGCACTGATTCTTGACACAATACCCAATTAACCCGGAAGCCAGCCACACCAATGTGTTGGAGGAAACACCATGCACCAGGCGACTGTGTCAGCGTGCACTGCGCCCGGCCCGCCACAGGAATCGCTAGTGCGCGATGGGACAAGGACATCCCTGCCGGCCAAACCCCTCCCTAACCCGGACGACTCTGGGCCAATTGTGCGCCGCCCCACGGGTCTCCCGGTCGCGGCTGGCTGTGACAGAGCCTGGACTCGAACCCAGAATCTCTAGCGGCACAGCTAGCACTGCGATGCAGTGCCTTAGACCACTGCGCCGCTCGGGAGGCCCAACATGCCGAAAAGTTGACACAACAAAAAGGAGAACAGATGAGATACTACAGAGCAAAGATGTATGATTTTCTTTCATTTTGAGCAAACGGCAAGGCAGCACCAGAGTATGCCGTGCTAACGGGTTCCTCCTAGATAACACAGCCACAAAGTCAGTGAAGAGCATGAGGATGCTAATGTTGAGCTAGATACCGAGCTAGCATATGAACTCAGTAATAGACCCAGTGTACTCTCTCTATATTACGTTGAGAAATAGTGCATTGTGGGTAGGTTAGAAGATATCCGGAAATAAGTTCATTGGTAAAAACCCCAAAACATAACTATGTCTGTAGTTATAGGTGACCAGATCATGACTACAACTAAGTTACTAAGTCTTTGACAACACTGTTGTTACATTGGTGAGTAAAATCTCATGCTTCCCACCCTTTGTCTGCACATACATGCTTGTGAATTGTTGCATTATTCAAGAGTGTAATATGTTTCGGTTGCATTATTCAATAGTGTAATATGTTTAAGAATAAAAGTTTGTCACTGTTTAATAGTTTTGCTTACTGGCTTGTGGATACTGTGATATTTACAGTAAATTTGAGCTGCAGACCAAAAATGTCGAATCGCCATGCCACAATGAAAGGTACGGTAAAGCAAGAACGTAATGTGAATTGAAAAGTAAAATTATCTTTCGCCGCTCCTCAGTCTCTCCTTCGTATCTCGTAGTGGGAATAGGGCCTTATCTGCTGAGTAAATGGGGACAGGAAGTCACAGCGGAGTGCTGGGGTATTTTTCCTTTTGCCTTATCTGAGCTCTGGCACAGTGACAGGGTCGCACAGAAAGGAGGCCGTTCCCCTGGCCAGTTCCCAGATCCCTGTCGTTTTTAAAAGGCTCTGTGAGGCGTCAGAGTGGCTATTCCCCAGGTCTAGAGGCAGCGCTGCCAGAGTGGAACACAGCCACAGACTTCAACACAGATCAGCTTGATCTGTTTACTTAGCTTTCCTCAAATCAACAGTTACATGTGGAGAAAAGTCATCACACACTGCTATGTCCGCTGGGTAAAGTTAGGTCCTCAGTTTGCCTGGTGGCTAGCCCTCTCTGGAGCTAGATATTGACCTTTATAGCATTTTGACCGTAGGAGGCTCACCCATCTATCAACACCTACCTGTTCCTGGTGCAGTTAACACCTGCGTAGCTGCACCTGCCTGGTTACATCACAGGAAGCAGTACTCTCACTGCTGTGTCTTGAGGCCCCTTGTGCTGCTGCTCACTGCTACATATCCACATCCTGTCTGAACACCTGCCTCCTAGCCAAAGAGCGGGAAAATCCCTCAGCAATCAGAGCCACAGTTTCTGAACTCTCGCACTCAAACTATAAAGGGGAAGTGCTGTCAGAGAGAGATAGTAGGGAGGAGAAAGTAAAGGCTGGGTGATTCCTCCTGTGGCAAACAAGCATTAAAAATATATATATGATCATCGTCCCTCAGAAATCTCCATGCCAGATTACCCCATATCACTTCAGTATTCGCAGCTACACAGAGGAGTCCACACGGTCTGGCCGTTAAGAACACAAGGTTAAGAACACATCAGGGGTAAGAGATTGGTGGTGTGGCTGAGTATTTTTCCTAAAGCGCTAACAAACTAAGCCAAATTTGCTCTCTCCATCTCGTGTCCATGACTGTTCATTCTGCATGGTATTTCCCCACCGTGCACACTGTACTGGCACATGATAGGACCCCACTGCTGGAGACCACAGTGAAATGGCACACACTCACACTCTGCCGGGCAGAGACAAGCCCATCTCAGTTCACCTTCCAGGCCTCTGGCGGTCCACTTTGTTTATGTGTTGTTTTTCTCCGGGGAGGAACGTACCTCGTCTTGTGGGGCAGTGTTCGGTTCGCCCCATCACCTCCACCTCCTGGGGGTGGTGTTTGGGGTGATCAGAGGGGGCCAGAGTTTTACTGGAGGCACCATGAGGAAGCACTGGCTGTGTAACCAGGAACCGGAGGGGTAGGAGTGTGTGAGTGACCTCAGGGGTGTTTCGTTGCAATCTGGCTGTGACACGGAGGGGGGGACCTCTCAGAAACAAAAGCAGGGACTTGAGCTGGGCCTCTTCTACACTTCCTTTCCCAAGACCATTGTTCCAAAGAGCGGGAGGCTTAGGCCATTGTGTGAGCCCTCCCAGGGGAGGGAGAAAGGGAGACAGAGCGATAGAGAGAGAGGTCCCTAAACTCTGTGTTCCTCCATCTCACTGACTCTACTCCTCCCTCTCTCTGTCTCCCTCCACCTCTCCCTGCCCCCTCTCCCTTTTTTCTGCACTCTATTTTCCCCTCATTCCCCGGCTCTTCCTCTGATGATTAGAGTAATGCCTGAGAAGCAGGGAGTTCCTCCTGTTCCATTCACAACTCATTAAGCAGCCTACACGCAAACCAGGACCACCTCTAGTACACAAGAGGAACCAGACACAGACAACCAGCTTCTCACACAATCAAGAAACCAAACAACCAGCAAAAAAATAAAAAAAGAGTACAAATGAAAAACATTCTTTAAACAACTGAGCAATTACTTAGCTGAACATGTAGCCTCGTGTCAATCCCTGACCCCTGACTAGTATCAAAAATGTTATGATCAGAGCAAGGGGACAAGGGGAAAAGGCTCTAAGCAGTGCCCTACTGATCCAGACCTTTCACACACTTCAGCCTCTCCACAGAGGAATGTGTACGCTGCTGTACTGTAGCTTCTCACTGCCTGCCCACACCTGCTGCCCCACGCCTGAGGCTTTACTCACGCCACACTCTTATCAGGAGACAAGAAAAGGCAGATAACACCGACACCAGACACGTAGCAGCACAGATAAGAGCCAGATTGTTCTCTCCCCATCATATCTGGGCCTGCTCTCCTCTCCTGGCCCTCTAGGCTCCAACAAGCTACGTCCTAATGGCTGACAGGAACGCCAACGTGCATGGTCTAATGCATGAGGCTGAAGAGAGTTGAGGCTCCCAATGTTTTCCTTTGAGATGAAGTGGAGTGAAACCTGAGGCCCATGTGTTGTCTTCCCAGTCCGGCTCTGGCTCAGCCAGTGGGGAGTCTGGGGTTCGGAGCCCGGGCCAGCTTGGCATGGGGAGTAGCACCACGGTATGTAAATAAAAGAGCGCTGCAGATGGGCCTGGAGGAGTGTGTGGTCACACACGGACACGGCACGCCAGAGGGCCAACACTAACACCAGCAGAAGAGATGAGCTTTGAAACGCACATGTACACACACAACACCTCGGGTCAAGGAGGGTGTTTATGGGAAAAGGTGATTTGCCCTGTCAGTAGTTGAAACTGCTGGTATCCCAAATTGCCTGTAATGACTTCACACAGCCATTTTGTTGGCATCTGGAACTGTTTTGGGGTCAGTGACAACAGTCTAACTCTTTTCTGTCCCTCTGTGGAAGTACTGCTGATCCCATTACAGTCAGCAAATATTTAATTCATTCACTCATACTGAGGGGACAAATAAGAAAACTATTCCCTGAGTCCATCTATCTCATGAGGAGTTGAAAAGGTTGTGAAAGATAACAATAGAACTGCTAAAGCAGTCAATTGGACTGCTCATTAAAAACTTCTTAGGGATAGGGTCTAGTTTCCTGAATTTCCGCCTGACTGACGTTCCCAAAGTAAACTGCCTGTTACTCAGGCCCAGAAGCTAGGATATGCATATAATTGGTAGCATTGGATAGAAAACACTGATGTTTCTAAAACTGTTAAAATAATGTCTGTGAGTATAACAGAATTGATATGGCAGGCAAAATTCCAAAGAAAGTCCAACCAACCAACTTCTTTTTTTTTTTTTTTAAAGGTCCCAGGCTCTTCCAATGTAAACATATTGGTTATATGTAAATTCGGCTCCCAGATTGCAATTCCTATAGCTTCCACTAGATGTCAAAAGTCTTTATTCAAGGTTTCAGGCTTGTTTCTTGAAAAACAAAGAAGTATTTGGAGTTTTGGTGAGGAGAGTCAAGTAAGAATATCAGTCTTTTGGCGCGCGTGGAAGAGGGTGTGCGCTTACTTTTCCTTTCCTATTGAACATACTACTTTCCGTATGAAATATTATAGTTTATTTACATTTTAGAGTACCTGAGGATTAAATAGAAACGTTGTTTGACTTGTTTGGACAAAGTTTACCGGTAGCTTTTTGGATTCCTTTGTCTGCATGTTGAACGAGTGGATTACTGAAATTGATAGGATATAAAGATGGATTTAATCTAACAAACGACCACTCATCTTGTAGCTGGGACCCTTAAGATTGCAAACAGAGGAAGATCTTCAAAAGTAAGTGATTTATTTTATCACTATTTGTGATTTTGTGATGACTGTGCTGGTTGAAAAATATGTTGATGTGGGGCGCTGTCCTCAGACAATCGCATGCTAATGCTTTCGCTGTAAAGCCTATTGTAAATCGGACAACTCAGTTCGATTAACAAGATTAAGCTTTTGAATGATATAAGACACTTGTATTTCCATGAATGTTTAATATTACGAATATTTATTTGAATTGCGCGCCCTCCAATTTCACCGGAAAATACTCTGCCATTTAAGTCATGCCCCCTTCAGTCCTTGACTTTTCCTAAATAACCCTATATAACACACTGTCAATGTTAAAATCTTAATATCACAAACAGAACTGGTGTTATAATTAGTTTTAGGAGGGCATGTCATTATTTTAATGGTTTCCCCATTGCCCCTCTTCCTCCCGACAGTGGGGCTTGCTCCACTCCACCTCCCGACAGTGGGGCCTGCTCCACTCCTCCTCCCGACAGTGGGGCCTGCTCCACTCCTCCTACCGACAGTGGGGCCTGCTCCACTCCACCTCCCGACAGTGGGGCCTGCTCCACTCCACCTCCCGACAGTGGGGCCTGCTCCACTCCACCTCCCGACAGTGGGGCCTGTTCCACTCCTTCTCCCGACAGAGGGGGCCTGCTCCGCCTCCTTCTCCCGACAGTGGGGCCTGCTCCACTCCTTCTCCCGACAGTGGGGCCTGCTCTACTCCTTCTCCCGACAGTGGGACCTGCTCCACTCCTTCTCCCGACAGTGGGGCCTGCTCCACTCCTTCTCCCGACAGTGGGGCCTGCTCTACTCCTTCTCCCGACAGTGGGGCCTGCTCTACTCCTTCTCCCGACAGTGGGGCCTGCTCCACTCCTTCTCCCGACAGTGGGGCCTGCTCCACTCCTTCTCCCGACAGTGGGGCCTGCTCCACTCCTTCTCCCGACAGTGGGGCCTGCTCCACAATGCTAGACCAATTAGGCACCAGAAACCTCTCATATAATTTTTTTTTATGTTTTCCTGACGTTCGTAATATGCTGTAGGCTATGTACTGTATAACAGCACAATCATTATTTTAACTCAGTTGTATTTTTTTCGGGCTTTGGCTCATATATGGGCGTATGCATCAGCTCTAATATGGTATGGGTGTTTTGAATGAATCATCACCTTAGAAAGCACTGGCCATTTTGTTATGTTAGGCTTTGAGACAACTACCATGTTTTCCACTCAGTTTCAACCTGTTGTTGAACTTCTTTCTTCAAATTGATCAATCACAGTGAGGTGAGTTTTAAAAACACGATCATGTTTTGATGATAAGCGTTTGATGTGATTTGACTGCATTTACATCGATATCAGAGTGGTTAGAGGGACAATAGAGCCCCGAGTACCAGGCCATTAACGACCTGATGGTCGTTAGCGATTTGGGTACTATCAACACATGTCCACATGTGCATAAGAGGAGAATACCATGACTCAACGGTCACGTGGAATTTTACTGCGGTCATGACTCATGACTGCCGGTGTGGCATAGTACTGTCAGCGCAACAGCCCTAACCCTATATCAGCCCTAACCCTATATCAGCCCAACGAATCCAAACAGTCTTATCAGTCTACTCTGGCCTACTTGGAGAACACAGTGAGAGCCTGCGTAATTTACAATGGCAAGAAGACCAACTCGAATGGATGCACATGCTAAGTTAGCATTGCTACAAAATCTGAATGAAAACGACTCAGATGCTGGGGAAGAAATTATTTCTTCAGATTCTGAGCCTCATCATGAACCTAAGCACTAAAAAGACATGCTCCAACTGGCATGGACATGCTCTAACTGATGCTACTGCATGAAGACGCACACCATGCAAACACGAGCTGACAATAATTGACTATTTTTTACTTATATCCATTATAATTCCTTATTGATTTTGTGATGATTTACACTTTATCAAGCACACTTGGCGCTTATAAAATGAGCTTTAGGCTACTGATGTTTTCATCATTTGACTGCGCGTCTTGCTGACCTTACATCTTGGCGGTTGGGGATTATTTTATTTTTTTAATAAAAATAAGTCGTTACCGCTTTCTGTTTCATAGTTGTAACAAAGGAACTCCACAAATAAAATACATTGAACACTTGAATTTGTTTCTATTTTTGTTGTTTTTACATATAGTCTATAGTAACAAACTAGTGAAAATGCTATTGTGTTATTTAAAAAATATATATTTGTATTCTAATGTTACCTAAGACCTTCATAAACACAACCAAATGATATATTTTGCCATAACATATATTAAATGTATTAATTACACTGTTAGAATGTTGCAGTCAGAATGACTGCTCATTACTTAATATAGTTTTTTTCAATGTAACCTTTATTTAACTAAGCAAGTCAGTTAAGAACAAATTCTTATTTACAAGGATTTCTTATTTACAATGACGTCCTACCCCGGCCAAACCCGGACGACGCTGGGCCAATTGTGCGCCGCCCTAATCACGGCCAGTTGTGATACAGCCTGGAATCGAACAATGTTGTCTGTAGTGACGCCTCAAGCACTGCGGTGCCTTAGGGCTCCCGAGTGGAGCAGCAGTCTAAGGGAAAGGGGCGGTCCATCGAGGCCCAGCGGTACTAGTGTTCAAGGTTAACTCGACCACTTGTCATTACCATACCTAATTTTCATTATCTCCAACACAATACCAGTGTCAACATGTGAAAATGGTGCATTTCGGAAGTTTTGTAGAAAAAAATATAAAAAATTTAAAAAGTTCTAACCGATGACATCAAGTTTAAACCTTTTAAAAACTGTGATTTTCAAACACTATGACATTCGCGGTGACATGGGGAGCAAGAAAATACCATCCCTTGGACTTGAAAATCAGTTTTTCCCTTTTAATCCTACCCTGTGATGTCACAGAGAAGCATTTTTTAAGACCGTCTTATTTTCATAACCACAGATCATAGAAATGCGCTGTTTTCACATATGTAGACACTGGTTTGGTGCTGGAGATAATTAATATGATGTTGAAAAGTGGCGGATTTGCCTTTAAAGTTTAAAAGGGGAGGTTGCTTCATCTCCCGTGGTCTGCGGGGGTCTTGAACATGTCGGCGTTTGACTTTCTTACTTGTCACAGGTCCAGTGGTGAGAACAGACAGACAGAGGTTAGGAGGATTAGTACTAATAACATTGTGGTCTTAGTTGAGTGAGGAAACACGGAGAAAATGATAGATTGAGGTACAGTAGTCACCCGGAGGGTCCACATTGAGGAAAAAATTGCACACTAAATAAACTTAATGATAACAGAGGAAAACCTTCATTTTCCGATCCAGATGAAAATATGGAACATAAAGATAGGGAACACTCTTTCAAAGAGAAAACAAACATTGTGCTTTATGAATTGGGCCTAAAACAAAAGTCATAAAATTGGTTCTTACGGTCCCTGTAGTTTGGGAAAACTGTAAGACCCCCTTTCCGTGTTTCATATGAAATTGACATTTCCTGTTCAAGACCTACCATGAATAACCACTCTCTCATGGTTGAAATGTCCTCATGTAAAGCGGAATGTGACTATAAACAGGGAGCAGTAGTTTCATTACAGATACAGTCGTGGCCAAAAGTTGAGAATGACACAAATATACATTTTCACAAAGTCTGCTACCTCAGTTTGTATGATTGCAATTTGCATATACTCCAGAATATCATGAATAGTGATCAGATGAATTGCAATTAATTGCAAAGTCCCTCTTTGCCATGCAAATGAACTGAATCCCCCAAAAAATCCCCTGAATCCCCTGCCACAAAAGGACCAGCTGACATCATGTCAGTGATTCTCTCGTTAACACAGGTGTGAGTGTTGACAAGGACAAGGCTGGACATCACTCTGTCATGCTGATTGAGTTCGAATAACAGACTGGAAGCTTCAAAAGGATGGTGGTGCTTGGAATCATTGTTCTTCCTCTGTCAACCATGGTTACCTGCAAGGAAACACGTGCGGTCATCATTGCTTTGCACAAAAAGGGCTTCACAGGCAGGGATATTGCTGCCAGTAAGATTGCACCTAAATTTACCATTTATCGGATCATCAAGAACTTCAAGGAGAGCGATTCAATTGTTGTGAAGAAGGCTTCAGGGCGTCCAAGAAAGTCCTGCAAGCGCCAGGACCGTCTCCTAAAGTTGATTCAGCTGTGGGATCGGGGCACCACCAGTACAGAGCTTGCTCAGGAATGGCAGCAGGCAGGTGTGAGTGCATCTGCACGCACAGTGAGGTGAAGACTTTTGGAGGATGGTCTGGTGTCAAGAAGGGCAGCAAAGAAGCCACTTCTCTCCAGGAAAAACATCAGGGACAGACTGATATTCTGCAAAAGGTACAGGGCTTGGACTGCTGAGGACTGGGGTAAAGTCATTTTCTCTGATGAATCCCCTTTCCGATTGTTTGGGGCATCCGGAAAAAAGCTTGTCCGGAGAAGACAAGGTGAGCGCTACCATCAGTCCTGTGTCATTCCAACAGTAAAGCATCCTGAGACCATTCATGTGTGGGGCTGCTTCTCAGCCAAGGGAGTGGGCTCACTCACAATTTTGCCTAAGAACGCAGCCATGAATAAAGAATGGTACAAACACATCCTCCGAGAGCAACTTCTCCCAACCATCCAGTAACAGTTTGGTGACGAACAATGCCTTTTCCAGCATGATGGAGCACCTTGCCATAAGGCAAAAATGATTGACAGCATGCCAGGGCGGATTGCAGAGGTCTTGAAAAAGAAGGGTCAACACTGCAAATATTGACTCTCTGCATCACCTTCATGTAATTTTCAATAAAAGCCTTTGACACTTATGAAATGCTTGTAATTATACTTCAGTATTCCATAGTAACATCTGACAAAAATATCTAAAGACACTGAAGCAGCAAACATTGTGGAAATTAATATTTGTGTCATTCTCAAAACTTTTGGCCACGACAGTACAGTATGGAACTTGTCTCATTTCATTACAGATCACCAGGCCTGGATTTACTGGACTTGAAAAAGCCAAATTAAGAGCGGCTCAGTTAGAAGAGAGCCCTCTTTAACCATGTTGAAGAGACAGGGTGGTAGTGGTACACTCTTTAACCATGTTGAAGAGACAGGGTGGTGGTGGTACACTCTTTAACCATGTTGAAGAGACAGGGTGGTGGTGGTACACTCTTTAACCATGTTGAAGAGACAGGGTGGTGGTGGTACACTCTTTAACCATGTTGAAGAGACAGGGTGGTGGTGGTACACTCTTTAACCATGTTGAAGAGACAGGGTGGTAGTGGTACACAAGCAAAACCAGCAATAAGTGTATTACTCAGCACGCTATACATGTCTTGATACACATCTAAAATGCCCAGCAGTACAGACATTGTGGGGCGGCCTCTCTCAGTAATACTGGTTACATTCATTGTTTACTCAATAATACATTTATTGCCGTTTCCTGCTTATGTACCCAGCCGCACCCTTGGTATTACATTCTCACAGTAGACTTTTTGGGGGTAAGAACTTCAGTTTATATAAGGCTAGAAGGCATGTCATGTTTAGTGTAGGGATTTGGACGCTCCTTTCAAGCATGAGAAGACACAGTGCAGTTTACTGACAGAGCGCTCTACTGCACTGGGCTGCTGATCAGGGTGCATCTCTAGCTATTTCCAGTGGAGCGCCAGAGGAAGGATGTGAACTGAACTGGGGGATGAATCAAAGCATGGTTCACAATGCATGATTCGGTTATTTGTGAGACTAGTGATCCATAAAGATGTTTTAAGTGATGCGACAATGCTGCTGTATCATTTGAATTGAATGTCAGTCGTTACAGCACGATATCATTGAGGATGAGAATAAGTTTTACAGTATGTGAACAGGGAACATCCAAGGGCTTGAAATTGACACGGCCTAGTCAGTTAGACAGATGCATCAATTTACGACCCTTGAAACGGTATTCAATTAACCAGTGCATGTCCAAACTTCTAACTTAAAAGAAAGAAAAAAACTGTGTTGCATTTAAAGTCTAGAAAAGTGAACTTCCCGTAGTGTACAGGGGGGCCACTGAGCCATAAATCATGATTGTGTGTGATGCGTTTCACAGCTCTCTGCCTCAGGGTGTGTGTGCACCTGGGCTGTGTGTGCAGTGAACCCCGCTGTCTGTGGAGCCGGCCTGTCACTCACTGGGCCCTAATGGACACGTATCCGTGACGACACGGCGGTCAGGCACTCCCCGTGAAGGAGAGGGACGCAAGACTTTCATCTCCAGGCCAACTGACATGGCTCGACAGCTACAGGGCAGGCCAAAGGGGAGCTGGCTGAGAGACCCCAAGTAGCAGAGCTCAGACCAGCCCCGGCTAAAGGAGGCCACCATCACACTGCAGCATGAAAGCAGCGACCCTGGAGAAAATACATTGAAGCCGCCATAAACACAGGCCTGGCTACTCAAAATCCTTGCTCCCGGCCAAACGCTACGCCACGACCAAGGACATAAGTTTCTACTCCACAATGAGTCTGGATCGGAGTACCTCCCGGACAATTTCTAGAACGCAAACACATTGTAACACGTAGGTAAAGCAACGTTTTGAAAATGCGTCATTGGCTTTGATACGCTGATTGGTTAGAGATTATCCAATCACTGATTACTGGTGTTTTGTACAACACACTCATTTTGACGTCACCACAAAACTACTTCAACAATGGCAGACTCAGACTGGAGTATATCGCGAACGCAGGGGAGCAGCGGAATAATTCCGTTGGAGTCGTCAGGCAACCTAAACACTGGCTTGGCGCTTCTTTTTGTGATCAGGATTTAAATGAAAGAAAAATAAGTTGTTGGTGCTGATGTAGAAGTCAGTTCCATGAGAAGAACACTCCAAAAACGTGTTTGGTTTAAAAGAAAGAGGAGGAACGAGAGAAAAGCAAAGGGCAATGAAAGAGGGAATGTTTTCCTTGGCACAGAGAGCAGAGAAAAACAGCCCTGCTGTTTCATGACAAACGAACAGAAAAGTGCTTTAATTATATGTGTGCAAAGGACTAACAGTACAGCTATAATTTGATAGGTAAAGCTGAACAGTGTAAAGAGGGCAGGCAGTTAAGAAAACACATACATCATAGTTCATCTCAAGGCAAACCTCAGAAGGTTCCGTTTGGAGATTCAAATACTGGGTTTATTTTCTACCCAAATACGTCAGTTCAAGCTTATTCCCATCTGTCAGAGACTATCATCTGATGAAGTGTCATTTTATGAAAAGAAGGATCAATCTCAGAAGATACACAAATCAGGCTGCATTCTACTATACCAGTGGTTCCCAAACTTTTTATAGTCCCGTACCCCTTAAAAAACATTTAACCTCCAGCTGCATACCCCCTCTAGCACCAGGGCCAGCGCACTCTCAAATGTTGTTTTTTGCCATCATTGTAAGCCTGCCACACACACACACACACACTATACAATACATTTATTAAACATAAGAATGAGTGTGTCACAACCCGGCTTGTGGGACCAAGGCACAAATAATAATTTTATAATACATCAATAATTTTCTCTTTATTTAACCATCTTACATATAAAACCTTATTTGTTCATCAAAAATTGTGAATAACTCACCACAGGTTAATGAGAAGGGTGTGCTTGAAAGGATGCTGTCACGACTTCCGCCGAAGTCGGTCCCTCTTCTTGCTCGGACGGTGTTCGGCGGTCGACGTCACCGGTTTTCTGAACATCATCGCTCCCCGTAGTTGTTTAGGTTTTGTCTATTGTCACACCTGTTGTTAATTCTCCCAATCACGCACCTGTATATATTCCTTCCTTCCCTTTGTGCGTGATTGTTTGATGTTACCGTTTTGTTCGTTGGTTTACGTCCCCAGCTCTTTCTCTGTGGGATATTGTATTTTGCTTGTTGCGCCCGGTTTGTATTGTAAGTCGTGTGAGTACTTATAATCACCAGAGTGTTATTGTTTTGGACTGGTGACTCTATTAAAGTATTCCTCACACGGGAAATGACCTCCTGCGCCTGATTCCTTTTTCATACGGAACCACAACCGTAACAGATGCACATAACTCTGCAATGGTGGGTTGTATTGGAGAGTCAGTCTTAAATCATTTCTCACACACAGTCCGTGCCAGTATTTAGTTTTCATGCTAGTGAGGGCCGAGAATCTACTCTCACATAGGTACGTGGTTGGGCATCAGTGTCTTAAAAGCGCGATTTGCCAAGGAAAGAAACTCTGAGCACAGCCCTATCCAGAAATCTGTCAGTGGCTTCTGATTAAATTCAATTTTCACAGAACCGCTTGTTGCAATTTCAATGAGACTCTTGTTCAGATATCGGTAAGTGGACTGGAGGCAGGGCATGAAGGGGATAACGATTCCAGTTGTTTTAGTCGTCCGTTTCGGGAAAGTACCTGCGTAACTGCGCACCCAGCTCACTCAAGTGCTTCGCTATATCACATTTGACATTGTCCGTAAGCTTGAGTTAATTTGCACACAAAATAAATCATGCAATGATTGAAAGACCGGTGTGTGTCCTTGTTAATGCAGACAGAGAAGAGCTCCAACTTCTTAATCATAGCCTAAATTGTGTCCCGCACATTGAATATAGTTGCAGAGTCCCTGTAATCCTAGATTCAGATCATTCAGACGAGAAAAAACAATCACCCAGATAGGCCAGTTGTGTGAGAAACTCATCATCATGCAAGCGGTCAGACAAGTGAAAATTATGGTCAGTAAAGAAAACTCTAAGCTCGTCTCAATAAAAAAGAAAACGTGTCAATACTTTGCAAGTGGTATCGGGAGCAACTGCTTGCACGCGCGTTACCACTCCACTATGTTTCCCTGTCATGGCTTTTTCGCCATCAGTACAAATACCAACACATCTTGACCACCAAAGTCCATTTGATGTCACAAGCTGTCCAGTACTTAAAAAGTATCCTCTCATGTTGTCCTGGTTTCCAGTGGTTTGCAGAAGAGGATGTCTTCCTTAATTGACCCCCCATAAACATACCAGACATTTACCAGGATCTGTGCCGGCCACATCTGTTGACTCATCCAGCTGTAGCGCATAGAATTCACTGGCTTGTATGCGAAGCAGTTGTTTCAAAACATCTCCTGCCATGTCACTGATGCGTTGTGAAACTGTTGTTTGATGAAGTAATTGTCTGTATAGTTTTTTGGGCCTTTCCCCCCAGCATTGTCCCAGCCATATCCGCAACAGCAGGAAGAATTAAGTCCTCACCATATAAGACTCTTCTAGCCCCTTCTTATTAATCTGTTGCTTTTATACATGTCTTAAAGTCATCTTTATTCTGTCAAAAAACTGCTGTGGCTTATTTTTCAAATTGTCATGTTTAGTTTCTAAATGTCTGCGCAAGAGTGAAGGTTTCCCGTGAGAGAGTAACGGTTCATGTGAATCGATGTTATGTATTTGACTAGGCTACCTGTATTTGACATTGTGTTATTTCGCTGAACACTAGATGGTTGAATTCGATTTTTGGCAGTGAAACGAGGCTACTCAGGCGAGAAAAAAAAAACTCACCCAAATGTATAGCCCCGTTGGAAAATATAAATGTACTGTTTGAAAATGTGAAAAAATATCAAAAATATTATACATTTTACCCCCGTTTGGGGGTAAACAAATAAACAAATAAAGACAACAAAAACGGGACCCAACATCCTGCGTAGAAAACCAACAATAGATTGGTCATCCAAACCAAAAAGAGCGGTCATTTCCTTGACCACATCCTATTTTGTCTTAAAAAGATCACCAGAGGGTTAACCCAAAATGCCATGAAAAGAGAAACATCTGTCTCAAATACACGTCTCTGCACCTCTGCCAATTCATTAGGCCAAAAGAGCTAATGCACCGGAGACTATTTTGAGGGACAGCAAACATTACCAGGAGGCTAGACCTGTACATTGAAGGGATTTTCTTAATCATAAGGACATACCAGTCATAGCTGGGAGGGACACAAGCTCTGTATTATCCTATGTAATGTCAACACTGCAAAGTTGATGGGGCTCCCCAGGGTTCACAGGTGACGGGGCTCCCCAGGGTTCACAGGCAAATGGTGTCCCTTAGACTGATGGACTGTGCCATCCCCACGGCCTCTACAATAGATTAGTCCACTCAGACATGCACGAATCAGACATGTCTTGTACACAATGAAATTATTATTATCATCATCATCATCATCATCATCATCATCATCATCTGCTACAGCTCGACTAAAGAAATCTCGGTCGACCAACAGCCTATGGACCAAACAGTCGACTACATGGGATCAGCCCTAATGTCCACCAACAGGACTAGCAGCTACAGACGCTACAACATATCTGAGTAGCCATATGGAAACCCCTTCACCACCTTGGGAGATAATCCTATGGCTTCACTCTGGACCTGCTGGACTGTGATGTGCTGTGGCGTTATCCGCACCGGACGCAGAGCGGAGATTGCATCTCCGGGTCCCAAATTGTAGGCCTAAGCCCTAGTGCTGGAGCAGTGCCCGGAGAAGAGCCATGGACACAGATACTGACTCACCGCTGTAATTATATCATATACCCACTGGGAGCTCCACCAACCCACAAAGACTGTAATATGCCCTAAACCTCACAATGACCCTGAGACTAAACGCTGAACTGAGTTCATATTCAGCACTGTCCCAAAAGAGAGGTCCAAATTCTTTGTCTAATGGGTGCAACTATTGCTCTGACCCAAATTTTTCATCCTATTCTCTGTTTCCAAGTAATTCGCTTATTTGCCCGAGGATCGCACACAAACACTAAAAGACAGTAAAAAAATGGAGACGAGGTACTAATTGAGCTAACAATCATTCACTCTGTCATTTGTTCCCAGGCCAGACAGAGCCTTCCTGGAAACCCTGGTGGGGTCCTGGCTGTGTGAGCGGGATGCAAAGCAAGACTATGAGAGGACATAAGGTCCCTGGTCAGTCTCCCTTTTGAGGCCCATTAGACAGTTGACGCAATGGAGCGCCATGCATGCAAATGACCTGCGTGAGTCGCATTGTGCCTCCGCCCAGCTGGGCGCCCACAGAGAATAGGGCTCGGGCTGTGACACATACGGCAGGCTTTATTAAAGAAAGAGACACACATTCAGATGAAAAAGGACAGCAGGGTGACATAATCGTCCTGATAGGGGGTTCTTCCATACAGACCCATATGGGCTGGAGGGTGGGAGCTAATGAAGAGGCAGGTGCATGACACCAGCATCACAACATCTGAGAGGAAATTAACAGTGATGTTTGCATATGATACATGCAGAAGATTACACCAACACCACTTTGTCTTCTTTGTTTCCCTTTGAAACACCCAAAGACATGCAGTTGGCTTGAAGTGAACACTACTCAGATGAAAACATGCACAAAACGGACATGGGTCCTTTTTCTGGATGGATGAACATCTCATCTATAATAGGATGATGACACGCGGAGTGGTCTGGAGTGTTTTTGGTTGCTGTTTGTCATGGGCCAGAGTCAGCAGAGCCAGCCAGCCAGTCAAGACAGACAGGACAGGACAGACACACACACACTATAGTAGCTCTGTGTTGATCCAGCTGGAAGCTGCTGACAGGGCCTAATTCACACTGACCTGCAGGAATGCTAAACGGGACACTTCACCTCTGTGTCACTCTGTTGTTTGTGACAGAAATGGAGGGCCCAGAGACCAGGCCCTAATGATTATAGCTGATTGGATGGCAGGCCCTAATGGCAGACTCTAGGGTCCTCTTGGAAGAGCTTGCCATGGAGGTATGCATTTAAACCTGCACTGCTGTGGTAACTGACTGCACACACAGAGAACCAAGCCCTTAAAGAGATCCTTTTTCCCAGCATGGAGAATGTTCCTTGGGTAAAAAAAGAAAACAAACATTGCATTGTTTTTGTCTTGAGGGGTGGAGGACAGCAAATATGAATGTGTGTGTGTGTGAGTTCATGCCTCTTCAAGCTAAACAGACGCACCAGAACACTCCAAACTTTTTGGTCACAGGATAAGAGGAAACTCCACACCCCATCCTTTGTTCATAATGGACGTTTACTCTCCAGCGGTGCCAAACTTTCATCTACTTACTTCCCCAGTACCAACTCCCCTCTACTCCTGACAGAGTAAGCATGTGACTAACCATGTCCGTTTGTGGTCAGTGTGGGTGAGGTGCATCAGGCCTCCACTTACAGTAATGGAGATAAGGTGACAGATTAACAGCCCAGGGAGAGATCCCAGCCACTTTCCCTTTCGACAGCTCTGCTCCTCTCCCTTCGATATCAGCACCGCAGCAGAGACCACATTTCCTCATCTCCATGACAAAAGCTAGACTTTTCTCTCCTCTTAAACCCAAAGTCCTGTTTGAAGTTGCCTCAGACTCCTGGTGGGCAGAATAGTAACAGTTCTGTTGGAAAGTTCTGAGGCCTCTTACCCTTTTCTTTGTCCTCTACACCAAAACTTTCATCTCAGTCTTCGGGTTAAGCCAAACTGTAATTGCACAAAGAGGAGTCAGATTCCAGTTCCAGAAAACAGATCGGAGGTATCCTTGTGGGGTACACATTCCAACATGACATCATCCCTCCTATTCTTTTTTTGCATTCAAACGCACTGTGCTGCTATGTCACGTTTTGGACAATGTTTAGCACAGATACAGCAGGAGGGATTTGGGGAAAATAACTGAAACCTTGATAAGACCAAGCAGTCCACAGCTGGGAGTCATAAGTCATACTGTTCTGTTGCCCGTTTGGTGCCTTAGCTTTTTGTCAGCGTGAATATGCATCTTAATGTAATGTTTTTCCCGTTCAGAGTGCCAGTGTGCACCTGGGCCTATGCTCCAGTCACATCCTGCATGAAAGCTGAGTCATTAAGGCCCTCAACAGGAAGGGTGCTATGAAAGCTCTGCACTGGTGCCTTTTGGAAAACAACTGCGCTCAGAATAGCAGCTTTCCTCTATTACGCTCGTGTCAAAATGTGAATGTGTAAAGCCAGCCTTGAGCCATAAGAGGTGCATGAGAGCCTATGCTTCTATGTTGTGGAAATACCATGACATTTTGGGTGATTCTAATCTTGACTGTATAACGATTAAAGAGGTGAACAATCAGTCATATCTTAAAATCTTCTGGTTGTTCAGTCAGGCAATGTCAAGGACGGGACATTGTGAAAGCTGTACGTCTGACATGATGCTGTAGAAACAGAATGGCAGAGATAAGAAACAA
Source organism: Brachymystax lenok tsinlingensis (assembly GCA_030435695.1). Classification (NCBI taxonomy): domain Eukaryota; kingdom Metazoa; phylum Chordata; class Actinopteri; order Salmoniformes; family Salmonidae; genus Brachymystax; species Brachymystax lenok. The sequence goes on along the minus strand of CM059791.1, from coordinate 79,372,948 downwards.
ACAAAAAGAGCCCAGTCTGCTGAACAAAGCTTACATAATACACAAAAACATACACCCCCAAATTATACGCATCCTTACAAGCACATGCATGAACTAAGATACAAAATAGGACAATGTCATTCAACTTCTTTGTAAATATGGTAGTGCATTCCAACGCTTGTTGCATCATTGGTATATGCTCTATCTGGTGGTTTGGAAGACCCTCACCCTTTAAATCCCAGTAAATCTGGCGCAAAAATGAAAGCATGGTTAAATAGAGACATGAAACATAAAGTTCAACAGAAGTTCAGCAGTTTCCCAAATGTCCAAGGCAAGAGATATCCTTGAGGCTGTGTTTATAGATTAATATTGGTCTTAGAGAGTAAAACTAAGAAATGCATTGATAAATGTTGGCTAGCTTGTCTGTGATCCAACCCAGTAGAAAACAGAATACTTGACAAGGGTCATAGGTAGACCACTGGTAACAATAACCTTTGCTTTTCCCATTTGGGTTTCTTCTCTTTCCACTTGCATCAGAGACCAGACACAAAATTCCTGACAGCTAGAGGTCCTGAAGGGCCCATTCCAACCCAGACCCGTGCTTCTTCCTCCTCTGAGGCACAGGCTAACTGACCTCCTTTACAAGGTCTATGGGACCTGTCTGTTTAGCGAGCCAATTAAACATTTAGCACACCAACGGTAGAGTTGACAGGCAAACACCGGAGGCTTCAGTACAGAGACAGAATTTCACGGTCTGTCTAAAAGGTTTTAACACTTTCCCATCAATATGCCCAGTCTGAAAAGAAAGTGGAAATTTCCTTCTCATTATCCAGAGTTGTACTTGAGGCATTGTGACATGGGAGAGGAAGGTGCAATGGTGAAGGAGAAGGCATTATATTCTGTTGAACTTCAACCATAAAAACTAGCAGATGACAGAGCAAACGATATGCTGTGTTTGCGTGAAACAAGGTCAAGTCTATATGCAAAACGTCTAGTATGTTGGGATGGAAACTAGAAAAACGTGTACAATATTCAGATCAAGTGAACTCTAGCTCATTCCTTTTTGCCAGTAGCAAGAAGTACTTTACTGGCAATGACTAAACTGTAAATGGATGGAGCTTTTCCCAGAATTATTGTTAGTTCAATAGTTCAACACTGTGATGCCTCTGTAGTGGAGGGAAGGAGGAGGGTGTGTGCCTGTCTGTGCCATGATGCCCCAGATGTGCTAGCCAGAGGCAGGAATAAGAAGACGGCAGGAGTAGGCCCAAGTAAGTGGAATGAAGGGACTGGATTTGGTGTTTGGGTGGGCTGGCTGGCTCTGTTTGAACACATACTCATGAATAAACCATGCCTACAGTATGGGCGAGCGGCCTGGTGGCCAATAGACAGTCACAGCGGGCTCTTTAGAAGCCTATCCCTGGCCTGGGGAGGCTGACAGCTGCACCCTCCCGGAGAATCACCACAGACACCACCGCCGCGCTGGACGTTTTGTTTGGGGCTCTCTTAACGGCCCTGCCTTTCATTGTGGCCCAACAGTTTTACGAGACTCCAATAATGGGACATTGATGGTCTTCAATACGGAACACCGCTCCCTCTGGTCAATAATAATGCAGTGTGTGGCACACTTATGTTTAAAAAAGACATATGGCGATGTTATATGCCAGGGGGGTTTTACTCCCAATTACTAGGGGTTTGCATGGATGCAAATTTAAGATCAAACCAATTCCCCAAGCTTTGTAGGTATAATTGGGCAACAAGCTGTGAAATATTTCTGGGCATAAAAACACAAATAAAAACTTATCAGCTTGAATAGATTGAATATGTTGGATTTTCAGAGGCCGGAGGTAAAGATGGCTTATAAAAAAACATGATAGAAACCAACATAAGTTTTAAATATTGACTTCCTAATGCAGGACAAATGAGTAGCTCCGTACAGTACACAAACATGCGATCCTCTGTCATTCTAAGAGCTCCCATATTCCAATATACCATATGTCAATCTCAGACAAAGCGTTTTAAAAATGTTTTATTTGTGGCAGCTCTGAACAAAGTCAAATCCACAGAACGGGGAGAAACCTATGCAACTAAAAAACAAAGGGATTTGTGGTATCTGATGTCTAGGGGATGTAATAAAACTGAGTTAGACAGGATTACCACATGGATTTTGTCTATATTATCACACACTTAACTTCTTCAAACAAATTCCTAAACAATCCAAGCTGGGTCCCTCCATCTGCTGTGGCCAGAGTGAGAAAAAGAGGTCAGAGTGTGTCTCTGAGCCAACTGACCTGGCTACATCCCACCGTTCCTGAGACTCTTCGACCATGAGACGTTGGACACAGAACTCACACCGTGCTGTTGCTGGCTCACGGGGGCCTGTTAAGGGTTTAGTTTGGCTGACACTGCCATGTAGGAGAGAGAAGAGGAAGCCCCGCTACGTTGGACCCCTCTTTCTCTTCCCAGCCTGACCCATAATTCCCCTTAATCTGGTTGAGCACCATATGGGAGGGAGTGGATTGGGTGAGGCAGAGACTTGAGGTACCAGATGTCAGAGAAACGGTTGTGTGATGTGTGTTTGTTTGTGGAAACCTGATAGTGGGGGTAATGACTGTCCCCAATCCCATCAATGGGCTGGTTTGGAGCTCATAACAATAGCTGAGCCACACATAATGTATAAGGTGAAAAATTGGGATGGGTGAGAGGCAGAACAAAGGGAGGGGGTAATCCGGCAGTCTCTAGGAATCCCCTCAGGGACTTGGGGGCAGACCCAAGCAGCCCGGCAGGACTGTCAGCTGGCGGAGACAACTCCAGCGCAGCCTGGAGTGTAGGGGCCACAAGAGTAGGATTAAAAGTAAAAAACTGATTTTCAAAACCTACAACGAGTTTCTAGCCCAAGGGAGGGTATTTTCTTGCTCCCCACATCACCGCAAATCTAATATTTTTTTTTAACGAGGCAAGTCAGTTAAGAACAAATTCTTATTTACAATGATGGCCTCAGTGTTAGAAAATCACTGTTTTTAAAATCACTGTTTTTAAACTTTGTATCTGTCATCGTGTAGAACTTTATTTGTTTCTACAAAACGTAGAAATCAAATCAGTCACATGCGCCAAACACAACCAGTGTAGACTTTACCGTGATATGCTTACTACAACCCCTTTCCCAACAACGCAGAGTTAAAAAGTAAGACAAATTAGCAGAAAACATTACAAGGAAATAGTAACACAAAATAACAACAAACCTATATATACAAGGAGTACCAGTACCGAGTCAATGAGTGCAGTTACTGTGGATAGTCAGATTAATAGTTTGATTAAAACGTTGCTACATGCTTTGCAAGTAGAACGTTTTCCCCTAATAATTCTGTTTACATGGACACATCTGAAATCAGGCTACCTGATGACTCTGATAAATACAGAAAATCGCCAATCAAAATAAACGTCCTACCACGGCAAACATGTTATTTTTGGTAAGCATATTAGATAAAGTTTCTATGTGAAAACTACATCTAAGACACATCCATTGTTGTTCCGAACACACTTCACTCGTGCTAATGAATGAGGCTGGCTCGGCTGGTGCTAGCACACGGGCAGATCAAACACACTGCTGGAACGCCCATTAAGGTGTTTACATGTCCTAATCATTTGAAAGATTGCTCAGAAAACCAGGTGTTTTAATCGGTGTATCCTTACTTAGATTTTGACCTTACGTCAATTAAGATAAGCAGAGTAAGGTGTTTACATGACTATTGCATAATCTAAAATAATCTGTTTAATATCTAATTATTAGTGAGTTTAATATCTAATTATTAGTGTGCATGTAAACATACTCAATGTACAGAGGTACGAGGTAGTTGAGGTAATATGTACATGTAGGTAGGGGTAAAAGTGACTAGGCAATCAGAATAGATAAACAGAGTAGCAGAAGCGTATGTGAAGATTGTGAAAGTGTGTCTATGTGTGATTGTGTGTGGCATCAATATGCATGTGTGTTGTGTGAGCGTATGTAGTCGAAGTGTAGTATGTGTGAGTAGTCCAGTGAGTGAGCCGGTGCAAGAGAGTCAGTGCAAATAAAAAAGGTGTAAATGCAAATAGTCAGGGTAGCCATTTGATCAGCAGTCTTATGGCTTGGGGTTAGAAAACTGTTCAGGAGCCTTTTGGTCCCAGACTTGGCGATCCGGTGCCACTTGCCGTGCAGTAGCAGAGAGAACAGTCTATGACTTAGATGGCCTGGAGTCTGACAATCTTTACGGCCTTCCTCTGACACTGCCTGGTATAGAGGTCCTAGATGGCAGGGAGCTTGGCCCAAGTGATGTACTGGGCCGTACACACTACCCTCTGTAGCGCCTTACGGTCAGGTGCCAAGCAGTTGCCATACCAAGCGTGATGCAGCCAGTCAAGATGCTCTCAATGGTGCAGCTGTATGTTGACACTGGTATTGTGCTGGATGTAATGAAAATGAGGTTGAAAATTGGGAGTTGCCCTTTAAGATGAACGCTTGACAGGGTTTACAACCCTATGGCAGACAGAGACCTTTATAGTGTCCACCATTCCTACAATATAATAGTCTGCTGAATTTGATAAACACAGGAAAAACACAAGGTACACTGAGACCACTCTTAACTCTAACAACCTCCCCAACCCTCATATCCCATCATCCCTCCCCCTCCGGGTCAGAGAAATTCATGTTTGTTTAGAGCCAAAAGAGGGTCCAGAATAGCACAGAGGGTGATAGGTTATCACAATGATAAAGCAGCCCAACCTCCTGGCCTGGGGCTCTCAGTTCTCAGTCACTGTGCTGTCATGTTGAACTCAATGTCGGACACTATCTCGACAGTGAAAGAGGAGAGAGAAGCAACTAAATACAGGAGTCCTCCAGAACGTCTTGCACCTTGTGGCATTGTGGTTGTGAAAATACAGCCTCTAAACAGCCACCCAGCACTGTCATTTTAATAATTACATAGGCCTCTGAGAACGACAACACTCATAGTCAGAGAAAAAGTCCTCCTGGTGTGTGAGTAATGGTCTTTGTGTTTGCAAACTATGTTAGTAGGTGAATTTAGTGATCTGAAGAGCTGAAGGATAAAGGTGCAGTAAACTGCAGTTGATAGACCATTGTAGTTGGAGATAACAGCTTTTGAGAGCAGAAAGATTGGAGGACTTGATAGCTCAAGAAGAGGCAACTGAGCCCCCTTCCCCCTCCCCTCAGACCTTTGAGGCATTTGTGATGGGGGTCTGCAAGTGGGAACTCACCCACCCCATCCACAAACCCTCATACAGCGGATAGCAACTCTGGGGATAGAAAGTGTCCCTCTCAAGGGAGACGATATAGATGGCCGTAAGCTTATAGTCCAGTGAATTAAAACCCGGGGAGAATGTGGATAGGCTTTCAGTTTCGTGAGAGAGAGAGTTCATTAGTGAGCCATCATCATAAGGGCTGGATTGGAGCTGGCCTGGCTAATCCAAAGGGATAGATTTCCCCAAAGCTTTAGCTGAGGCTCAGCTTCTTCTGTAGTTAAGTTCCTGAAGCTCGACCTCATTGTAGGGAGTTGAGAGCACTCACCTCCTCTCAGCACAGCTCCCTGAACAAACACACTCAATCACTGAACATAAGGATCACTCTACATTCAATAGGATTAGCTCCAACACTCCACTTTGTAAAAGGTAGGCTATGTTTCACATAATCCAATAACAGAGCTTATCACTTTTTCATGAGAAAGAAAATACACATAACTGTGTGGAGCGGCAGGTAGCCTAGCAGTTAAGAGCGTTGGGCCAGCAAATGAAAGGCCGCTGGTTGGAATCCACAAGCAAACTAGGTGAAAAGTCTGACGAGCAAAGCACTTACCCCGATTTGCTACTGAATGTTGGTCTGCATAAGAGCATCTGCTAAATGACTGAAATGTCAACATTTTCATGTAATGTTGAAATATTGAGTCAACCGGCAGACCTAGAAAACTGGTTGATGAGTCAGTTAGATAGTAAACCCTGGCTTTTGCATCATGTCTGAACAACTGAGAACTGTCGATTTCCACTGGCTCGACTAGCCTACTCCTGTTAGAGAGTCACTGGCTCGACTAGCCTACTCCTGTTAGAGAATCACTGGCTCGACTAGCCTACTCCTGTTAGAGAATCACTGGTGAAGACCAGTGGAGGCTGGTCTTCACCAGGCTGGTCCTGTTAGAGAATCACTGGCTCGACTAGCCTACTCCTGTTAGAGAATCACTGGCTCGACTAGCCTACTCCTGTTAGAGAATCACTGGCTCGACTAGCCTACTCCTGTTAGAGAATCACTGGTTAAGACGTTTAGCAGGATCTATTGATTTGGGAGATGCTTAGTAGTTATGACAGGTGTGGCATCAGCAGCAGCAGACAGAACTAAGCAAACTGCTTGTTTAAGCATGTTACCGACTGCCTTACTGCCTCCAGAGGAAGAGATTTCTGACTGTGCGCACATCTAATTGTCTTACTTAGGCGCCATCTGCCAATAATCCCAAAGCTTGGGCAAATAAACATAACGGAGATGTATTGCACTGCACACTCCCTCAGCCTTTCAGCGAGCTAAAATAAATCTGGCTATGAGATTTAAGATTTAAGGGTAACTTGAGGACTCACTGTTTCGGCTGGCTTTGAGCTTGGCCAGTAGTTTCTGAGTGGAGGGCAGGTCTCCGCTCTTGACGGCCTGCAGTAGGTCCTGCTCCTTCCCCATGATGGTCCAAGGTGTGTAAGCGCTTCACTGGCGTCCGTCCAGAGTCCAGGCAGCGGCTTCCTCACAGCGCCATGCTAAGGCACAGCCGCATCAACCTACCTCAGAGTTACTGTCCTCACAGAAACACACACAGCTGACAGGTGAGGGAATGTGAAGCAGTAGAGGGGAGGACACTCACAGCCTCAAATCAGCTGTTTCAACTCCCAGACCGGTTACGGATGCCAAGTCAAGGGAGCCCTGAGAGACAGAATCTCTCTTTTGCCGCTTAAATTTCCTGTTCAACTTTCTTTCGGTCTTTATTTGCTAAATATTTTATTGTACAGAGTGTGTCAGGGGTTGGAGTTGTGTGGAGCTACCATTTATGTGCTTGAGGGCCCCGGCGGGTGCTGTGGTCAGAGCACAGAGAAGGCTGGAATGGAGCCGCATGAACCAGCAGACCAGAACCTGAGAACAGAGAAAACGAGAATAACAGTTAATAGGCTATATCATAGTGCAGACTCAATACTGGACAAACCACACAGACATGCAAGTCTTTCAATGCCCATATGGCTATAGAACACATGGAGGAGAAACCAAAGCAAGGCCGTCAGAAAGCGTGTAACCACAAGGATGCTCCAACCTAAAGAACAGCAACAGGGTTTTCACCATGCTTCAACAAAATTCCACCCCAATGCTATGGGCTTAAATATTAAACTGGGAAGAAAAAACTATTTGCCAAAAAGTCCAGTGTGCCTAGGATCTCTTTTTCCTTTTTACCCTGCTTGCACTTACAGGAAAATCAGTGGAGTGCCCGTTATCACTCAGGAAACTGAAAAAGTGAAGGAGGGAGTAATATCCTGAAAAACTCAAAGAATCTCCCCACAAAATGAACATCTCACTCACATACATAAATATGCATCGCTGTCACTTCAATTCATGTTGAGCAGTAAATATCTGAGATTAAATGAAGTACATCTGCACATCTCCAGTGTTAAATTGCTATATTGTAATTACTTCGCCACCATGGCCTATTTATTGCCTTACGTTCCTTATTTGCACACATTGTAAATAGATTTGGTTTTTTCTACTGTATTATTGACTGTGTTTGTTAACTCCAATGTGTAACTCTGTGTTGTTGTATGTGTCGAACTGCTTTGCTTTATCTTGGCCAGGTCGCAGTTGTAAATGAGAACTTGTTCTCAACTTGCCTACTTGGTTAAATAAAGGTGAAATATATAAATATATAAATAAATATTTAAAAAAAAAAGGTAGCCTACGCTATCCATCCCCCTCAACAAGGCTGGTAAACAGTGCAATTTATGAGAAAAAATAGGTAGTTTAATGACTGCAGGACTTTATGGACAAATGGTTCATGAGAGAGCAACTTGCCCATAGAGGGTGATGGACATTTTTTCAGAGCCTTTTCAGCAAGTGAGCTGGTGTTATTTACAGTTTTCCCTGAGGCTCTGAGATAAGGTTTTCAATGCTTTACCATGTATCAAATGCAATTTGAATTGGAGGCTACTTAAACTCTTCCAGCCCAATGGCCAAGAACAGTTGAGAGAAATGAGAGCAAGAAGTAGCCTAGTTTAGGAGTGTTGTTGCTTTTAAACAATTGACCTATATTTGTTTCGCTTAAGACAGTAGCAGAATTAGATGGAACTTGTGCATGAAAGTACAATAACGCAAACTGTGATGTGTTCACGATCACACTGAACCAGTAACTGGGCAGAGGAGGAGACGATTCTCCAGCTCAGTTAGCTACAGTACCATTCATTTCCCCATTAGACAGCTCAGTTAGCTGCAGTACCATTAATTTCCCCATTAGACAGCTCAGTTAGCTACAGTACCATTCATTTCCCCATTAGACAGCTCAGTTAGCTACAGTACCATTCATTTCCCCATTAGACAGCTCAGTTAGCTACAGTACCATTCATTTCCCCATTAGACAGCTCTGTCTGGAAAGAATGTATTGTTTTTGGCAAAGTGTGCATGCGCCAAACCCACCTCTTCAGCACCTCCAATAAAATCAATCATTACCAAGTGTGCAACTGCAGCCTGCAATTTGGGGCGTTTCTGCATGTGGGCATTCCTGCAAGCACACTTTGCTAGCACACGGTGTCGCCCGCCTCCTACCTGCTGTGTACCGGAGTCCTCCTTGCTAGCTAGCGGGAGGGACACCAGTGTACTTCGCTCCCGCCTACCCTCACTGTTATTTCTAAAACACCTACCACAGTGTTTACAAACACTACAGGAACAAGGTCATCCACATGCATTGAACATTTGAACTAATACTGTTGAACTTTGTTCTAAAGCTTTATCTGTACCCATTGGCTGCATATTCAGGAAAGCCCACGTTCCAAAAGATGGGCCTAAAATAGTGTATAAGATATCATACAAAAGATTTTGCTGTGAATTACGTGGATGATGTTAAAAATATATTTGTTGGACTGATGTGATTAATAAGGAGCATCCAGATGCTGCACTTGATTAATTTATGATAAACATGTTTGATAAACATGCACATGTTAAGAAACTGATTGTTAGAACTGTTAAGGCTCCATGGATTGATGAGGAATTGAAAAACTATGGTTGAAAGAGATGGGGAAAAGGAGTGGCTATAAATCTGGCTGTACATCTGACTGGCTGACTTGTGGCAAATTGAGAAATTGTGACTCAAAAATAAAAAAAACTATTCAGAAGCCAAGATCAATGATATAAAGAATGATGGAAGAAAACCTGAGTACTTGAAATGAAATTATGGGAAGACAGACAAATTAAACTCCATCTTTCATTGAATCAAATGGCTTATTCATCACAAAACCATTTGATGTTGCCAACTCTTTTAATGATCACTTAATTGGAAAGGTGGGCAAACTTAGGCAGTGAATGCCAACAATGAACAAAGAACAATCTTATTCATGCATAAAAAAACTAATAATGAAAGAAAAGCATTGTAGGTTTGAATTTTGTAAAGTTCATGTGGGAGAGGTGGGAAAATTATTGTTATCAATCAATAATGACAAACCTCCCAGCTAGAGGTCGACCGATTAATCGGCATGGCCGATTTCATAAGTTTCCATAACAATCAGTAATCTGCCTTTTTGGACACCAATTATGGGGAAACTGTGTGGCAGGCTGACCACCTGTTACACTAGTGCAGTGTCAAAAGGACCTTGTGGTTGCAAGGAGCCAAAGTAAGTTGCTAGCTAGCATTAAACTTATCTTGTAAAAAACAATCAATCTTCACATAATCACTAGTTAACCTAGTAATATCATCAACCATGTGTAGTTAACTAGTGATTATGTGAAGATTGTTTTTTATCAGATAAGTTTAATGCTAGCTAGCAACTTACCTTGGCTCCTTGCAGCCACAAGGTCCTTTTGACGCTGCACTCGCATAACAGGTGGTCAAAAGTCAAAAAGTCAAAAGTCACCATTATTAGTCAGTTGTACAACCGAATGCCTTCAACCGAAATGTGTCTTCCGCATTTAACCCAACCTTTCTGAATCAGAGAGGTGCGGGGGGCTGCCTTAATCGACATCCACGTCTTCGGCGCCCGGGAACAGTGGGTTAACTGCCTTGTTCAGGGGCAGAACGACAGATTTTTACCTTGTCAGCTCGGGGATTCGAACTTGCAACCCTCCGGTTACAAGTCCAACGCTCTAACCACTAGGCTACCTGCCGCCCCAGCCTGCCACGCAGTTTCCTCATGGATTGGAATGTAATCGGCCATAATTGGCATCCAAAAAGGCAGATTACCGATTGTTATGAAAACTTATGAAATCGGCCATGCCGATTAATCGGTCGACCTCTAGCCAGGAGGTTTGTCATTATTGATTGATAACAATAATTTTCCCACCTCTCCCAGGCCCTAATTAAATCGGTCGACCTCTAATATGAAATACAAATGGTATAGAGAGAAATAGTTGACGCGTCATAATTCCTATAATAACTACAACCTAAAACTTCTTAACTGGGAATATTGAAGACTCATGTTAAAAGGAACAACCAGCTTTCATATGTTCTCATGTTCTGAGCAAGGAACTTAAACATTAGCTTTTTTTTTACATGGCACATATTGCACTTTTACTTCCTTCTCCAACACTGTTTTTGCAGGAACACCCTGAATTGTGGGCCAATTGCACCTTTCTCCTCATTACTGCCATGCACAGGTCAGCTGATACAGCAGGAGTACAGTATCCCAAAAGATCATTGATAAAATATTTATTTCAACCTTTTTTGGAAGTACATCCCGGGTGTGAAGGCAGTAAATGACGATAGTTGCTCAGCGAAACAACATATTTGGTGAGTATAACAAACATATTGACATAACATTTGCAGAGCTGTCTAATAGAAAAATGAATGGTGGCTAACTGGGCTAGAGAGGCTACGCGTCATATTCATCGTCTCCTCCTCTACCCAGTTCAGATCAACCTGGCCAGCAAATTCATGTACAGCAAAGTGTTGCTATATAAACATACACCGTTTTGAGAAAGTTCACAGTGTGCACAGCAGGATCCCACTAATGAGATGGTGTCTGCACAGCACAGCTCTGCAGTCTGCACTGTTCTTTTGTGTGAACATAACTTGCTACATTACATAACCTGGCAGTCTCAGTACACCACACACCCAAAGAGGTGCACAGAGCGTAAGCAAAGCTGTCATTCCCAATAACAGTGATCATGTCCTCCTCCTCTTCACCCCCCAAGGCCATTAACCAGTATTTTCATGCTTGCTGCATTGCTGGCAAGGGGTCACACAATTTGAATGTGTGTTTGAGAGGTTGGAGTGTGTAGCTGGTGATGGGGTGCAACTTTATTCACTGGTCCCAATGGAAAAATACACCATGATGCAAGATTTAGATTATGGAGCATTTATTGCCAATAATGTGTTTTTAGAAATAGACCTAGATATTTATGGATACTTTTATAATAACTAAGACACACATTACAAAGCATGGTGCAAACGTGCAATGCAACTTGAACTGGGCTGGGTTATTATGAAAGGAACAATACCGTTAGCTAGTAGCTCTTACTCCATATGCAGCAAGTCTATCACTTTAGCTAGCATCTACTTTTCAATCTCGCGGTTGCTTCGTTCACTAAAATAACATGGCTAGCTAGCTAGCAAAGCTAACTAGTGTGCTAGCGACCTTCGGACTGAACTTCTTAACTAGCAACACTAGTTTCCGAGCGCGTCGGTAGGGCCATTCCTGTCTTTATCCATAATTATAAAGTTTAAATTCACATTTGTTTTACCTTATACAGTGTTGTTGTTGCATGTTAGAAAACGGGAATGCATGTCAAGGTGGCAGTTTTCAGAGAGCCCTCCAAGGTCCAAGCAAAAGTAATCATAGCCTTCCAATAACTCAAGGAAAGTCATTTTGAGTCAGTCTCCCACAGAAAGCGAATCTTAGTGCTCCTCTTATGTCCAGTAAACACGTAGACTACTTATCACAAATATATGTGAAATATAAAAATACATAAAAGTTAGTATAATTTGATGCAATATTTTCCAACTCCTACGCGAAAGCCAGACTCCGCTATATTGTCACTTGCTCCGTCAGATCCAATCCAGAATGTGTTCGTCCCTCCCACAGTCCTCTGTCCCCGCTTCCCCCTCCTCCGCTTCCAAAAAGAGCGAGCTGTGAGACCCGACTCGCGCCAGTGCGACTTGAAATGATATGAAGTAGGGATATTTTCCCATCAGATGTGATAACCTCGACTGTCTATTTCTATAAATATATTTAAAAATCCATATCATGCACTATACTAAAGTTTAAAGCTAGAATCCCTAGTTGTACATACATTGTTGGACATAAATTAATATATAAGAATTGATTATTGAAGATAACATAAATGCCTATGAGCTTAGTTCAACTGTTGTACCCCATCAGAACCAAACATGTGTTTGTAAACAATGTAAATGTATTTAAACAAACTGTATAGCCTCAAAACATGGTTACAACTATAATGTTGATATCATGGCTGGCCAGTCCTTGCATCCATAGCTCTATAAATTTGAGTTACAATTTGGTTACATTTCTCCTGGCCCATCCCTCTGCTTTTTACCAAAATAGAGGCTAGCTGACCGCTTTGCTATTGTTTCAATTAAGGACTCTAGTTTTAATTAGGCTTGTAAAATTAAAGATTTGCTGATGGAATAAGAAAACAATTGCACATAAGATGCCATCCCATAACATTTTCAAATCAAATTGTATTTGTCACATACACATGGTTAGCAGAAATGCTTGTGCTTCTAGTTCCGACCATGCAGTAGTATCTAACAAGTAATCTAACAAATTCACAACAACTACCTTATACACACTAGAGTAAAGGAATGAATACGAGTATGTACATATAAATATATGGATGAGCGATGGCTGACCGGCGTAGGTAAGATGCAGTAGATGGTATGGAGTACAGTATATACATATGAGATGAGTAATGTAGGATATGTAAACATTATATAAATGGCATCGTTTAAAGTGGCTTGTAAAACATTTATTTCCTCCAATTATAATTATTAAAGTAGCTAAAGATTTGAGTCGATGGCCGAACGGCATAGGCAAGATTCAGTAGATGATTTAGAGTACAGTGTATACATTTGATATGAGTAATGTCGGATATGTAAACATTATATACAAAATTGTTTAAAGTGGCTAGTGATACATTTGTTACATCCAATTCCATCCATCCAATTCCTATTCCTATTATTACAGGTGTCAGTGGCAGAAAATGGCCATAACACAGCTTTCCCCAGAAATGTGTACAATTTGTTACAAGTGGTCATTATCTTGCTTTTACAGTGAATTACATAATCTAGCAGCATTCACCAGTCTATTATCAGGATTTTTCATAACAGACACTGGAGATCCATTTATGTATGTAAACATAAGTTCAGCAGATTAAAGCTTGAGTCTTCCAAGAATGTGTTACTTTGTCTTTATTGTGGCTTGGAGTAACCTATCCTTGGATAGGCACTGGACAAAGAGGTTGAGAGTCAAAGTTCATCTACAAAAAGGTTGGCATGAATGGACTGCTGGCTTCATAATGGGAATGCTTTCATTGTGAGTCCCAGTCAAACCGACAGTTTCTAATGAGAATAGGCATTGCAGGAAAATGAGAAAGAGGAATGACCGAGAGACTATAGTCTCGGCTCCCTGCACCTGCCTTCACAGAGAAGATAAGGGTCGTTCAAATGATCAAAGAAGGCCCGATCCCACAAACAGACACTTGAAACACCTGATCTTGGCTTTACACCGTCAAAGGCCTTTAATGTTGCTGTGAGACTAATGACAAAGGACGCCACACAACTCCAGCAACCACTCCTTCAGAGGGACTACTTCCATGGCAAACATAGGAGTTAACAGCATTTCAAGGAAAGCTTTTCACATGAAAATACAATTGAGTGTCCATCATTTCTCTTTTGTCCTCTTGTACAGTGACATTACTTTTTGTGCATGCAGTACCTCCCACAGCCAGCTCTCCACCTGCATGTCGTGGTTGGCATAGCAGAGCAGGGGCAGCTTCACAGCATCATAGTAGTGGTCAGAGAAGTCTGCAAAGTTTTTTGTGATGAAACCATAGGCAGACACCTGCGGGAGGGTAGGATATTTGTTCACTTATGCATGAATAACATTCTCAGTCAACTGTGTAAATATTTGCATGCAGAGTTTCAGTATAGCACCATCTAGCCTTCAATACAGATGTAGGGTCTTAATTTGATCACCCTGTTGCAGTATAACAGGAAATTAAATACTTGTGTGTTTGAGATTTAAAAAGACTTCTGAAGTTTGTAATTTCCACTTTTACATTTCAGACTTGATTTCCCCTTACAATTTTTTTTATCAACCCCTACAAAAATGTTCATTAATTATAATCCACATTTACTGTTCTGCAGGATTATGTTAATGAATTACATCTGACACAATCAATATGGAATAACTGTATATGGGGTCTATACCAGGACTATAAACAGAGGATGTCATGGTTTCCCAATAAATCACTTCCATACTGGCCAAGTTGCCATACGTCATTAGACACTTGGTTGGTTAAACAGTGACCAATAGATGACCAATGGAAAAGTGTGCGGTGATGTGACCTGACCTGGTCACACATGTGCAGGGCGGTCAGAAGTATCAGATCACCAGTGCTGGGCATGTAGAGCTAACTGTCCTTCAGCAGGGGAGACTTCAGAAACCTGTGCAGCATTGACAGTCAACAGTCATTAATGTCAAAAGCAGCCAATAATTATCTAAAAGTCTCAATTTGACCTGGCAATACAAGTCCCCTTACCTTTGCGTTACATATGTAATAAAATATGGATGAAACATTTTAAAGTGCTTAACTGGTGGCTTAAATCCAAAGTATCGAGAGGGCCTGTTTGATGGGACAAATGTAGTAAGAGGTGAAAAAACTTTCCATTAAGAACGTCAAAAAGGAAATCAATAGCAAGGGGCTTACAAAAAGATGATCATCATCAAGTGAATTGTATGCCTACAGCCCTACTACCACTCACAAGATTCTATCCATCGCGCACCGCACCACATTCATAGAAATACAACGGCACCATCTTGTGGTAATAAAGTGAATTACAGCTGAGAAGCCTATTCACCAGCATAAGCGCAAGATCGTGCTTTCCTTGACCACAGTACTGCAACACACCATTGTATCATGCTGTTCAAATGTACTACTCTTCTTAATGTGGGCTTCACATACGTGACCCTCTCAACTCACCAGTCCCCCTTGTCATGACCGGAGGTGACATTGAGACCCTGGATAGCAGCTGACATCATCACATAGTCACGGTCGTTGGACAGAATGAAGATATATCGGACTCTCTGCAGATAGGAAATAGTCAAAGCTTTAAGGAATAGTTGCATAAACAACCACTCAGAGTATGACAAATTCCTAACACTTTAAAATGGACCGGATTCAACACTGTAGCCCAGGGTTTCCCAAACTTCGTCTAAGTGACCCCAAGGGGTGCATGTTTTGGTTTATGCCATAGCACTTCACAGCTGATTCAAGTAATCACGTAATCATCAAGCTTTGATAATTTGAATCAACTGCGTAATGTTAGGGCAAAAACCAAAACGTGCACCCCTTGAGGTCCCGAGGGCCGTGTTTGGGAAACGCTGCTGTAGCCTTTCCCACAAGTTCTTATCCGCCCCCGTGGGACCTTGGTGTCACAGTGTTTCCAACTTAGCGACTTTGTCGCTATATTTAGCGAATATTCAGACCCCTCTAGCGACACATTTTCAAAAAACCGACTAGCGACAAATCTAGCGACTTTTTCTGGTGTTATTGGAGACTCTGACGTGAAAGCACGTATCGTTCTTACTCTTCTCAACGAGCAGCGGGTGCTGCCGTCCCACCCCCGTCCCACCCCCGTCCCAAAGCACTCACAGGCGGCACAGTCCTCGAGCAGCAGTCCCTCCCAGCTGCAGTCAGAGCAGGAGATGTTCACCCCTCCGCGTCCAGACTGCAAATGAATCGCGCATGCGGGAAACCGCCACTGGCTGATCCCAGCCATTTTACATTCAGGGCTGGATGTAAATGTAAAATGTTCTTTGTCTAAAACAAATCACTGCACAAAAATAAATCACTGCATTTGGCTCACACAGCCTCAGTCACTTACTCACCTTGTCCATTGTGTGTGTGCCTCTCTGTGACATAAGCTAAACATCTAGCTGGCTAGCTCATCAGTTTTCAGTCTGAACTGTACACTCAAAGATACAGAAAGGAGTGGGAATCAAACCCTGAATTCAAAGGCTGGTTGAAGCCGTTTATTGGAGATGATACACGGGCATACTGCCTGTATTGTAAGGTTGATTTCTATGCCAAACTTAGTGATGTAAAAAACACATGACAACTCAAAAACATACTCAAATAGCAAAGCCTTATAACAGTTCCACCCAAAACAAGATGCCATTTATGGTTCAAGAAATTGACTCTGCAAAAAAGGCTGAGGCCACCATGGCATTAGCTATGTCTGAACACAGTTCCATGCTGGCATGTGATCACATTGGAGAAGCATGTAGAGCTGCTTTCTCAGACTCCACTGCTGCTACCCACTTCAAAATGCACAGGACAAAGTGCACAGAAATGATTAATGGTGTTCTAGCACCATACTTTCTGAAAAAGTTGGTCGCAGATGTGGGTGACCAGTGTTTCAGCCTCCTCCTCGATGAGTCCACAATGTAAGTTTTTCTAAGTACCTGGGGGTTGTGATAAGGTACTTTAGAGACACCAAGCAGACAATTGTATCAACATTTCTGGGGCTTGTTGAGTTGGAGGGAAGAGATGCCAAATCAATAGCCCGTGCTGTTGTGGCTTTCCTCGAGAAGTGTTGTCTTAAAAAAGAGAAACTCCTGGGGATAGGGACTGACAATGCCTCTGTTATGACGGTGCCTAACAATGTGGTCCATAAAGTGCTGAAGGAGGAGTATGGCCTCAAATATCTGGTTCTTATTCACTGTGTGTGCCACTCTCTGCAGCTTGCTGTAAGTCATGCTTCTGATGACACCATCCCCCGTAGTGTGGAGTACTTGGTACGAGAGACTTATAACTGGTTTTCAGTGTCTCCAAAGCGCAGGGAGGCCCTTGGTTTCACGCATTTTGGACCAGTGGGAGGAGCTTAGGCTGTATTTCGCAGTCACCAAGTCCAGTGAACACTGCTACATGGCTGAGGTTTTATACTCCATGTACAGTGATCCTCAAAACATATTGTATCCTACTTTTTTGAAGTCAGTGCTGGGTGAGGTACAGTTGGCCATCAAGGCTTTTGAGGGAGAGCAAGTAGATACTCTTAAGCTTGGTTAGCCTGATCAAGTCTGTGAGCAGCAGGGAGCTGAATCCACTGGCAAATGTTGATGTACTCAAAGGGCCAATAGATGGATACATCAGTCCCAAATCGTACCTTGGTTACCTTTTTGAGTCAAAGGCAGCTGAGCTCCACCTTGCGCCTGAGGATGAAAACAATGTCAGAAAGCGGTGTAGCCTTCACCATCTTACTCACTAAAGAGATGAGGGTGAGACTGCCGGACAACATCGAAGCATTGCAGTACATGTCAGTTTTCAATGTGGAGGAAACTCTAAAGCACAATAAGAGCCCTGGGGAAATAGAAAAAATAGCCAAGCTCCTTGGCTACTCCCCTGCAGAGATAGACAAGATTGTCCAGCAATGGCGTGCCATCCATCTTGGTAAATGGAATGAGACAAAAAACACACTGGGCTTCTGGAGTGAGATTTGGAAGTTCAGGGATGCAGCTGATATCAACCCGTTTCAAGAACTTGCCATGGCTGCTGTGTCTGTGTTGTCCTTGCCACACTCGAATGCTGAAGTCGAGAGAGTATTCAGCCAGATGGGTGTGGTAAAAAGCGAACTTAGAAATCAGATGTCCTTGCAGACCCTTAACTCCATCCTGTACATTCAATATGGACTGAAGCTGTCTGGTGAGGCTTGCTGTGAGCACCAGCTACCTGATAATGTTTTGCAGCTTTTTGGCACATCAGCTGCTTACTCATTTAAGTCAGCTCCCTCAGTTGCTGAACCTGCCATAGAGAGCCTTGACCAAAATGACGATGACCTACTCGTTCTGTGAGCCAGCACAGCCTGTGTGTGTGTGTGGAGGGGGGTCTGGATTTTGTATTCTTTTTACCTGAATTAGGGCCAGACTAGTTACCATCATTTTCTCACATTGCAATTGACAGTTTTTTCTATTGTCTCTTTTTGGTCCATTTAGATTGTTAATGTAGATTGTATACAAAAAAATTAAAAAAATGTTATGGTTAAAAATGTTCATGTTTTACTGTGACTTGTTGTAGGCTCCTAAGTGGACCATAAGGTTAAAAACCAAACCAAACCAAATTAAGAAAACGAAACTAAAAAAATAAAAAATAAAATAAAAAATAAGTAACTCTGCCAGAGTGTCTCTTTTGTCCCAAGCCCGGATAAAGGAGGAGGGTTGTAATTGTGACATAAAAAAAACAAGAATCGACAGAAGAAAGTTCATTTGTAGTTCTAAACATATTTAGGGTGTTTTTTACTCACTTTTTGTCTCTCCCACAACGTTATTCCTCTCTCCTACAGCGTCCATCACAATTACATGTACATGGTCAATTACGCAAATTAGGTGATGACGTCATTTAGCGACTTCTAGCGATATAGCTACTTTCCTTACTGAGAAGCCATCTTTTCTGTAAAAATGTAGGGAATTCTTCATAGTTTTTGTGGTGAACCCATAGAAAGATGTTTTTGTGCCCACGTCCTCCTCAAAGTGCTTGGTGATTGCCCCATTGACCCTGGAATAAATCATTTACCATCAGTCGAATACTTATGCGTTTCCTTAAAAACTATGTGGATTAATATAAGGAAATATTTACAATTGCAACAAACTTGATCTTAGTTATGTCAAAGAGCAATAAGAAGTCTAATAGTTTTTTGAAGATGGTCGAAGGGGAGCTGCAGCAGCACTACTGACCTGAAGACAAAGTGGTGACTGTCGATGGCACTGCCTTGTTTTGAACCTCGAAGGATGCCGCCATTTCCCACCACAGCACAGCGGACACACTGATCAGGCCACCTGCGCTCAAACAGGCGGCTGCTGGACGAGTCGTTGAGCAGGGCCAAAGTGGATCTCACAACTGATCAACAACAAATAAGCAAAAAGGTGAGAGGACAATGACTTTATATACAGTATACACATATTTTGGTTTAGATTAATAAATAGGGTCCTGAAGGGAATGTTCATACCGTCCTGGGGCAGGCCTTTCAAGCCGTAGGGGGGCATATACAGTGGGGAAAAAAAGTATTTAGTCAGCCACCAATTGTGCAAGTTCTCTCACTTAAAAAGATGAGAGAGGCCTGTAATTTTCATCATAGGTACACTTCAACTATGACAGACAAAATGAGGGAAGAAAATCCAGAAAATCACATTGTAGGATTTTTTATGAATTTATTTGCAAATTATGGTGGAAAATAAGTATTTGGTCACATACAAACAAGCAAGATTTCTGGCTCTCACAGACCTGTAACTTCTTCTTTAATAGGCTCCTCTGTCCTCCACTCATTACCTGTATTAATGGCACCTGTTTGAACTTGTTATCAGTATAAAAGACACCTGTCCACAACCTCAAACAGTCACACTCCAAACTCCACTATGGCCAAGACCAAAGAGCTGTCAAAGGACACCAGAAACAAAATTGTAGACCTGCACCAGGTTGGGAAGACTGAATCTGCAATAGGTAAGCAGCTTGGTTTGAAGAAATCAACTGTGGGAGCAATTATTAGGAAATGGAAGACATACAAGACCACTGATAATCTTCCTCGATCTGGGGCTCCACACAAGATCTCACCCGTGGGGTCAAAATGATCACAAGAACGGTGAGCAAAAATCCCAGAACCACACGGGGGTACCTAGTGAATGACCTGCAGAGAGCTGGGACCAAAGTAACAAAGCCTACCATCAGTAACACACTACGCCGCCAGGGACTCAAATCCTGCAGTGCCAGACGTGTCCCCTGCTTAAGCCAGTACATGTTCAGGCCCGTCTAAAGTTTGCTAGAGAGCATTTGGATGATCCAGATGAGGATTGGGAGAATGTCAGATGAAACCAAAATAGAACTTTTTGGTAAAAACTCAACTCGTCGTGTTTGGAAGACAAAGAATGCTGAGTTGCATCCAAAGAACACCATACCTACTGTGAAGCATGGGGGTGGAAACATCATGCTTTGGGGCTGTTTTTCTGCAAAGGGACCAGGACGACTGATCCGTGTAAAGGAAAGAATGAATGGGGCCATGTATCGTGAGATTTTGAGTGAAAACCTCCTTCCATCAGCAAGGGCATTGAAGATGAAACGTGGCTGGGTCTTTCAGCATGACAATGATCCCAAACACACCGCCCGGGCAAGGAAGGAGTGGCTTCGTAAGAAGCATTTCAAGGTCCTGGAGTGGCCTAGCCAGTCTCCAGATCTCAACCCCATAGAAAATCTTTGAAAGTCCGTGTTGCCCAGCGACAGCCCCAAAGCATCACTGCTCTAGAGGAGATCTGCATGGAGGAATGGGCCAAAATACCAGAAACAGTGTGTGAAAACCTTGTGAAGACTTACAGAAAACGTTTGACCTCTGTCATTGCCAACAAAGGGTATATAACAAAGTATTGAGATAAACTTTTGTTATTGACCAAATACTTATTTTCCACCATAATTTGCAAATAAATTCATAAAAAATCCTACAATGTGATTTTCTGGATTTTCTTCCCTCATTTTGTCTGTCATAGTTGAAGTGTACCTATGATGAAAATTACAGGCCTCTCTCATCTTTTTAAGTGAGAGAACTTGCACAATTGGTGGCTGACTAAATACTTTTTTTTTCCCCACTGTACGTCTCCAATCGCCTCCACTCTGAATGGCTGAAGCTCCCAGCCCACTGCAGCACAGGCACTTTAAAGTTAAAGCGTAGTCTGAGGAAGTCATCCTTCTTCACTGATTTTCTCAGAGGACACAAACCTTCCAGCTGAGTAGACAGACCTCACTTGACATTGTACTGTACAAGACGGATATGTGTGCCTTTGTTCTATTAGAGGAGAGGCAACTACATCATCGCTGTGCGATTACCTTCTCTTCCCCAGTTGCTGTGGTGTTGTCCCAAAGCTCTTCATCACAAGTCCAAATGCTATCAAAACTGCTGACGCACAACCACATTTCAAAATTCCACTTGATGTATTCTACTATTTTAACTCTCAGTAAGCTGAGACCCCCCCAAAAAAAAAAAATATATATATTTTATTTAAGTCTTTGTAACTTGATCTACGGCCTGTGGGCTGTCAGTTACCCATCCTTGGTTTAATGAATACATTAAGATTTTAACAGATATTTTATGGTACCAGAAATTCAACTCATCAAAACAATTCCTAACATGCATTTTATAAGGACCTTTCCTTGGAAAAGAGGAAAACAAGTGACAAGACTCCTGACTTCAATTCAGAGGAGATAAAAGTGTTGTAGGTAATTACTGCTGTCAGTTGTGTAATCAGCATATTACATTTACATCCACAATTTAAAAACCAGAGCACAATGTCTAAACTGTAATGTAGACAGTATTCTGTTAGTTTAGGACATGTCTGAACAGGAATAAAAACAAGGTCAGTTGTGGAATATAGAGCACAAATGTGTTAGACACATTAGCCTAGTCAGTGGCTTACCACCAACCACAAACTCAGAGCTTGCCAAAATGGCAAGGATACATTTGAAGACACCAGCAACACTGGAACCTCAAACAATCTCAAATTTCAGCTTTCAGCAAGGTGGAGTCTTATGAACGGGAAACGGATTATTACAAACTCCCCTGAAAAATGCATCAATGTGATCAATGTAATCTCATCTGCCAAAATCGAACCATTCCACAATAAGACACCAGAAAACTACAGTAGCAGTAGGTTGAGTGTGTCAATGTCTCAGTTGAATGCAACAGGTCATAGAACTGTCAGGATTGATGGATTACAGCTATGAAGATACAAGTAGTCGATTTGCATGGATTCGATTTTTTGGGACAATGGTTTCCCAATTAAATAAGGAAGTAGCCTAGATTACATTCTACCAACGTTTTAGAATATACAAATATTTGAGAGGGAAAACAATTTCAGAAATCGCAGAATATTCACCTGTTCGCAAGTCTGTTGTGGAAGAAGTTCAGGTCATAGTACTGAACATACATAATCGTGGTTATAGTAACACTTACACATATAGCCCCCGCTAGGAAGACACACTTCCTCAAAGAAATCGTCATATTTCTCAAGGTCCATATCCTTAGTGCTCCACGTGTTGTGCACAACAGGAGCAAAACTATTTTCCTCTGGGTATTTTTTCGGTCAGACTATGATCTGACTATGATTGTGTTGTCTCTGTCCTGTTTTTTATTTTTAGCTGTCAATATAATGACAAATGGCAAGACCCAGACGCAGACACAGGAGGCAGATGGTTCGAGTCTCTGATATTTATTAAACAACAAGAGGCAGGTCGAGGACAGGTAAAAGTTAATTAACCAGGTCAAAGTTCCAAATGGTACAGGGAGGCAGGCAGGCTCAAGGTCAGGTCAGGCTGAATGGTCAGGCCGGCAGGCTCAGAGTCAGGAAGGCAAAAAGTCAAAACCAGGAGCACAGAAAAAAACACACTGGTTGACTTGACAAGACAAACTGGCAAAAGACAAACAGAGAACACAGGAATAAATACCCTGGGAATAATGGGGAAAACGGGTGGAGACAATCACATAGACAGGTGAAACAGATGAGGGCGTGACAGTCAATGCACCTTCCTTGTGTGTGAAGTTGGGGTTTCTTTATATGGAAATGTCCCAATTCACAGCAACTGGCAGTTTAAAGAGGTGTGGCCATGATTCTTTACCTCTACCTTCTTAACCTTTCAACTTGCTTAAACTTGATTACATGATTAGAGTACAATTTGAAGAGAGCATAGTGTACATGTCATGCATTACATGTTCATTACAGGTGCCAGTTGTAGCTAGGATTTTAAGGCCTTGTCTTTGGAGTTATGAAATCATAGCTAGTGCCATATAAGAATTGTCATAAAATTCAGGTTCATTACGTTACTTAAGCTGCATTTAGACAGAATGCCAAATTCTGATCTTTTTTAAAGTAATTGGTATTTGGACTAATCAGATCAGCTCTGAAAAAGACCTGATGTGAAAAGATCTGATGTGATTGGTCAAAATACAATTTAGTGGACAAACTTTCAGAATTGGCCTG
This sequence comes from Brachymystax lenok tsinlingensis, assembly GCA_030435695.1. Taxonomy (NCBI): domain Eukaryota; kingdom Metazoa; phylum Chordata; class Actinopteri; order Salmoniformes; family Salmonidae; genus Brachymystax; species Brachymystax lenok. The sequence continues at coordinate 79,349,512 of CM059791.1, read as the reverse complement.
CCTGTGTAAACACATCCTTTGTGTTCTAGAAATGACAGAGTGGGAAGGATAGAGGGGAGTAAGTAATTATATGGATTTCTCAGTCCATCTGCATGACAGAATAGGATTGGGTTTTAATTGGTCTCCAGCTGATGACAGGACCCATCAACCAGTGGAGCCCCCAACGGCCAGGGGAGCACTGAGAGACCAACAGCTGATGTCAAGGTGATTCCTGTCCAGACCAGAAGAATGCAGCACAGATCAGAATGGGAACTCTGCTGCATACCAGAATTTATTTCATGCAGAGATGGGAATGAGTGGTGTAATTTAATTTAAGGATGCACTCCAGCTATTTTTGAACTTTTCCTATTATAAAACAATTTTCCATGTATAAATCCAATAATGTACAGACGCTTAAAATTGGAATATGTAGCGGTGAAACTGCCATGTTCATTTGCGATATTACAACAACAAAGATGTTACTTCAGACAATTAACAGTTTTTTCGACAGACATCATTGCATATCACTGCACGCGCAATAGAACAGCAGAGCATGTTCTCTGATTTACCTTGATGTGGGAGCTCCTCCGCCGTTTGAAGGTCCAATACAGTCGTTTTGATCTCAATATCAAATCATTTCTGGGTAACAATTAAGTCCATTACTGTGGTTGTTTTCAATTAAAATGGTCAAAAAGGGGAAAAAATTGCTTCTTAGCAAAGGGCAATTTCTCAAACAAGAATTTTGCTAGGACTGTCTGGGAGTTGGGAGTCGAAAACTGAAAATTAGCTGTTATTATCAGAGTGGTTTGGAACTCTTTTTATTATTGGTCTATTATCTAATTTATTCCATGGTGAGGTCACCATGGAAGGCCAAAACTCCATCCCACCAAAACAGGCTGGAATTTCAGGTAGTATTTTCAAACAGCTCTTACACTAAAAGCGCATGATCATAATTTTCACAATTTCACAGTATTATTCCAACCTCATAGTGTGGAAATATACACTCACCGGCCAGTATATTAGGTATACCACTCCATTCACGAAAATGGATCACTCCTACAGACAGTGAGTCACGTGGCTGTAGCTTGTTATATAAAGCAGGCAGACAAGCATTGAGGCATTCAGTTACTGTTCAATTGAACGTTAGAATGGGCAAAGCGAGTGACCTAAGCAACTTTGAGCGTGGTATGCCAGGCGCGCCAGATCCAGTATCTCAGAAACGGCCACCCTACTGGACTTTTCATGCACGACAGTGTCAAGGGTTTACCGAGAATGGTGCGACAAACTAAAAACATCCAGTCAGTGGCAATCCTGTGGGTGAAAACAGCTCATTGATGAGAGAGGTTGAAGGAGAATGGCAAGAATCGTGCAAGCTAACAAAGGGGCCACAAACGGACAAATAACGCTGCAGTACTACAGTGGTGTGCAGAACTGCATCTCGGAACGCACAACTTGTCGATCCTTGTCAAGGATGGGCTATTGCAGCAGACGACTACAGAGGGCTCCACTCCTAACAGCTAAAAAGAAGAAGAAGCGGCTCCAGTGGGAACATGATCACCAACACTGGACAATTGAGAAGTGGAAAAACATTACCTGTAACATGGCAGCGAGATCAGTTTACTTGAGTGGCCTGCTCAGTCCCCAGACCTCAACCCAATACAGCATTTTTGGGATGAGATGGAACGGGCTGTTCACAGCATGAATTAACCGCCATGGAATCTGCAGCAACTGCATGATGCCATTGTGTCAGCGTGGACCAACATCCCTGTGGAGCGTTTCAGACACCTTGTAGAATGCCCTGAAGAATTCAGGCTGTTCTGGAGGCAAAGGGGGGGTCCGAACCTGTACTAGATGGGTGTACCTAATAAACTGGTGAGTGTATGTAAAACACAGGAAAATCTAGTTTTTGACTGCACTAGGGCTTTAATAAACAAAACAAAAACAATAATACATGCGCCTGGGGATGCCAGTGGTGTAAAGTACTTAAGTAAAAATACTTGAAAGTCCTACTTAAGTCGTTTTTTTGCGGTACCTGTACTTTACTATTTATATTTTTGCGAACTTTTACATTTACTTCACTACATTCCTAAAGAAAATAACTTACTTTTTACTCCATACATTTTCCTTGACCCCCAAAAGTACTCGTTACATTTGGGCAAGTAAATGGTCCAATTCATCCCTGGTCATCCCTATTGCCTCTGATCTGGAGGACTCACAAAACACAAATGCTTCATTTGTAAATTATGTCTGAATTAAAAATAAAATAAAATAATTGTGTCATATGGTTTATTCTTTTACTTTTGATACTTAAGTACATTTGAGCAATTCCATTTACTTTTGATACTTAAGTAAAAACCAAATACTTTTAGACTTTTACTCAAGTAGTATTTTACTGGGTGACTTTCACTTTTACTTGAGTCAATTTCTATGGTATCTTTACTTTTATGACTGAGTATGACTGAGTACCTTTTCCACCACTGCCAGTGGCGCTGTTTCTCCAAGTGTGGGGCTCGGCTTTCAGAGTAAAAAAAATATGTTTTGAGCAAAATAATTTGTTCATGTTGCCCTCTGATGTCATCGGCCTCCCACCTTGATTGAGGAACAATAGAGGATCAATAGAGAACATTTGTGCCATGTCAGAGGACACCTGAACCACCTATCGAGATATGCCTTTTTTGTTAAGAAAATCAGGTGATCAATTAGCTGAAAAGGAGACTGGAGTTCTGTGGGTATTCCACTAAAACCCCTACTTCTTCTCTGATCTGACTTGGTGTCTTTAATCTTCTACATTGTCTCTGTCTGCAAACTAATACTCACCTGTGGTGCTATGTAGAATGATGCCAACACAGCTTACAAAGGTTATGGCAGGAGGATGAAGCCAATTTATACTAAGAAGTTATTATAATTATGCCTTGAAATGTATTATGACATAAACACAAACATTGTATGAATTTGATAACAATCTGAGCAACTATATTTTTATAAGGTGTTTTTCAAACATGTACTGTGTAACTATGTACACTCTAATTATTTCAAACATGTTAGTGGTACCACCCCACAGAGGAATGATAAGAGTGTGACAAACAGCAGACGGGAAGACTCCCTCATCTACTCAACCAGCTAGACCATATCAGTGTATCCTACCTCATTTGTCCTTGCCTGGTTTCACATGTACAACACATCATCAGAGAAACGTTGGACAAGGCATAAACAACGTGTATGTGTTTATGTGACACAATTAGAACCGTTGTTTAAACATTTTTACATTTCATAGCTTGCTTTTTCTTATAGATGTTTAGCAAAATAATGTTGGTGTTATTTAAATCATGATTTATCAAATGGACTGTTCATACAGTGTAGAAACAGAGAGTTGAAATAAAAGCGTTATCACTCAAAGACACATAAAAAAAATACATGATCACACAACCTGTTTTGAGTGTCATATTATTTAATAAAATAACTGGTAAAAATATACACCAGAGTACTAACCACATGAGGCTGCTGAGGGGAGGATGGCTCATAATAATGGCTGGATTGGAGTGAATGGAATGACATCAAACACAAGGAAACCTTGTGTTTGACATGTTTGATACCATTCCATTTATTCCGTTCAAGCCATTAGTATGAGCCCGTCCTTCCCAATTAAGGTGCCACCAGCCACCTGTGTTCTAACTATTAAAACCTCATCGCTTGAGACTCAAAACAAACTACTAAAATATCTCCATACAGTATGTACATCCATTAAAAACATTTTATTTAAAATATGGAGTGTTTAGAATATAGGAAAAACATACACACTGAGTGTACAAAACATTAGGAACACCTACCTAATACCCCCCTTTTCCCTCAGAACAGCCGTCTGTTCGTCTGGGCATGGACTTTACAGGTGTTGAAAGCATTCCACAGGGATGCTGACCCATGTTGACTCCAATGCTTCCGACAGGATGTCCTTTGGGTGGTTGACCTTGATACACACAGGAAACTGTTGAGCGTGAAAAACCCAGCAGCGTTGCAGTTCTTGACACACTCAAACCGGTGCACCTGGCACCTTCAACCCATAACCCCTTCAAAGCACAAAGCTTTTGTTTGCCCATTCACCCAATCCATGTCTCAATTGTCTCCAGGCTTAAAAATCCTTCTTTAACCTGTCTCCTCTCGTCCATCCACACTGACTGAAGTGGATTTAACAAGTAGCATCAATAAGGGATCATAGCTTTCACCTGGATTCACCTGGTCAGTCTATGTCATGTTTTGTACACTCAGTGTATATTTCAATATAACCTATATTAACACTACAAAGTCATTCCAAAATGAAAATACATACAGTATATGTGACTTACCAACAATATTTCATAAAAAATGTAAGTAATATAAACAAATAGTGTGTTATCAATATACTTAATGTAAATAAGTTACTGCAGTTGTTTGTTCATTAAATTGTTCATATTCTAAGAACATGTGATTTTTAAAGCCACTGTAACATTGCCATTCTTTACGACAATCAATGTTAACAGAACAAGAACAGTATAAAGACTTGTGTCTTACATTCAGGTATTGTACAATTTGTTTTGGTCTTATGGGTAATGCCATTTAACCTATCCATCTACAGTATGTCAGAATATTAAACCTATTGTCTTTGTCTGTTGTGGATCATTCTGATCTGACATGATAAGTCAAACATAAATATGGTATTATACATTGACAGTTGCTCTGCTTGACACCTGCACTTTAAAAAGGGGAACAGGCTATTCAGCCATACACAAGGTTGACAATAACAGAACCGCCCCATTCGGCTACAGAGAGTAGAGTTTGAGCTGCTCCTCCATGTCTCCCTCAGTCACCTCCCCTAGTGCCTCCTGGTTCTGCATCAGCAGGAGAAAGATGGCCGCCAACTGATCGTTTTGCACCCTAGAACACATACACACAGACATGATGGCATCGCTTCCAATGCCTGGGACTATATGCCACACTTACAAACTCACACTCATCAATACACACAATAGATACTTATAACAGAAACTCAGTGTACACAAACAACACGTGACATCCCAAAAAACACACACATGATTGTTATTTGTGTGTGTGTGTAAGACATACACATACAGTGGCTTGCGAAAGTATACACCCCCCTTGGCATTTTTCCTATTTTGTTGCCTTACAACCTGGAATTAAAATTGATTATTGGGGGTTTGTATTATTTGATTTACACAACCTGTCTACCACTTTGAAGATGCAAAATATTTTTTTATTGTGAAACAAACAAGAAATAAGACAAAAAAACTGAAAACTTGAGCGTGCATAACTATTCACCCCTCCAAAGTCAATACTTTGTAGAGCCACCTTTTTCAGCAATTACAGCTGCAAGTCTCTTGGGGCATGTCTCTATAAGCTTGGCACATCTAGCCACTGGGATTTTGCCTATTCTTCAAGTCAAAACTTCAAGTTGGATGGGTTCCGCTGGTGTACAGCAATCTTTAAGTCATACCACAGATTCTCAATTGGATTGAGGTCTGGGCTTTGACTAGGCCATTCCAAGACATTTAAATGTCCCCTTAAACCACTCAAGTGTTGCATTAGCAGTATGCTTAGGGTCATTGTCCTGCTGGAAGGTGAACCTCTGTCCCAGTCTCAAATCTCTGGAAGACTGAAACAGGTTTCCCTCGAATTTCCCTGTATTTAGCGCCATCCATCATTCCTTCAATTCTGACCAGTGTCTCAGTCCCTGCCGATGAAAAACATCCCCACAGCATGATGCTGCCACCACCATGCTTCACTGTGGGGATGGTGTTCTCCGGGTGATGAGAGGTGTTGGGTTTGTGCCAGACATAGCGTTTTCCTTGATGGCCAAAAACCTTCTTCATATGTTTGAGGAGTCTCCCACATGCCTTTTGGCGAACACCAAACGTGTTTGCTTATTTTTTTCTTTAAGCAATGGCTTTTTTTCTGGCCACTCTTCCTTAAAGCCCAGCTCTGTGGAGTGTACGGCTTAAAGTAGTCCTATGGACAGATACTCCTATCTTCGCTGTGGAGCTTTCCAGCTCCTTCAGGGTTATCTTTTGTCTCTTTGTTGCCTCTCCTATTAATGCCCTCCTTGCCTGGTCCGTGCGTTTTGGTGGGCGGTCCTCTCTTGGCAGGTTTGTTGTGGTGCCATATTCTTAAAAAAAATTTATAATGGATTTAATGGTGCTCCGTGGGATGTTCAAAGTTTCTGATCTTTTTTTATAACCTAACCCTGATCTGTACTTCTCCACAACTTTGCCCCTGACCTGTTTGGAGAGCTCCTTGGTCTTCATGGTGTCGCTTGCTTGGTGGTGCCCCTTGCTTTGTGGTGTTGCAGACTCTGGGGCCTTTCAGAACAGGTGTATATTTACTGAGATCATGTGACAGATCATGTGACACTTAGATTGCACACAGGTGGACTTTATTTAACAAATTATGTGACTTCTGAAGGTAATTGGTTGCAACAGATCTTATTTTGGGGCTTCATAGCAAAGGGGGTGTATACATATGCACGCACCACTTTTCCGTGTTTGTTTTTTATTTTTATTTTTTGAAACAAGTTAGTTTTTTCATTTCACTTCACCAATTTGGACTATTTTGTGTATGTCCATTACATGAAATACAAATACAAATCCATTTAAATTGCAGGTTGTACTGCAACAAAATAGGAAAAACGCCAAGGGGGATGAATACTTTTGCAAGGCACTGTAGGTGTACATAGTTGGACACTGTGTGTCTTCTAATGTTATAATAAACACAGCTATAAAACATATCCTGGGGTAGACAGGTGCTTCACAGTTTATTATTGCCATCATTCACATGCTGGACCTTTACAGGCTGCCCTATAAAAACACCTCAACACTTCAGAAGACCTTCTTCTAGAGAGCTTCAATCTCAAGTCCCACTGAAGTTAACACCTACCTGACAAAGGCACGTCAACTAAGGAACGTCTGTACATAGAGATTTGAAGTTATGATATCATCATCAATCCATGTATGACCTTATCTGGCTTACGTAGAAAGATGCAATACATGACATACTGATTAACATTGTGTTGTATGTAAATGTCCTACAAATGTGCTACAAAGTAGGTGAGCAAAACTCAATGATGAGATGAATTTACTGCTTTTGTGCTGATATGGAAAAATGGGTGGATTACTGGATGGATTACTGGGTGGATTCATGGGTGGATTCATGGGTGGAAATGAGTAAGAGGCTTAAACAAGCATTGGTTTTAGACAAACTGGCTTTAATCAAGAGTTTACAAAAGCCCCAAAACGTAATGTTTAAACAAAACACTTCAATCTCTCTACAAAAATCACTACGGGTTGTCATACACATATTCCACTTCAGCCATTCTAACAACCGAGCTCCAGTCCCATGTGAAAAGAAGCCCATTCATTGTCAGTGTGCATTGGTTACATACTTATAAAGTGACAAAAGCCCCAATGATCGTCAGAGTCAGGACAGAAGTCAGATATATGGTTTTCTCAGCATTCAGAATGCCATCATTAGGCTATTCAGATGTTACTGATTGGCATTTGTTACATTGCTTAAAGTGTCTGGAACTGGCTCTCAATGGACAGTGGCCACACAGACCAAGACTTGGGTAGAGGGGGTCTTTGCATGCAAATCACTTATCTTGGCTTTAAATCACAGTTTCATATTTTAAAACAATGAAAAACAACACAACCCTTCCCTACCCCTTCACCCATAATAGCTATTTAAACACTTCCTTACTGTATTGGTATTGCAATGGTCATCCATTTCATCTAAACCAGTGGTTCCCGACCGTACTTTTTTCGGGAACTTTTTTTGCACACCCCACAAGTCATATTCTGTAATAAGCATAGATGTATTATCTTCAAACGTTCCTTTTGACTATCAGAGTCTCAGAATCCAGAATTCCTGCTCTAATCAAAGGATAGACGCCACCAGTAAGACGGCAGATAGAAAGCGAAGGGGGCGGGGACTAAAGATTCACATAGGCACTTGTGTGTTTGGTGTAATGCAGCATGCTATTCACAGGCAGAGTTGAGCAATAGTCTTTAATTCACATCCTTCAAAAGTAAGAAAGAAGGAAAGAAAAGGGGAGAGGACAAAAAGCAACATATATTTTCCATATCTACAGCAAAGTTTCCGGACAATCAACAGAAGAGATCGCTCTTCTCAGCAGAGGTTTCAAAGGTTCTTCTTCAGTGATCACTTTTCTCAAAACAAAGTAAAGAATGGAAAGGTGTGGGTATAGAGTCATTTCTTTTCTTCATCGCCTACTCAGCTGCACTGAAAAAAAGAGAGTACTAATATATCAGTACAATGTGGTACAGTTTTATCTATTGACAAATATAGGCATTTCATTGATATTATTAGCCAGTTATTGTTATTAGCTTAAGAGTCAGAAATGTTAAGTAGTTGTAGTATTGGAATTTGACTGATATCAAACTTGTGATTTGGAAAAGAGTGAGATCACTCACCATTGTCAGGGTTGTTATTTCAGCATGCATCAGGGTTTAGTAGGTTTCAAGAGACCTAAAGCAGACAGTGCTCTGACCAAAGGATGATTAAAACACACCACCATAGAATACCCACCACCACCAAGTGGTGTACGGTGAAGTTGCCCCTAGATTATGATTTTGGGTCAGTTTTGCATGCTCCTTACTAATTAGGGTTGAGAGGGGAAGCTTATCCTAGATCTGCACCTGGGAGAAACTTCACCCCGGAGCACCACAGAGTTCCCAGGCAGGTTAAATGGCAATGTGTGAGATGCACGCCATTTCAAAGGTTAGTATGTCCTAATTAGTGCAATGTAACAAAGAGACCAGATTATCATATGCATTCTAATAGCTGCAGCAGGCATGTGAATGTGACAGCTGAACAATGAACTATTGAAACAAGCATTCTTCCCCCTAGCAGCTTGGTCTCATAGACTAGACGTAACATAGTAAATGTATATCTGGGACACTCCACTTAGTATGATATGTTACGTTTAGTACGGCCTTTGCAGACTGTACAATTTTAGCCATTTTTTGCCACAACTTTACCGTCCCAGACAAAATTTCCACGTTGTGGACAAATTCTTAACTCGTAGACGATTGTTGGACGTCTTGGCTCGTTCAGTGTGACAGGGTCTAGGTCTGCCGATTAAGTGCCGATTAAGTACCGCTACGTGCAATCGTAGGCTCCGACAAAGTTCTAGCGGTGTCCACATTTTTTGTCCTTTATCGCGTAGTGTGGCTGGTATTATGAGCTGATCCCGTTGACTGACCAATAAGAAGCCGGCCGCCACGGAGTATGCACACAATAATACAATTATTGTGAATAGTCAGATTAATATAATAGTTTGAATTAAATGTTTAGCCTACATGCTGTGCAAGAAGAACAATTTCCTTGTAAATAATCTTGTTTACATGACACATCTAAAATTAGGCTACCTGGTGGGATTTCGATAAATGCACAAAATCGCCAATCAAATTAAACGTTCGGACATATAAAGTTTGTATGTGAAAAATATTTATGAGATGCCTACTTGAATTTATTCAGAACTCACTTGCGCTGCTGGTGCTGGCACAAGCTCAGATCAAATACACAGCTGCAGGCAAATTGCAGAATGTGACGACAGAACTGAAGCAAATCGTACAATCTGGCCAGGTTGATATCAAGATTTTAATTTGGTAACGTCGCACAGTGTAATGTGATAATCGTTAAAGACTGAATCTGACATACAGTCTGCAAATGCTGTAGCCATTTCCTGCAGTCAAATGACTAGTGGCCTCATGGGTGGAATGTTATTCCTATTTTTCATAATTTCATAATTAATAAACTGAAAATCTGGTGTTTCTGTCAAACAGTCTTCTGTGATGTATATAAAGTGCAATATTGGGATGCAAACTCAAAACTTTATACAACTCTATATCTGACATGGTACAGGTGTCTTCTTTTTTTTAAGCCCATAACAATGTGTGTGAGGTGTATATTTTGGGGCGGCAAGTAGCCTAGTGGTTAGAGCGTTGTGCCAGTAACCGAAAGGTTGCTGGATCAAATCTCCGAGCTGACAAGGTAGATTTGTCGTTCTGCCCCTGAACAAGGCAGTTAAAAGGCACTGTTCCTCGGTAGGCCGTCTTTGTAAATAAGAATTCTTAACTGACTTGCCTTGTTAAATAAAGGTTAAATAAATAAAAAAATACTTTGGTGTCAAAGTAGTTTGTTTAAGACTACCAATAAACAGTCTGTGACCCTGATTTAGCCCACTGCAGTAAAAGGTTAGTTAAGGCAAAAACAAAAGTAGGGTGGTTGGCCGGGGTGGACTAATTCCTTAACCTAACCTTAACCCTAAACTTAACCTTTAGTCTAGCTAACATTAGACACCTAGCTAACGTTAGCCACAACAAATTGCAATTCGTAACATATCATAAGTTTAGCAATTTCGTAACATATAATACGAATTAAAATTCGTAACATATTATACAAAATGGATTGTGGACATCTACAAATTAAATCCGGGACACTATCTTCCTAATTACAGTGTCCCGGATTTACATTTACTATGTTACGTCTCCCCCTGAGTCTAGGTTGCCCCTAGATGTAACAATGTTGTAATTGGAGATAGGACAGGCATACAGTAATACACATTCTAGATAGACCTACAGCCACTGAGTAACTGACCTACAGTAAGTGAGTAACTGACTCTCTCTCTGGCATTTGTTTATCACGTGTCACGCACAACCAACCAATTCCAAATGGATTCCCCTCTGGCACCAGCATTAAGAGGTAAAGAATGTGCCTTTGTGAATGATTCATCTCAGTAGAAGGTGGGGTGGGGTCTACATAGGGACAGGCCTTTGTATGTTTTATAGGAAGTCTCCCCTGCAGCACTGATGATGACCCACATTGGTGGCCGTGAGACAGCAGCATATGATAACTATTAACTGTATCCTTATAGAACCCGAAGCTCCAGGATATTAGACTGTGTCTGAAGACACAGGGGGACGTAGATGGGGGGATGGGGGAGGGACGTTAGGGGAAGTGATGTACAGTGCATTCGGAAAGTATTCAGACCCCTTAACTTTTTCACATTTTGTTACGTTACAGTCTTATTCTAAAATTGATTAAATTGTAAATAAGGTATTTCTGTTTTTATTTTTGTATATATTTGCTATAATGTCTAAAAGTCTAAAAACCTGTTTTGGATTTGTCATTATGGGGTGCTGTGTGTAGACTGATGGGAAAATAAATTATTGAATCCATTTTAGAATGGCTGTAACATAACAAAATGTGGAAAAGGGGAAGTGGTCTGAATACTTTCAGAATGCACTGTAGGTCTGGTGGTCGTTGGCGGGGATCAAACAGAAAGTGTCAAATAGAAAGGATAAAGCAAGCTCTGCTAGCATGTGCCCTATCAGACCCAGATGTGTGCTCTACCACATCAGTGGAAGCCTATCAGTGGCTAACAGGTCCCTTCGAAAACAAAAAAACATTAGCCTACAGCCCAATCGCCTGGTGGCAAGGTACACTGTTGGTGATGTCATACTAGTGTAATCAGTAAATGGGTGAATGCATCGATACACACTGCTTTCACCAGTGCCTTCGGGAAATTATTCAGACCCCTTGACTTTTTCCAAATTTTGTTACGTTACAGCATTATTCAATCTACACACCATGTTTCACTGTAGTGATGGAGCCAGGTTCCCTCCGGAAGTGACGCTTGGCATTCAGGCTAAAGAGTTCAATCTTGGTTTCATCAGACCAGACAGTCTTTAGGTGCCTTTTGGCAAGCAGGCTGTCATGTGCCTTTTACTGAGGAGTGGCTTCCGTCTGGCCACTCTACCAAGGCCTGATTGGTGAAGTGTTGCAGAGATGGTTGTCCTTCTGGAAGTTTCTCCCATTTCCACAGAGGAACTCTAGAGCTCTGTCAGAGTGACCATCGGGTTCTTGGTCACCTCCCTGACCAAGGCCCTTCTCCCCCCGATTGCTCAGTTTGGCCAGCCTGCCAGCTCTAGAAAGAGTCTTGGTGGTTCCAAACTTCTTCCATTTAAGAATGACGGAGGCCTTTGTGTTCTTGGGGACCTTCAGTGCTGCAGACATTTTTTGGTACCCTTTCCCAGATCTGTGTCTTGACACAATCCTGTCTCGGAGCTTTACGGACAATTCCTTCAACCTTATGGCTTGGTTTTGCTCTGACATGCACTGTCAACTGTGAGACCTTATATACCGGTGTGTGCCTTTGCAAATAATGTCCAATCAATTGAATTTACCAGAGGTGGACTCCCATCAAGTTGCAGAAACATCTCAAGGATGATCAATGGAAACAGGATGCACCTGAGCTCAATTTCGAGTCTCATAGCAAAGGGTCTGAATACTTATGTAAATAAGATATTTCAGTTTTTTTTTATATATTGGCAACAAAATAAAAAAAAAATGTTTCGCTTTGTCATTATGGGGTATTGTGTGTAGATTGTATTTTTATTTATTTAATCCATTTTAGAATAAGGCTGTAAGATAATGAAATTTGGAAAATGTAAAGGGGTCTGAATACTTTCCAAAGGCACATTTTGTACTGTATATGGCTCTGCCCTTCACCAGTTAAGGAGTGGGTGAGGGGTAGTGGGTGAGGGGCGCAAGGAGAGGGAGGTGAGGTGGTATTTTTGAGACTTGGGAGTGGATAAGAGGCTCTGGGGGGGGTTAAAGTGGAATGATACCTTACCCATAATCTTTCCTAACTCACAGTGTGCTTGTCGATGTTGCTTATAGAGAGGTAAAGTCAGGTGTGAGCTCTATCCTGAAAAAATAAAGGCAGGGTGAAAGCTGTTATGTACAGCAGCACAGAACTCTACACAATTCGACAGCTTGGAAACAGACAACTTAACCACAGCTTTGTCCCCTACTTTGGCACTTATGGCAATGCAAATAGGTTTCACATGCTTACATCTTTTCCACATAAAACCTAGTGCCAAAAGGAAAACATTGCACTGAGCTTTATGAAATCAAGTTTAGGCCTAAGTTGTGGTTGAGTTTAATTCAGGCCCAACGGTTGGTGTGGTGAGCAATTACATGCTGTGCTGTTGTGTGTAAACACATAAGTGAAAGGCACAGGGTACAGGGCACAGGGATTTAGTAACATATAGCTGGGTTTGGGGCTGGAATGGGACTATAGTTAATCGTATGAAGATGTATTAATACATCGTTGGTCATTTAAAACCATGAGTCACTGCTCAGGCTTCAAACAAGAGTGGAAGCGTACTCCCCAAAAAAGACAAAGAAAAACATTTGTGAAACTCAGGGCCCACATGCCTTTCCTCCCTTCCTCCTTCTTATTCTGCAGCTCGCAACTCCATGGGAACATAACAAACCAACAGAGCCAAGCTTGGCAGATATTTTAAGACCTTGATTCAATTCCTGTGTTAGAAGGCACAAGCCGACATCCACTCCCCTTGCTATAGAAACTGGGAAACCCTCCCCCAAAAAAAAACGGTAAGTGCTGCTATTAATCCATGTTATTGCCTTGTTGTCACACCCCTAAACAGAGTCCACATCCGCCCCCTGCACGCTCACTCACTAAGTCATTCCAACCCCCAGCAAGCATTGGGCCCCAGGCTCACTGCACTGCTCCACTAGCAGAGAACAGGACTGGCTAAACCAAAAGATAGGAGGCATCTTGCCGTGTTACATCACATAACGCCCCCTCCCTCTGCTTATGCAAGTTCAAGCCCTAGGATGTGAGAGAGAGAGAAAGAGAGAGAGGCTGTTCGACCACAGTCTGTAGGATGATGTTTAGCATTACAAACTAAGTAACCTTTAGGCTTCAAAACAAGCAGTCTTTGTTGTTGTCTTTGTCTCCATTCTTACCCTCAATTTTCTTCAGTGAAGTTCACTAATCTTATTTTACAATCTGGTGACCTATAAAGATACAGAACATCCCACCGCACCCACTGGTTGAATCAACATTGTTTCCACGTCATTTCAATTAAATTACATTGAACCAAAGTGGAATAGACGTTGAATTGACGTCTGTGCCCAGTGGGATGTCTCAAGTCTACATTTCTTTTGAGGGAGTTAGTATCTACAGGTACAAAGTCTGGAAAGTCCCTCACTGCTCTGGTGGGTTATTGGTTTAACTGTCCACTCTGTGACCAACCCCTCCTATCTGCAGGGGAGATATTGTCATAGATGGCACCTAAATGCCAGGTCAACACAGAAGGATAGGATAGGGGAGGAAGAGAGGTAGAAGGTGGTTGCATTGGCGTGCCGTAGGAGGATAGGTTAAACTAGAGTCCTGCTACAGTGCCAGGAGAAGGGGGGCAGTAGGGAGAGAGAGGGGGCACTCACCTCTGCTCCTCCTCCATCTCCTCCTTGGTCATCAGCTTCTCCAACTTGCTAATCTTCATTCCTGGGGTAAAGTGCACCTCCTCAGCTGATGACACATCAGAGAAAACAGGAGGGACCATGGTCAACACACACTTACACGTCATTCATGCATACAGTACACATGTACATGTTCACACGAACGCACGCATGCACACACACACACAGATAAATGTTTGGACTTGTTTGTTGGATCGAAGAGGATTTCTAAGCCCTCTGGGACCTCTGTGGCTGTTAGTTACAGTCCTGTTGTTGCTCCAGTATATCAGGATTACAGGAAGGACATACAGTAGTAGAGTCCAGTCAAAACGGAGCCAAGAGTGACCGTGTGGCCGTAATTAAATCCAGAGACAGATGGCTGATTCACTTTTATGTGTGCCAACGTCACTGATTCAATTTACAGTACACAGAGTGACATTACAACCCTGTGCTATTGGTGGAACCAGACCCCAATAGACCCGTGTCTTAGTGAGGCAGTTTGTCTCTCATTTAGAGGAATACACTTTACTGATACAGACAGCGGTACAAACCAGGCCATATCCTATAGACAGGTCTGATAGTGAAAGAGACACTTATCAGTTTTTCAAGGAGTCCATTCTACCGAGAAGATACAAGCTCAATAATTAGATGTAATGTGGTGTTTCATGTAACACCTGAAAGGGTACACAGAGATCTTAAACATGATCATAGGATGACACGAGTTAAGACCTCACATAGTTGTAGCTCCATGGAACTGCATTACGGTGAACTAGTGTTCATTTTCTGTCCTTAGGTAACTGTCAACTTCAAATGACGCAATAAATACACTGAGTATACAAAACATTAAGAATACCTGCTCTTTTCATGACATAGACTGACCAGGTGAATCCAGATGCAAGCTATGTTCCCTTCTTAAATCCACTTCAATCAGTGTAGGTGAAGGCGAGGAGATGGGTTAAAGAAGGATTTTTAAGCCTTGAGACAATTGAGACATGGATTGTGTACGTGCTATTCAGAGGTCGAATTGGCAAGACAAAATATTTAAGTGCCTTTGAACAGGGTATGGTAGTAGGTGCCAAGCACACCGGTTTGGGTGTGTCAAGAACTGCAACACTGCTGGGTTTTTTTACACTCAACAGTTTCCCATGTGTCTCAAGAATGGTCCACCACCCAAAGGACATCCAGCCAACTGGACACAACTGTGGGAAGCATTGAAGTCAACATGGGCCAGCATTCCTGTGGAACGCTTTCGGCACCTTGTATAGAATTGAGGCTGTTCTGAAGGCAAAAGG
Source organism: Brachymystax lenok tsinlingensis (assembly GCA_030435695.1). Classification (NCBI taxonomy): domain Eukaryota; kingdom Metazoa; phylum Chordata; class Actinopteri; order Salmoniformes; family Salmonidae; genus Brachymystax; species Brachymystax lenok. The sequence continues at coordinate 79,333,904 of CM059791.1, read as the reverse complement.
GCTGGGGTGCAACTCAATATTAGGAAGGTGTTCCTAATATTTGGTATACTCAATGTACATTCCTTGCTAACCAGTTTGTTATAAAAACCAAACTCCCCTACAGCGATCATCGATACATGTCACTTAATGAAACTCATGTAACAATGCCTTTTCCAGCATGATGGAGCACCTTGCCATAAGGCAAAAGTGATAACTAAGTGGCTCGCGGAACAAAACATTGATATTTTGGGTCCATGGTCAGGAAATTCCCCAGACCTTAATCCCATTGAGAACTTGTGGTCAATCCTCAAGAGGCAGGTGGACAAACAAAAACACACAAATTCTGACAAACTCCAAGCATTGATTATGCAAGAATGGGCTGCCATCAGTCAGGATGTGACCCAGAAGTTCATTGACAGCATGCCAGGGCGGATTGCAGAGGTCTTGAAAAAAGAAGGGTCAACACTGCAAATATTGACTCTTTGCATCAACTTCATGTAATTGCCAAAAAAAGCCTTTGACACTTATGAAATGCTTGTAATTATACTTCAGTTGTCACGATCTCCGTGAGGGACAGACCAAGGCGCAGCGAGGTGTCCAGTATACATCCTTTATTGAACGAACGTAACTGGGCCAAAACAACAAAACGTATGACGATCATAACAATGAACATAACACGTAACAACAACAAAGCTATGTACAAACAATAACCCAAAAAGCCCTAATGAAAACTACAAACATATATATGGTTCCCAATTAGAGGTAACGACACTCAGCTGCCTCTAATTGGGAACCATTACCCCAACATAGAAATATATAACCTAGAACAGAAAAAACCCTACACCAAAACTAAACACTCCAGCCTGTCTTCTCAGGCCTGGACGTGACATCAGTATTCCATAGTAACATCTGACAAAAATATCTAAAGACACTGAAGCAGCAAACTTTGTGAAAATTAATATTTGTGTAATTCTCAAAACTTTTGGCCACGACTGTACAAGCCAGTGTCTCTGCTAGCCACCCCAGATCCAGTTTAAATGTGGATTTGCTGGGTATGCATTGATGTGCATCCGGTTAATGCTGGCTAATGCATTAGGGCCCTTTGAGGTTGGTATGATGCAGCATTATATGTTAGTCATTGCTAAAGTCAATCCATTCAGGGAGTCAAACTTGATCTGCTTTCAGACGACTGACTGTACCCACAAATGACAATTAGCTGACACCAAAAAACTATTAAAACATACTACCGTTGCTCTCAAGGTCCTCTGGCTCTGGCATGGAGATGGGCTCAGGGGTGGGTTCTCTCGCTGGCTTGGGGTTGGGTTCCCTTGCTGGCTCAGGGGTGGGCTCTCTGACGGGGACCTCCTTCACCACAGATACAGGTTCGGCGATGAGCTCAAGGATGGGTTCCTCAACAACGACTGGGATGGGCTCGGGCTCTGGCTCTGGGATGGGCTCAGGCACGGGTTCTGGCTCAACCACGGGCTCTGCTACGGGCTCTGGCACAGCCTGCAGGGACAAAGTTTATAACAGACATAATCTACTGTACACCTGAAATGCTGTTTAAAACAATGGAATTGTGATTAAAATTTAGCAAAAAATCTGACCATGAACATGACTTTGTTTTCCAATGGCCTTCAATGGTCAGTGTAGTGGCTAATAGGGAATTTTGTTTGTATTCCCAACCTAGCAGTCCTAGATTCTAAATATAGCAGAGCTTTAGGCTAGACTTGTTTCTATAGTACCTGAGACAATTACATTAGTGGAACCAACTCCTCACGGTAATAACAATAATAACTGATGAGTGTTGTTTGTCATGCATAGTCTCCTGGGGAATATAAGACAGAGATGACTGAGCCCAGTGATTGTATATGAGAACTCATCAGCTCAACCTGTACTGACTTTGGGAAACTGCCAAGAATAGAACCACTGAACAGAGTGTCTGTCCAATTGTCACTAAAGACAGTAATAGGACACCCCCATAGTATCCAAATTGCCCGTCTATAAGGAGTAGGTCTATGGTGGGGAAATATAGCTATATACTTAAACGGTATCACTTCCCACATTCTATAAAAAGTAGAAAAGGCTTTTTTCTGCTCTGAAATTGGTGCTGGAGGGACATAACCCAGAATATCATAATTCACATGCTGAAATGTAAAACCTGCATATTTTGTGCAAACCTCTACAAACTGCTGACTCAACTGCTGAGCCCTGTGGATGTGATAACCTCTTGACACATTGTAATGGTTCTTCTATGAGTGACAGCTGTCATTTGCAGCTCTCTCTCAGGTTCTTGTTTAGTGGCTGTGTCCTCTCTGTAAGCCGCCTGCCATTGACACAGGCACAAATAAATCCCCCTTCAATCCATCTCCACCCCTCCCTCTCCAGAACTTTCCCTGGCCCTGACAGAACTGGATTCGCAAGAACTCACACACACACACATGCACACACACACCAAAAATACTGTATATTTGAATGCTTTTGGTGACTGATACTTGGGAGAACTAATCTCACAGTGAATACACAGAGAGACAGTGAGGACACAGAGAGACAGTGAGGACACATATGGGGACACAGTGGGCTCAGGGCTTGACGTGCTGCCAGAGGCCTCCTGTCATCTCTGATCAGAGTAACAATGGCTAAAGCCTAGAACTAATAGTATAAGTAGGGTGCTCATTTACAGTAAGTCCAGCTCTAAAGTAGTTTTAAATTCTCCAAATGTAGAAGACCAAAGTGAAGGAAAGAAGCTGAAGGCGATTTAATCAAAATATTACATGTTTTGTTGACATTTCTGCCTGTGGCTGTCCATATTTGTCTATATAAATTGGCCACATGACTTTAAAGTGTATATTAAATTTAGCAGAGGAAGCTCATGGCCACCTGTCACAACCCTACCCCTCCTCTTGGAGCAGACGTCATGACGATGGACATGTCGACTAACCCACCACAGTAACAAATGGTAGTAGACAGAGCAGGCCAGGGGCATGGATTCTACCAGGACCAACTGTGTCTCATAGCCTAACCCCTGAGCAGCCCTGTTTAGACTACTCACACCCAGCCACTGGAATGGAATCCATTTAGCAGACCTACCCACCAACAGCCTCGTCCCCTCTGCCATTGAATTCCTCAGCTATTAAACACCAAAATACTCCATGCATAGGACCCAACTCACACATTCACAACAGCTATCTTATTCAGGGTCATAATAGGGCTGAATGTAGGTCTATAGAATCCCTTAAGAGCAATGGTATTCAAACCTTTCCAGCGGGGACCACATTTTTTGGGCCAGAATTTCTCAACCCCAAATCTAATGACACAATCTTAAAATCAACAAATAAACTTCCAGTCATTGCATTTTGATCTCTTATCAAAATGAAAATAAATCAATAAATACATTTCCTCAAAAACCCCACTGCAGTTCCCCTGCCTTTGAACACCACTGCTTTAGAATGAGATTGACATTTTGTAAGTCTAAGCTACAACATCATCACCAATTCTCCCTTTTTACATCTCTCTCCTAATTTAGTCAGAGAGCTCTCTCTAGTAGAGGCGTATGAGGTCATTATTCCATTGTGCATCAGTCATCATCTCTCAGGCTCCTCAAGTAACTTTCATTTTCTAACGGTGTCTGTCCACCCAGACACCAAACGTAAGCCAAGAGCTTTAGGATGGCTTGTAGAGGATTTAGGGTCCTGTTAACAACTGCCTGTCCAATTAACCCCTCATTCAGCTCATACAATGACATTGACCTCTGACCTCATGCTGTAAATGTGGCATCCACTGACATGCACTCAGCCATTTTGGGTCAGTACACTCTTAGAAAAAAGGGTTCCAAAAGGGTTCTTTGGCTGTCCCCATAGGTGAACCCTTTTTGGTTCCAGGTAGAACCTTTTTTTCTTAGAGTGTAAGGGCCATGACCTCACAGCATGAGCACATCTCATCAAATCAAATGTCACATGCTTCGTAAACAACAAGTGTAGACTAACAGTGAAATGCTTACTTAGAAATAGTGACACAAGGAATAAATACACAGTTAATAACAATAATGAGTAACAATAACATGGCTATATACAGGGAGTACCAATACCGAGTCGATGTGCAGAGGTATGAGGTAATTGAGGCAGCTATGTTCATATAGATAGAGATAAAGTGACTAAGCAATAGGATAGATAGACAGTAGCAGCAGTGTATGTGGTAAGTGTGAAAGCGTGTGTATGGGTGTGTGTGAGTGTGGCGTCAGTATGCATGTGTGCACGTGTTATGTTTGTGTGGGTGTATGTAGTGTGCATGTGTGTGTGGGGTGTCAGTGTAAGTACGTGTGTGTGTGTGGGTAGAGTCCAGTGTGTGCATAGAGCCAGTGCATTTGATTAGATTAGCTATTCAGCAGTCTTGTTTAGCAGTCTTATGGCTTAGAGGTATAAGCTCTTCAGGGTCCCTTTTCTTCCAGACTTGGTGCACTGGTACCGCCTGCTGTGCGGTAGCAGACAGAACAGTCTATGGCTTGGGTGACTGGAGTCTGACAATTCTATGGGCCTTCCTCTGACACCACCTGGTATAGAGGTCCTGGATGGCAGGGAGCTTGGCCCGGTAATGTACTGGGCCATACTCACCACCTTGCAGTTATCGTACCAAGGGATGATGCAGCCAGTCAAGATGCTCTCTATGGTGCAGATGTAGAACTTTTTGAGGATCTGAGGGCCCATGCCAAATCTTTTTAGCCTCCTGAGGCGCATGCTCATCCTGGTATTCCGTCTGGCCCATCGGCGTTGCAAATGTTATCCTGTTTAATGGTCTTACATCGTCTACGGAGAGCGAGATCACACAGTTGTCGGTACAGCTGATGCTCTCATGCATGGTTCAGTGTTGCTTGCCTCGAAGCGAGAATAGAGAATAGAAGGCATTTAGGCTCGTCTGGTAGGCTTGCGTCGCTGGGCAGCTCACAGCTGAGTTTCCCTTTGTAATCCGTAATAGTTGGCAAGCCCTGCCACATCCATTGAGCGTCAGAGCCGGCGTAGTAGTATTCTTAGTCCTGTATTGATGCTTTGCCTGTTTGATGGCTCATCGGAGGTCGTAGCGGGATTTCCTATGTGTCCAGATGAGTGTTCCGCTCCTTGAAAGCGGCAGCTCTACCCTTAGCTCAGTGCGGATGTTGCCTGTAATCCATGGCTTCTGGTTGGGGTATGTACATACGGTCACTGTGAGGACGAAGTCGTCACTTATTATGAAGCCAGTGACTCATGTTGTAAACTCCTCAATGCCATCGGATGAGTCCTGGAGTATATTCCAGTATGTGCTAGCAAAACAGTCCTGTAGCTTAGCATCGGCTTCATCGAACCACCTTTGTATTGAGCGCGCGTCACTAGTACTTGATATTTTAGTTTTTGTTTCTAAGCAGGAAGCAGGAGGATAGAGTCATGGCCTGAGAAACGCCGACACTGGATGTGCATTTCCTTGTTTGCTTATGGCCCTATACAGCTCTTTGAGTGTGGTCTTACTGCCAGCATCGGTTTGTGGTGGTAAATAGACAGCTGCATAGCTGTGTACACCTGATACCTGGCATCTGCAACATTGACAGTGGTCCGTGCATAGAAGGAGGCAGAAGAGAATGATACCTCTCTGCAAGTGGATACTGAATAATGTGGCTACCTTTATAGCAACAATAAACAGAATGGTGATAAACTACATTGGTCTCACTGGAGAACCTCTTAAGAGCTGTCGGGGTAGGGCCCTTGGCCCGCCAAGTGAAATTCTAGCTGCCCCGGAACTTATTGTGCTACCGCGCCCCTTGAGAGTGTGGTGGGCAAAGCTGGTGTTGATACCACACCTCTGATGTAGCGGGAGGAACGTTGTGTATTTACTGTCCACATCAGCTGAGAATTCAGCTGAAGCCCCTTGACATTGACATCCTTGACATTGTCCATGCCAGTTCTCTTCTCTTCCTCCATTGAGATGACCAGGGGGTACCAGGCTGTTTGTGTCATGTTGTTGCAGTCCACCAGACAATCCCCTGAAAAGAGGCTCAGGGCAATGGGCCAAGGCATCTGGGGTGGAATAGTGTCCTGTTGTCTCAGCAACCTCCCACCCCTGCTCTGTGTCTCTGCGTACACACAGACACATTGTTCCCCCAAAGCCACTGCCTTATCGGTGGCTGATATTACCAATGAATGAAACAACCACAGACATACCTCGACAGTGTGTGGAGCTATACAGCAAGGAACATCCGGTGGGGTAGCATGAAGCCAATTAGTGTTCAGAACTCTCAAGTGCAGAGCTAGCCATAGGGTGTTGCTAATATAGGTGTTGTTAACAGGCACAAAAACACACAGCTTTGTGTCCTGGCAGTCACTGGTCACAGTGTGCTGTGGCGGCCTGCAGGAATGAGGTCCTACTCCATTGTGCCATTGGTGACATCACCACTGGACTGGAGACCGTGGGTGAGGTTTCATTTCAGCATGTCATTGGCTCTGATTTGAGTCCTAATGTTGATTCTCACAAATAATGATTGACTCGGATTATGTTATGTTGGAATATTAATAAAATGATACAATAGTTTTGCCCTTGTTCTGTTATCCGAAACAGCTGACTTTTATTAAGTAAGAACATCCTCAATGATTCAGGCCACATGACGGCAATCAAAAGAGTGAATCACATGATACAGTTTATCTGTTGTTTTGGCAGAACAATACACAGAGCCAGAGCAGCAACACTTCTATAGGAAACAGCTCAACCCACCATGACTTCCTCCATACATACCAACACTGTATAGAAAGCATGTACTGCACTGTTTAGACATACAGTATACAGCACTGCAGTTGACGGTAGCTTTTAAGAGGAACTACCTGCCAAGAAGCCTGTGCCGGCCTGGCCAATGAACTTACAAAGAGCTGCTGTTTCTTAGCTTTTCACTGGGGGATTGGCTAACCTTTTAAGAATGGAAATGACTCCCTCATGCTTCCTCTCTCCCCCTCTCACTCTGGCACTGGGCAGACCTCCTCCATTCCTCTGTGTTGACTTGTCTAGTGCACAGCGCAGGGCCCAACATGGCCAGAAAAGACACCAGGGTTTCAGCTCTATGGTGAGTCAAGCTGGGGAGAGAGGGAGACAGTGCCCACTACAGTGTCAGTGCCAACTGCCAACTTCTTGTCATGGGCCAATGCCCGTGTTGCAGAGGGGAATTAGCTGTTGTAATGTGATGTGAAGCCATGGCATTGTCTTCTCATGGGGATAGGTGCCTGCCTGGATCTGGGTGTGAAGTCCAGCTGGAAAGGGAAGGACAACAGGGCCCAGAGCAGACTGTAGCTCCAGCGTGCATGCAGAGGTAGGTAGGCAGAGAAATGAGGGGAAATACCAAGAGAGGTAGGTCAGCGGAGAGCTTGACCAATGAGTAAGCAGCCCTGCAGATTCCATCACAGGCTACTGTTAGGAGTCTGACGAACACACAAGAGAGCAGAGAGCTGAGGAATGTTCTGAGAAACACTCCCCTAGTCTCCTCTTGTAGTCTGTGTACTATACACATAACTCCCACTGTGTACTGTCTTAAGATAACTCAGATTTACTTATGAACTGCCCTCATGGGACAACTGACAAACATTGGATTTACCCAATGAGCACTCAAAGGGTACCATACATTGGCCCTTGTATACTAAGAAGGTTTTGCCTGTATAAAAACCCGTTAACAGCCTTCGACAGGCAGCAAACTACTTCCGGATAACAGTGTATCTCCATGTTGCATCTGACAAAAAGAACAGCTGGCTCCAGCTGTTGCCTGTGTATCTCTGCCTTCTCAGCGTGAGCAGTGAGTTAGCTAGCAGGCCCAGACACATTCCCATTTATAGTGTGTTTCAACACGATGGAGGAGGTTAGAATGGAAGGTGCAGAGAGAACATCTGCAACTCATTTGGGGTTTTGTAAACAATTTCTTGAGGGTTTTACATGTTCATATAAATAAAGCAAAAAGAGTCACACCTGTGAAAAGACACAATCAGCATTTGTGTTGTTCCTCCCTGATACAGTAATTCATGGCAGATATATCGCTAAAAGGAGGTGAGCAAATACAACACTTGACTAACATGGTTACATTCAAGCCTGAGGCATAGAACGCTAGCTTAACTCTTTCTGACTGTACAACAAGAAAGGATGGGTATGGGGGCAGGGTGTGGAGTGTCGCAGCCATTGGAACATGTAAAACAAGAATGCTGTTTTACTGCTCATCAATCTCAGCCAGAAGCATACTACAGTATCTTTGCTACCTTAAGGTCAGCCCTGACACATATACACATCTATAGAGTGCATACATCGCCACATAGTTAAGTGGGCAGCATTGAGGAGAGAAGGGGGCACTCTTAATCTCAGAACACAATACAGACATTGACTTGACAAAGCCTGGATACTGGGAGTTAATAAGTCATGGCCCCTGATTGGTCACTATAGGCTGACGTGTCTGTGTACATGTATGTATGTTATACTGTGTGCTCCGCCACGACACATGTGCGCACACACACACACTCACACAATGTTCCAAAAGTGCTACAGCTTGAGCATGGAATAATGGGCATTAATGGAAATTGTTTCCTTTCTGCTTTGACAGGGCCACGATAACATATTCACAGACTACTATAGGTGTAGGGTACAGTTAAAAAGGTTTGCAGACCAGACCCATAACAAGCAAAAATGGACTGCTGAATATTCAATACTCTCTTTTCTTGTTTGTTACCCTCTGTCTTGACAATGTGTCATTGAACATTTGATGGAGAAAGTACTGTTCAATACTGTTGATAGAGTATAGTGAGGATATGGAAGAATGACTGTGGGTTGGCTTCTGATCTTAATGTTTCTCTTTACATTTGTCAGTGGCTGCTCTAGGGTGGCTGCTCTATAGGGTCTATACTAGTCTAAAGTTTTTGAGAGGGGGTGTGTCCAGGACAGTAACACACATTTATGAGCACCTTACACTGACCCCCACACCCAAAACAACACAGGAGTGATAGTGAGAGAAGATTAAGGAACAGAAATGTGAAGTTCAAACAGAAGGGAAGACTATGGACGTGACACAGAGCATGCCTTTACTGCTAAGCACACACAGACACTACAGGAGAAACACGAGCAGACAGAGGGAATGAAGAAGAGGAGAGGGGAGGAGAGAGGGTTGGGGTAATGATAAGGGAACACTTTCAGCAAAGCAAGCAGCACAGGAAGGAGCCCCAAATTCCACAGCTCCAAGATTTGGCACAAAGGTTTAGTGATTTTAGAACTCTATACCTCCAGTTAGAATGTAAATATGCAGTTTGCACCGCTGCTGACAACGGTTATGCATACTATGCAGTTACATTTCAGAATTGTATTGCATACCACCTATGGATCTATCAGGATGCTACTCCACTTCAATTGTATTACATTTGTGCAGAGTAGAGTAGTGCAGGTTAGTTTACCAGCATGGTAAATGAGAGGCCAGATCAATGATGTGAAACCGGTAAAACAAACACACACATGTTATTGTAGATAATGCTAGACTTCAAACTTGTGCAGAGCGGAGCAGTGCATGGTGGTTTTTTTATGTGGTAAATGAGAGCCCATCCCCAGATCATTGATGTGAATGCTGATGGTGATAAAAGTGGAGACACCATGTTATTCTAATCTAGCCCCTCAGAAAGCCAGCCACACGAGGTGCCATGCCATTCGTACTGTATGTAGACTCGCCAGTGAGCTCCCCCAGCCCCAGGGCTGCAGCAGCACAACTTGGCTGGGTCCCATAAAGCAGGCAACAGAGAGAAGTTATGTCTCTCATAACAGAGGAGGCTGTATGGGCTGGGTTTCTTTATAAGCACTTTGTGACATCTGCTGATATAAAAAGGCTTTATAAATAAATTGGATTGATTGATTGTTTCACCTTGAGGGAGGAGAGAGAGAGGGCACTTTTAAATGTGCACTTTAAATGCAACTGTAAAAAATAAACATAATAGTAAAGCTCAGACAGTAATGCTGTGTTCACGTGCTAGCCCTAACTAGGAAACTCAGAAATGTCCGACTTGCTAACTGGTTGTAGTTATCCACATGTCACGTTCAACCAGTTAGGAAGTCCGAAATGTCTGACTTCCGACTAGCATGTGGAGCATGTGAGCGCAGCAAAATGCACGGCAGGTTGTAATGTACACACAAACCACCTCAACTTAGATGACATGGTGCCACTAACATAGCGATAAAGTCAGTCTAACAAAGTGGAGCATAAAGATAAATACTATAGAAGAAGCTGTAAAATAGAAACTAATGGTAAATAATGTATTGTGTCATTTTGGAGTCACATTTATTGTAAATAATAATATAATATGTTTCTGAACACTTATACATTAATGTGGATGCTCCCATGATTACGGATAATCATGAACGAATCATGAATAATAATGAGTGACAAAGTTACAGAGGCATAAATATCATACCCCACCCAAAAATGCTAACCTCCCTTGTTATTGGCAATGGTGAGACGCTAGCATGTCTTGGGGCATTATATTTGTGTCTCTGTTACTTTCTCATTCATCATTATTCATGATTCATTCAGTATTAATTCACTATTAATTTCTATTGGGCACAAAATTATCTGAAACACAACCAAAACAAACTGAAAATGCATCCAACAAGTTTGTAAAGTCACAAGCCTGATGTAGTTATTGTGTGCTAGGAACATGGAAACAAATACTAAACTTTTGACTACTTTAATGTCCAGATACTTTTGGTTCCCTAAAATGGGGGGACTATGTACAAAACATGCTGTAACTTCTAAACGGTTTACCCCATATGGATTAAAATACCCTCAAATGAAAGCTGACAGTCTGCACTTTAACCTTATTGACATTGTATCACTTAAAATCCAAAGTGCTGGAGTTCAGAGCCGAAACAACAACAAAATGTCACTGTCCAAATACTCTTGACCTCACGGTCGTTAAATATAGAAAATACTATATGTTTGGGACCAAATATAGAGGGTGTCTCCAATGTATTCTCTGTGTCGTGTGTGTCAGGTTACAGCAGCAGTGGGCACATTCTGTCTTTAGTCAGTGGCTTGTAAAGAGCTCATATAGGCTTGTGATGGAAAAGGAACAGTTGGACTATTGTATACATGGGGGGCAGGTATGGGGGTCAAATGCTGAGTGCCCTTGGGAGACAAGGTACATTCAGTTCTGCTTATTGTGCGCTTTAGAGCATTGGCTCTGGAATGCACATAACACAGTCATTAGCTAAATGGGCATTATAATGCAAGTATTGTATTAATGGCCTTGGAGACACAGATGGTTTTTCATTGTCATTTTCCCTTCTGTGACAATACAAGCTGGGCTCATTTTAAATCCAGCTTGAAGTGTACGGATGTATTAACTGAAAACACATTTCATGTTAGATTATCAAAAGAGAAAACAGCTTTTGGTGGAATTCGTATTTGATGTGAAATAGCCTGCAAGAGTAATGCATTGATGCTGCAAAACACGTGCTTAAACAGTGCGTAAATGGCACAACTTTACACAAAATTGGATTTAAAACAATATAGATTTCGAATACTTTTAATTTAAAAGTAGAGCATTTGCAGTGTTTTCTGGCCTGGTACTATGCAACAAAGTCTGTGGTCAGTTCATGAAGTTCTGGAGAGTCACTTCATCATCTTCAAACCAATTAGTCAAATAATGACCTACGCCCAGAAGTTCTATTCATAACAGGTCAACGAAGCTAAACAGAATATCTTACCTGAACCTCGGGGATAATTTCATGCTCTTTAACTGTCTCTTCTTCTACAACATTGATCTCTTCAACTACTGGGGCAACTGTTACTGGCTCGGTTATAACTTCAGCTTCTACCACTGGTGGGGGTACCTCCACTTTTGGTACTATCACAGGTGGTGGTATCTCCGCCTTTGGTGCTTCCAGTACTGGTACTGCTGGTGCCAATGCTCTGGAAGAAGGAATGTCGTCTCTGTAGCCTACTTTAACCCTCTTCTTCTTCTCCTCTGGATGTTTTTTGGGGATGAATTTGGCTGCCAAGACAACAGCAAGAATGGTAAAGAAGAGCGCAGGGAGAATGATAGACGCGTCAAGTTCCATGATGGTAGAATTATATAAGGTTCACTTGAGAAATGTTATGTTTTCTGCAGATGTAATAAATAGTATGTTTATGTGTACATGCAAAATCGTCCTTGTTGCAGATGCCAGCTTGTGTGTAGCTCAGAGTGTAGTCCCGCGCGCACTGTATATCATCTCACCGCGCTTCCACTGAACACAATCGTATAAACCTGCTGGTGTAAACGCAGGCTTTAAAGCTGAGCGTCATTTCGGTCGCGTATCCCTGCTCAGACGTTGCATTCATCAACCAATGGTTGCGTGCTACGTCATAGACTGTGCCGTCGGATTGCTATAATGGTGGTTTCAAGACAACTGGGAACCTAGAAAAACGATTTTTCTCAGACAGAGCTCGTTTTTTCCAGTTGTCTTGAACGCACTGAAGTGAAAGAGTTCCAAGTTTCCAGTTGTTTTGAACACAGCAATTTTCATATTATTGGATTAGCTGGGTCATTCCTACATTGCAGTGCCTTCCTTTTCTGTCCATAGGAAATAGCACTTATTATTTAGTTTAAAATGTGGATTCCACAAGGCTTTAAATATAAGGTCAGGTGACCTTAAAAACACAAAAATATGGATCTTGAAAGGGAATTTTATGCATTTTGAACACTTTGTTTCAGTGGAGGTAAGCGTTTTTGCCATGACCCCAGGTGTTATTCATCAAGTTCCACAAGAAATACAGTATAAGCCATAACATATTTAACATATTTCTTCATTATTTTATAGTCCTAGTTATTATTATTTTTCATGATTATTGTATTTATTATTATTTTATTTAATATTTTCTGTGTCCCTGATATTACCTTCCACCCTGTTAGTTTGTTGTAATTCTCCATTAAAGAAAACAACCCCTTCCTACAATGACAAAGTGCCATCATGTCTTTGGTGGGAAAACAATGCAAGATATGTAAACATTATTAAAGTGGCATTATTAAAATGACTAGTGTTCCAGTGATTACAAGTCTGTATGTAGGCAGCAGCCTCACTGTGCTAGTGATGGCTGTTTAACAGTCTGATGCCCTTGAGATAGAAGCTGTTTTTTAGTCTCTCGGTCCCAGCTTTGATGCACCTGTACTGACCTCGACTTCTGGTACCGGAGCACCAAGTCTAGGACCAAAAGGCTCCATAACAGCTTCTATCCCCAAGCCATAAGACTGCTGAATAATTTATCAAATGGCCACTGGACTATTTACATTGACCCCCCCTCCATTTGTTTTGTACACTGCTGCTACTCGCTGTTTATTATCTATTCATAGTCACTTCACCCCTACCTACATGTACAAATTACCTCAACTAACCTGTACACGCGCACATAGACTCGGTACCGGTCCCCTTTGTATATAGCCTCGTTATTGTTATTTTATTGTGTTACTTTTTAATTATGTTTTACTTTAGTTTATTTGGTAAATATTTTCTTAACTCTTTCTTGAACTGCACTGTTGGTTAAGGGCTTGTAAGTAAGCATTTCACGGTAAGGTCTACACTTGTTGTATTCGGCGCATGTGACAAATAAAGTTTGATTTGATTTTGATTTGAATGGTAGCGGGGTGAACAGGCAGTGGCTCAGGTGGTTGTTGTCCTTGATTATCTTTTTTTGGCCTGTGACATCGGGTGCTGTAGGTGTCCTGTAGGGCTGGTAGTCTGCGCCCGGTGATGCATTGTGCAGACCATACCACCCTCTGGAGAGCCCTGCGGTTGTGGGCGGTGCAGTTGCCGTACCAGGCGGTGATACAGCCCGATAGGATGCTCTCAATTGTGCATCTGTAAAAGTTTGAGAGTTTTAAGTGACAAGCCAAATTTCTTCAGCCTCTTGAGGTTGAAGAGGCGGTGCCTTCTTCACCATACTGTCTGTATGGGTGGACCCTTTCAGTTTGTCAGTGATATGTATGCCAAGGAACTTTCCACCTTGTCCACTGCTGTCCCGTCGATGTGGATAGGGGGGGGTGCTCCCTCTGCTGTTTCCTGAAGTCCACGATCATCTCCTTTGTTTTGTTGACGTTGAGTCTTATTTTCCTGACACCACACTCCGAGAGCCCTGTTCACTAATTCTGTTTGAGAGAACAAGAGGTTTTACTTACATAACACAACCCACATGGACATTTAATCATGTAGATAACATGGGTGGTGGAGTACGTAAATGTTGTTAATTTGGAACCGTTTTACTGTATGTGGGTGGCAGAAATATTCACACTTCATCATATTGTTGCACTGTGCGCAACCTCTGCATTTATAGCAACTGTTACCATGCACCTGCAACAAAGATAGCTCAGATGTGCGAGCGCCTTTTGAATTTTGAACCCAGCTGATAGGTAAAACACCTAACCAGGTGTTGTAAGATCTGGCATGCTGCGTCAGCAATGACTGGGCAGAGGAACACACCCTCCCAAAAGACCTGCCCAGTTTGAGGACTCGCCTACTATAAAGATGTACAGTGCCTTCAGTAAGTATTCCACATTTTGTTGTGTTACAGCCTGACTTCAACAGCTGTGAGTGTTTCTGGGTAAGTCTCTAAGAGCTTTCTTTTTTTTCTCTTTCATTTTTAAGATCAGCTTAAAATAAATTACTTTATGTTTCTTATCTCGTTTATGAGATACAAACATGTTATTTTGCATCACATCTTATTGCTTTTTTGTTGTTTGTATTAGTTTTAATACAGTATAATAATGAATACAATTCAAAACAATATTTTTTAAATACATATTGCATAATGGAAGGCACACATTTCAAACATAAGAGCTTTCCACACCTAGATTGTGCAACATTTGTCCATTATTCTTTTAATAATTATTCAAGATCTGTCAAATTGGTTGTTGATCATTGCTAGACAACCATTTTCAGGTCTTGCCATAGTTTTCAAGTAGATTTAAATCAAAACTGTAACTCGGCCACTCAGGAACATTCAGTGTCTTCTTTATACTCCAGTGTATATTTGGCCTTATGTTGTAGGTTATTGTCCTGCTGAAAGGTGAATTAATCTCCCAGTGTCTGGTGGAAAGCAGATTGAACCAGATTTTCCTATAGGATCCTCTAGGGGGGTTCTAAGATGGCATATGGAATTGTTTTAAGAAGGCCATACAATGGATCAATTAGCTATTTGATTTAGAATTATATATAAAATATATATATATATATATTTGATAAAATATTGATTTTGGCCTTTACTACTTATAGCCCATAGAAACACATTGAATAACACTTTCAGAAATGGCTAAAAAGACTGTCAAAAAATAAATCATAAGGAATTAGGTTTTTAACCATCTGTCCTATATCTAGGAGATATAAGAAAGCTCAGGAAATATATATATTTGTACACATATTTAACCCTTTATTTTTCCTGGCACAAAACTTCCTCCGTACTTCCATTCATTTGTATGGGTTACCTTTAGGTGAGTCCCGTGACACTTGTGGGCAATGTTCCCTTTAAGCTGCGTGTGCAGGGGCACGCAGCTCCCACGGGACTGCCCCGTCCTCGCAGAGAAACATGAGATTGAACTTCACTCAACTTTCTAGAGTATTCCCATGCTAGTTAACACTATCAACATTTCTATTCACTGTTGGAATTGTGATCGAATCAACTCAATATTAGCCACTTTCAATGCAAGATACTGAAACAAAACGAACTATGCAAGACTTAGTATGGAAAACTAACTATGCAAAAGATTTTGTTGTATGCAGAATGCATCGGAGTAATATTATATTGCATTGACAGGCACGACTCAGGCCCGTACTCTACACGGACCATAAGTGTGCCATAATCAATCAGAGGCGAAGTAGGCCTATATGCAAATCAACCACTGCCATATATGGATCTGTGCCATTCACTTTGAACTGGACTGTTTACAGCATGAGCGGCCATGAGTAGATGTGCTTGTTTTGAGATCAAAGCGAGAGCTACATGTAGCCACGTGTGCACATTTGTTCATACCCTTTGATAGTGAGTTATTAGCCCAGTTATAGATTATTTGAAATGCGGGAGTGATTGCTTCCTACAAAAGCACAACACGTGTTCATTTCTAGCCATCTTTGAAAAGTGAGTCAAGTAAATAGCTTTTTTTGTGGCTTAAAGGGGCAGAGGGTAGCATAATTTGACTGATTCTCTGTAATAACAGTATTGTAATAATGCTGCATTTTATTTTGTAAAGTGGTTCCTTGCATCAAACAACACAACAACATTTTCAGTCACCTCCTTGTCTGAAGGACATTAAACAGATTAATGTCAAGCCCTGCATGTTTTTTTTCAAAAGTCTCATGGAATATAGGCCTACAATGAACACCACACATTGGCTGCTACTGTAGGCTGAATGATAGCTATTTCCATGTTAAAATGTTATGGGATGTACTTTCTCCATTGTTTCTGATGGTAGGCCACTCTGGTAGGCCTACATTATGATCAAATAGCCTCAGTAGCCTACTGGACCACTGTTAAAACTGTAACTTAAAGTGGGTACAGCCTCAGTGTTCACAGTAAACACGCTCAGCAGACCTGAAATTTACTCAGTGATGAAAACAATTAGAGGGAAGATTGGTTGTAGGCCAAACCGTTCAGATGCTACAGATGTTTAAGGGTCTGATAAACTGCGCTGTAGCTCTGACACTTTCAACCGCAGATGCGGAAGGGCCACATAGGTGGATGCAGTGGACTGAGAGCCCATACAAAAAAACATATCTCTAGCTTAACCTGACAGATTTTGATGGGGATTTATGTATTATGTTACCTAGATTGATGCACCGGTGTGTCAATAGACTCTAGGGGGTTTTAAAGTCACCATGGCCTCATGGTGAAATCCCTGAGCAGTTTCCTTCCTCTCCGGCAACTCAATTAGGAAGGACGCCTGTACGGTATATTTGTATTGACTGGGTGTATTAATACACCATCCAAAGTGCAATTAATTACTTCACCATTCTCAAAGCGATTTTCAATTTCATTTAAAAATATATATATATTACCCAACCTACCAATAGCTGCCCTTCTTTGCAATGCATTGAAAAACCTCCCTGGTCTTGAATCTGTGTAGGTTACAAAAACTAGATAGTCATTATTATTGCACACAGAGTGAGTCCACGCAACATATTATGTGCCTTGCTAAGCACATTTTTCCTCCTGAACTTATTTAGGATTGCCATAATAAAGGGGTTGAATACTTATTGACTAGACATTTCAGCTTTCCATTTGTTTTAATTAATTTGTAATGATTTTGAAAACACAATTCCACTTTGACATTGCAGGGTATTGTTTGTAGGCCAGTCACAAACATACGTAAACGTAATCCATTTTAATTCAGGCTGTACCATAACAAAATGTGGAAAAAGTCCAGGGGTGTGAATACTTTCTGAAGGCACTGTATTACCCTTACCATGTTCGCAATGTCCATGAAAACAAACTGTATGTGTGTGTACTCAGATCACTGAATATCCCATTCCCAAATGCCCTGCCCAATTTGACACTATCACAGGCAGATTCCAGCCAGCCATACTAGTGACGTACTGCTTTCCTCAGTATTTATGATTCCCTAAGGTTTGCTTAGGCAACTACCGTCACAGGTACCAGTTTAGTAATCTTACAGATATTACTGATAGTTTAATCGTTTTAGCATCTGTAGACCAACAACTGCAACATGGGGTTAAGCCCTGATATGGGGTTAAGGTTAGGGTAGGCCAAGGGTTTTGGATAGTTAGTTGAACAATTTATTGTTTCTAGATTTTCAACTAAATCAATCTGTAAGGGATTCTGATAAATTGGGATGAAACTATGGATAGGTAGAATGAAACATACCAACACATTGCTGCATAAAAAGAATTTATTAACTCATCAATAATTTATTAACTTTGATCTGGTTAACGTCAAGGTATGTCTGGGTGTACATCTAAATATCTTAAAATGGCATCCTCTCATCATTCTCCTTTATCTGCCCTGATCTGGACAGACAG
This sequence comes from Brachymystax lenok tsinlingensis, assembly GCA_030435695.1. Lineage (NCBI taxonomy): Eukaryota > Metazoa > Chordata > Actinopteri > Salmoniformes > Salmonidae > Brachymystax > Brachymystax lenok. The sequence continues at coordinate 79,315,901 of CM059791.1, read as the reverse complement.
GATAGGTGAAAGCCCTGATCTGGACAGACAGGATAGGTGAAAGCCCTGATCTAGACAGACAGGATAGGTGAAAGCCCTGCTCTAGACAGACAGGATAGGTGAAAGCCCTGCTCTGGACAGACAGGATAGGTGAAAGCCCTGCTCTGGACAGACAGGATAGGTGAAAACCCTGCTCTGGACAGACAGGATAGGTGAAAGCCCTGATCTGGACAGACAGGATAGGTGAAAGCAATATGGCGGAACCCTAATAGAGGGCTTCCTTTTTCCAGTCCTATAGATTTAGATCAGTGCGGCTGAAGAGAAGAGGTCAACCAAAGGAAACCACATTAGACCACTGAGATGTACCCATGTAGGCTCCTGGTTCACACCATTCCCCCATCGGATCCAAGGCACTATGTGACCGACCCAGGGACCGTAATAGTGCTAAATGCTTGACATGAGGTGAGCACCTAATGGGTTAAAAACAGCGCAAACACCAGACGCATTGACCACAAGTAGCAACACAACTTCTCATCTGCAGGCCAATGACAGTATCAATTGGTGCTTATAGGCACTTTTGTCTAAAGACAGTGGAAAACACCTACTGCACAGACATACAGCAATTCACATATTTCAAAGTACTTTCAATCATTTTAGATGACAAAGCCACATTTTTAAAGCACAAAAAAAACTGTATTCACTTGACTCCATGTTAACCCCACAGAACAAAGTTATACAAGCAGAATTTGCATTCAAACCATTAACTTGTATTTGCTGAATAACAGTAATGTATTAGCTAGTTGCTTTTGTTTGAATTCACACTAACAAAATACAAAGCAGTTGAATCATTGTAGAGCAGCATATGCCACATAACCTATAAGCCACTTGGAAAGAACCATGAATTTAGTCTGTCCAAAATATCTACCTATCCCCTCACATAAAACGTATTTGCAACATTTCACAAACCCCCTTAGTTGTACTACACAGAGAAATAAGATCAAGATGTGCAACTACAAGGCCTACAATATGTTTAAACTTTTCCCTGTGCCAGCCCTCATTCCTACTTTCAACACAACTGTATCTTCTGGACTGTAACCCACACACACTAGTGCCAAGCTAGTGTGAGAACTCTGGCATTGGTGCCCCCTTCTGTATGCGATGGAGAATATAAAATGGTGGCTCGGAATGATAACACAAGATCAAACACCTAGGGCTCCTTTCCCGGGAAAGAGGTTAATTCTAATCTTGGACTAAAAGACATCCATGATAGACTTCTCTGAAAGTGCTTTTGAGACCAGGTATAGGCATGATTTGGGTCTGAGAAACCAGCATCTACAACAGGGGTGTTATACTCATTTTGCCCCAAAGGGCCACATTCTGTCTTCACTGTGGTCCACTTGTATTGGTTATATTCCTTGCTGTCAAAATTGGCAAAACATTGTTCTCTATCCATCAAATTTTCTATGCTCCTCTCAACTTTCTAGCTTTCATTTCAATTGACTGTTACCAAGCTGGACAGAGTGAAGAGACTATAAAATTATGTCCACTATCATTTCTACACAGTTTCGATTTGGTTTAAGGCATGTCGATTGAGATCGTTATTCTCTGGAAATATTCAAGAAAAAAAATTAAAAAAAATCAACACCCCTGATCTACAGTATAGCCGTGTAATGTCAAATAATTGAATCGTTTGATTTCATTAATCTTAAAATGTTGATTAATATAGCAGCAAAGGGCACACTTTTACACGTGAGACAATAACAATTGTTATCATACAAATTAGAAAATTGTGTGAGTAACTCATACGTAATTAAATTAATCCCGAGTGGCGCAGCGGTCTAAGGCACTGCATCTCAGTGCATGAGGTGTCACTACATTCCCTGGTTCATATCCAGGCTGTATCACATCTGGCTGTGATTGGGAGTCCCATAGGGCGGTGCACAATTGGCCCAGCGTCGTCCGGGTTTGGCCGGGTTAGGCCGTCATTGTAAATAATAATTTGTTCTTAACTGCCTTGCCTAGTTAAATAAACGTTAAATTAAAAAAATATATATAATAATAAAGTCATAGAAACATAGCCAGGCAATATTGTTGTTTTTTGGGTGGAATTTTGTTGTTGTTGATGGCCCAACATTCATTTGTGGCACCTGAGAGTGATTAATCTTACCCAACCTGGAGCTAAGGGAGTGTAGTATAGGCAATTTCCTCCTAAAATGTCAAGTTTTTGAATGTCAAGCTGAACCGGCTAAATCTAAGTCAGGGGGGATCTCTTGGCCTTTATAGTTGTTGCTGGATGACTTGGGCTAAGTCTTAAAAAGCTGTTGTTTCACTAGACATGTGTGCATTAGTCTGCACTACAGATGCCAACAGCAGCTAAATATGATATGAAAGAGAAATGCCACTATGCAATATTTTCATTGCTTTCTAGATCTGTTAAATGGTCTTGACTGGATTGTGGACTGTTGATTTGCTAACTGTTTCATTTAATTAACTGTAACTGAATTAACTGTTTTGATTGCAGTGCATACACATACGAGTTTAACTGTTAGTAGCAAAAGAAGCCCAGAGGATGAAAGCAGAAATGTTAACAAATTAATAAATAAAAAATAAATCTGTGGCTTTTTTTGCAGACTAAGGCAGCATCTTCCTCCACCCTTACCCTGTCATACAGTATCAACTCACAGTACACTTTAATATCTAAAGATGGTCAACTCTGCCATGATAAAACTCAACTGGCATCCCATGTACTGCAATCCAAAGCACAACTATCTATCCACCCATCCATCATCTCACTGTGAATAGAAAATATTTCACAACTGAGTAACATAAGACCATGGCACTGTAGAAGAGACAGGCCAGCCTGATAGGCTCCCTGCCTCAGCCCCAGTACCTGGTTTACAACAAGGCAACAGCCCACCTCTCTCCAAAGGTCAACACCCCTCCATCTCACTGAAATACTGCTCTTCCCACCCCCAACAAGCAACAGCAATATAGATCGACGTCTGACTAGAAGCTCAGCGGTGGCACATAAATCTCCAGCAGGTCCACGCCACAGGGGGAATCTCCTTTATCACAGCCTAGGGTTAGGCTGGCCCTCTTATCTATCCAACAGACTGACAGAGAGCCACCAGACGTCCTTTTGGAGACACACAAATGAAAACAAACAAATTGGCTGCTCGGCATGCGAGAGTCCCCCTGGGTGTGGCCTTTTGGAGAGGTGAGGTGGGGCGGAGCGAGCGGGTCAGCGGGAGGAGCTGCGCTCTTTGCTGACACAGTCGTCCTTGGTGCTGCTGTCTCCGTTGGATATCATGTCGCACGTCTTCCTCTTTTTCCGCCTGTGAGACATGGCGTCCCCCTCCGAGCCCGACTCAGCCTGCAGGGAGAGGGGACAACCAGAGAGGCGGGGAGGTCTTAGATACATCTCTCCATAGAACATAGTACACATCTATTACATTCCATTTACATAATAGGGGGACTAGGTGTCACTGTCCCTCACAAACACCCGTTACCAATTTAACATGCTATATACAGACAATCATCTGATGACCGTAGTGTTCTTGTTCAACCAGAAGAACACCTAAGTCAGCAGAACAGAATATTCTCTACAGGGGAAGGCAGAGCTTCCCAACCATTACACAAGGGTAACCCCCAACCTCCACCCAACAGCCCAACCCAACCTGATATGGATGTATATGTAACTGGAGGGAATGGTGTCCAACAGGCTATTCAACACCAGTTCCCCCAGCTCCAGAAACCCAAGACTGACCCATGGCCACATTTCTGTGGCCCAGCAGGACAACTTAGAGACGATATAACCAACGATATAACCTTAACATATAAGGCATTATATATGTGCGTGTTTAGGCAGGGAAATGTAATATATGCTCATAGTAACTTGTTGTAATTTCATCCATCTCTAGACTTCTGTCATCTCTGACTGCCTTCTAAATGCAATATCAATGCATGTTGTGTGTGCTTGCATGCAGTAGTGAGAAAGACAGGACCTTTGCATTATAGCATTTCAGTATGTGTGGCCATTTCACATGCACATGTGTGGCAGACCCCGTGACATCTGCCCGCATGTGAACAGGTGCCTGCTGCCATCTATCTTACACCCAGCTCAGGGGTCCCTAGAGTAGCGGGCTACTGTATAATCATGTGTGTGAATGTGTGTGTGTTGTGAGGGAACAGGATGTACCTCTGAGTCTGAGTCAGAGGAGCTGGAGGAAGAGGAGGAGGAAGAGTCACTGGAGCTGTCCGAGGCAATGCCAGTCGATTCCTGGAGGTCCACTTTGTCTGCCAGGGTAGCCATGTCTGGCCTCTCTTGCTTCAGGATACTAAGAGAGAGATTTTATGTATGAAAATAAATACCCTCCTTGTGGAAGTTAGTGGATCTGGGTGCAAATATATTACAACATTATCAATAAAGACCATGCAAAGGAATATCAGAGGCCATTCTTCTACAATGTATTTTCCCATTGAGGTACCAATAAAGGCAGCTATGGGTGACATTTCTGCAAAAACTACTATAAACCACAATCTGGCAGTATGATTTAATTTGAAACATCTCTTTAGCAAGGTCCATTAAAAGGAGGTGACTATTTATGTATTGCTTGGTTATCAAACTCTAGTTAAATAAATCACACAATTTAACGCATATTGCTGAAGAACTTACAAATTAAATTACGCTGCCAGATTATAAATGAGGTAGTTTGCAGTAGTTTTGCACAAATCAGTGCTCTTTTTGACCATGAAAATGTTGCCCAATGTATGGTCTGGGGCTTTTGGTCCTCGCTGCCCTCGGGTCTCGGTGGGGAAGAAGCATCAGCGCTTGTGCCTCTGCACCAAGACATCCGAGGCACTCGTACCCAGAGGTTCAATGTGGATGCCAGTGCCAGAGCAGGCAGGACCCATTCTTTACAGAACCTGCCAACACACTATTTATTGGTTCCCATAAGTTTGGAAGCCCAGAACCAAATCTTACATGAATGCTGCCCTGTGACCAGCTACTGGATTTGAGGGGAGGGGGTGGTCGTGAGATATTTGGCCTAGTGCGAGTGGCAGAACCAGGGCGGATCCTATAGACCAGATGTATTCAACTCTTACTCTACGAGGTCCGGAGCCTGCTGGTTTTCTGTTCTACCTGATAATTGCACCCACCTGGTGTCCCAGGTCTAAAATCAGTCCCTGATTAGAGGGAACAATGCTCAATTGATCAATCAAGGGACCTAACGTGTGGCAGGTTCACACCCCCTCCTCTATAATCATCTTGGCCGTCTATGGGCCAAACAAACCCCTTCCCATCCGAAAATTCTAAAGATGCCAGGTGAAAGTTCCCCCTGCTAAATCATAATTGGTCCAAATAAACAGTGACGCCAAACCCAGTGTGTGCAGAATTGTTCCTCATAGTCCACAGCCTCCCGACAGACAAAATATTTTTAAGTTTCTTCTTTCACGAGGTGTTCCTACATCTGTGGGGGTTCTGTTAGGAGTGCTTACCGATACCACTTCCTTGATAGTTTGGGCCGGCCCCGCACAGTTTTATGCCACACGATGGGGAAGTTGGTGGTGCTGGCAAAGTTCTGAGTGATAGCGATGGTGGTGTCCATGTTGAGAACCACATGCCACCAGCCTCCTAGAGAACAAGCAACAGAGATGACCAGGATTAGGTTTCGGATCACCAAACCACAGAAAAGAAAACACAGAATGGCCAAGTACAAAAATACACCATCTGACCTTCTCACATGGCAGAAAACATACTCTGTCCGAGGACATTTTGATGAAAATCTTAGTTATTAGTTTACAAGACCTTTATGGAGTGGAGTAAGAGGTGGGTGGATAGACAGAAATAGTAAGGTATGGATGGACATCTTCAGAGGAGACAGAACAGCCTGTCCAACAGTGTTCTGCTCTTGAAACAAACACATTCCCTCAGCCATCAGGACCTAATATTCTGGTCTCCAACTTGAGTAAACAGGAAAAGTCCAAGATCTGGACCAGATCCAAAGGAAAAGAGAGTTTAATCCCGTCTTGTCAGTCAGTTAACGCAGGAGGGTGCAGGGTATTAGGGTAGGTCAGTAACACTGGATTACCCTCTGCAACCATGTCGATCACTGAGCCCTACAGTGTAAGTGTGGTTGTAAACAAGGTGGCTACACTTCTTGTTGATATTCATGGAGAGAGCTAGCAGAAACTGGATAGCTAGGATAACCCAACTACATAGTGAAAGTGAAAAGCTGTGAATACATACATTACATGGCATATCACCGGACAGTTTATTACATACAAAATGGATCGCTCCTACAGACGGTGAGTCATGTGGCCGTGGCTTACTATATAAAGCAGGCAGACAGGCATCAAGTTACTGCTCGATTAAACGAGTGACCTAAGCAAACTGAGTTCGGTATGATCGTCAGTGCCAGGCATATCGGTTCCAGTATCTCAGAAACGGCCACCCTCCTGGGCTTTTCACGCACAACAGTGTCTAGGGTTTACCGAGAATAGTGACAAACAACAAATATCCAGTCGGCAGCAGTCCTGTGACCTCTCTCGTTGATGAGTGGTTGAAGGAGAATGTGAAGAATCGTGTAAGCTAACAGGCGGGCCACAAACAGACAAATAACGGTGCAGTACAACATTGGTGTGGACTGCATCTCAGAACACACAAATCTTCGACCCTTGTCACGGATGGGCTATTGCAGCAGACGACCACAGAGGGTTCTACTTCCGATCAGCTAAAAACAAGAAGACGCTGCTCCAGTGGGCACACCAACACTGGACAATTGAGAAGTGGAAAATCATTGCCTGGTCCCACAAATCCCAGTTCTTGTTGCATCATGCTGATGGCAGAGTCAGGAATTGGCGTAAGCAGCATGAGTCCATGGACCCATCCTGCCTGGTACAGGCTGGTGGCAGTGGTGTAAGTTTTCCTGACACACGTTAGGTCCCTTGATATCAATTGAGCAACAAACATTTCCGACATCTTGTAGAATCCGTGCTCCAAAGAATTCAGGCTGTTCTGGAGGCAAAGCAGGGTCCAACCCGGTACTAGATGGGTGTATCTAATAAACTGGCAGGTGAGTGTATGTCATACTTATACACACACACGTATATATACACACATATATACAGTACCAGTCAAAAGTTTGGACAAATCTACTCATTCAAGGGTTTTTCTTTATTTTTACTAGTTTAGGCTATCTTCTGTATACCACCCCTACCTTGTCACAACACAACTGATTGGCTCACACACATTAAGAAAATAAATTAATGTTTAACAAGGCACACCTTTTAATTGAAATACATTCCAGGTGACTACCTCATGAAGCTGGTTGAGAGAATGCCAAGAGTGTGCAAAGCTGTCAAGGCAAAGGATGGCTACTTTGAAGAATCTCAAATATAAAATAGATTTTGATTTGTTTAACACTTTTTTTGGTTACTACATGATTCCATACGTGTTATTTCATAGTTTAAGTCTTCACCATTATTCTACAATGTAGGAAATAGTAAAAATAAAGAAAAACTTGAATGAGTAGGTGTCCAAACTTTTGACTAGTACTGTATATGTATGTATATGTACAGTTGAAGTCAGAAGTTGACATCATGGTATGTCTGGTTCACCCTTGGGAGCAATTTCCAAACGCCTGAAGATACCACGTTCATCTGTACAAACAATAGTACGCAAGTATAAACACCATGGGACCACGCAGCAGTCATACTGCTCAGGAAGGAGATGCGTTCTGTCTCCTAGAGATGAACGTACTTTGGTGCGAAAACTGCAAATCAATCCCAGAACAACAGCAAAGGACCTTGTGAAGATGCTGGAGGAAACAGGTACAAAAGTATCTATATCCACAGTAAAACGAGTCCTATATCGACATAACCTGAGAGACCACTCAGCAAGGAAGAAGCCACTGCTCCAAAACTGCCATAAAAAAGCCAGACTACGGTTTGCAACTGGACATGGGGAAAAGTAACGTACTGCAGGAGGGACTGGTGCACTTCACAAAATAGATGGCATCATGAGGTAGGAAAATTAATGTGGATATATTGAAGTAACATCTCAAGACATCAGTCTGGAAGTTAAAGCTTGGTCGCAAATGGGTCTTCCAAATGGACAATGACCCCAAGCACACTTCCAAAGTTGTCGCAAAATGGCTTAAGGACAACAAAGTCAAGGTATTAGAGTGGCCATCACAAAGCCCTGACCTCAATTCTATTGAAAGTTTGTGGGCAGAACTGAAAAAGCGTGTGCGAGCAAGGAGGCCTACAAACCTGACTCAGTTACACCAGCTCTGTCAGGAGGAATGGGCCAAAATTCACCCAACTTGTGGGAAGCTTGTGGAAGGCTACCCGTTTGACCCAAGTTAAACAATTTAAAGGCAATGCTACCAAATACTAATTGAGTGTATGTAAACTTCTGACCCACTGGGAATGTGATGAAAGAAATGAATGCTGAAATATATCCTTCTCTCTACTATTATTCTGACATTTCACATTTTTAAAATAAAGTGGTGATCCTAACTGAACTAAGACAGGGAATTTTTACAAGGATTAAATGTCAGGAATTGTGAAAAACTGAGTTTAAATGTATTGGTTAAGGTGTATGTAAACTTACGACTTCAACTGCACATATACACACAGCTTTAATTTATGTATTCACAGCACATAACATTGGTAATCAAAGACCTTTCATACTCACTGTATGTTCTGCCCTACTTTTATATAATATATTTCCTAACTAACTGAACCCTGGCCTTGTCAGATCTTGACAAATTATTCAAAATCGCTGAAGATTAAAACTCCTACTCTCTCTCCAGTCAAACAGTATTCAAAGTGAAAGATAGACCAGACATGTCTATAAAATAGCAGCAGTAGCCCACTGACCAGGGACAAACACGGTCTCCCCTGGTCCCTGCAGGATCTCCAGGGGTCTGAACTCAGCAGGCCAGGTTGGCTGCTGGGTGCGTGGGTACACCACGTTAAACCAGGTGATGGCCTCGTCCTGCTGGTTGCCCCCGTCCTCCCGGGTCACCTTGATCAGCTCCCGGGGTGTGTGGGTGGGGAACAAGCACCAGCGCTTGTGTCCCTGCACCAGGGCATTCCAGGCACTCGTACCCAGCGGGTCAATGTGGATGCCAGTGCCGGAGCGGGCAGGACCCATTACAAACCATCTGAGAAAAAGACAGAAAAATAAAGGGACAGGTGTTACTAGAGTTAGTTCAACTTCACAGAACATACAACAACATTGCAGCTATTTTAGTTAACAATGTTACTGAGAATAGCTCTTACCTGTAAGGAGGCCTGCGCTTTTCCCCGGCGAACTGGAAGAGGTCGTCCCTAAAGTAAACTGGCACCTGGTAGTCCTCCAGTAGCTTACGGCGCTTGGCGTGCTCGCCGTAGCTGCTGTCGAAGATATAGAGTGGGCTGTCGTCCTGTGTGGACTCCAGGTACTCCACATAATACTTCATCTTCATCTTCACAGAGTAACCGTCGTTGTCCTCACCACACTTGAACTTCTGGTTGCGGTACTTACGTTTGAGGCGCTCCATGGTCCACTTCTCGCGGGCGGGCCAGGTGTCCTGACAGTTGAGCAGCACTACAGGTTTGTAGGGCCTCTCGAGCGCTGGATGAACTCCTCGGCGCTGAGACGCAGGGTGTCCACACGCTCAACATTGTCCTGTGAGACGCATACGTCAGGTCAGTTTGTGTGTGAAAAGAGAGAGGGTTGAGGGCTACATTTCATGAATACAACTACTTTAATCAATAACCTTTCTCCCAATATAAATTACTTTGTATTGAATTCAAAGGGAACACTAGTCATTTCTGACTTAATGCTTCCCAGTCATTGGGCCTAGTATTGGTCTTGTGGATTGAGGTTGAGTGTTTTACAAAACTGAATCACAATAAAAGATCAACTGTTTTTGAATGCAATGCAACCAATTGGAACATTAAGGAGTATAATCGGAGGAAGACCATTTGATATAGTCTAATCTGGGGCAAAGGGTATACAAAAAGTAATGGGCATTTTTGTTCCGCTTTTACATGGAATGACAGGGTCTGAAAAGTCCCCTTTAAGGTTAAGTTCAGAAGCTCAACCCCAAAGGAGAAGGAATGAAACAAAAATGCTGTTGAGTTGTTGACCTATAGGACATCTATTAAAACGACCTAAGTTTTGAGTGTCGTGGGTATCCGTAGCCACCCAGAGCAGCCCTTCTTAACTCTTGCAATGAAAACAAATCTCCTGCTGAACCACTTGGCAATAACCCAGTGTCCCACATGGAGCAAAGAAAATGCCATCCAGTAGGCTTATTTCAAACATACAGTTAACAATGAAGTTGGTTGTAAATTCAATGCATTATCAATCATACACTGTTGTAGTGAATGTGTCAATATAACAGTGTTTTATCAGGACACACTGTGGAAAAGGTATGGGCTTTCCTAACCATGGTTGTTGTTTATCTCGGAGGACAAGGGCAATAATTCCTACAGACATAATACAATTACAGTATTCTTATAAAATATAAACAGTGGATCGAGGTGGACAAAATACCATCATCAGCTGTCTATTGGGTCTGAGAACATGGGTCAGTAGGTTGGGTACCTGTTGTTGGTGACTGGCTAATATTCACATGTAAGCCTCAAAGAAATACAAACGTAACAATGTTGTCACGATTTCACAACAAAGTAACTAGACACCGTCAAACTAATGTGGTCAATAATTAATGGCATGGGCTGTGGCACAGTGTTTGAGTCCAGACTGACAGATTTGACAGTAGCGCCAATGAAGACCGCTGTGCGATGAAAGTGCAGCAGCAGCCTACGTGACCATCGGCACTGGTTTTGTAAGGTGAAACGTGTTGAGAGAGCTAACATGGATAGCTAGCCTAGCATGGATAGCTTGCTATCGACAGTTTACCTTCACTGAGCGGTGTGACACATCGAAAGTATCGCAATAGTCATGGTTCGTCCAGTCTGAAGAGTCCTTCAGCTCAGGTCTGGCGCTCCGCTTAGCCTCTTTGATCCTCTTCTTACTTTTATGGTTCATTCCTCCGAATTTAGGGACTTGTCTTGAGTTAGCTAGCTAGCTAGACTGGGGTGCGTATACAAACACATTTGCTAGCTTGACTTGCTAGCTAGTAGTGAAGCTAACGTTAGTTGAGTGGCTAGTCTGGAGTTAAAGTTAAACGGTAAGCAACTTCATACGAGTACTTTGTTGGTGTTACTGAAACCACGACACGTTGGCCTTGAAATTAAGATGTTGTTCTAAACACACTTTTAATAGCGAGGATGAAGCTGCTCGGATGAAATTAGTTCAGAAGCTAACTACAACAATGCTCTTGCAACCAAACCCGGGGTCCCTACAATTTGAAACCCGCCCACCCAGAGAGCCGTAGGCAGCTCGTTGGCCACATACAAGAGCGAGTAATACATCAGAGAAAAACGATTGGATAAAATGTGGAATACGCCTTCTCATCAGTCATTAGCATGTCATTGGCTGTATACGTTCTGTTTTCCGTCAATCAGACAGTCGCAAGCATGTCTGTTTTTTAGCGGGGACGGATTTTATGATAGTAAACGTATTGTTTTACCATTGAATTTATTTACTAACTCTCACTTTCACAATTGGGATGGTAAATGGAAAACAGAGGAACTGAGATGTCCAACATAGTGCAGAAATCGTTCACATTCGAAGAATACGAGGACCCAAAGCAATCACTGAATGTTTCCATCCCCGGGGTTTTTGCGCACCTTCTAATCTACACTTTTGCCATTTGGAACCAGTGATGTTTCTGTAAATAATATTGCTCGCTTACAACTGCACTGTGGTAATTGACTCTGAAGCCTGCCGAGTTCCTTGGAGAGGTGCACATAAGATATCCTGCCAGTTTTCTGAATCAATGGAAGTTGACATTCATGTGAACTGTAATCATGTCTTTTCTCCCCTCTGTACTAGGTCCTTGATCCACAATATGGGATGCGTGTATGGCCCTGTGCAGTGGTAGTAGCACAATGTGTGGACACATAGGGAGGAGCTGATGCACAAAACAGTGCTAGAGGTAATTTACTGAACCAAACTGAAATTCGCAATCAGTCTACTCTCCAATTAACCATGTAAATGTGTAACTTGTTTCTAAAACAAACTGTTGAACCAGAATGCACTGCTGTTTGATCATAGCTTGGGGCTGGCTTGAGTTTACCTGGTGTGGTGGCAGCAAAGTGTGGGGCACAAGTGATCTTGTCAGACAGTGTAGAACTTACACTGTGTCTGGAGAACTGTAGGCGCACCTGTGAAGTGAATGAACTGCCCAATGTGCTTGTGGTGGGTATTACCCAGGGAGAAGTCTCCCCAGACCTTCTGCTCCTCCTATAATTAGACATCATTTTGGGATCTGATTTTTCTATGAGCCTGAAGGAGAGTTCAGACTGACCGGCTAGTTTTTAATTTTATTTAGCAGATCATTAGATCTAACTGAACTGTGAATTTACAACTTTCAGATTTTGAAAATGCCCTGGTGACCATCTCCTTCCTCTTGAGGAAAAACCCTGAGGCCCAATTTTGGACAACTTACCAAGAGAGACGGTATGCCTTTCAGGACCAGTCCATGGCTGTCAGTCAATGTCAAGTAAACATTACTAATTTTGATTTTCTTTTGTCTTCATGTTTCAGTGCAGACTGGTCCATAGAGGCATTGCTGCACAAAATGGAACTTGAAGTGTGTCAACATTACACTGGAGAAATTCCATGACAACAAAGACCAACTAGCTGGTTCAACACTTCCTGGAAGCAATACTGCACAAATGACAAAGAAAGTTGAATGAATGGCAAAATGGTGTCAACTTATCCTTGCATGTTACTGCCAGCAAGGCACATTCAAATACCAAATAGTCAAGACCCAATACAAGATCAATGGTTCAAAACTTAATGCATTATAAAATTGTTTAAGTTGTATAGTAGTGTTCTGTTAAAGTTTAGGAATAAATTGATAACCCAAATGTTTTAGAAGACAATTTTTATTAGCTTTCACATTGGACACCTATACAGACTCTTGAAAGAGGGAAAAGGAATGCACAAAGGGCAAGACAGAATGCATTAAACAAAATTAGCACACCATACTTAGTGCTCTGAATTATAGAACATTTTAACTTGTTGAAAGTAAAGACAGGCATTATACTGATGGTGAATTTGTAGCAGCCATTTAAGTTGGCCACCATCACAGCATTGTAGCCACAGGGGCATTCCGGAGAACACTGGAAACAGCCAAGCACTGCAACACGCCACCTTAACAGCTAACCAGCAATACTCAACTGCTACACAACTGCGCCTAGTGCACAAAAAAAATACAGGAGAGAAGATTAGAGTCACAATGAAATTAAAGATAAAGCTACATAGCAAAGTTATACTTATTCTAAAAGCCCTATCCATTATGAACTTCTGTAATAGCCTTACACCAACCCTATAACTTCCAGAACAGTTTTCATTAAACCCCAAAATAACAGTTGTAAAAGCTAGGCCATCAAATCTGTCACTATGACAGTTTTAGATACCAAAAATAGCCATGCAGTCCAACAAATTGAAATCCCAGCAGTTTTATCCCATCTACCTCAAAAGCACATTAAGCATAGTTTTTATTTTTTTTAAACATTGCACAATGAAAGACAAGCAGTCTGGGCAAAAAAAAAAAAAAATACACCAAAAGCCTTCAGATCAAGATACAATAATAACCTTTTATACAGAAATCATTGTATGGACAGGGTCCTCAGTCTGAAGTGTGACGTCCTCATTGGCATCTCATCTGAAAAATGTTTGAAAGACAAGATTTAAGAAACAGGTGCTGGAAAACAAATAACTCAATTTTGTTTTCAACTTCTAGTAATGAAGTGGTGACAACTTGTTAACTTGACCACCCCTCCCTTCAGATAAGCATGGAGACACCTCCAGGCCATATGTATGGTGTAATCTGCTGGCAATGTAATGCCAACTTCATGTGCCTAGCACATTTCCCCCATATTAGTAGGAAACTAGTCTACATTTGAAAAAAAAAATAAGTCAAATCAAAAGCTATGCCAACCCATTGCTGAAAATGTTTTGTTCAAGGAAGGAACCAAACGTCAAGAGACGCCCAGGCTTCACAAAAATGAGAAATCTTGTCATGAGAAACCAGAGTCAGACAAACCTTGGTCCCCTCCTGAGCACAAGTCTTTGCCCCCAAAAAGCAGAGAGCATGACCTGGAGGACAATGCAAGGCTTCTGTCCATTGTCCTGCAGACGTACCTCAACACCACCCCAACACTGACTGCAACCTGCAACCGGCCTGCTCCATAGCAACCCCCACAGCAGCAGGTGCCCGGACAGCTCACACACCCAGCTCACTAACTGCTCATACTGCCTCAAACTCCTCTTTTGCAAACAGGATTCCGCAGCTTGGAGGAGAGAATTCCAGATTTTTTTTTATGAACATTTTATTTTTATGGTAAAAATGTATTCTCAAATGCCACATACGTACAATGCAAGAATGGACCTAAATTTCCTCTACACTGATAATGAACTGGAACATTGGGCAGGACAGAGCAAAATTGTGACAAAGGAATAGTCCCCCAAATCCATCAAATGTGGGTTTAAGGCAACCACCCTATGGTACAGTTTTCCATTCCTCTTTGCCATGCCCAGTGTTACAGTAATATGCATAACCAATTTGAGGTGGAAAAAGACTTAAAGCAGTTCACATTGTCAAGACATCCCACAACCAACCCCTTTCTATTCAACCACAGATAACCATGGAAAAGGGAGACTTAGTGCAAATCCATCCCACACATAATATCCCCTCATCACCCTCCCTATGCTATTCATACAATTTAGTGTAATGCTAGACTTCACCTCAAACAATTTACAAAAAGGCAGTGTTAGGGTCCCATCTCCTTGCCCAACACTTACCATTTTGTCAGTCATCTATGGGGTTTCAGCGCCATTCTCCCCAGGTGACTTGGGCTGGCTCTTGGATCTTGATCTTGAGGCTCTTTCCGCAGGGGTGTGGCTCCTGGAACGGGACTTTGATTTAGGAGACTTGGATCTGGAGCGGGACCTGGACGGGGACTTGGCCTTGTCTCTCTTAGGGGAGCGAGACTTGGAGCGAGAGTAGGAACGAGACCTTGATCGGCTGTTGCGGGAGCGGCTGCGGGAACGAGATCGGCTTCTGCTCCGGGATCTGCTGCGTCTCCGACGCCTCGGACTGGTGGGGAGAGAACGAGAGTAAATCCGTTGTGTCGAGTTATCGCCTATCTAAAAACAGTTGTAAACGTAAGGCCACAACACCCTCAAAACGCTGCTAAGTTACCAGGTCAATGAACCATTCAAGTAATGGTGGCTGATTGACGCTACATAATCGAAACAAGGGCCGCACGGTACCGATACAACATTCAAGTTCCTACAAACATAACTACGTCATAGCTAACGTTAGCTATGTGATAATTATTAACTAACAATGAAAAACGACCCAATCGAAGGAGAGCTAGAGCAACTACTTAACCATGTGCTCAGCTCTTACCTCCTACTTCGTCGGCCATCACCCCCGTACCTCCGGGGAGCACCTCCACGCCGACGGTCACCACGATCCCCACGGTCACCACCACCTCCATGATGAGAATCTGGGGGACGTCCGTAACGGGCCATCTGGACTCTTAGCTCGCGTCCGTCCAGCACGGCACCATCCATTGCGTCCATCGCATCCTCTGCGTCCCGCTTGTCATGGAATCGCACAAAGGAGAACCCTCTGCTCTCTTTCGTATAACGATCTCGGGGGATGTAAACATCTCCTACCCTACCATACTTTTCAAAGACACGGCGAAGGGTCTCCGGTGAGGTTCGGTACGTCAGATTATCCACTTTAAGAGAAGTCATGCCCTCAACATCGGGCGGGGGCCTACCATAACTCATGTTGCAGATAGGGCCTTAATTAGCCTAGCTAACAAACACGCAACGATACTACCAGAAAATATGGGTGAAAGGTCAACACCCGCTTAAAGCTTTTGATTAAAATTAACGTACTTAAACAGCCTGCTCGCAATATGTCGAGTTTTTCTTAAAATAATGCAATATAGCTTTCCAAATTTATGACGATTTCCTTAGCACCGACCATTTGCTAGAACGAGATGTTGTCCCTTGCTCCTCCTTGTTGAATGAGATTGAGGAGGAACGCTGCTGCGTATTTATTTGGAGGGAAAAGTAACACGTCTTCAAATTACACATTTTTTAATCATAATTCAATACACCAAAACATATTATATTATATACAAATAACTCAGAGTGGACACAAATGGAAAATACATTCAATTTGGTAATGTTTTTAATTTTTGACCCGGAAACGAGATTGACGTCAGACTATAGCAAATAAACTCAGTTTCCCAGTGGGCTTTGGGTTGTACGCCATGAAATGTCAGCTGACTATGTCACGTGACGAACAGTTTTGGTCACTCATTGTGAATAATATTCAAAGACCACTTTAACACTAGACGGGAGAAAAGTGTCGTAACCTAGTACATTCTTGTCTAGGATTTGAGTGTATCTGTCGTTATTTGTTTGCTAACTATGTAGCTTGCACAAACAAGGACTATTACAGTGCAGCACCCGACTAAGTAAATTGTTTTCTTCTCAAGTGGCTAAACAGACAAAAGCAAGGAAATACTTACTATAGTGATTATTTGGTAGCAGATCTACCTAGATATGTATTGTCTTGACAATAGCTCATATTCATAGCATAGCAACCTTTCTACAGATTTGTCACCGAGGTTGTTTTGATTATGTTCTTTTTCAGATGAGCTGTGGACCCTCAGAGGTTTTTTAACTAACCCATTTCGTCAAGTAATATTACAGTGACATCCTGCAGCAAGCATGGGTCCAGAGGGAAAGACACTCTTGAACATCATAATCCTGGGTTTTGGATTTATGTTCATGTTCACTGCTTTCCAAACATGCGGCAATATAGAGGTATGATTGAACTGACAAATGATACATACAAATTCAAGCCACACAACTAGGGAACCCACAGGGAAGTTTAATATTGGTGGTGTCAATTGTTTATGTCTCATGCTTTTTCAGCAAACTGTGATCAAGAGTTTCAACAGTACTGAATTCCATGGGAGTGGATACACAAGGTAATTCATTGTGATGCTGAAATACTGTGACTTTGACCTATGTGGCTCCTATGATATAGATTAGAACTGTTGGAAAATCGTAATCCTGTCTCTCTCTCTCAAAGAGGTCTCCAAAGGTAAGTAATTGAATCTGCCCAGTTTAGGCAACAAAGTTGGCTTTCAGTTCTCTATAATATCCCAGTGTCCTGAGGTATTTCGTAAATAACATGCATATGACTGTGGTGTTGTAGGGCCTCGTCTGTGATTTAATTGCTGCTGTTGTCCTTTTATGGACATCTTAATGACACCACCCGTGGCAGGCAAACACCAGGCCTTTTTTTTTTTTCAAACACATCCTTATTGAATAAAATGCCTGCACTTGTAGCCGTGTTGCTAACATTTTCTATGAATAGTGGTATTACATTGTTGCAATATCATCTCATTTGTTTTTACACCTGTCTTTACATGTAGCATGGCCATCATCTATGGAGTTTTCTCTGCATCCAACCTGATTGCTCCCTCAGTAGTGGCTGTTATAGGACCCCAGTTGTCCATGTTCTTTAGTGGACTAGTATACAGGTGAGCACACTCTTTTGACCTTTCTTTAAATCAACCCACTGTAGCCTATAACTGTTTACATAACTTTTTATTTATCTATTCTCTCTGAGTGTGCATAAAGTACTTGTTTTCATTAGCTTATTCGTGATGTTAACACTGTCCAATGTTTTATTTCCATCAGTGGATACATTGCCATGTTCATCCACCCCTTCACTTGGAGCTTCTACACAGCGTCTGTAGTTGTTGGAATAGCGGCTGCAAGTAAGAAGACTGTTTTATTACTTGAGAATTAAAGACTTGTATTTCCTATCACCACATAACCCTCTTTCTTTTCTCTTTCAATCTCTTTCCATCTGTGGCCTAGTATTGTGGACAGCTCAGGGGAACCTACTCACCATCAACTCTACAGATGCCACCATCGGCAGGAACAGTGGTATTTTCTGGGCCTTGCTACAGTTCAGGTACTTCTTCTTATCAGCATAACTGTATTGATTGCAGCACTGTTTACCATAGCTTTTTTACTCTGGTACTGAATCCATGGTGTTGGACTGCCTAACATGTATCTATCCCATTTTACAGCTTATTCTTTGGAAACATGTATATTTATTTTGCCTGGCATGGCCATGCTCACATATCAGGTATGTCATCAGTTTTGGTTAACATTTTTACTATAACAATGTAAACATCTTTTGAATGTATTCGATTTAGATTCATGAGTCCTTTCCCCTTTCCTTTTTATAGTATCTAGCGTTCCCTTGACACAATGAGGAAATCTCATTTTAGCCATACGTTTCTGACGCGTTTGTGTGTGTGTCTGTTTGTGTGTGTGTCTAGACAAGGATCGCCAGACGGTGTTCATCCCTCTCACGGTCATCAGCCTGGTGGGCAGCTTCCTGTTCTTCCTGATCGGGAAGCCGGAGCCCGAGGCCACACCCTCCGAGGCCACACCCTCCGAGGCCACACCCTCCGAGGCGTCTGAGTCACTGCTGCAGACTGAGTCCACAGAGAGTGCCTCTATCGTGGTGTGAGTGCGTTCTGCAGACAGGCTGGGATGGAAAACATGATCTAACGTTAGAGTAAACTAGCACAAGAACATTTTTCCTTATCTACCCTTTTATTGACCAGAATCACGCATGTTGTCATGCATAAATACACATGTCAAATATTTATATACTAATAGATATGCCATACAAATGGTGTTTGTGCATTCTGTACCTGCTGTTGTATGTAAGGTACTTTATATTCCTCCATAGGCCTGGGTTGAATCTGGATAATCCTATATTAATTTATGTCTGGATAGGCTGTACTTAAGTTTATTTATGGATTTCTCTTCCTTGCAGAGCGACTCCAGGTCTCGGTTCCCAGGCTCTGGATGCTTTCAGTGAGTCAGAGTTCATTGGTTGCTTCTTACTTCAATCTGTCATGTCAGCAACAAAGGCCCAGAGCTCAGCTGACTGATATGTGCCCTCTTCTTACAGAGAAAGCTTTGCAGTTGTCTGTCACTAAAGAGATGCTACTGCTGAGTATCTCTATAGCATACACAGGTGGGCAAATTCATTCCAATTAATTCAGAAAAAAATGGTTTGGGCTATTTCCAATATGAGGAAACTTCTTTCAGTGGATGCTAGTATAGAAATATAAACGGATACATATTCAATTGACATTGAGTATGTTTGAATGCGTAACCATAGGTTCTATGTGTGTAACTCTTGCTCCTTCTCCACCTTCAGGTCTAGAGTTGACATTTTACAGTGGGGTATACGGGACATGTATAGGAGCCATGACTCAATTTGGGGACGATGCTAAGAGTCTGATTGGGCTCTCTGGCATTTTCATTGGCCTGGGAGAGATCCTGGGTGAGTCTGTCATTTTTGTTTTATCTTCAGTGCTGTTTCAGATCACGTGAGTTTTGGAAAGCAGATAAACTGGTTGCCAGGAAGGAACGGATGATTCGAAGAAGTCAACACTTCTGTTTTTGCTGTGCCTGTGTTTGTCCAGGAGGGTGTGTTTGGGATGCTGAACAAGTGCAACCGGTTTGGGAGGAACCCGGTCGTGCTGCTGGGGCTGATCACTCACTTCGTGGCCTTTTACCTGATCTTCTTGAACATCGCCAGTGATGCCCCTATTGCCCCAGAAGAGGGCACACACCTGCAGGCATACATCACCCCCAGGTACACAGCAGGGCTTACTCAGTTGGCCTATAAAACAATGACCATAGATTACTATTACAACAATTCTATGTACTTTGCATAAGAATACAGCAGGTCAGGACATGAGCATTATGTTAAGTGTAGCAGTAGTGCATAATTGCATTTGAACTCTTATCAGGTAACTGCAGATTGTGTAAGGTTTCATGTCTGTATTAACCTGTTGTGTTGTTTGTTCAGTGTTGAAGTGGCTCTGCTGTGCAGCTTCCTGCTGGGCCTGGGGGACAGCTGCTTCAACACCCAGCTGCTGAGCATTGTGGGATTCATGTTCCGGGAGGACAGCGCTCCTGCCTTTGCCGTTTTCAAGTTTGTCCAGGTACATTGACATTAACATCTGTTAGGCCTACACACACGGTATGGTTTGCTATCTATGGTGATAATGTATTACTCTGAATGATTTGAAGAAATATAACATTGAGCTATTTGCTTGGTATATCCCTTGATGATTCCCCATAATTGCTATCCACAGTTGCTGTATTACAGTGGTGTAACTTGGTGCTCTTGTCATCCACAGTCCATCACTGCAGCCCTGGCCTTTTTCTACAGTAACTATCTCCTGCTGCACTGGCAGCTGCTCATCATGGTTGTGGTGGGCTTCCTGGGCACGCTATCCTTCTTCGTGGCTGAGTGGGTGGTGGTCTCCAGCCGACGGGACACTGACTATGACAGCATATGACAGCCTATGGGAGGAGGGGGTCACGGTGAGAGGAGCTATTCACAGCTGGACGGGTCATCCGGGGAAGAGTCTGTGTAACACCTTCCTATCAACCTAGCTATCCTTTGGAATCCTTCAACTGACAGTTTGACTGGCCCACAGCCCCAATAAGCAGAGACTGTAGTAATGCTGTTTTAGCACAGCCATTCACAGATCTATTGATTCCAATAAGCAGAGACTGTAGTAACACTGTTTTAGCACAGCCATTCACAGCTCTATTGATTTTTTGCCTTTTCAAGTGGAAGATACACTTAAATACTGTATGTTTTACTTTACTTGGAGTGAATCAGTTGTGCACAGAGGAGCCTTTATTTTCACGTTCAATGTCATTCACTGTGCTTCTGTCTTCATGCAGATGTTCAGCTGGTTGGTTTCAATATGCAGTAGTCATTGACTAAGGTTTGGCTAGAGACTGCTATTCCTACCAACATTTCCAGTCTCAACATTAATCTTATTATACTACTTAAATTTGATAGAAGAAGAAAACGTTGTACAGTCGATTCTTGATAAGCGCACATTGGATATGTACAAACTCTGTTTACATTCAGTACAGTTTCAGTTCAAATACAGTTCACTTCTGCATGATCAAGTTTAGTATACACATTTAGAACACTCCCAAGCCATTGCATTTATCAGGACTCCACTGCATCTAGATTTTTTGTAAGATGGCATTTGTCATAAAGGGAGAAATTATCAAGACTCATATACACTAGCTTATTGCAATTTAAATTATTTTATTATAGTTAAATCTGTATGAAATTTTTGAACAATGCTGTAAATGTTATTACTTTGTCAATATTTGCATCAGAGTATCTGTAGTATTCCATAGGTTTTGTCAAAAGTTGGATCCAAAAGGTTGTGCATAGTGTATTGAGGATGATGGCATGGCTGTTGGATGAATGGTGAATTACAAAATGTAGACCAGAATGTTTATGTCTTAACTGCACTAGGTTATATTGCTCTGTTAAAATGTCACATTGAAGAACTCTTGAGCTTATGAGTTTATAAGGCTATAGTTTTATTTAGAACTCACATTGAAGCAATGGCCTTTGCTCTCTGCAAACATCAAGCATTTTTGGTTCTACATTTTCATCATGCAATTTCGATTGAGATCACAAACTGTTTACAGTGTTTGTGCTCCTCCTCTCCAAAAATGTATAGTCTAATTAATGAATAATTTCATTCATTGTGTGGATTGCTTAATGTAGAGTTCAGTTGTTCTGTGGTACATGAAAAACTGAGTTTGAAGATTGTTCAGAGCCAGAGCTATTGGATGTGAGGCAATCAATAGGATTTTGAGGGAATAAACTACGTGTTATGCATTATGAACTAGATTTTATACTTGAATCTAGTTACTTAGAAAGGCACCAAGATATGCACACTTGTTAAATTATTATAAAATTGTTATTTTTAGCCTTTTTCATGTCTTTATGCTCCTTTTTGCATACCTGGGGTGAGAACAGGTGATGCTTAGCCAACATTCTCAAAAACACAACCCTTGTCCTACCTGATGAGGATTTGATGCCCGCCTCTGCCTTGTTGCTCAGCAACCAGGGACGCTGTGAGTCACAATGTGGGATGCAATTATTGTGTAATGGAAGGAGGCTACATCCAATCACAAAAGAGAACTGTACTCACTGTCATTGTTATGTCCAATACGGTTCTATGGTAGGCGTGAGAGATTAGAACCAATTTGAAACAATTTCTAAAGCAAGGTTACAAATGGCATTGGAATAAGAAACAACCGAGATTGAGTAGCAACGAAAAGGTGTTAAAGTAACTGTAGGGAATATTTACTGCTAATTTACAGACACTTTTTATTTAGTACATAAGAATCAAAGAGAAAGTATTTTTTTCTATAATTTTACATTTCTATTTTTTGTGTTCGATCCTGTCGTTTTTTAAAATCTTATGTTATTTAATTGAATCATTCTGGCGTTAAATTATTTTTTTGATAAAATGGAAATATTGGAAGAAGATATATCTTTCATATCCCTCGTAAATACTTTTTAATAACATTAACTCAAAAGTAGTGTGAGACAAAATGTCAGCTGACATTAGTTTGTTCGATTTGGTGAACCTGTCGATCGGGACACCTGAAGTTGGAGCTGTCAACTTCAATGCGTTGCATACCCTCCTCCACGCTATCCTGGGACACCTGAAAATCCAAAATGTGACAACCGGCTGGAGAGAGCAGGATGCCCCGCCACAGGAACCCCATGGCCCGCATCTGACCAAGTCCTCTAGCCCGTACCATCACATGGAAGACAAACTTCGGCAGATAGAGAGACAGATGGCCGCGCTGGAGAAGCTTCCTAGCGGTACAGATCTTCTGAGCCGCACGACCTCAACCACAACACCAGTCAACGACTTGTGGCAGCTGATGCAGCTCCGCCGCAAGGCTCAGGCGAGTGAGGACGGCGTGTCCAAGGTGAGACAGGCTCTTCCTCAAAATGTCATTATTAATATCACACTGTCATCGCTGAGTTATAATTTTATTATAAATTGAAATAATGTAATGCGAGGACAGGTGAAAGTTGAACACTGCTGCTGTGGCAGTGCTGCCTCCTTTGATCAACAGTCAAACTGTGTTGAAACTTTGATTTGCCTGTGATACACAATTTTGCTTGTCATAAGATAGGCCCCAAATCATTTTTGTGAATCTGTCCCAAAACAATTTTGTGGTAAAAAAATGGCCATAACAGTCAAGAAATAGGATTACATTCCAGTTCCACTGGGTATTCTAGACTAGACACCCAACTTGTGACAGATGTTAGAGTCTGAGGTTTATTTATTGATCCTTATTTTACCAGGTAAATTGACTGAGAACATATTATCTTACAGTAATGACATGGGGAAGAGTTAAAGTGGGGAGGAGAGGGGACGAATGAGCCAATTGGAAACTAGGGATGATTAGGTGGCCATGATGGTATGAGGGCCAGATTGGGAATTTAGCCACAACACCGGGTTTTACACCCCTACTTATACTATAAGTGCCATAGGATCTTTAGTGACCACAGAGTCAGGACACTGAAAGACAGCCCTGGGGCATTGGAATCTCCTTAGACCAGAGGGAAGAGTACCACCTATTGGCCTCCCAGCAGCATTCTGTCTCCCATCCTGGTACCGACCAGGACCAACTACATAGTTTCAGAGGCAAGCCAGCAGTGGAATGCAGGGTGGTATGCTGCTGGCAAGTAATTCAGCCCTCTTATCTGTATTAAGTCCTTGAGTGCTTGCTCATCAAAGCCCTGTCTCGCAGCTGGGGGCCCGTCTGTGTGGTGAATGGTGAGCATTTCAGAGCACTCAACACTGGATAAGGATATTGATGACAGAGCACAGCACAATAGGTGATGGGCACCACACTGTCTTCTCAAATGACCTCGCTGTGTCTCTGTTCCAGTTTCCAAAGTAAAGGCCACTCCCCAAAGATAAGCACCACTCCTGTGTTCCCTGTGTATGCTGTGGAACAAAATTGAATTGCTGAGTAGTAAAGATCACTACGGCTGCTGAGAGGGGACGGCTCATTGTAATGTCTGGAATGGAATTAATGGAACGGAGTCAAACGTGGTTTCCATATGTTTGATGTGTTTGAAACCATTACACCTATTCAGCTCCAGCCATTACCACAAGCCCATCCTCTCCAATTAAGGTGCCACCAACCTCCTGGGGTGTACACAACTTAGAATCAGTGTCAGTCCAGTACTTCATACCACACTCTGAACTGTATCTCTGCTGTTATCTGAAATGTCTGTTTGAAATATGGAAACTGATAGAGACATGACAGTCTGTGTAAATAAAGCAAATAGGAAGATGAAAGATTGCACAGGACTTAGCTATCTTCACTGATGTTGCCCAGACCTGCCCAGTTAACACTCAGGTGACATGAGGGAGGGACAGCCAGTGGGTACAGGTGAAGGTGCCTCTGAAAATCCTCTGAATCATTCATGTCTCCTGTGGGCATACTGCTGTGGGTCAATACCAGTATCTACTGGCCCTGTCTGGACCTCTGGCCCTGTCTGGCCTTCTCTGGCCCTGTCTGCCATATCCCTGAAGACCCCACTAAGACACAATGTCCATCAGTTTCTGCCTCACAACTCATAGCAGCATATTGTATTTCCCACATACAGGCCCTTAGCCAGGGTCACTTTCTTCTTAACCTGTGGCCGAGGTTATCAGGGGATTGTTGTGGTTGATAAAGGTGTGCTCCACTGTGACCCCACAGGGTACATGTCCTGGATCTAAGAGGGTAGCGAAAAGTCTGCCTGAGTGGCGCTCTGTGTTCACAGTGGTGGAAGGATTCCAGGCCACCGGCCATCTTAGTCAGAGACAGTTAATGGCTGACTAAAGAGTAACAGGGAGGTAGAGCGGATGGCAATCGCAAATAACTTCCTTATTGTTGGGACAGTAAAAGTCAATGTACTTACCTAATGTTAGTTACTAATTTCCTACCCCTTTTACTAGAGTTTTGCTTGTTGTCAGAAGGGGCTTGTATTTATGTTGTCCTGTCCGTTACCATTGGCAACAGACTTGTGGGTGATGTTGACCCAGATGTTGTGGCAGGAACAGGAAGGTGTTTGGGCACTCTGTCCAAATAACATCCTCACAGAAAAACAGACAGAGTACTAGGGACATTGTGTCTGAGGAAGATACGGTTGGGGATGTCCCCTGGTTAGGGAGACCAGCTCCTTTGAGGGAATAGGACTATGCATACATTTTGCCTACTGTTTGCTGATGTAGGCAATTATCATAATTTCCTGTCTACTCAATATGTCCAATCAGCCTCACGAGGAGATTTTAAAGTGTCATAGGAATCTCATAGGAAATTTACCATACCCTGGACCCACTCATCAAAATGTGACGAATACAGTTGATGGTCTCTCTGTTTGTCATTAGGTGTTGGGTTGGTTGCCAGGTTAGAATATTCTAGTGTATGTCCTGCTTACAAGATTTGTTCATGTTTTGCCTAATCTTATGTCTCTGAGATGCTTGAGGCAATCAATGAAAAGGTGGTCTCCTCCAGAAATTCCATACACGCAGGTCATATCACTTCCACGTTTACAGCTCACTTAACAACCTATTAGTTATTCAGCCAATTCTTTGACGGCCTGTGCAGCTCAGTGGGGTCGCTATGCGTCATTTCATGTCTGGGTGCATTAGACAAACCCACTGGAACTCTGGTCAATACGTTCAAAGCCACCTGTTTCAACTTTGCTTAGTAAACACATCCTATTTCTAATTTGCAACACCCAGAGCAAATGTGTGGGTTTACTCTGTCAACAAGGCCTCAGCTGTGTTAGAGAGTGGAGTGTTCCATATGGGCAGGGGTTATGTACTCTGAAAAACATGGATTATCTGGAGACAGGCCGGTCCTACCGTTGCTTTGTAACAGCTTGTGTATCTCATCTACTGCATATGGATGGTGTTGTCCTAGTAACCTCCCTTGGGGTGAAATGTCAACTGTATGGAGCCACGGAGAGGGGTTTTGGGATCCCTCCTAAATGAAGGGCTTCCTACTGATCTTCAAAGGAAGTAGCCAGGGGAATAGTCACATACAGTTGAAGTTGGAAGTTTACATACACTTAGGTTAGAGTCATTAAAACTCGTTTTTCAACCACTTCACAAATTTCTTTTTAACATACTATAGTTTTGGCAAGTCGGTTAGGAGATCTACTTTGTGCATGACACAAGTAATTTTTCCAACAATTGTTTACAGACAGATTACTTCACTTCTAACTCACTGTATCACAATTCCAGTGGGTCAGAAGTTTACATACACTAAGTTGACTGTGCCTTTAAACAGCTTGGAAAATTCCAGAAAATGATGTCATGGCTTTAGAAGCTTCGGATAGGCTAATTGACATCAATTGGAGGTGTACCTGTGGATGTATTTCAAGGCCTACCTTCAAACTCAGTGCTTCTTTGCTTGACATCAAGGGAAAATAAAAATAAATCTGCCAAGTCTGGTTCATCCTTGGGAACAATTTCCAAACGCCTGAAGGTACCACGTTCATCTGTACAAACAATAGTACGTAAGTATAAACACCATGGGACCACGCAGCCATCATACCGTTCAGGAAAGAGACACGTTCTGTCTCCTAGAGATGAGCGTACTTTGGTGCAAAAAGTGCAAATCAATCCCAGAACAACAGCAAAGGACCTTGTGAAGATGCTGGAGGAAACGGGTACAAAAGTGTCTATATCCACAGTAAAACGAGTCCTATATCGACATAACCTGAAAGACCGCTCAGCAAGGAAGAAGCCACTGCTCCAAAACCGCCATTAGAAAATCCAGACTATGGTTTGCAACTGCACATGGGGACAAAGATCGTACTTTTGGGATAAATGTCCTCTGGTCTGATGAAACAGAAATAGAACTGTTTGGCCATAATGACCATCGTTATGTTTGGAGGAAAAAGGGGAAGGCTAGCAAGCCGAAGAACACCATCCCAACCGTGAAGCATGGGGGTGGCAGCATCATGTTGTGGGGGTGCTTTGCTGCAGGAGGGACTAGTGCACTTCACAAAATAGATGGCATCATGAGGTATGTGGATATATTGAAGCAACATCTCAAGACATCAGTCAGGAAGTTGAAGCTTGGTCGCAAATGGGTCTTCCAAATGAACAACGACCCCAAGCATGCTTCCAAAGTTATGTCAAAATGGCTTAAGGACAACAAAGTCAAGGTATTGGAGTCGCCATCACAAAGCCCTGACCTCAATCCTATGAAAAAGCATGTGCGAGCAAGGAGAACTACAAACCTGACTCAGTTACACCAGCTCTGTCAGGAGGAATGGGCCAAATTCCCCCAACTTATTGTGGGAAGCTTGTGGAAGGCTACCCGAAACGTTTTACCCAAGTTAAACAATTTAAAGGCAATGCTACCAAATACCAATTGAGTGTATGTAAACTTCTGACCCACTGGGAATGTGATGAAAGAAATAAAAGCTGAAATAAATAATTCTCTCTACTATTATTCTGACATTTCACATTCTTAAAATAAAGTGGTGATCCTTACTGACCTAAGACAGGGAATTTTTACTAGGATTAAATGTCAGGAATTTAAACTAAGTTTAAATGTATTTGTCTAAGGTGTATGTAAACTTCCGACTTCAACTGTATCTGGCTTTGGTCAGGGGGGATTTCTACCTTTACTGAGTGCCCTGACCGCTTCAAAGTTGCACAGAGTCTTACTGTGGGAGATTAGAGAACTGGGTGGAGTCAGTTTCAAGTGTTTTGGGCATGAAGAGGCTGTGAAAAAGCTTTAGACCTAATGCAAAGAAATCCCCATGTGTGTTGATTCACCCTGAATATGGCACATTGATACTGAAATGTTGGTGGTTTATCCAATACACTACTGGGAGCATATACAGTGAGGGAAAAAAGTATTTGATCCCCCTGCTGATTTTGTACGTTTGCCCACTGACAAAGAAATGATCAGTCTATAATTTTAATGGTAGGTTTATTTGAACAGTGAGAGACAGAATAACAACAACAAAAATCCAGAAAAACACGTGAAAAATGTTATAAATTGATTTGCATTTTAATGAGGGAAATAAGTATTTGATCCACCAGGTTTGCACATCTCAGGAGGGATTTTGTCCCACTCCTCTTTGCAGATCTTCTCCAAGTCATTAAGGTTTTGAGGCTGACAGATTTTCTATGGGATTAAGGTCTGGAGATTGGCTAGGCCACTCCAGGACCTTTAATGTGCTTCTTCTTGAGCCACTCCTTTGTTGCCTTGGCTGAGGAAAGGAGGTTCTCATCCAAGATTTGACGCTACATGGCCACGTCCATCGTCCCTTTGATGCGGTGAAGTTGTCCTGTCCCCTTAGCAGAAAAACACCCCCAAAGCATAATGTTTCCACCTCTATGTTTGACAGCAGGGATGGTGTTCTTGGTGTCATAGGCAACATTCCTCCTTCTCCAAACACGGCGAGGTGAGTTGATGCCAAAGAGCTCCATTTTGGTGTAATCTGACCACAACACTTTCACCCAGTTGTCCTCTGCCAATGAACATCTGAATGATTCAATCTTCAGACGGGCATGTATATGTGCTTTCTTGAGCAGGGGGACCTTGCAGGCGCTGCAGGATTTCAGTCCTTTACGGCGTAGTGTGTTATCAATTGTTTTCTTTATGACTATGGTCCCAGCTGCCTTGAGATCATTGACAAGATCCTCCCGTGTAGTTCTGGGCTGATTCCTCACTGTTCTCATGATCATTGCAACTCCACGAGGTGAGATCTTGCATGGAGCCCCAGGCCGAGGGAGATTGACAGTTCTTTTGTGTTTCTTCCATTTGTGAATAATCGCACCAACTGTTGTTACCTTCTCACCAAGCTGCTTGGCGATGGTCTTGTAGCCCATTCCAGCCTTGTGTAGGTCTACAATCTTGTCCCTGACATCCTTGGAGAGCTCTTTGGTCTTGGCCATGGTGGAGAGTTTGGAATCTGATTGATTGCTTCTGTGGACAGGTGTCTTTTATACAGGTAACAAACTGAGATTAGGAGCACTCCCCTTTAAGAGTGTGCTCCTAATCTCAGCTTGTTACCTGTATAAAAGACACCTGGGAGCCAGAAATAGCCAGAAATCTTTCAGATTGAGAGGGGGTCAAATACTTATTTCCCTCATTAAAATGCAAATCAATTTATAACATTTTTCAAATGCGTTTTTCTGGACTTTTTGGTTGTTATTCTGTCTCTCACTGTTCAAATAAACCTACCAATAAAATTATAGACTGATAATTTCTTTGTCAGTGGGCAAACGTACAAAATCAACAGGGGATCAAATACTTTTTTCCCTCACTGTATATAGCATGTGCGACCCTCTTTATTTCTATAGCCTACGATTCAGTCATAATAACAGAAACTGACAAAAGGTAATGATTGTGTTAAGTGATCTGACCAGGGATATGAGGTTCTTTGAGCTTTGAGTCTTTCGAACACACTCTCTTGTGTTACCAGTCTATGTCGCTGATCCAGGATCTGCTGAAGGAGATCCAGGACCTTAAGGAGTCCAGAGATGACCTGAAAAAAGAGGTCAAAAGCCTCCAGAACCAACTCAACCAGGTCAGACACACATCCATACTGGCAAACCCTCATAGTGAGAAGGGATTGCACAACATTTGGCAACCTTGCTCATCTCCCTCATTGATCTACAGTAGGGGATATACCCAGTGCTCATCACTAGGGAATCCTTCTCCATCTCACCACCCCACACAGTGGTGAAATATAGCGTCATGTAGAGCCCGATCCACCCTGGCCCTGGTCCCCTCCCTCCATCCCTCTCTGTAGGGGACATGGAGTCAATCAGAGGGCAACAGCATCAAAGAGCCAGCTTATCTCTGGCAACCTGGCCTGTCACTCACCCCAACAATAGAGTGAGGATAATAGGGATCATCCTACATATCTGTTTCCATCTGGTAGCATGATGTTGCTCTGGGTGTTTTTGGGTTCCAGCTGAACATGAGTGAGCTGGTTGACAGAATCAACGAAGTGGAGCAGTACTGCCACCGACTGGACAACCTGGACTCTGCCACTGTGAGTTGAACTGAGGAGACTACTTTCCCAGCTCAGAAATTATATACTACATTGTAAAGAGGAGACAAACAATAGTATAGTACTGTAGTAGCTAACTTTAGTAAAAAGGGTTAATCATGACTTCCTCTCTTTCTTGTCTTCTCTCTCACAGAAAGAGCTGCAGGACAGAGTTGGGCGTTACCCAGACCCAGACGAGCTCATCCAGTGTGTGACCTGGGACATCATGCAGACCACCTTGGTTAGCGAGCAACAGAATCTGCAAAAGGCATGTCTTATGTCTTGCTTGAAAGAGCGAGATTCCTTTATCAAGCAATTATATACAAGAGGAATAGACATTAGCTTTGTGTTGATGGTAGCTATTTCTCCAATAGGAAATCAGGCACTCAGTCCCTGTCCCCACATCAGTGGTCATGACCAATATGACTCCTTTCAGCGCCTCTGCCAATGCCAACACTGGAGCTGCTGCCTTCATTCCTGGCACTGTCACTGCCAGCCAGCATGGGGGGGCGCTGCCCCAGCAGTCCCTCTCTGATGGAGCTGCTGCCTTCACTCCTGGCACTGTCACTGCCAGCCAGCATAGGGGTCCGCTGCCCCAGCAGTCCCTCTCTGATGGAGCTGCTGCCTTCACTCCTGGCACTGTCATTGCCAGCCAGCATAGGGGGGCGCTGCCCCAGCAGTCCCTCTCTGATGGAGCTGCTGCCTTCACTCCTGGCACAGTCACTGTCACTGTCACTGCCAGCCAGAATGGGGGGGCGCTGCCCCAGCAGTCCCTCTCTGATGGAGCTGCTGTCTTCACTCCTGGCACAGTCACTGTCACTGCCAGCCAAAATGGGGGGGCGCTGCCCCAGCAGTCCCTCTCTGATGGAGCTGCTGTCTTCACTCCTGGCACTGGCACTGTCAGCCAGCATGAGGGGGCGCTGCCCCAGCAGTCCCTCTCTGATGGAGCTCTGATGGTGGGCAGCAAACCCCTGTCTCGTGTGGCCAGCGGGGCAGAGCGTTACCCAGAGACAGTGGAGGCCCTGAGGGACGTTGGCAGGCTCAGGGAAAGACACAACACCCTGGAGACCAGAGTAGAGCTGCTGGAAGCAGGCAAGGCCGACCAGGCCCAGCTTCAGCACCTCCGGGAGCTCCTCACTGACATGGGTAAGATAACAATGTGGAGATTGGATAGTGTTTGGCTATTCTATGTTTTCTTTTAATGAATGATTTATTTTGTGTGGGATGACCATTTTTGTCCTGAATGTGTAGGTGACAGGGATGTGCCTGACAAACTGATGGATCAACTGAATCATCTGAGAGTTCTGGTCGACAGCCTGATGGGTGACAGAGCCAAAGTGAGCAAGGAAGATACGCACGCACGCACACGCACACACACACACATTGTTGATGGCCCCATGTCCCTGTCATAGCTGGGAGAACTGGAGCAGCTGATTCTGAACATAGGGACAGTTCAGGGCTCAGAGGGAGGCTCAGAAACAGCCAAAGGGTCAGACAGTGAGGACTCCTCTGACTCTCCTAAGCAAGGACAGCTCAGACTGCAGATATTGTACCTCAGGTAAACAACGACACAGGAGCACACAGGAAGGCTAAATAGAAATGATAGATAGTGTTTTATGGAAACTACATTTGATATCGTTTGGTAGTCTATGTAATTTATAACACAGGAGGTTGGCGGTACCTTAATTGGGGAGAACGGGCTCGTGGTAATGACTGGAGCGGAATCAGTGGACAGGTATGAAATACATCAAGCACATAGTTGCCAGGTGTTTAATGCCATTCCATTTGCTCTGTTCCGGACATTATTGTGAGCTGTTCTCCCCTCAGCAGCCTCCACTGATTTGTAAGTCATTTGAAGTTTTATGGCCAGTTGAGATGTGGTAGTTTTCCATTGTAAGAGTGGTGGCCTGCTCCTCATGGCCTGGTGCTCCTGTTCCACCACTCTGTGTTCAGGAACGCAGTGCAGAAAGTGGAGGAAGAGGTGCTACTGCTGAAGACTGAGAACACCTCAGCCAAAGCTGAGCAGAAGACCAAGAAAGACAGACAGCTACAGGATCAGGTTAGACAGACAGACAGACAGACATGTTCCAGGGCATATAGACATTTGAGTACACTGTCAGGTCTAACACCAGAGTGTAAAACCTTCTGTAGAATATAGCTGAGACCGCATCATCCATAATGTAGCAGCTAGCAGCCCCTGTTGGCCCCAACATGGCCCTCACACTGCCCTCTCACCGCAGATGGACAACCTCCGAGGCATGCTGGAGGACATGATGGCGTCCTCCTCCTCGCTGCTCTCTCAGAGCCTCCAGCAGGAGCCCCAGGGGCCAGAGCAGGGCCAGGGCAGCGGTCAGGCAGGTGGGCAGCAAGGCTCCACGTGCCCCTCCTGCTCTGTAGACGTGAGCAGGAAGGTCAGCCAGCTGTTCCAGCGCTATGAGAATCTGCAGGGCCTGGTTAGCAGATTCATGAATCAGCAGGGAGGAGGCAGACCTGGAGCAGAGGTACTATAGGCAGGGCCAGGATAGAGGATGAAACAGAATTAGAAAGGGTTTTAATTAAATAATGGGTCTGTTATGTTGAACCCTGAGGGAGGGATACGTTTTGAGATGATATGTAAGGGAAGCTCTATCAGGGCAGCAGTGTGTTTAGAGAGGTGTTAAGGGAAAGGAGTGTGTCAGTGTCATTGCGCTCCATGGCAGTGGGGCCATGGCTGTGTATTACAGATATAGAACCCTGTCTCTCTGTGTTGTTTCTGCCAGAGCTCGGAGCTGATGAATGACGTTCAGGGAGCCATCATGCAGCTGCAAGCTGAGTGTGAGAAGCTCCACGGCACAGCCAACCACTTGATTAAGGAGCACAGCCAGAAACAGGTCCACATCGACGTGAGTCTGGGAAGGAGGGCCGCAGCACGGGGAGGCCCATAGGGGAATAGGAGACGCTCCATGCTGTACTTCTTTTCCAAACCACAGAAAGATGATTCTCAATAATGTCTTTCTTTCACAGCATCTGTACAAGTCCATGGAAGAACTGGACGAGAAGAAAGCTGACAAAGAGCTTGTGGAGATGGAGATTGAAATTGTGAGTCTCTCACCACAACATGGCATAGTTTAGCTTTCCCTCAGTGTGTTATACTCAACTCAGGTGAACTCTCACAAGTCTTCACATGTTGATGTTATTCTAGATGAGCTTCCACAAGTCCATTCAAGACCATAGGGGTACCTACAAATCCCAACATGCTCAAGTTCACTTGTACCAGCCCATGCTAAACCCTACCAAGGCCATACAAGTCACCACAAGTCCATACATGTCCAGACACAAGTTCATACACGTATGTATTAATCCCTACAAGCTCATACAGGTTTCGCCTAATCCTTACAAGTCCATACAGGTTTCACCTAACCCTTACAAGTCCATGCAGGTTTCACCTAACCCTTACAAGTCCATGCAGGTTTCAACTAACCCCTACAAGCCCACACTAGTACTGTCATTTCCCTGACTGCATCTCCTCTCTCCCTGTAGAAAGCAGACAAGCGTGCCCTGGAGACCAAGGTGAGCCGCATGCAGTTTGACTCCATGACAGAGGAGCTCAACAACATGTTCCAGGAGCTGCTCAGCAAGATCACCGGCCAGGAGCAGGACTGGCACAAAATCATCGACAAAATCTCCAACGAGATGGAGTGCAAGGTGGGACTGAGCAGGAAGTTACCCTGCTAGATGGATGTTTATATAACAGACCTATATGTCCATTGATACGCGCCATGCTCTGCTGTATTACTATGCTATCACCATTACATATATCTCACAAGTCTGTATGTCACAAGTTTTTAAGAGTTTTTACGAACGTGTTTATAGTGACAGATAGCATTGTTTGGAAAAATCTTATGGAACGTCTGTCTGGAGTGTCTGGTGGTAGTTTATATCTTTGGGATCCCTGTATTAAATCTGTTGTCTATCTGTGTAGCTGGACCGGATTGAGCTGGATCCTGTGAAGAAGCAGCTAGAGGACCGCTGGAAGAGCATCCGTAAGCAGCTGCAGGCCCAGCCTGCCCCGAAGGAGGACGACGCTGCAGGCATCAGGAAGTAAGTCACATGTCACTGCTCACAGCCAGGCCCAGGAGGGATGATGGCTGGATAAGTCCAGGTTCCTCTATGGAGTTCTACATGATCATGCCTTCATTGTCTTATTGTGTTTATCTCTGTCTATATGTCTATGTTCTGTTTGTATACTGTTGTTTACTTTAAAAAAATGTTTTATTTTATTTTACTTGGCAAGTCAGTTAAGAACAAATTCTTATTTTCAATGATGGCCTAGGAACAGCGGGTTAACTGCCTGTTCAGGGGCAGAACGACAGATTTGTACCTTGTCAGCTCGGGGAATTGAACTTGCAACCTTTCGGTTACTAGTTCAACGCTCTAACCACTAGGCTACCCTGCCGCTGTGTATGTACAGTATATACTGTATTCTGTTCATAGCTCATCCTAATATACCTAATACTGTACACACTATTTTCCTTCCAAATGATATACTGTCTATACACACCACGTATTTATATTCTGGATTCTGACACATGCTCACTCTGATATATCTACTCTGGATTGTTAATTGGACTCGTTCTGTCATTTCTTGTTTGTTTGTTTGTTTCTCGATTATTTGTGTATTTGTATTGTATTTGCTAGACATTCTACTGCGATGTTGGAGCTAGAAACAAAATAATTTTGCTGCACCTGCTATAACACCTGCAAATCTGTGCATGTGACCAATAAACTTTGGTTTTGATTTGTCTTTGTTACGTCCCTTTCATAGACAACTTGTGGCAAGGTTCCACTGCATCTCCTGCGACCGCCCGGTCGATATGCTTACCCCAGGACCGTAAGTAAATTATAATAATGTCCTATTTTTATACAGTACACACAGACATTGTGGAAATTGAAATAATAGGATTGTGGTGCTGCTTATTCACCTATCTCTCTTTCTTCTTTCTGTCTCCAATGAACAACAGGCACTTGGTCACCGTGCCCTCCACTCCTGGCCTACCCTCCCACAAGTCCAACCGACCGTACACCATCTATGAGCTTGAGCAGGTTCGCCAGCACTGCAGAAGGTGAGAGCAGACAGTCATACTACTATACATCTCTGTCAAACATCCCAACTGAAACTCTTACTTGGCCCCATTTTAACCAGCAGGTGGTGCCAGTGTCCCAATATCCAAAATACAGTGTAGTCAACTTTATCTTACCCCAAAAGACCTAAAACCCACACCAGATCAGTCAGAAGTGTTCCATAGTTACAAGTGTCTGACATTAGCCAGCTCTCCCTCCATCTCAGCCTGAGGCCAGGGACCAACCACGGCCACTTTGAGATGGCCAGCTCCGAAAGGGCCATGATGCAGATGCAGCGGATCCACACAATGATGTGTAGGCAGATAGAGAGAGTGCAGAGCCACCTAGCAGGCCCAGAACGCACCTACAGCCATGGGGCCCTGAGGGAGATCGGGCCCTCCCGCTATCCACACATCCTGAGCCCGCTGCAGAGGACCAGCCAGAGTCTGCCCAAGCAGTGAGTCAGTCAGTCAGGCCAGGGTCAGGCAGGGAAGCCGGGAGCACATGTATTGAAACAGGGGAAGGACCAAAGAGTTGTCCATATTGGTTTGTTATGCCTCCCTGAATGGTCAGGGAGGCAAGGTGACCCAATTTAACTACAAACTATAAATACTGTGCTGTCCAGTCTGTTTAAAATCTCTAGAAGTGTTTATCTTCGACCTTCAACCTCCACTCTTGTGTCCATCCTAGCGAGCGCATCCCTGAGATGGCGGACTACAGTTACCTGGCCATGTCCCGGAGCTGTGGAGGCAGCCACACCGTGACCTACCCCAACCGCCGTTACACACGCCTGCAGCACATCAGCCACTTCATCCAGGCTGAGGAGGAGGCGCCGCCCACCTCCAGCTCCCCACTGCGCATTCAGGTGGGTGAGACCAACCTCACCTACTGTGGGTTACTGTACTGACAGACAACTCAACCACCGCCAGCCCAT
Organism: Brachymystax lenok tsinlingensis; assembly: GCA_030435695.1. NCBI lineage: Eukaryota > Metazoa > Chordata > Actinopteri > Salmoniformes > Salmonidae > Brachymystax > Brachymystax lenok. Next base: position 79,279,742 of record CM059791.1, on the reverse strand, counting down.
AGGAATACACCTGGTCAATCATGTTTGTTGAGACATTTATACAAGTTATCATGTTGATGTACAGAGTATATTTGAGGTGTATTTGACAGTTGTTAGGTATGCAGATATTTGACCTTGTCCTTTTGCCTATTGGTCAGCCGGAGGAGGTGGACATCCTGGGATTGGACGGACATATCTACAAGGGCCGCCTGAAAACCAGATCGGTCAAGACTGTGGATGCCAGATTACCCACCATCTTTCCTAAAGACGGTACAGGGTCCCCTGGACTGGGATTATATTCAGCCCTACTCTACTGTACTGTGTATTTTTAGAGTGGAATTACATGTATTGAAAAGAAATTGTAATTTGGACAATTGTGAACAAAAGCTAGACTACTTAATTAATGTTACTCAATCAAGCAACTGCAGTGCAGTAAAACTATTCCCACTGGTCCATTGTTTGATTTTTATGCCTTCGCTCCAAAAAGTCACCTAATGTTAAGTGTGACATGTCTGCATGCTGTGGGCAGCTGTCATGGTCCGGGGCTGGGACAGCCCATATGGACTCCTCATTGACAGTGAAGCACACTTCCGAGGATTCACTGTCACCCCTGGGCCCAGTTACACAACGCGTCTTAAGATATGATCACACTATGCCGTCTGTCCAGGCCCCAACTGCCCTTAGCCTGTTTCCTCTCTCTCGCTCCCTGGACAATGTGTCCAGAGTTGGGCTCGCAGTGCAGGGATAAAGAGTAAAGTGGAATGTGGGGAGGAAGAGTGAGGGGGGACATCATGGGGAAGTGGGAGGTGAAGGGTTGGGAGAGAATGGGGAGGAGACTGAAAGGTTGGGGTGGGTTGAGAAATTAAGTGGGCTGTTTGGTTGGGAATGAGAATTTGAGGTGGGGATACAGTACGGTGTTAAAGTGGTGTATGATGAAGGATTAGGAATGAGGGTCTGGTGGAGGGTGAGGAGATTTAGGGAAGGAGAGAGGAGCTTAGTTTATGGGAGGGACTATTTTAGGAGGGTTTAAGGAAGTGAATTAGCAATAAGAATGGGCTGCACTGGGGTTGGGGGAGGGGCTCTGGTTGGTATAGTGTTCCACACTGGAAAGAACCCAATGTTACTATGTTATAGAAGATCAGGCCTGGTGTCTGTAACAGACTGTAAATATAACCTGGGGTAACACTGCTTGCATTCCATCATTTCTATCTTAATATCCTTTTCATCTGTTCATACAAATCAAGCCCTGTAGGAAGAAAGAGGGAGATGTGCTGTCCTGTTTTAATGCCTGGGATTTTGTGTTGTGATTCCCAGTAATTTATGAGACCATTGAATGAGTCAAAATACTATTGAAAGAGTATTTTGCTCAAGACTTGGAAGAAGGTGTATGTCTGGTATGGGTGTGTAGGTATAGTATGGCTATGGGTGTGGTGGGGACCTGTCATTCCCATGTCAAGGCCGCGATGTGACATTGTTGTTTTAATGACAGCAGGCATGTGCAAGAGCAAAGACAAGATCATGCGCTCCCAGTTCCAGAAGCCTGGATGCACAGAGCCGGGCCGTGTGACCCTGTGCGACCCCAGAGTGCTAAGACCCAGCGCAGCCGCTCAGGTAGGTCACACCAGCATCATTACCCATTTACAACATATAACCCAATTTCACTAACTGAAATAGTGAATAATATGGAATGATACTGAAATAACACTCACGTGTAAATATCATTCTTCTTTGCTATTGCTGCTGTGCAGCTGTTAAGGTTGATTGCAACAGACACCTGAACCATAACCCCTGACCTTTCCCCCCTTCCTCCCTTTATCTCCCCCAGCCTCAAGCAGCTCTGTGCGGGACCGGCCCATGTCCTCTTTAGGCTGCCTGTCCCAGGCTACCCTTCCCCAGAGCTCGTCCCATGCTGACACCACCAGCGAGCTGCTGCAGCAAGATCTGGAGCTTCACGTGGACCTGAGCCAGTCGGAGGAAGAGCCCGTCATCATCCTGTAGGGGGCGATGGAGAGCCCCACACACCTTATTTTAATAAACCGTTTACAGCAGCAGCAGGAGGGTATCCAGGTCTCCATTTTGTAATGGAGCATACAGACGTTGTGAAAATCAAGTCTGATATTAGTCAGTTAGGTTATTTATGGATTGTAATGGAAGAACACAATTCTGGGACATATGAACACTGTTTCCATGCAACAAAATAGCTGTCTTCTGCAAGAAAAAAACATTTCCAAAGTGTAGCTTTACAGGTCAGATATCTTACGTGTGGCTAAATTACGATTTTGGTTTATGATGCCTGATTTTCAATGACATTCATAGAGAAGCTTTCAGACAGGTGACCTCAAATACCAGACTGTTCGGATGCAGAAGAATACCACCACGGAGCAAATCATTTGACATTTAGGGTCTTATAGAGCAGTATCATTAAGGGCTTGGAATGTCTTCCCCTCACAGACCAAATTTCTGTAACATCTGATTCATTGTATTAGTGTCTCAAGTTGTTCCATCACATGTTAAGAGGAAAGACAATACGTGCTGTCATTACCACAAATATGTACCCCTGTCGTGGACTCATAACAATGGTAGCCAGCCACCTGCATCTATTGGGGAAGCAAAGCAGCCAGGGTCGTAAAACTGGCCCAGATGGCGTTCCCTTCAAATGTCACCGTGCCTGTGTCCCGGTACAGCAGTCTCCTGGTGTCTGTGTTTTAAACAAGGGGGTTAGCTATGTGTGCCTCACTCTGGCATAGCGTATCATTTTTAAGCATTGGGTATCATAGCATACTTTTAGCGTAGCGCCATGTCAGCACTCTACTGCAGTTGTCTGTGGGCCGGGGCGTGGCACGGGGGCAGGGACACAGTTCAAAAAGCCTGTGTGAATGCAGGGCAGGATATGAATTAATAAACTTGAAAGGACAAATTGTACTGTCAGTGAGGAACGGGGTGACAGTTTCCTAGAAGCAGGGGCTCTGCTTACACAAATTTTGTGTCAATGAGAAATATGATGTATATTTATCTATATCCATGCATTACACACTCATTACACACAGTTTATTAGGTACACCCATCTAGTACCAGGTTGGACCCCCCTTTGCCTCTAGAACAGCCTGAATTCTTCAGGGCATGGAAACGTTGCTCAATTGGTATCAAGGGACCTAACTTTGCCAGGAACACATCCCCCACACCATTACACCACCGCCACCAGCCTGTACCGTTGACAGCAGGCAGGATGGGACCATAGACTCATGCTGCTTACGCCAAATCCTGACTTTGCCATCAGCATGATGCAACAGGAACTGGGATTTGTCCAGTCCAGTGTTGGTGATCGCGTGACAACTGGAGCTGCTTCTTCTTGTTTTAAGCGGATAAGAGTAGAACCCGGTGTGGTTGTCTGCTGCAATAGCCCATCTGTGACAAGGACCAATGAGTTCAAAGTCGCTTACGTACTCGTTTTGCCTATTCTAATGTTAATTCGAACAGTAACTGAATTCCTGGATGCCTGTCTGCCTGCTTTATATAGCAAGCCACGGTCTCCTGACTCGTGAACGAGGTGGTGTACCTAATAAACTGGCCACTGAGTGTAAGTGATCCCTTTCATAGCATTTTGACGTATTCAGGAGTAATGATGCTACTGAAAGGTATTTCAGGAGAGTAATTAAGACAGGCAGTTAATCTGAATGTAAGATTACCATTGGTAGATATTTGTTTTCAAAGATAAATGGGCCTTTGTGGAATATGTGATGTGTGTCATATGATGTCCATATAAATTATGTGAACATATATATTGACTCATTGACTGTCTGCAATGAATTTTACTTGTGGTACGTAAATATATCTGTACTGTTTTACACGACTCCACCATCACATGCATGTAATTTGACTGTGAAGGCACATTTTGTGAGCCACGCTGTTATGACACACATCAGTTTCAGACACTAAACACATTAACTGGGCTGGATACACAGTTCTAACCACATCCTTCCTCAATGAACTGCCAAGCTGTGTTTACTGTCGCTTCTATATATAGGCCTACTTGTTCCTTTGTACTATAGAGACACTACTTATAGGGATATATAGATTAATATAGTAGTATGCAGTGTCATATCATTACTGAAGGGGTTCCCTTACAGAAAATATCTCAAAAAGTAATGTTACTACTAGAATGTGTTCAAATGTGTCTGTTGCCTTAGCAACCATATTCCTTAAAAGCGCAAAAAATATAATATTCTGAGCAAAATTATATTCTGAGCAAAAACAAGACCCCAGAACAACTCCAACACTTAGCAGATTCTACCTTATTTTATTAAACATATAAATACACATTTCAACAGGGGAAATAGACACAAAGTACAGGAGAGAAATCTCTCTAGAAAAGAGCCGGATTAGAGATGTAAATGAGGGTCCATGAGAAGTTCTTGTGTTACTCAAGTGCACTGCAAATTGCTTGGTATTAAACTTGTTTTAGGATTTCCATCAGGCATTCTGCACATCTTGTATGGGTGAACATGACGTTCGAACATTTCATAACACCCAGTTTGTACAGATATCATGGGGGACCAAACGGTCTACTGTTGATCCAGATTTATGAGAGCCTTATAAGATATGTTGATAAATTCCAAAGCTGTTGCAGGAGAATGGAGACCAGGTCACATCACCACAGGAACCATAATCACCCAACACTACTGGGTCTGGGTGTGTTAGTTACCACAACAGTACTGAGGAGGAGGAGCCGGTAATCCACACAGCAGGAAACACTCATTAATGGGGCCAACCTCCACTCCCACCTTGTTAAAACACAACTGGAAAATCACCAACCAAAACTCATGCAGTTGACAACAAACATTCCCCTTAATAGAACACATGAGTTAATGAATGAGGTGGTGTTATGAACACCCCAAGAGGAACCACCGTTGAGTTTCTAATATCCATCTGTAAAGATTCATGGATTTAGAACCAGAACAGACTACATGGCAGCACAGCGGACAAGTGTCCCTTCTGTCTAGTGACATTGACAAGGGTCCATTTTGGCCAGGTGGCATCTGTCCAACGTTACATGACTGTCCATGTTGTACAATTATAAATTCATCCTCACAAGGTCACAGCTTGACAAATGTGATTTTACATATATTCAACCAGAGGGAAGAAAGAACATGTGAATATGATTGTGATTGTCTGAGTGAAGACTTGGCAGGCAGGGATAATATAAAAACATCATTTAGTGAGGGCTTGAATGAATGTGACATTACTTCAGATAAAGTACCCTCTGTATACAACTGAAACCTGTTCAGACCTCCCTCTTTATTGTGATAATTATAACGAGAAGGATTGTGAAAATGGCTACCTTTCCATCTGTCATCATTGATAGATTTGCAAATGTTCTGACATGGGCTGTTGTATGAAGAGCTCACCTATTAGTAAGACTCTCGGTTATGAAGCATTGCTCATCATTACACTGAATCTCATAATATGTAAACATTGCCTGAACAATCATTTAGTAAATATTTGCAAACCGTACTAAATTCTATAGTTGACAAGACACTCATTTCATCATCAGTCAATCAAGTAATTCCACTATTCTAACAGAGGGAATTACACACGTTTTGAGCACTAGGAGAGATTCTGCTAATCTGACCCACTGAAACAGACTTTCTGCAGGGAATACATTCGGGCCTCTCCCATTTAACCAGAGGTAGGACCAGTTGATCTTCTGCTAGAGGTTGTGTAGTAAATCACTGAGTGGGCCTCTACCCCCATAGAAACCTGAAGAGGTAGCCTACGGATGGCTCACACCCATCTATGTTTGTCAAAACATTTGCAAACCAGATTAAGTTCAGTGTTGACAGCATAACTGAGATCTCAATCTCGTCCCCAGCCAGGTTACGGAGTTCAATGTTTTTGCACTTTGTTTCTGCTGAGCCTTTATTTACAATGGAGTTCAGAGGATGTTTCCATAATTGTCACTGAAAACCAGTTTACATTGGTTTACATCAGTCAAAAGAAAGTTGACTAGGCAAGTCAGTTAAGAACAAATTCTTATTTACAATGACGGCCTACCCCGGCCAAACACTAACACAGACGACGCTGGGTCAATTGTGCGCCACCCTATGCAACTCCCAATCACGGCCGGTTGTGATACAGCCTGGAATCAAACCAGGGTATGTAGTGACGCCTCTAGCACTGAGATGCAGTGCCTTAGACCTCTGCGCCACTCGGGAGTCCTTTGACATTCATAGGTAGAAAATGTTCCCAAAAATGCATCAGCCTTTTATCTGGTTTCAATCTTCCTCAAATGATTGCATACTTTGCTGTATCTCAACACAAACTGAATTACAGTATTAACATTTCTTTACACGTCTCCTTAAAACACATCTGATGTGAAGGTCAGCTTTCAGACACTTTAAAACCAAAGCTTGAGTCCACAAATACTGAAGAGCCCACTTCTCAGACACAACAGCATGCAGTGGAGCCACTGAGTCAAGTTTCACTAAGCTACATACTACTTACAAAATAGTCATTTTAAAAAGAGATACATGGCTACATGAAACTTGACAAAATGGATACAGTGTTTGTCCATTATCTGTACTATACAGATCCCCATACAATATTGAAAACATATTTTTTATGGGCCATAAGATACGGGAAAACAAAACCATCATAATTCGTGTTGCAGTCCCATTTTGTTTTTGTCTGCTGGTTATTGTGAAATCTGGTCACATCGCTGGAGCGTTATTGAACCCCAAGGGAGAGAAGAGTTTTGAAAAACAGCCAATGATCAAGCACTTTAGCAGATCACATGGCTCCTATCCTAAGTGCTCTGCTGGGTCCAGGGCTTGACTTGCATTGACGAAGAAAACTGCATTTCCCAGAGTCCTTTGGGGCAGGGGGTCAGAGACTCCACTTTCTCATATTGTTATTAGTGGTACTCCCGGTTCTTCCCAGGCTTTGATGAGTTATGATGAAGAGAGAGAGAGAAACAGACATCCTCCAAAGAACACATTGTTCATCATCATTTTAGAAAAACCGAAAGAAAGGAAGGAAAACAGTAGCGTGTCTTTTCCCCTTGGCCCACAAGACCCTTTAATCCTGACACCCAAACGCCCTAGTAGATTCATTAGGCGCACATAGCCCAGCCCAGCCCAGCCCAGCCCCACCCTATCCTCCCTCCCCAGCCCCCTCCCTCCCACACCTGGGTAGAGTCTCATCTCTGGCCATGCAGGACCGATATAACAGGGGTCTGCTGGGCGCTCCCGGGCTGGGACACAGGGGGCCACATGGGGGTCTGGTGCATGTGGTGGTGGTGCTGGTAGTGGTGCATGTGGTGGCCTGTGGGCGAGGAGGGGGGCAGCCAGACAGGCTGGTGGTTGGGGGGTGATGAGGCCCAGAAGGATCCGAAGCCAGCTGTGGAGGAGGGGGGGGAGCAGGCCATGGACACCTGGGTGGGACCTCCGCCTCCGGAGCTCCCCGAGCAGTCTGACGTCCTCAGCTTGGAGAACATGGTGATGGTGTCGGGAAGTTAGGCGGCGTGGCTGGGGTGTTCCTTGGAGTGCACATCTGGAAAACAGAAGACACGTGGGGTTTAAAATGAGTGACTTACATAGAGTTAAATGCAAACACTTCATTAACACATTCTGTCCCAATTATTTGGTCCCTATGGGGTGCTTCCATTGCTGCTGCCTGCTGTGAACTGTATGTACAGTGGGGCAAAAAAGTATTTAGTCAGCCACCAATTGTGCAAGTTCTCTCACTTAAAAATATGAGAGAGGCCTGTAATTTTCATCATAGGTACACTTCAACTATGACAGACAAAATGAGGGGAAAAAAATCCAGAAAAATCACATTGTAGGATTTTTTATGAATTTATTTGCAAATTATGGTGGAAAATAAGTATTTGGTCACATACAAACAAGCAAGATTTCTGGCTCTCACAGACCTGTAACTTCTTCTTTAAGAGGCTCCTCTGTCCTCCACTCGTTACCTGTATTAATGGCACCTGTTTGAACTTGTTATCAGTATAAAGACACCTGTCCACAACCTCAAACAGTCACACTCCAAACTCCACTATGGCCAAGACCAAAGAGCTGTCAAAGGACACCAGAAACCAAATTGTAGACCTGCACCAGGTTGGGAAGACTGAATCTGCAATAGGTAAGCAGCTTGGTTTGAAGAAATCAACTGTGGGAGCAATTATTAGGAAATGGAAGACATACAAGACCACTGATAATCTTCCTCGATCTGGGGCTCCACGCAAGATCTCACCCGTGGGGTCAAAATGATCACAAGAATGGTGAGCAAAAATCCCAGAACCACACGGGGACCTAGTGAATGACCTGCAGAGAGCTGGGACCAAAGTAACAAAGCCTACCATCAGTAACACACTACGCCGCCAGGGACTCAAATCCTGCAGTGCCAGACGTGTCCCCCTGCTTAAGCCAGTACATGTTCAGGCCCGTCTGAAGTTTGCTAGAGAGCATTTGGATGATCCAGATGAGGATTGGGAGAATGTCAGATGAAACCAAAATATAACTTTTTGGTAAAAACTCAACTCGTCGTGTTTGGAAGACAAAGAATGCTGAGTTGCATCCAAAGAACACCATACTTACTGTGAAGCATGGGGGTGGAAACATCATGCTTTGGGGCTGTTTTTCTGCAAAGGGACCAGGACGACTGATCCGTGTAAAGGAAAGAATGAATGGGGCCATGTATCGTGAGATTTTGAGTGAAAACCTCCTTCCATCAGCAAGGGCATTGAAGATGAAACATGGCTGGGTCTTTCAGCATGACAATGATCCCAAACACACCGCCCGGCAACGAAGGAGTGGCCGTAAGAAGCATTTCAAGGTCCTGGAGTGGCCTAGCCAGTCTCCAGATCTCAACCCCATAGAAAATCTTTGGAGGGAGTTGAAAGTCCGTGTTGCCCAGCGACAGCCCCAAAACATCACTGCTCTAGAGGAGATCTGCATGGAGGAATGGGCCAAAATACCAGCAAGTGTGTGAAAACCTTGTGAACACTTACAGAAAACGTTTGACCTCTGTTATATACCCTTTGTTGGCAATGACAAAGTATTGAGATAAACTT